>CM023489.1:72697723-72727007 GCA_013339685.2 Hyalomma asiaticum
TGTGCTTCCTTTTTTTCGTCCGTGTTTTATGCGCTACCGAGTTTGTGTCAAGAATGTACCAACTAGCCCAAACAAGAGTGTTACTATGGAGTATGCTCGTATGCATGTGTTCTCTTGACAGCTACTTGTAGCACAGGCTTCCAGCTACTTTCGCAGAGGCTGACCCACCCACTCTAGCTAAAAACGCGAGCGAAATGCTGCACTGCACGTAACAAGCGTAGCGGGGGCGCGTGGCGTCGCCATTGTGCATGAACTTCTGCAAGTTTCTGCAGGGCAGGAAAACACGTGCTCCCTTCCCGCGCGACAAGAAAGATTGCGCTGAATCTGTGTCTACTCATGTCCTTCTTTTACTCTTTTTGGTTATAAATAAATTAGTTTTTAAATACTAGAAAACGCAGATGGGGGCTTCTGTCGACATCGTAGTATCATGTGAACGTCAGAGAGAAATCTTACATTCGGTGCACAGAGCATGACTCAAGCTCGATATATTCTGCTCATCTAACTAGTACAACGTAAACGCGATGGCCGATCTGTAAACGAATTCGATATGTATGGAAAGAACGCACTAACGGTCGTTACACAAAAAAGCGAAAAAAAGAAGGAATTATACGTAATGCCGTGGACATATTAAGGAATTGTTAGCGTATTGTATCTGCGTGGTAGTAGAGAGCATGAAGGTGGAAAAGGGAGGTATAAGTTTACTAAGGTTATGCGAGCTGCGATACATGCGTTCCGCTGTACTGGAGCCACTTCTCAAAGGAATACACTAGTTTCGCGAACGCACTGATGAAATGTAGTGGAGGGGCACGTGGTCAACAACAGCTTGACTGAGGACGGTCGGTTTATACTGCAACCCTGCACAAATATATGAAGAATCTAGGGAACAGAAGAGAGTTTTGATTTTCAACTGATTTTTTTCAGTGCATGCTTGCTGTTTTTATATAACATAAAATACGGAGATCGCCTGCACAAGAACACTGTGCGATCACATACTCTAGTAGAACTCAGCAGAAAAGCTTTCTATATATCAATTATAGGTGTCTGCATTTGTTTGCCACCTTTGAGATGAAAAATGCTTGCCATATTACTGCTTTGTATTTTTTGTTTTTGCCTTTTCGCCGATTTCGTGGTCTTGACAAGAGCACTTCATATGAATTTGCAATGCAACAGGGATCTACGAATTTTATGGCGTATAAAATTGGCTAACATCCTCTGAATATAAAGTTAGCATTAGATCTGTTTTGTCCCCTCGCTGTCAAGCTGTTAGCACCGTATACCTTTCCTCTGCATATGCTGCTAAATGTCACTAGTATAGCCAGTTGGGAGAGATTATTTCCGCTTCAGCGCACCATAAGGTCCGTGCTAGACCTTTTTTATCCACTCGCTGTTTCGCTGTTACCTCCGTATGCCCCTTCCTTCCATAGGTTGCTAAATGCCAGTACTATAGCGCCGCTTCGGACTGTTTATCTTTGAACATATGAGAGGTGGTTATACCCGTCGATGTCAGCACGAACAATTTCTATGATTTTTAATTTTCTGACATGCACTGGCAGATTATTTTCCGCCATGCTTGTCGATCCTTCTAGCTAATGTTAACTGTGTCGCCAGCCTGTTTCGCAAAGTTCCCGCAAAACAGCCTATAGAGATATATATCAATAGTTTCTCCATATGCGTGTTTTTTTGTGGGCTCTTTATGAAAAACAAAGCGCGCGAACAGAATATTATATGCTGGTCAAAATGCACGTGCACTATGTTCCGGCACTGAAACGCGCATACATGAATATATGAAGCCCAACATCTGATTCTTCCATCGAATCTTTTAAGTGAATTTCGGTCATGCTTCATGCTTGTCTCCATCGGATGTCTATTATTATATACCGCAGGCTTCCAAAGAGGCCCGGCCGATATCAACAATGAAAGGCTGAGGCATAGTCGACGTTGCCTCCAGGACGGCAGAAATGACTCAATGTTTCCTGTGACATAATCTTTCTAGGCAAATATCGCGCCAAATTCGCCATTTCTAGGGCGATGCTGATGAGCGGCAAAATCGGCGCCACATTTCCGGGAGAAACTTATCGGCTCTGCCGACGGGGGCTCTAAGGCGGCATACTTGCCATAGTGTATCCGATAAATGGCGTCGACCAGCCCATATTGTCTGTAGAAAGGCAAAATCGGCTCAATAGTTGCCGTTGAAATCCATCGGCTCAGCTGATATCGGCAGTAGCGCGGCATATGCGGCCCCATGTTGCCGATTACAGTCGACGGCCTGCCGATATCGGCGGGGCAGCAGCTAGCAGCCCGACGTTGCCAGTCATTGAAGGCGGCGTAGTTGATACTGGCTCACTGTCGGCAACATCAGGCCGTGGATGGGCCAAACTTTGCCGCCAGAAACCCAAAATTGGCCCTGCTTTGCGTGTTGCCTAAGATGACAAAAAACAGCGAATATTTCATCACTGCATGAATACTTCCAAACTGCTTATCAAAGAATAATTAAAATCGTATACGCTATGCTGATTGAACGATGTTGCAAATGATATGAAAGACGTCTCTCTGCCTGGGTCTCAGTATCAGGATGCAGAAGCTAAGTGACATTTTCATGTAGCTTTCAAAACCAGGTAAACAAGCACAGTTGGGAGTATTTTCTTTCCAAATCATTCTTACAGACGACATGCTAACACACAATGCTCTACTGTTTCGACATATAAGCAGAATTACCATAGGGCGGCGGATCCTCGCTTTGGTCCTCTTCCGATTCTTCGTTTTCTTCTTTTCTTCCTCATTTTGCACCGCTCTCCTCTACGAAAGCGCTGCCGCCAACTCCATATCTCATTTTCCGAAATATTAAAGCTATTACCAGAGCAGCAGGTGAGTCCATATTGTACACAAAAAGGGAGTGCAAGCTGTGGTGTTTCCACAATGAATTAACTCGATTCGGTGTGTGCACAATCAGTACATTGGACAGACAGAAGGGCCGTTTAGATTGCGCTTTAATAACCATAAATCACATCCTAACATGCTGCCGAACCTGACAATCTAGATGCATGCGCCTCCCTTACCACTCCTTTGACAAGCTAAATGTATTTTTAATAGAATCAGGATTTCGTTCAAATTATGACAGAGACGCCCGTGAGTTGTTTCTCAATTACAAGATCGATACCGTGGCGTCTGGCCTAAATGAAAATGCATGAATGTTAAGTTGGCAATCTTTTAACCCTTAGGAACTTTCTACGTCTTTCTTTTTTATCAGCCTGCGGATAAAAGGTTTCGTTCGCATTAAACAAGCAACGTTTTCTGTTTTTACTGTTTGATTGCTCATCGGCTGCTCTTATACCTTTCGAACTTCGTCTTCCAAATAAATGTGCAGAATCTGTACGTAGCATCGCCCGCTGCTAGTCACTTAGGAAGGACTAACTTTTTTTCCGCTTGCCGATATAGTCACTCTACGGGCACGTATCTGCAGCTTTACCCATATGCAACGCGCTGCAACCATACCATAGCACTTTTGGTTGTTCGCTTCCTTTTAACAGCTATCCACATCGCAGATATTAATGCGAAAGCGTTTCTTGGCTAGGATTGCGCCAGCGCGCAAAGCTGCCGTCCGCAAAAAGCGTCCTCAAAAGCCGGGCCTGGAAACCACGTGATCTCTCCCACCGAATTGACGCCGGCGCCACCACTGGCCGTAGCGGCAGTCGGTGCGCGTTCGGCTCCCCTGCAGCTACTTCGAACGGCCACGGCCGGACTCGACTCTCCTCTCTTACGACTTTCCTCTCCTCCGAGCGCGGAGGAGAGCAGAGTCGAGCCCGGCCGTGCAACGGCGTGCGGCTGCGTCGCCGCGTTTCTTCGTTGGGTTGGCGAAAGCGCGCATCCTGCTCCGTGGCCTCGCCGCAGTAACATTGGCAAAACTCGGAACGTGAACCCGCCAGCTAACCCGTCTTTCCTGGCCACCATGCGTGCCGAGTTCAATCGGGAATTGAAGACGCCCACTGAGGCCATCACGACGTCGAGATGTACGTGCATCGATCTCAGATTCACCAACTACCCATACATTGTGCGAGATGTGATGTATGTCTTCAACGTCGGATCACAAGTGCATGGTAGTGTCTATGTACGCCGGCTGAAGTACGCGGTCACCGGAACATCAACAGGTGACGAGGCCGGTGAATGTCTGTTGACACTACCCAAAACGCCGCGGCTGTCGTAGTACTCGATATGCCCGAGACCAGCTTTGGACATATCTGCATATACTGCGTGGACGCCGAAATAGAAGAGGACATGTGAAGTGCCGACACCACTTTGATGGCATGAAATCATGTAAACAAATCTAATCCGGCCTCCCACATTGCCTCATTATTTATAACACAACTCTGCAACACTGCAGTTTTCAGCACTCCTCCGCAACGACAATATAGCTAAAACAAACGCTTTCGCGTTTTCATCTCCTAAGAATATGCTTAGGTATCGTCGAACTTTTTCTTCTTGATATTGCGCGGGTTTCGCGGTGTTGTCTCACGTAGCGTTGGGCATGCTGGCCGTGTCCATCTGTTTTGTATCAACTGGTATGCATATTGCATGACATTATCACTTCTTGTTTTTTTTTTTGTATGAACATCTGCCTGATAAGTGCATGTCTATTAAGCGCTCCCGTGCCATGCACGGTATTCTGATGAAGGTCGGCCCCCAACTGAAACGTCAAAAAATCGATTCATACGCGCGTCTCCTTCAATTTTGTAGATTTGCCCGGACCAAGAACAGTCTTCCTTTCCTGCTATATATATATATATATATATATATATATATATATTGTAGTGGAGCAGACCGGCAGCAGGTCTGACTCATCGCGAAGAAGACGACGTTGACGTTGGTGGTGTTCTGAGCTCAGCTAGTTCTAATATAGTGAGCGTATCCTGTCAACGTCTTGTCTTTGATTACACCTCGTTACATTTGGTGGTCAGGTGCTGGGTAGACCCTTGAGCGTCCTGGAGCTCCGCAGCCGCACGCTACCTTCGGGATCCGCAATGAATGAGGACGCCGGACCCTCGCAAGCTGCCCCTGCGCCAGCCGCCCCCATCCCCACATCTGTGATGTGCTCTGGCGTGCTCCGTCAGCGTGACCCTCCTATATTCAGCGGTACTGACGATCGCGACGTCGAGGACTGGCTGGTGGAGTATGAGCGCTGCAGCGCGCACAATAAGTGGGATAACCCCGCCAAGCTCGGTCACGTCATCTTCTATTTGACCGATGTGGCCAACCTGTGGTTCCACAACCACGAAGCTGATTTCACCACTTGGTCGGCGTTTAAGGAGACCCTCACTTCTTTCTTCGGCCGGCCAGCTGTGCGCAAGCTCCGCGCTGAACACAGCCTGCGTGGGCGATCTCAACAAATCGGTGAGACGTTCACGAGTTACATTGAGGATGTAATCGCTCTATGTAGGCGGGCAAATGCGGACATGCCTGAAAGTGATAAGATTAAGCACATAATGAAAGGAATAGACGATGACGCCTTTCATATGCTCGTGGCTAAAAATCCGCAGAGTGTCGGTGAAGTAATTGAACTTTGCCAAAGCTTCGATGAGCTGCGTAAGCAGCGCATATCCACTCGTCGCCCTAGTACGCAAACGGCAGACCTCTCAGCGTTAGAGCAGAGGCCTAGTGGCTCCGACAATACCGCCTTGCTGCTACAAATTCAACAATACATCCGTGAGGAAGTTGCTCGCCAGCTTTCTCTTGTGGCCTCTCTCGCTGAGCCTCCAACTTCGCTCGACCAGTCGCTTCGACATGTTATCCAGAGGCAGGTCGCCGAGGCTCTCCCACCCTCCGCTGCGCCAACGCACGTTGCTGCACCACTGACGTATGCTGAAGCACCAGTGACGTATTCTGAAGCACCACTGACGTATGCTGAAGCTGTGGTACGACCGCCTGCACAACCAACAGTTGCTTCAGCCAGCCAAGTCGCTACTTACTACACGCGACCACGTCCTGTACGCCCCGTTCGTGCACCCTTCTCGCCTCCCAGGGCACCTCTGAACCCCTGGCGTACTACGGATAACCGGCCGATTTGCTACTTTTGCGGCATCCCAGGACATGTGGCGCGCCTCTGTAACCGCCGTGCATCCTATTTTCGCGACAGCGCTCCGACCTACGGCTACTTTAACCAACAGCCAGCGGTGCAGAGCAACGGCCACTTTCACGAGCAGCCAGCGCACCATGCACCGCCTGACGCATCCGACTCGTACTCACGTCGAGCCTCCTATAACGCTCGTCGATCTCCGTCTCCACGCCGGCGCTCCATTTCGCCGATGCTTCGGCGTTCCGACCGTGTCCAGGAGGAAAACTAGGAGCCGCAGTTCCCGAGGCAAGAGCTGCGTCGCCATCGAAGATTTCAAGCCCTCATTTTCCGCCCGCTAACGAGATTGTTGTGTTCGTAGATGGCGTACCGACTAATGCTCTTGTAGATACTGGAGCTGCTGTTTCTGTGATTAGTGACGCACTGTGCCGTAAGCTGAAGAAAGTGACGACTCCGCTTGACATTTCACTACGTACAGCCAGCTCGCAGCACCTCAAGCCTTCAGCGACGTGCACGGCCCGCATTTTGATCCAAGACGAACTGTACATAGTCGAACTTGTCGTTCTTTCGCATGCGTCGCATGAAGTCATTCTAGGTTGGGATTTCCTTTCTCTGCATCGTGCAGTTATCGACTGCGCTCGTCCACAACTCGCCTTGTCCCCGTTCAGTGACATGACCGTCGATACACCTCGCCCGTCTGCCAAAGTGATTGCCGCTGCTGACGTCGTCATCTCTCCTTTTTCTGTTGCCTCAGTGTCCATCTGCTGTGACACTGCCCTCAGTTCGACTGCCTTGTTTTCGCCGTCCTACGAATGTGCTCGCCGCTGTAACGTTCTTGTTCCGTTTGCCGTTATCGCGCCTGTTGATGGTTCCGGTGCTGTTTACGTGTGCAATCCATTCCCCTGCCCTGCAGCTATATTACATGGTGAGTGCGTTGGGTATCTCGACACTTTCGATGCTGTCTTCCCGATCGCACCTTTCGACGAGACCCCACTGACTATTGATGCTATCGCTTCTGTCGCCGAACCCGCGTCACTTGACAACGACGTTTTCTTGCGCTGCGTTGATAAGGAGCTGACGCAAGCACAGCGGAATCAGCTCATTACGCTGCTTGATCGTTTTCGCACCTCATTCGACGTCGGTCAACCTTCATTGGGGCGTACGTCGACGGTTGTACATCACATTGACACCGGTCACCATGCTCCACTGCGCCAGCGTCCCTACCGAGTTTCCCCGGCTGAACGCAACGTCATAACTGAGCACGTCGATGACATGCTTCAGCGTGGCGTGATTCAGCACTCACAAAGTCCTTGGGCTTCGCCGGTAGTTCTGGTGCGGAAAAAGGATGGCTCAATCAGATTTTGCGTAGACTACCGCCGACTCAACAACATCACACGCAAGGATGTTTATCCCCTACCACGAATAGATGACGCTCTCGATTGCCTTCAAGGTGCCGAGTTCTTCTCTTCGCTGGATCTGCGCTCTGGATACTGGCAGGTGCCGATGGCCGAGGCTGACCGTTCCAAAACAGCTTTTGTGACCCCAGATGGATTATATGAATTTAATGTAATGCCCTTCGGTCTTTGCAATGCGCCTGCGACTTTCGAAAGGATGATGGACACTGTTCTCAGAGGGCTCAAGTGGCATACCTGTCTTTGCTACCTGGACGACATAGTGGTCTTTTCTTCAGATTTTGAATGCCACCTCACTCGTCTAGAGCAAGTTCTTCACTGTCTCAAGGCTGCCGGATTGCAACTGAACCTAAAAAAATGCCATTTCGGCGCGCGCCAGCTCACGATCTTAGGCCACGTCGTGTCCAAAGAAGGCATTTTGCCAGATCCTGCGAAATTGCGCGCGGTTGCAGAGTACCCCAAGCCCACTACCCTCAAAGAGCTACGCAGCTTCATCGGTCTCTGCTCCTATTTTCGCCGCTTCATACGTAATTTCGCCTCAATTATCGCCCCCTTGACTCGACTTCTTGCCGGCAGCACTTCGCTATCTGCATGGAACTCTGACTGCGATGAGTCATTTATGACGCTCCGCCGGCTCCTTACATCCCCTCCAATACTGCGCCACTTCGATCCAGCTGCGCCTGTTGAGATCCACACAGATGCCAGCGGTGTTGGTCTTGGCGCCATTCTCGCTCAACGCAAAGACGGCTGTGACGAATATGTTGTCGCCTATGCCAGTCGTACCCTAACAAAGGCGGAGTCAAACTATTCCGTAACGGAAAAGGAGTGCCTCGCAATTATTTGGGCAATTGGAAAATTCCGTACATACCTTTACGGACGCCAGTCTGACGTCGTTACCGACCATCATGCTTTATGTTGGCTCTCCTCTCTAAACGACCCCACTGGCCGCCTCGCTCGCTGGGCTTTACGTCTTCAAGAATATGACATACGTGTCATTTATCGCTCTGGACGTAAGCACTCGGACGCCGATGCCCTCTCACGCTCTCCGCTACCTCCTGACCCTGCTAGCTCACCTGTCACCATCTGCGATGCGTCATCTCTGAGCATCAGCGATATGCCGGCTGAGCAGCTGAAGGACCCCTGGATCGCGTCCCTGTTTCAAGTTCTCTCCCGCCGTTCCCCTGGGCCGCTACCACGCTCTCTTCGTCGTCAAGCGCAACACTTCGTCGTACGCGAAGGCATATTGTACCGACGCAGCTACCTAACCGACGGCCGCCGGTGGCTGCTTGTAATTCCTCGTCACCTGCGCTCACATATTTGCGCCGCATTCCACGATGACCCTCAATGCGGCCACGCTGGCGTTTTCAAGACTTATTCCCACATTCGCCTACGTTATTATTGGCGCGGCATGTACCGATATGTTCGCCAATACGTTCGGTCATGTTCTGCGTGCCAACGCCGCAAGACACCTCATACCACCGCTGCTCCTCTACAGCCTTTGCCCTGCCCAGTACGTCCATTCGACCGCGTTGGAATTGATCTTTACGGTCCCCTGCCCAACACACCTGATGGCAACCGGTGGATCGTTGTCGCCGTTGACCACCTCACCCGGTATGCGGAAACATCTGCGCTGCCAGCTGCCACCGCTAAGGATATCGCCAACTTCATCCTTCGTCGTCTCATTCTCCGACACGGTGCACCACGTGAATTACTGAGCGACCGCGGCCGCGTCTTTCTCTCCAACGTAGTCGAGGCACTGCTCCACGAATGTCGCACTGTTCACCGCACCACCTCCGCGTACCACCCCCAAACAAACGGGATGACGGAACGTTTGAATCGTACCTTGGGTGACATGCTTGCCATGTATGTTAATGACGACCACTCCAACTGGGACCAAGTGCTACCTTTCATCACCTATGCCTACAACTCTGCGCCACAAACTACCACCGGATTCTCTCCTTTCTTTCTTTTGTACGGACGCGAACCATCCTGCTCCATGGACACCATTCTCCCTTACAAGCCCGACATGTCCGAAGCAACGCCTGTATCCGAAGCGGCGGCTCATGCCGAAGAGTGCCGCCAACTCGCTCGGTCGTTTACCGCGCAAGATCAGTGGCGCCAAAAATCGCGCCATGATGCCTCCGCATCTGCTCCCGAGTACACCCCGGGAATGCTGGTCTGGCTGTGGGTGCCCTCCACAACTCCCGGCCTTTCGACAAAGCTGCTCTCACGCTACCATGGCCCCTACCGCATCGTGCAACAAACTTCACCAGTGAATTATATGATCGAGCCACTCAACCCTTCCCCCGATCACCGTTGCAGAGGGCGCGAAATAGTTCATGCAGACCGTCTCAAACCGTGCTACGACCCTCCTGTCGTGACTTCTCCCTAAGTCGCCAGGTTGGCTCCTTTCTGCGCGGGGAGTGATTGTAGTGGAGCAGACCGGCAGCAGGTCTGACTCATCGCGAAGAAGACGACGTTGACGTTGGTGGTGTTCTGAGCTCAGCTAGTTCTAATATAGTGAGCGTATCCTGTCAACGTCTTGTCTTTGATTACACCTCGTTACAATATATATATATATATACCATATCAAATGTAACAAGCTCTTTTTCGACCATCTCCAATCTCGCTGAAAAATATTATACTGTTACGGTCTGCACGTGGTAAGCAATTAATCAGCAGTCATTTCATGGGGCAACATTTCTTGGCAACGTGAGAGCGCCACGAACTTCGGTCTAAGTTGTGAAAATGTCGAGCAAATAAATTTATACAAAATAATTTCTTGGAGACATGCCATGGAATAATTTCTTTCTTATTCTTAAGGTGTCGTTCTTTCATTACTGCTATAGTTTGTTAATCTTGTTCTCAATTTACATTACGTTTCGCCATGACGTAAAACCATTCAATGTAGCAGACTTAGGAAATTTATTCAGAATGCCAACTTAATTACGAGAAACGTAATTATATTAGGCCCTTTCTAGCTTCTTCTACTAGGCGACAACAATACTGTGATATCTTATAACGCAGAAACCATGTGGCTAGAGAGGAACAAATTTGTCAAAAACCGCATTTAACCCATACTGAACGATCAATTTCGCAATGTAGCGATCGAAGTAAAAATGTTGCCTATAACTCGTGAAGTAGTACTCTCTGTGTGTACTTCAGGAAAAAGCTTTAAAAGAGTAATTTTTGTTTCAATTGAAAAAATATTTTTGAAGTTGACAATCAGACGGCTGCATCAGGCTTCTCTTTTCTCTCATCAGGCTGCATCAGGCTTCATTGGTGCTACGTTTATGCCTCACATGGCACGTCACACAACCTTGCAATTGTCATCATATGCTGTTCGTGTCTTTGCAGATTCCTTGTCCTTGGCGCCCAAGCAGCTACCATATGAATCGCTTGTGTCCACGGAAGACGGAGTGCATTCCTGCCCACAGTGCACTTATACGACCAAGTACAAGAGCTCTATGAAAAGGCACCTTTACCAACACACGGGCGAGCGCCCCTTTCAGTGCAGCGAGTGTCCGAAATCATTTATCCAGGCGACCCACTTCAAAGACCACATACTCACCCACACAGGGGAGCGCCCATTTGCCTGTGTCCACTGCAGTGCATCATTTGCGGGCAAAGCGGCCCTTATTAGACACGTACACACCCACAATGGAGAACGCCCTTTTTCATGTGTGCACTGCCGCGCATCCTTTTTGCGCAAAGACCACCTAAATAGCCACGTACGTTATATGCACACAGGTTTGCGCCCTTTTTCATGCGTACACTGCCGTGCATGTTTTGCGGAAAAAGGCGGCCTATTTAGGCACATACGTACTGTGCACACAGTAGAGCGCCCTTTCTCGTGTGTCCATTGCGATGCATCTTTTTCCCGCAAGGATAAGCTGACTACGCATATGTCGAAGTGCGGAGCAAACAAGGAACCCTAGAGGACTCGCGATCACATGCTTCCTTCGTGTCGCTTAAATTGATTTTTTTTGGTAGAGGGGGCTTCGAATGTGTGCTTGACGATGTTTGACGATGTTTATGCATCTCTCGGCCCTACGCGTGTCAGATAAGATCCAGTGTAAAAAAAAGACAGACCGAATTATACGAGCGGTACTGTATGATGACTCGCCAGCAACAGCTTTCATTCGATAAGACCGTTAAATTGCTACCATATCTGCCACGCTTACACTCGCTGTGAAATGTGCACTCATGCCAATGTCTTGTCTGCTTCCCATCTCGTATGCATTATTTGTGGTAATTCACTGTATACACTTTTTATAATTGAACATTGCTTCAACTGCAACCAAACCTGGTCATGTTCTTAAGTGTCTTCCGTTTGCAATGTCATTGTGTTAACTGAATACGTACGCTTTTATTATGCCTAAACTTGAAGGCTCTGCGTGCACTATATCGCCCAAATTCCTCATATGCGGCAGCCAGAGTTAGCAACAAGCTTTACAAGTGGGCGCTATTCACGGTAGGGAAGTACGGTCATCATCCCTGAATGTCTAAAAGTCTGTACTAAAAAGCATGACGTGCAATTCTCGAATTTCCCTGCGCTATGCTAGGCGTGGTCATGGTGACGGCAAAAGCTTCATTGGATAGAAAAAGTATAGGGCGCACTATAAGAATAAGTGTGGTGTGATCAACACAGTTCCGGTGTTAGCGACCGTCACCGCTTTCTGCACAGCAATGAACCTCATTGTTGCGCCAGAAACGTCCAGCGAACATCGCTAACACAACTCATTCCTACGATTCTCTCCTTTCAAGAAACCGAGCCATCGACGTGGCGTGCTGCTTTCTTACATTTGTTATCCGTGCAAATATATCCTTTTAATGGGTTAGTTCCTTTTAGTGTTCATTTCGACGGGCAGTAGTGGCGGTCGTAGCCGTCATTCGCAGTTTCGAGAATAAAGAAATGGATAAAACAAAAACTGGTATTGACGAGGTGGTATTCGAACCATGGAACCACGATCCATAGGCGACCGTCCCAACCGCTATAGCTACACAGTCACCCTTTCAGGAGGTACATTCTTGGAAACCATATCACTAGTGTTGCCAGTGCTTTGCCAATGAGTGAGAGAAAAGTGCAATGAGAGGTTGTAGTAGGACAGAGACAGTAAAGACATACTCGCAGACAGCACACAGCGCACGAGACTTAAAGGGGTCCTGAAGCACCCTTCGCACTTGGTTTTGAAAACGGCTGGCGTGTATTGAAGGCTGCTCAGAAGTACACACTCGAAAGAATTTTCCGAAAATATGCGATAGGAGGAAAGATATTGCGACCGGAAAATCTCCCTTTCACACCGCGTCTCAGCTCGGCGGATCCGACTGATTATGGCTGTTGTGGGCGGCACCAGAGGAGGTGTCCTGCCCACCGCCTTACGTCACCCACATTCAATGTTGTGTTGTTCTCCTTCCGCCCTACTTGGCGGGGCTGCCCAGTGGTGTTGGCAACTCACATTTCCGGTGGCCTGCCCGGTGCGCGCCCCGACCGCGCGCGATCTTTCTACATCCTACTGCATTGTTTCTGAGCCCCGACCCGCTGTTTGTTTCCCTTAATCACACGGGCACGAGCACGGAAACATGTGCGCTTGCGTCCTCCGTCCCACGGACGAAATACTTCTTTCTCCGTGCTCCGTGCACTACTTACTTTCGATCTTGCTCGTACGTCAGCACCGGGCAAAACAGTGAGCGATGGATTCTGCGCTGCGAGCTCGGATCGAACGTGTGACTGAAGCAATTGGCTTCGACCCTTACGGCGACACGCCAAGAAAACGCAAAACTCGAGCACCGGACGAGCCAGAACTTCGAGGACCTTCGTAACGCGGCGGCGATTATATGAATTGGTAAGTGAAAGCTTACAGCACTGCACATTTCCTTTACCGCGCATCAATATTTGTTCACAGCTCCCATGTATGAATAATTTTTTTCGCATGAATTGTAGCATTTGTAATAATTTGCCACGAACGTTCAGTTACAATCATGTCCGCTTCTCTAGACCACTCTTGGAAAGCCAGCATCTATCGCGATAGATCACGAACTTGACTGAAATCTGCGTTGTCCGACGATCGGTTTGGGTGATTTCTTCCGCACCATGACCGGCCCAAAGGAGTATTTCAATTTTTCTGTTATGCTGTTAGAGTTGCAAATATAAAGCTCTTATTTTTTAAAATTTCATTGTGCAATAGTGACTCAAGCTTTTCTCTAATTGGGTGTAAACGTACGCGTGCAACTATGATAACAAGCCTCCGATCGCGACCAAAAGGCATGCCTTCTATGCGGGTCGAGCCAAATCGCAACAAAATGTTGCTGTGTCATAAGCTCTCTAGAGCGGGCTCGATCACAACCTGCTTGCATGCATTTCAGCGAAAGTTCATCGTGTGCTAGCTGCAGGAAGACTCGTGTGAGATCGCTATGCTTTTATTGTACGGCGCAGCCGGGCTGAACGGCAGTGTTGTGTGATTGTGATAACTTAAAATGAACCAAGCACCGTCGGAGCGTTATTCCAAAGTGATGCGCACAGCTGATCACAGCAGCCATGTCATTCTAGCTTCCAAACTGCGTACTAGCTGATTCTCGCGGCCACCTCTCAAAGCTAGTAGATAGCGGCGACCGTAACAGCATAAAAAGAAAACGAGCTTGCTAAATTGCTTGCCTTCAAGAAATATCTTCCTGCGTGATTACGCATGCAAGTTTACCTGTGGGTAGCTCGTGGCAACCGAAAATGTGCTGGAGAACGTATCCTGCCGGGATATCTCCAACGTGACTGCATAACCCGCCACCCTCACTTTGCAAGTGTGTGTTTACACCCGGCCGTCTTGGAAGCAGTATATTGGGAGGTGACACAAAGTGGCACCAAAATGGAGCGTGAAATGCACAAGTATACATGCACTTGCAAAGCATACAGTTAATGTGGCCTTCACATGCTTTCTTCTTGCTTACAGAACATATCGATTTGTGGCATGCAGGATGCTCACGAGGTGGATGTGGAAAAGGATTCGCAGGTACAATAGAATTGTACTGCCTGCTTGCATGGTTGCCAGGATTAGGAACGAGCTCCTGTCAGCCACTTATGTAGGCTTCAAGTACCCCATGCAAAGGAGAGTGCAGCTACCTTTACACAAGTCACAAGAAAGCATTTTAATAATGTGCTCAACTCATAAAAGTAATTATAAAACTCATAAACTAATTACGGCTTGCCCAGTTGAAAATCACAACAGAACTTGCCTTGAGTACTACAGAAATTTCTGTTGTCACAACAAGATTTTTCTGTAGTTACTACACATTCCTGACACTGCGATAGACTTTTCTGTTGCAGAGCAGATATTTCTGTAGTGACAACACAAGTTAATTCTGTCATATGTGTGTTGTTACAACAGGGAGCTGAAGTAGCACAACAAATGTTAGTAGTACTGCACAAAAATGTGTTGTCACAACAGGCACTTTTCTGTAGTTACTACACATTCCTGACGCTCCGATAGACTTTTCTGTTGCAGAGCAGATATTTCTGTAGTGACAACACAAGTTAATTCTGTCATATGTGTGTTGTTACAACAGAGAGCTGAAGTAGCACAACAAATGTTAGTAGTACTGCACAAAAATGTGTTGTCGCAACAGGCACTCAGTCATTACAACAGGAATGTTCTTAAGCAATGCGACAGAACTTTGTAGCACAACACAAATCTGTTGATCTTATGCGACAGACTTTCTTAGTACTACAGAAATGTCTTGTGCAACAACAGGGTCATTCCTGTCTTAGGATGCTTCCAATTGTGACAACAGAAGTGTTCCCAAAGTAATGCAACAGAATACTGTAGCAATACAGAAATGTGTTGTGGTGCGACAGAACCTTCTTGCCTTAGCATGCATCCAATAGTGGCAACAGAAATTTGAACCAATGCGACAGAGTTCTGTGGTACTACGGAAAAGCATTGTTAGAAACCGCTGCTATGATAATCACTCAATGTAGAAAACGTTCCTGCCTGCTAGAATTTCCTGTTCTGAAACAGAATACTTCTCTACAGCAATGGAAAACTTCATGCGCAATGTTGCATATAACAGAGCAACAAGCACGCACAATGCTACTGGCCCATTCACGAATATACATTTTAAAATTTAGGATACGCTCATAGAGCGAACACCCTTACCGTGGTATAGTCGGAAAGAAACTAACCATGCAAACAAAAAGAACAAGTCAACAATTAAAACATCCTTCAAGAATTAAAGCTTCTCTTCTTGAGCCTGGCACAGAATAGCGCATTTGTGAGCTTGTTGAGATAAAGCAAAGCTAACAAGTTAACAAGATAATATTTTAGGCATTCACTTTGTGAAATCATGAGGCAAGGCATAGCAGCGTGGCTGTAATAAATTATACCATATCAGAAGCTTTAATGTGCAATTAAGTTTACGTGCATGTGTCCATTTTTTTTTTCATTTCACAGGCCTTGTAGAAGTGTGGCCAAGAACTGAATATGCACGCTATGTGCTAAGTAGTTAAACATTTTATGGCCAATAAGGCACAACGGAGGGTAAGAAAAATAATGAACTTAGTTTTGCTTAGTTTTGTACATCTTTAATATCCATAATTCATCCAGTCAATACATATTTCGCAAGTAGATCAATCAAATGTGGTTTATAACCTCAGTGGTTGTTCAAAAGGAGCCAGGTACCCAAGCACATATAACTCATACGATGCTTACAAGGAGAAATAAGTGCGCAAGCTTAAGAGACGCCTCAATATTGCACCATGGCCACAGTTAACCATACTGAAACAAACAAGCTCTTGGCATATGGGATGTCGCTCTCCTGAGTAGGTAAGTTATTTACCTACTAAAATACAAGCCATTAAGGTACTCCGGATAAGTTTTTATTTCACAGCAATCACTTTAAAACACTCAACAAGGCAGCTAGTCACATAGTGTAAAACAAAGTACTAATGGAAATACACAAGCGCTTCATTGCACGAACCTTGTGACAACAAAAACTTATGGCTGAAATTTATCAATGCTAAACATGACATTCTTATTTTAGAACTGGCTAGAGAGGTAGCCTTCTACAACAGGTGGTTCATGCTCAACCAAAACTGCAGCAAAATGGCTCGATAACACAGCATATAAGACATAGCATACACCATAAGGACAAAAACTGAGTTGCTTACTAACAGGCATTGCCAATGAAAAATGGCACAAGCACTAGCGCTAGAGACCGTTTTGCTTTACGAAAGTTACAGAAAGAAAAACAGCAGTACTTTAAAAACAGGCAAGACAGATGATGGGCACATGATGACTGTAACGCAATGCTGTAGCCTCATTTATGTAGCCTATGTACCAGCACTACGTACCAAGGTTACGTACCAGGGCAATATAGCACGGCTAAGCCAACACAGAATTGAAATGATGTAAGAGAAAAAAAGCACACTTTTGTGGCATGACCTTGACAAAAACCGTTATAGGCATAGTGCAGATACATAACATTAAAACACCAGAATACCCTAACATAACAAATAATATTCTTTAAGGGTTAAGTACACTACTATAAATCATGGCCTTTTCATGCACCAGTTATAGCACGTGGAAAACAGGTGCCAGCCCATGCTCATTGCAAGTCGGCATCTCAGAGTAATGCGAAAACAGCGGCCGATCTAGAATAGGCCTCGTGTTTAGTCCTTTCAAGAGTCATGCTAAGTATTTCCCGTCGAAGTCTCTAAACCAGCTGTGTCCTTCACAAGAAGTTAAGGAAACAGTGAGCAAAGGCAAAAGACAAAAATTGAGCAAGGAATACACAATGCCATGGCTTATATATATGTATGCCCTAAGTCAGGTATAAAGTTAAACATGATCACCTTTCCACATTACACTGTAGCTCTTTACCACTGTCTACCAGAAGAGCTACTAGCTGGGAATAGTGTTGAGCAACGGATGAGCATGGAATACACAGCAGTCACAGGTGTAACAAGAACAGCATTCTATGGCCTGCCCTTAGTTCAGTAGACGTTTCTTTATTCTTATGACAGTGTGTTCGACATGAGAGTTGCAAATGAAGCCGTCAAAGCAGGTTTAGCTGGCTTCAATTGTGTGCCGCAATTGCATGCCATTTCAAAACTCACCTCCGATGTGATTCGGCCATAATGAAATCGGCACATTGCCGCTTACACTTTTTTGGAGGTTGATATTAAGTAAACAGGTTGTCACCTGACCACAAGAAGGAATATATGCAGACTACAAGATGTGCTTTTGCCATGTTGCAAAGACAATGACACTGCATTCTACTCCCCTGACAGGAGTCTGCTGCCAATTTTGCAAACACAGTTTGATTCTAACATGCAGGTAATTTTTAGACCTGTTACAGCAAAGCCAAAATATGTGCGTGTTAGAATGCCATCAATATATGCTACATGTATTGCCCACAACATGCTAATAAATTCCCATTTAGGAAGACACCTGCATCTAGTGTTTTATTTTACATTGTGATTATGGAGAAGTCTACTTACATTCGAGTCAACTTTCAATTGTATAAATAGGATAGTTGGTAACACATATTAAAAGCTACAAGCACCCCGAACATTGCACAAAGGAAGGCACAGAAACACTGCAGATCTCCATGCAGTCTCACAGCCATTCCACGCAGCTTTACTAGTTGACGTTTCTCAGGAGAGCGCACAGTTCAAGTTTAGGTCACATACTTCCTATGTGTGTTTTAGATGCATTCTCAGACCATTTGCAAACATACAAAAAAATTACCACAATGAGATGGAGCTTCCATGAAGTGATAACACATGTAAGGGCGTGACGTGAATAAAGTCACCATGGAAGAGAAACGCAAGTGTACGTGGCAAGATAACAGAATGAGTGAAGTAGACCTAATTACTAATAACTAGTTTTCTTCATGTCGTTCAGACTGATAAACAGAATTATAATTCGATGTTACAGGAAAATGGAGGCCATTCCACCATGTGAAAGTGGCTGACCAGCGGAGCTCTAACAAAACGGATTGTTTAGCTAGTTGGCTATCCCTTTCCAAAAGAGAACAGTGCAATAGGCCCACACACAGAGAAAAAAGTAGACAAGGGACTGACGCTACTAACAGCCGTCTGTTCTCGCCACACTCCCCGACATCTTATATAAATTTAAAAGCACTGTGCATGCTCGCCATCAACTAACAAATGCAAATAAAAGGACAAGAAAATATATCACAAGCAACCATGCATGTCAAATGGCATCCTGTAGAAAATTATACGAAGAAGCACACAAGGTAATCGAAGCCTCACTTCCAGAAATTTTACTATTCTCTCTGGTAAAGAATGCTTCCAAGGTGCGCTGAGGACAGCAGCTTTTACATCTGCCTAAAATCTGTTTCTCAAAACCTTGGCTTACACTCACATTGCGAGTAAACTGTCTCAAATGCGAAATACATAAGCCACTCCTTTTTCAGACCTAACCACGTTCTCCAAACGTCCAGATTTAAATCACCAGCAACTACAGGGCCATGTCACAGCTATTTACCCCAGAACCCGCTGTTGCCAGTTGTCATCTAAGTTCACACCACTGCTCTCCAAGAGTCTTAACCATGCGTAGTCACCCCATAACGTCATACAAAAAGCCACCCAGACCCAACAATGTTATTTAGCATGTTGAGGCCTTGCCGGTTAGCCACCTACAACCCTACGCCGACAAGAAACACAGATTCAGTGACTCCACATAGTCCGACACATGTAAGCCCTCCCCTTGTTGTGCAGCACTCCGGATCGTTTTATTGGTTTACTCACCGTGGTAGCATAGCTGCTAATGTGTTAGCTTGCCAAGAACATGGTCGTACGACCAGATCCCTGCCAAGTCATTTCGATGAGGGCGAAATGCAGAAAACACCCATGCACTACTTACACAGAGGTGCGTGTTAAAGAACCAGGTGTTCAAAATTACTCAAGCGCATTCCACAACGGATGTGCCTCATTACCATATGGTGGTTTAGGCATGTAGAATCCCACCAATTATTATTTCTTACTGGTTTGCTTCAGCTAATAATAGAGGCCAGCATCTCTACACTTCAAAGCTTGGTGAGCACTTGTGTGCGGAAACTTTTACGCCCAGCTTTATACAGCTGCACTGTAAAAACTCTCCACTCGAGCTTTTGATTGCGGCACCAATTATTCATGACATTCTATGGTAACATGAGCTTATACAGGATTTGTCCGGGAAGTATTATGATTGACTTTCTCACCAAAATGTGGTAGAGGAAGGGGAATGTACTGCACTGCTTGGGTGGTAGGGAGTCTTAACGTTGAGCGCAATCAAGTGCTTTTCAGTTCCACAAATTGTTTCACGAGGGAAGAGAGCACGTTGAAAATACACAACAGTTATGAACCCTTCAATGGAAAACATAATGAAAACTAGGTTAAAGTGCTAAATGTGCAGATTAAATGTGCAGATATCAGACCAATTAATTCGCCGAAAACTGTGGTGCACGAAAACGTAAATGAAAACTTTGATAAAAGTTTGAACAAAATTGCTGCCAAAGGTGTTGACCAATGAACAAAAACAAAGATGTTTTAAAATTAGTCAAGAACTTCTTGATTGCATAAGTGACAATCCAAATTTCTTCAACAATATTATCACCACAGACGAGTCGTGGCTTTATTGTGCCACCCACGACAAGGCACCAAAGCTTGGAATGGCACACCTCCCCCTCACATTGCCCGAAAAAGGACTGCATGGACAGGTTAAAAATGAAACTGATATTTATCACCTTTTCCGACTGCAAAGGAGTGGTTCAGGAAAAATTTGTGCCACATGGTCAGGCTGTGAATGTTGCATCCTACATAGAACTACAGTAAAACCTTCTTAATATGTACCCACTTACGACATAGTTATAGTAAAAAATGTAGTTGCTACAGTTCCCCGGCCAAACCCCCATTGAAACCAATGTATTGATCGACCGCTTACAGTGTAGAGGCTCGTAGAATGCGTACCGGTTAGCGCATACCATTTTCACTAAGTCACAGTATATGAACAGCATGTTGTGCTGCAAATGCATTTTTTTTTGCTTCTGAAAAAGAAACACGGAAACTGCAATTTAGTCGGTGCCTGGAGGTCCTGATTGATGCTGCATACCGACGGTGCCATAATGGTGATGGAGATAGGGCTTCATCCTTTAGATCGGGTTGCCAAACGTGGAGAGCACAGCAGCAGTGCAGCTAAAAGCCTCAATGCCTCAACCATCATTTTCGCATTCACACCTGCCTATATTGCTGCTGCTTCGCAACTGGTTCGTATGTGTCAAGGCATTGCATGTGTGTCATCGACATAGCGTCGTGCATGGTTGTTTAATGGTAACCGGATATTGCATCGCACATTTGACTTTGTCCCAGGAGTGTTGCGTGCATAGTGGTGCCCATATTCATGGTTGTCGATCATCGACAATATTTCACTGGGTTTCATCTGGAGAAGGGAAGCAATGCCAAAACATGGACAAAACATCCGCGTACTACACATGAAGGAAAAGTTGGACATTGTTCATATTACTGATGATGGAACTACAAAGACTACCATCGTGCATGCCTGGGGAATGAGCTTAACAACAGTTTGCGAGATATGAAAAGTACACGAAAAGCTAAGAAGTGGTGCTGCATAGAACATTAAGAGGTGCCGCTCAAGGGGATCAGCCTTTCCCAAGGTTGAAGGGGCCTTGCTGTTGTGGCTGAAAAAAGCTAGGGCGCAAAACTCGCCAGTCAGTGGCCCCCTACTCGCCGAAAAAGCAGAAATATTTGTGAGCCAAATGAACTGCAATAACTTTTCTTGCAGTAACAGTCGGCTAGCAAGGTTTAAAGCATGCCACAGCGTAAGTGCGAGGGTTGTGTGTGGAGAGGCAGCACATGTGGACCCCGAAGGTGCCACAGAATGGACCTACCTAGAGGGTGCCTATGAGAGTGCATGCAGGTTACATTCCTAAATTCAGGTTCAATAGCTATCAACTCTTGTAGTCCAGGGTTTTCCAATCAGCTAAGTAAAAACAGTGAATACCGGTTATAAAACAAAAAATGCCATTGCAGGTTTCAACACTACTGCAGCTTGTTTTCAAGGTAAGTGCGGTGGGTGCTCTGAATCGCATAGGATTGATCAGAGCTCAGTGTAGTGTATCAAAGACAGCAGGCCTGTAGCCGAGGGGTGGTTGGGGGGGGGGGTGCCCTAGGGGCACACGGGCCCCTCCAGAAATTTTGGTTGGGGATAGTGTTAATAACATAGCATGCTGCTAATAACATCAAATTTAAGCTTATTAATAATGTCACATTTAAAACGTCACATAATGTACATACTGCGATTTTTACCGAAATACTGGAAAATATATGTTTTTCTCAAATAGTCACGGCCTTTAGCAAATGGGCCCTCCACAAAAGAATTCCTGGCTACGGGCCTGAAAGACGGCCTTGTCACTTGAGTGTAAACAAACAGTGCAGCGATTTAACGGCACCCCTTGTAAATTCACACCACTTGCTTAGGAGCACCTGTCTGGACGATTTCCCTTTTTCACTGTGCAAGAGTTCTATGCAAATTTACAAGCCTTCTGGCTATCTATAGCCACAACTTCATTTGTGCATTGCTCTGCAATCTGCACAGCCACCCCTTTTGCTGCACTTACTAGCTTAACCAGCACCCCATTGCTGTTTTCAGTAGGAAAAGCTGACATTCCCCCAGAGCAGTACAAGCACATCAACACTTTTTCTTTAGCGTAAAAGTTGATTTACGCTGAATGTAGCACTATTCTTCCTACACAATACACAAAGGCAGAAGCTAGTCAGCATTCTGAAGGTCACCAGTACTCAAAAAGTCATCAATTGAAAAGTGCAAAAACTGCCATACAAAGTAAAGTGTGTGAGGCACCCTCGATGAAGTATATAATTCATGCATGGTAAGGAAAAGTCAGTACAGACACCCTGTTCCTTCCAATACTTCCTCGCATAGGGCGAGGAAGGTGACAAAATGAGATTGGTGGCCCTAGGTCCTGGATATGGTACTCCACTTCTTGCAGGTGCCAGCCAATGGTCACGAGACACACTTTTGTGATTCACTGTGTGACACCTTCCGGCACGTGATGCATGTAATCTGGAGGGAGGCACCGCACAAGGTTGAAGTCTTTCAGTTGTAAGAGTGGGGGGGGGGGGACCTTTGATACCATAACCAGGTTGTCCTTGTTCATGGGCATCCTCCATGTCGTGTACCATCCTCCTGTGATCGTGCAGAGCAACAGAGCAAGGTCCCTGCATGGTAGCATATTTATTTTCTCACTGCACAACCAAATTTCAATGAGACAAAAGTCTGACTGAAGCGGCCATAGTAATGTATGATTTATAGACATGCTGCATATGACAGTAGTTAGCTTGTTCTTCCCTAAATAATGGGAAATGGTACTTTCGCATTTAAGTGTTTTATTTAACCAGAATTCTTAAGGGAAGAGCCTTCTGAAAAAGAAATATTTGTGAAGTTTTAATGCAATTAAATGTAATTATTCCTCAGCAACACAAACCACCAGTCATCCATATTGTAACACACAGTTTAAGAAAACTCTTTAATAAATTAAGTTAAATTGGACGAACTTGTGTCCAGGAAGAAAAAACGGTTCAGCCAGCGTCTGCCTAGTCTCTGTCGAGAACACCGTCTGCACGAGCCGTGTCTCGTCTTCTTTCTCCTTTTGCCTCTCCGAGGGCGCGCGGCTCCTCAGCACGCACGTGCTGTGAGCAACGCTGTTGCTCTGCTTTGCACGTAGACCGCAGATGAGTGGCAGGGCTTCAGAAACAGCCAGGGCGCGTAGTTTGAAGACGGGTCGTGTCATTAACCCCCTTCCATGAGTGCATCGTCCCGATGCTCAAAACACTCTCGCCTCCAGGCGGTCGTAGTGCTGCTTGGTCAAGCCAGTTATCATCGACCGGGGGTGGTTCCTCGATTTTTCACTGTCTGTCATAGTAAGGCTTCAGCCTTACGACGTGCACAACTTCTGTAGGATGCCGCCGTCTTGATGAGACTCCTTGGGCCTCTGGGACCACTTCGTAGTTCAACGGGCCAACTCGGCGAAGCACTCTGTATGGTCCAAAATAGCGGCGGAGAAGATTTTCCGAGCGTCCGCGTAGTCGAATGGGAATCCATACCCAAACTCTATCTCCCGGCGCATACTGTACGTCTCTTCTTCGCAAATTATATCGATGCGCGTCGGCTCGTTGCTGTTGTTGAATACGATACCGCGCAAGCTGTCTCGCTTCTTCGGCTCGTTGTATATACTCGGTCGAATCACAATCATTTTCGGATATGTGGTCTACAGGGAGCATTGCATCTAAAGGTGTGACAACTGCACGGCCGAAAACGAGCTCGAACGGTGTCTTTCGGGTTGTCTCTTGCACTGCGGTATTGTAAGCGAACGTGGCGTACGGTAATATGGCGTCCCACGTTCGGTGTTCGATGTCCACGTATATTGATAACATATCAGTCAGCGTCCTGTTGAGCCGTTCGGTTAATCCATTTGCTTGTGGGTGATACGCCGTGGTCCTTCTATGAGTGGTATGAGTAAGTCTGACAATGGTCTTGAGCAAGTCAGCCGTAAATGCGGTTCCTCGGTCTGTGATTAGCACTGCGGGAGCGCCATGCCGCAGTACAATGCTGTTAACGAAGAACTCGGCCACTTCAGAGGCCGTTCCCCGAGCAACAGACGCTGTTTCGGCATACCGAGTTAAGTAGTCAGTTGCGACTATGATCCATCGTTTCTCTGACAATGACGGAGGAAACGGGCCAAGCAAGTCCATTCCCACTTGTTCGAATGGGGCTGCCGGTGGCTCGATAGGCTGAAGAAGACCTGCTGGTTTCAACGGTGGTGTTTTCCGTCTCTGGCACTCCCGGCAAGTTCGGACGTAATGCTGCACAGAACTCAACAACTTGGGCCAGTAGTATTTCGTGCGAATGCGCGCTACTGTTCTGCTTACTCCAAGGTGTCCAGCTGATGGGTCGTCGTGGCACGCCTCCAAGATCTCCGGTCGCATCAGGGCAGGGACAACAAGCAGGAATGTCTTCGCAGTCTGCTCAAAGTTTCTTTTGTAAAGGACGTTGTTTCGCAGGACGAAGGACGACAAGCCACGGGCAAACGCTCGAGGGACGTCGGTAGATTGTCCTTTTAAATACTGGATCAGTAGGAGTAATTCAGGGTCAGATTGCTGGTGATGAGCCATCTGCGATGTCGTAACAGCTCCCAAGAATGGAAAATATTCTCCGTCGTTTGCAGAAATAGGGTCAGCGCATTGAATCGGTGCCCGTGACAAGCAATCGGCGTCACTGTGTTTGCGACCAGACTTGTAGACGACAGTTATGTCGTATTCCTGCAACCGTAGGCTCCATCTTGCAAGCCGCCCCGACGGGTCCTTGAGATTAGCGAGCCAGCACAGTGAGTGATGGTCACTAATAACTCGAAAAGGTCTACCATATAGGTATGGGCGAAACTTGTTGATTGCCCATATCACCGCAAGGCATTCTTTTTCTGTCGCTGAATAGTTCACTTCAGCTTTAGAAAGAGTGCGGCTGGCATACGCAATGACTCGTTCTTCTCCATTTTGCCACTGCGTGAGCACGGCTCCAAGACCTAAATTGCTTGCATCCGTATGGATATCCGTCTCGGCTTCCTCGTCAAAATGTGCGAGAACTGGATGGCTCTGTAGACGCCTCCGCAATTCGTCAAAGGCATTTTCCTGCTCATCAAGCCAAACGAATGGTGTATCCTCTTTTGTCAGTCTCGTTAGCGGCTCTGCAATCCTTGAAAAATTTTTGACGAAACGTCTGTAGTAGGCGCACAATCCTAAGAATCGTCTAACGGCCTTTTTATCTGTGGGCTTAGGAAACTTCTCCACGGCTGCGGTCTTCTGAGGGTCTGGACGAATGCCTTCCGCACTGATGATATGGCCGAGAAAAAGGAGTTCGTGGAAACCGAAATGACATTTTTGTGGTTTTATCGTCAAACCTGCTGCACTAATAGCGGCCAGCACATCTCTCAGTCGATCCATATGCTGTTCAAAGGTAGTAGAGAAAACCACAACGTCATCGAGGTAAACAAGACAGGACTGCCATTTGAGTCCGGAGAGCACAGCATCCATCATCCGTTGGAAAGTGGCGGGTGCAGAACAAAGGCCAAACGGAAGCACCTTGAACTCGTATAGCCCATCCGGAGTCACAAACGCTGTCTTTTCACGATCCCTTTCGTCCACCTCTATTTGCCAATATCCACTTTTTAGGTCTAGTGACGAAAAGTACTTTGCGTCTCGTAGCCTATCCAAAGTGTCATCAATTCTGGGCAGAGGATAAACATCTCGCTTAGTGATGGCGTCCAGTTTCCGGTAGTCAATGCAGAAGCGTAGCGTTTGATCTTTTTTCTTTACAAGGACTACAGGGGACGCCCACGTACTTGCTGACGGCTGAATTACATCATCCCTAAGCATTTCTTCAACTTGACTACCGATAGCTTCTCTCTCTTTTGGTGACACTCGGTAAGGACGCTGGTGTATAGGCATCACTGACTCATCCACAATTATCCGATGCTTGGCGATAGGTGTGCGCCGTACTTTAGAGGACATCGAAAAACAAGCAGCGAATTCTCTTACCAGGCTTTCTATTTCCTCCTTTTGGCTGGGCAGCAGTCCTGTTTCAATGTTGATGGATGCTAGGACCGAATCCACATCTTGCAAGTCAGGTGTCGGGGCCTCAGGGATGCTCAGCTCAGAAACGTGGACGAAATCATTCAGGCTGGCGATGACAGTCCCCTTCGCAAGGTGCTGGACCTCGTTTCCAAAATTGGTGATCAGCACGTTCGCACATCCATCACGCAGCTGTACAAGGCCTCTTGCCATGCAGATCCCTTTTTCCAGTATCAGCCTGGTGTTGCTGTCTGCAATTCCTTCTAAATCACTGAATGCCCTGTTTGTTACCGCAACACACATGCTTGATCTCGGGGGTAGTGTGACGTCGTCGTCTGCAATGCAGAGCTCATTGAAATCTTCCTCGGTGTCGAATGTCGAAATAGACTGCCTCGTTGAGAATGAAACACATGAGTCTCGCTGGTTGATTACAGCACCGTTGGAATGCAAGAAGTCCATACCAATAATTAATTCTCGTGAACATTCAGGCAGTACAATAAAACTTGCAACGTACGTGAAGCCCCGTATGCCAATTCTAGCGGTGCAGATGCCCCTCGGGTCGATGAGGTGTCCACCTGCGGTGCGAACTTGTGGTCCTCTCCACGGAGTCAGCACTTTCTTCAGCGTTTTCGAAAGCTCGTTGCTCATTACTGAATAATCCGCACCAGTATCCACCAGCGCCAGCACTTGGAAACCGTCCACAAATACACGTAAATCGGAAGTGACATTGTTATCACAGCACCGATCACCGCGTCCTTCGTCGTTTTTCGGGTTCAGCGATGGAGGTTCTTCTGCTTCAGCGTCAACAGCGGCCTTGCCTCCACAGGTCGCTGACTAGCTTTCCCGACGCGGGCTTGGCGAACGACGCCTGGGAGAACTTGCCGACGGACGAGGACTCGGCGACCTATACCTCACTGACGTTGTCGACCGAGGCTGATGCTGAAAATCACGGGAACCCTGACGAGTAGAAAGGTACTCCTCGATCTCGAAAGGACACTCACCACTGCGCGGCCGGGGTGCGTTTATGGGAAAACCCCGAAGTCCCACCTGGCGATACGGGCACATCCGGTACAGGTGGCCAGCCTCTCCACAGTGGTAGCAAAGTGGCACTCTGTCAGGTGTGCGCCAGATGTCGCTCTTCCTCAGTCTCCTCTCTGGCGGTGGCTGGCGTGTGATAGGGTACATCGGAGGCTGCATAGCGGCAGCCGCTGCGACATCCGCACGTACAGGAGTTCCCCGCTGCAGCGCTTCGGCATAGGACGTAGTCGTCGGCTGTCGCAGCAGTGGAACTTCTGGAAGTACAGGGTGCTGAGGTTCGTGGACCACTTGCCTAACCTCCTCGCGAACCACGTCGGCGAGTGACGAAACCATCGGAGTAGTCTGGTCAAGCCGCATCCTCTGCATCTCCTCTCGCACCACGGAGCGCACAAGCTCCCGTAGCACTTCCATGTTGCTCCCGAAAGCTGTTGGCAGTGCTTCCATAGAGGCGACGTTCATGTCTCTGTTGTAGGTTCTCGCTCGTTGTTGTAGCATCATCTCCATCGTAGTTGCCTCGGAGCGAAACTCGGCGACTGTGCGCGGCGGGCTCCGAGCCAACCCGGCAAAAAGTTCCTGTTTTACGCCCCGCATTAAATGGCGCACCTTTTTGTCCTCGCTCATGTTTACATCCGCCCGTCGGAATAGGCGAGTCATGTCTTCCACGTACATCGCCATGCTTTCGTTGTTCCGCTGGTTTCTTGTTTGCAGGACAACTTCAGCTCTCTCTCTGCGATCCGTATTTGGGTAAGCGACGAGTAGCTCCCGTCGGAAATCGCTCCAGGACAGGATCGCAGCTTCGTGGTTCTCGAATCACGTTCGCGCGCTGTCCTCCAAAGCGAAGTACATTCTTCGGAGCTTGCGATCGTCATCCCAGCCGTTGACTTTCGCGACGCGCTCGAAGCGTTCCAGCCAATCCTCCGCGTCTTCGAAAGAGTCGCCGTGAAAAGGCTCTGGTTGCATTGGCGGATTTACCACGATGTGAGCTGGCGCGATCTGGGATGTCATGTCGGTAGCGTTCCCGTTCATGGATGAGGACGTTCTGGCCGGATCCGATAGAGCTGAGAACTCTGGAGCCTCACCACGTAAGCGACGACTGCAACGCTGGTGAACAGGAGTCAGATCGATGGGCGCGGACCGTTCTTCCAGACTGCGTTCAGTCACGCGAGAAGGGCTTGACATAGTACCCCGCACCTCCACCAGAATGTAACACACAGTTTAAGAAAACTCTTTAATAAATTAAGTTAAATTGGACGAACTTGTGTCCAGGAAGAAAAAACGGTTCAGCCAGCGTCTGCCTAGTCTCTGCGAGAACACCGTCTGCACGAGCTGTGTCTCGTCTTCTTTCTCCTTTTGCCTCTCCGAGGGCGCGCGGCTCCTCAGCACGCACGTGCTATGAGCAACGCTGTTGCTCTGCTTTGCACGTAGACCGCAGATGAGTGGCAGGGCTTCAGAAACAGCCAGGGCGCGTAGTTTGAAGACGGGTCGTGTCAATATTACACACTTAAGAAGCAATACCAGTGCATTCCTATGATCATATAGACAACAGCTGTGCATGCATGCTTTTAAGTCGTCTGCAATGTTGTTGGACAGCCACGCAGGAGAAACGTTGCAGTCTTAATAAAGCTTAAAGGGAAACACAAAGGCATTGTACGCTATACTATCACATGGCTAATGCTGCATTTTAGCAAAAGTGCAAATGTGAGTGAAGATGAGTAAAAATCATCAGAAAATTAACAAATCAAACTGTTTTGAGAGGTTCAATCAAATTAAGCAATTTCTCTGCCCTTTTCAAAACGCCACATCTAGTGAAGGCAAAAGCGACAGCTATCCGACGAGGCTGTCACAGTGAACCTATAAGCTAGAGAACTTAGGCTGGATAAAATGAAAATGAAAAATATAAAATTACAGTCATCACATATGCTGGCATGAGAGCGAAAACAACACTCCACACGGCTGAGGCTCACCACATGAATATTAGTGGAAGTTCATATGTGTTATGTAGCCCTCGAGGACAGTGGATAATGATCAAATGTCACACATAAACAAGTAGCTTCCGTGTAGGTCCACAAGTGTGCAACACTGACAGGTGGCACTGGAATTCCTCAGTGTGTGCTA
>CM023489.1:72727107-72781725 GCA_013339685.2 Hyalomma asiaticum
TATTGAGGTCATGTGCTGTTATGCTCCTATATGTGTGTGACTGCTGCGTGCGGACGCAAGTTTATGCCGTTGACACAACATACCTTATAGTGCACGTTACACAGTCATCCACACTGACATAGTTGTCAACGACACCTATTTTGGGATATTGTGGGCATTTCTGGCCACATCCATATATGGGTCCATGTAGCCATATATAGATATATCAGGAATTGGACCATATATGGCCATATATGTCCGTATCTAAGAATTGCCATATATGGCTATATCAGGAATTGGGCCATACATGGCCACATTTGCCATATATGGCCATATATTGCGACACTTGCCATATATGGCGATATATTGCCCAATTCCTGATATAGCCATATATGGCATTCCTTATGTATGTCCATATATGGAATTTTTGTAAGGTCCATCGAAAATGCGACGGCCGCGGCCGGGATCGAACCCGCGTTTTTTCGGTGGTAGCCGAGTACCGTAACCACTACACCACCGCGGCGGACAGTCGGTGCGCTTTCGGCTCCGCTGTAGCTACTTGCAACGGCCACGGCAGGACTCGACTCTCCTCTCTTACGAGTCGACTTTCCTCCGAGCGCGGAGGAGAGGAGAGTCGAGTCCGGCCGTGCAACGGCGCGGCTGCGTCGCCGCGTTTCTTCGTTAGGTTGGCAAAAGCGCGCACCATGCTCCGTGGCCTCGCCGTAGTAACACTGGCAAAACTCGGAACATGAACCCGCCAGCTAACCCGTCTTCCCTCTCCACCATCCGTGCCGAGTTCAATCGCGAATTGAAGACGCTGACTGAGAACATCACGACGTTGAGATGTACGTGCATCGATCTCGCATTCACCAACAACCCATACATTGCGCGAGATGTGATGTATGTCTTCACCGTCAGATCACAAGTGCATGGTAGTGTCTATGTATGCCGGCTCAAGTACGCGGTCACCGGAACAACAGGTGACGAGGCCGGTGAATGTCTATTGACACTACCCAAAACGCCGCGGCTGTAGTAGTACTTAGATAAGCCCGAGACCAGCTTTGGACATATCTGCATATACTGCATGGACAACGAAATAGAAGAGGTCATGTGAACTGTCCACACCACTTTGATGGCATGAGATCATGTAAACAAACCTAATCCGGCCTCCCACATTGGCTCATTCTTTATAACACAGCTCTGCAACACTGCAGTTTTCAGCACTTCTCCGCAACGACAATCTAGCCAAAATAAACGCTTTCGCGTTTTCATTGCCTAAGAATATGCTTAGGTAGCGTCGAAGTTTTTCTTCTTGATATTTCGCCTGTTTGACGGCGTTGTCTCTCGTAGCGTAGCGCATGCTGGCCGTGTCCATGCTGGCCCTGTCAATACGCGTGTCCATCTGTTTTGTATCAACTCACTCGCATATCTCATGACGTTATCACTTCTTGTTTTTTTGTATCAACATCTGTCTGATACGCGCATGTATATTAAGCGCTCCCGTGCCATGCTCGCTATTTTGATGAAGGTCGGTCCCCGACCGAAGCGTCAATAAATCTATTCATACGCGCGTCCCCTTCTACTTTGTAGATTTGCCCGGACCAAGAACAGCCTTCTTTTCCTGTATATGTATATATATATACCATATCATATGTAATCGGCTCTTTTTCGACCATCTCCAATCTCGCTGAAAAAATATATTCTGAGAAGTACAGTACTGCATAGAATGGTTAGAACATTGCGTATTTGCTAGAAAAGAAATTGCACTGCCTTGTTCTCGGTAACTGGTGGCTGCTACTTTGTCTAACATTGTGCTTTTAGGTCAAGCAAAACACAAATTTTGAGCCATTTTGGAGGATTTTTCATAAATTCTGCAGTCTAAAGAGACTTCATAATTATGTCTTGTGGCTGGATACATTGAGTTTGCCAAAAAAAGTATTGAAGTCCAGAGCCCAGCAGTCTTCGAGTTGAGAGGGTACAAATGTATGAAAATGTGCAAGATTGGCTATGTTCGGGCGCGTTTAGATTGGTGTGGCAGTCCAAGTAAATATACACGCTTGTGCTCAACTGTTGATGTAGTGCGGGCCAGCATTGCACTTTGTTTTGTTAAGTGAGTGGCCGATAATGCACCACTGAAATGTTTACCATATAAGACTTGAGCTAAACTGATCATGAATATTCCATTTGCTGCTGGCACCTGTTCGTATGCGAGGCACAATACGGTAAATATTACAATCTCCTCCTTCGCAATGTAGCCTAGCACAATAACACCTTAGTACATGCTCCGTCTTCGCTGCATCTGGAATTCCATTCTTTTCAGGCCTCACAATTAAAGTTATCTAGGACAAAATTCAGGGCAAACATTCAGGACAACCACAGAGAAGAGGCGGGACACACTGGTGCTGTATTAACTGTTTTTATTCTTCATCTGTCCAAGCATATGTACATCCCAAGCCACAGAACCATGCACATACTCCTGTAGAGAACATATGTAAATAACAACATAGCTGAATTTACCTAAGTCGCAATAACATGAAATCATATTCAAATGAGTGTGAGGCCCATGAAGTGTCACTGATGCAAGAATCTGCACTTTATGTGGAAAGGTCACAAGGCTAGCCATGCATGTACATTCTTGCTTCTCCCATTTACATGTTCTCTGCAGGACGGCGTGCGTGGTTCTGTGGCTGGTGACATATATATACTTGGACACAGGAATAAAAAGTTAGTACAGCGCCGGTGTTTCTCTCCTAAACGTCTGTGCTGAATTTCATCATTCGATTACATAAATTATTGTGTGTCAAATGGGCTTTTGTTCCAGGTAGATTGATAGGTTATCTTTAAAAGGTTTGCACGAGATTTCCTTTAATGCATAAGTCTGGGTGGTTTCTTATAATATAAGGCAATATTCTTCTCTTCACAGTCCCTGTTGAGGAGCAGCAGAGCTGCCCCCTGCAAGTGGCGAATGGCTCGGGCTAAAGCTGCCTAAAGGTGCGTATTTTCTCTATGTTTCAATAGAGTTATTCTTGTTCTTGTTCTTTTATTGATTTCAAGGATCATCCTGTCACTTTCCTGTCCCAGTAATTTAAGCATTTTTTAAATGTGGCAACTATTGTATAAACCGGACTATAGGTCGGTCGAGTGGGAATATAGGTCGACTCTCAAGCTTAGGTGGCCAGGAAAGAAAAAAAAACAACCCAAAATTGCCTGAGCACATTTATTTGCAAATCGGGCGCACTGCCCACCCATCGTCGGAGCTCCCCTTGACCATCGTCGCAGCTGTTCCTATTCATCAGACGAAGCATCACTGTCTAGTGAAGACGAGTTTGTTGCTGGCTGCCTCCTACAATGCGTCATCTTCCGTTCCATCCAGCGAGTTGCTGATGCAACATTTCTTAAAAGCGTTTTCCATTATGGAATGTGGTAAGGAACGCCAGGTGAAAAGCACCCTGCCACAGACAGTCGCAGGCAAAGGCCTCTGCAGGCAGGTCATCGGCGTCTTCGGGTTGTCGCTGGATATCCACTGCTGGTACTCCAGCCACACTCGGTCCTTGAACGGCTTGTTCAGCACAATGTCCAGCAGCTGGAGGGTGGACATCATACCACCTGGTATCACGAGGTCCATTTTTCCATTGCCGAGTGTCCTTCACAGCCTCGGTCAGGTGACCACAAAATGCATCCAACACAAGCATGCTGCGAGGACACAGCTGTGCACCTGGCTGGTGGTTCCACACTACTCGTATCCATTCAAGCATCATAGCCTCATCCATGTAACCTTTTTGGTTTACGCGAACGACAACGCTGGTCGGGAATGCTTCCATCGGCATTGTTTTTCATTTGAATATGACGAAGGGCATCAGCTTTCTCCCATCTACCGTGCAAGCCAGCATGACAGTGAAGCACGAGTGCTCATTGTCACTGGACAAGTGCTTCACATCCTTGGCGCTGTGCTCAGCGATCGTTGTCGACGAAGGCATGTGAAGCCACATGGGGGTCTCATTGGCATTGCCAATTGGCCCCATCATGTATTTCTTCTCCCAAAGCTGGTTCACAAAGTGCTGGAAGTTCACACAAGCTTGTCCTCAAGTTCCTCCGGCAACTTTTGACAGATGGATGTGCGCTGCCGGAAAGAAAATCCTTTGCATCTCATGAATCGATGCACGCACGAGTTTGGTGCATGGAACTCTTGTGAGCCCAGCTTTCCCGAGCGAGCTCCGTGCCTTTGTTGCGAATGGTACTTTAGAGAAGAAGCGATAGCCGTAACGGCGGCCGACGTAGGCCGTGCCATCGTCGCTACTTTATTTAGCTGCAGCGAACAAGGCCCACGGCTGAACGGAGCGGCGGGCTGCAGCGTCGAGTCCTGCCGTGAGCGTGAGCTCGTCCTCCTCGTTTTTCTTCGTGGCTCGCTCCCTCGAGCCACGCGAGAGACGCGGCGCGGCCCGCGATGGTGGCAAGCGATGGCAATGAAGCTGGCCGCTATAGTACTGTATCCACGGTCAGTGGCAGTGAGCGTGGACGAACTCCCCGCACAAAGTCTGCGAGCGTATCCTGCGCCTGTGTATGAACTGCACTTCGTCCACGAAACGGTGTTTTTTGAAGGTTGCACTTCTGCAGCTTCCCTTTCTGCGCCCTCGAATAGTGCACACTTTTTTCTGAAATGCCAAAGTGGTGCTGAGTGACCATGTTGCCGTTCGGTACGGCAAACCCAACAAGATTTAGTTTAAATGCAGCTGAGAACTACCTCCTCGTGCCGCTACTCATATTCAATGAACGAAGAAAAGAGAACACTATAAAAATCAAATGCGACGTCAGTCGGAGCGGAAAACTCGGGAACGGATCGGAAGCACAGCACGAACACACACGCAAAAAAGCAGGAACACTAAAAAAAGAAGCTTCCTATTGGATTTGTATGTGGATATGGTCATGTGTGGCTTTTGACGCACATGCACGCTCCAGGCGACCCACTTCAAAGACCACATACTCACCCACACAGGGGAGCGCCCATTTGCCTGTGTCCACTGCAGTGCATCATTTGCGGGCAAAGCGGCCTTATTAGACACGTACACACCCACAATGGAGAACGCCCTTTTCATGTGTGCACTGCCGCGCATCCTTTTTGCGCAAAGACCACCTAAATAGCCACGTACGTTATATGCACACAGGTTTGCGCCCTTTTCATGCGTACACTGCCGTGCATGTTTTGCGGAAAAAGGCGGCCTATTTAGGCACATATGTACTGTCCACACAGGAGAGCGCCCTTTCTCGTGTGTCCATTGCGATGCATCTTTTTCCCGCAAGGATAAGCTGACTAGGCATATGTCGAAGTGCGGAGCAAACAAGGAACCCTAGAGGACTCGCGATCACATGCTTCCTTCGTGTCGCTTAAATTGATTTTTTTTTGGTAGAGGGGGCTTCGAATGTGTGCTTGACGATGTTTGACGATGTTTATGCATCTCTCGGCCCTACGCGTGTCAGTAAAGAACCAGTGTAAAAAAAGACAGACCGAATTGGACGAGCGGTACAAAATGATGACTCGCCAGCAACAGCTTTCATTCGATAAGACCGTTAAATTGCTACCATATCTGCCACGCTTACACTCGCTGTGAAATGTGCACTCATGCCAATGTCTTGTCTGCTTCCCATCTCGTATGCATTATTTGTGGTAATTCACTGTATACACTTTTTATAATTGAACATTGCTTCAACTGCAACCAAACCTGCTCATGTCCTTAAGTGTCTTCCGTTTGCAATGTCATTGTGTTAACTGAATACGTACGCTTTTATTATGCCTAAACTTGAAGGCTCTGCGTGCACTATATCGCCCAAATTCCTCATATGCGGCAGCCAGAGTTAGCAACAAGCTTTACAAGTGGGCGCTATTCACGGTAGGGAAGTACGGTCATCATCCCTGAATGTCTAAATGTCTGTAGTAAAAAGCATGTCCCGCAATTCTCGAATTTCCCTGCGCTATGCTAGGTGTGGTCATGGTGACGGCAAAAGCTTCATTGGATAGAAAAAGTATAGGGCGCACTATAAGAATAAGTGTGGTGTGATCTACACAGTTCCGGTGTTAGCGACCGTCACCGCTTTCTGCACAGCAATGAACCTCATTGTTGCGCCAGAGAAACGTCCAGCGAACATCGCTAACAAAACTCATTCCTACGATTCTCTCCTTTCAAGAAAACCGAGCCATCGACGTGGCGTGCTGCTTTCTTACATGTTATCCGTGCAAATATCCTTTTAATGGGTTAGTTCCTTTTAGTGTTCATTTCGACAGGGCAGTAGTGGCGGTCGTAGCCGTCATTCGCAGTTTCGAGAATAAAGAAATGGATAAAACAAAACTGGTATTGACGAGGTGGTATTCGAACCATGGAACCACGATCCATAGGCGACCGTCCCAACCGCTATAGCTACACAGTCACCCTTTCAGGAGGTACATTCTTGGAAACCATACCTGTTTTGCCATGCTTCCATTAATTGGATTCCGGACTAAACACATACTCGCATCAGCTTTACAAAAAACAGCCCACATTCACCAAAATGGGAAAGCACTGGCATTTTCCATTGAGACATCGTGAAAGAGAATGCACTTTGCTGATAGATAACGGGTGCTGTCATGCACCAGATGACCAATATGATTGCTGGTATTGATTTTTAGTTGTTTAGAATGCCAGCAAGCGAGGACATGAAGCATTGGTAGCGGATAATGAGGGGCTGTCCTTTAGTATACAACTTGTGATATCGCTCTCTGACACCAATGCCCACGACCTCAAATGGTGCGATGCATCTTTTACGTGCCTCCTTTCCTTTGAAGAGTTGTCTTATGCTCGCTTTTTACATTTGCAGGCTCCTTTTCTCACTGTTCGTTGAAAGTGAAGAAATGCCCCTGCATAACCACCAGAAGAGCCACAAGCGCCTGCAGTGATATATAGTCCAAAGATGTGTCAGCTTGTGCTGTTTAACGAGCTAAGGTGTCATGTAGAGGCTGTTTTTACACCGATAGGAAAACTGAATGCCTTGCAATGGACACAGTGTTTTCTCCTAAAGAGTGTACATATATGCATTAATTTTGTGCTAATTTCAGTGTTGAAGATTAAAATCATCATTCGTATAAAAATGAGTACTTGTCAACTTGACTTGCGTGGTACTAATAGGTGGCATAAGTGTATTTAAAAAAATTCAGTCACTAGCCTAGGCACTATCTATATAGAGTCATATGCTAGTGCAGCAGCAATAACCTATTCATTGCTCCACTACTGTAGGCAGATACAGAACCTAAGAGCATTGACCAGCTGAATGTAGCATGAGACACTAAATGCCTTTTCCAAAGCAGCACCCTTCTTCATTAGGTCAGTTAGTAAATGACCTTTAGCTGTCAACTGCAGTGCTTCCACCCCATACATTTTACAGCATGCAGTGTTATCGAATTGTAACTGGCTTCAGTTGCTTTGTGCATGCAGTTCTGAAACCGTGTGCATTGCCACAAAAGAGTAAATTATTGTTGAGCAAGTGCCACACCAAATTAGCAGTGCTGCTGTTTTCACTGCCGAGGAGCTGAGTTTCAGAGTGGCCATATTAATACAGGCCACCCAGCCAATGATGTAGCATTAATGTGATCATGAGGCTGTAGCACCACAAGGGATGATGACTGCATGGCAGACAATTGGGCTGCATGACATGAGACGAGACTGCAACAGACAGCTGGACTGCGCGACACAAGAGTGGATTGCACAATAGACGACTGACATGTGCGACACAGTTGAACTGTGCGACGCACCACTGGATTGCACAACCCACAATTGAACTGTGCGACACACAATTGAACTGCGCGACACACGACTGGATTGCACGACACACAATTGAACTGCGCGATACACGAATGAACTGCGCGACACACAATTCAATTGCGCGACACACGACTGAACTGCGCGACACACAACTGAGCTGCGCGACACACGACTGGACTGCGCGACACACGACTGGACTGTGCGACACACGACTGAACTGTGCTACACACGACTGAGCTGCGCGACACACGACTGGATTGCGCGACACACGCGCGACACACGACTGAACTGCGCGACACACGACTGGATTGCGCAACACACAATTGAGCTGCACGACACACGACTGAACTGCGCAACACACAATTGAACTGCACGACACACGACTGAGCTGCGCGACACACAATTGAACTGTGCGACACAACACAATTGTGCGACAGACAACACGTCCCAAAATGCGACAAAACATCACAATTTTTGTCGTGGAATTATGTTGTAATTTTTAACAGGGTGTGCATGCAGCTGGCTTTCAACATCACTGTTGAAGTGCTAAGGAGTCTCCCCTTGAGCGTTTTTTTTATGCTTTCTGATTTTGTGTAGCACTGTGCTGGTGTGAAGAATGAGACTGTAACAACATGGCCAAGTGCAGTTCGGTTTATTTCCCTCAATTCCATCAGGGCCTAAAAAGTGTTTCGAGAGACGGGCGCAAGTAGTATAGAAATTGCACCGTCAAAGAATGGCAACAACTAGGTTACAATATCAATTTAAAGGTTTCTTTATTTACTTAATGATAGTACACAGCAACATTCTTGGCCCTTGGATCAGGGGCTTCGAAACGCATGAAAGAACAATGCAACACAAGAAGTAGTAGTGAACAAATATTGAACGAATGAAACCAAAATGTACACACACATAATTCACTCATGGGAATGTCATGCTAAAGGTTTCAGAAAGCTAGACGACTGGAAAGAGGCTTTAGGAAAAAAGTTAGTCAGAAACGGTCCATGGGAAAACTGTGTTTGAAAGTTGCAGTTCTTACAAAAATTGGTTTAGACTTCATGGCTTCCAGTGTGATGTGTCCATCTTATGGAAAGGCAGTACTTGGCTTGTTCAACAATAGCAGACAAAATAATAGACTTTATAAAAGGCACTGAAGGCACTGAATGCACTGTGTGTGGTGAATGTGCACACACATCACATCTTCTTGTTCCAATCATCATTCTTTGCCCCCTCTTCTCCCCTTTTCATTTTCTATTTGTGCAGATTTTCTACCTGAGCAGGCCAGAGTGCACTAAGGCCAACCTCTGCGCCTTCCAATAAATTATCTTTCCCTCTGAGCAGACTGAAAAAATTATGAATATTGAGCTGCATTCAGCGTGCAGCCTGAGAAACACATTGTATTTTGTCCACCCCTAAACTTTTCACTGTATCAGTTTTGAGCATAAGGTTACATATGCCAGCTGTAGTGATTAGTGCAATAGGAAAATGCGATGATGAAGAATTAATGGAAAATAAGTGAGTGCATCCAGCATCAGAAATCACTGCAGATTTAATGTGGTCATTAAATGCTTTGGTAACAATGAGTTTATCTAAGCATGACTTATAAAAAAACACAAATGAAGAAAAACACCTCTGACTTGGTGGACTGACGGCTTTCCAGAACTTTGATGGCTTGTTTTTATGAATGATAGCAAAGTATTATTGAATTATGCATTGGGTTGTTCACGCAGGTGCTTCATACGACAAATCGACAAATTACGAAATTGTATAATCTGACGCACATACCAAGGATTTTTGGAATGGCACTTTACACACTTGGTTCGAATGTGGTAAGTATAGTGTGGGCAACTAAAAGGCTCCTCTTCGTCATCTGTACATAATCATCATCACAAGGGCTTCTTCTTCATCGGGTGTGGGTAATCATCTGTAGTCTGTTCGGTCCTTTGGGCGCGGCCGGTTCGCTGCATCATCGAGGCCTAATAAAATACACCGTGACAACCGCATCCTCACAATACAATGATAAAAAATTGCGTAAAAAATGGTTTAAAAACACGTCAACATTGTAATAGTTGGCACTGCTCGAAAACTCAAAGGTGGATGCAAACATCTCGGTTATGGAGTTACCAGATAAGCAAGCAGTGTCTCAATGCTCAAGACAATTAAGGAAACTGCTGGGTATGAAGTAAAATTCTGTGCCTCGTGTTTCATTATATAGTTTCATGGCCTCACATTGCAATTTTTGATATCAATGCCAAAGCGAATTAACTTGTCTGAAAAGCACTGGCTTCTGTGGCGCATTGAATAATGCTATGCAAGTGACAATGATAGAAATTTCTCACTTTGCTGCCATGTTATTTGTTTGCAGGTGGCAAACTGGAGCCTAACATTACGATGCAGTGTTGTTCACTGTGTTTGTATTATTCACACTGCTGGGTGATATTAATTATAGTATTATGGCCTGTGATTCACCTTGCAAAGATCTCATCAAAGGAACGCTGGCTGCTTGTGTCTACTTCAGGAATGACAGATGGAAGCTCTGCAGCGTCTGCGTCTTCCCCTGCGTCTGGCACTGGTGTTGAACGGTGTGCTGGCTGAAACCTCCACGTTGGTGATGGGGCATCCACTGCTTCACACCGACTTGATGCGTCCAGATGTGCACATGTGTCAGTTTCCACACCTGCTTCTTTACATGCATAGGCACTGAGGATGGCCTTTGAGGCTGCAGGATTTCCCACATAATGTTTAGAAGAACTACAGAGCATCCATTTTTGCTATGTTGAACAAAGAATTGGCCATCAGATTAACAACACACTTTCTCATCGTTGGTTGTGTTTTGCTGTTTACACCACTGTTTTTCACTTATTTGGCAACTGAAGGGTTTACACAGGTGTACAGGCGTTGTGGTAGGAGTGCACTGGCCTTTGTGCCACTCAAAACAGCTGAAGCTTGTACCTGTACGATTTAAAAACTACCAAATTTCAACTTTGCTGTGCTAAGGGTTGTCTCATCCGAAAGTTGTAGCTTGCTCAAGTGATGTTTTTGCATGGTGTCACTGCCTCCTTATATGGGGCCTCTGTAGCAACTTTCTTGTTCATGATGGCTGTCTGAGTGCCAACATTGCACACAGCAGGAGTACAGCTGCATCTACAGATCTGAACCTGCAAAGTTAAGCACTTTAAACCTAGAGCTGCATAGAGCTTTAAGTCGTTTCTAGCACAGGGTCATATAAAACGTTGCCATAAATGCCTAAATGTGAAACAGTGCTCGTGTCTTTAGGATGCCAATCTGCTACACTCCGGTATATGCCTCCAACGACTGATTGTTTAATTACTACATGATAATCTAGAGACAAAGTGAATGTGTATGTGTAGACAGGTTTTTTAACTGCTCCCTGTTCCCAGAAATCTTGACACTCTGTATGTACACTACATGCACACCTATAAGCACCCACGTGCACACAAATGCAGTTGTGCTTACTGACCAACACGCCTGTATTGGGCCACCCAGAGCATGTTTAGCGTGATATGAAGCAGTACAACAGACTGAACTAGTCTAAGCATGTGTTTGAGATTTTAAAGCTCCCTGTGCTAAACTGAATGGCAACACTACGTGTGTTGCATCATATAGGTTCTATGGCCTACCATGTAATCCAGCTGGCTTTCAAATTAGTGAATCATTAAGAACATTATGCAACACGTGAAGAAAAAGTGAGTTCATTCACTGAAACATAAAGCCTGCAGTAGTGTACATTGCAGTCAACTTAATTGAAAACATGTCATTGGCCACAATAAGGTGCGGCAGTTTTACTTCTGTTTTCTTAGTGAAAGCACTTGACAAAAATAAAGCATTGAATGCAAATTTGCTTTTTGCCACTTTCTTTAAGAATGCATATTTCGTACTTGCTATCAATTCATGCTTGTTGTGCTTGCACGCACCAGCATAGAACTTTTGACGGAGCGGCAATATTTTGTAAGGTTCACTCAGCTCATATTGCTCATTAACAAATCAAACATTGGTACTTTTATGCGAATAGTATTTCACCTTATATAAATGAAACTGAAGCAGAATTTGGCTTGCTGCCTCACTGAACGATTGGTAACCTCTGAAAACGAATACCTAGAAGAGTCACTTCCACTGAGCTACTATTACGTACGGTGTTGTGTTGTAAGCGTAAATACATAGATGCTACAGATTTGAATGCTGATTACACCACCAATGCAACAAAATTTGTATCCCCGACTACGTAAAATATTATATACAGTACTTTCTCCTGCGCTTAACTGGCAAGTGTTCCATCGCACTGCTAGAAAAGTTAGCAACAAATAAAGAACGTTAAGTTTGCACTTTTCACTTGCCTGTATGCCAGGAAGAAATAATGTAGGCAAGGCATTTGGCTCCAGATGAAAACGTGTCCAACTGATTCCTTCACCCTGCGGCAGGGAGGCACCACGGTGAACTGTCTGCCGCAAAAGTGTAGGTTGTTTCGCTTCTCCGTGGGTGGAAGGCCAATACGCTCGCTGCAACCATGCACCCCGCAAAGCGTCCTCGCGAGGCAGCGTATATCAGGACTTCATGCCTTTCCTGTCGCTGACTTTGCAGCCGATGGCAGCGGGCACTCAGCCGATGGCAGCGGGCGCAGGGCACTCTTTGTTCTTTGCTCGTTATTCCCTTGGTTATGTGTGCGCGCAGTGCGCGCTCGATGACGCCGACTGCGGTGCAGAGTTTCACATTCCCCAGATTGATCCCATCCCTCCCCCCCCCCCCCCCCAAAAAAAAAAGAAAAAGCCAGCTCCGGCATAGCTGTTTAAGCGCGGCTGAAACTGAAGAGTGTATCGCACAGAAGCAGCCGAAAAACCACTGCAGTGGCTGCGCGCCAACTCCGAGAGGATATATCCCGTCGGCGAAAGTCCACAGCACAGGTGCACCTTGTCACGCAAGCTGAATCTCCAAGCGGCAAACAAAGGTTAATTGGTTAGGACAGATAACCCGTTTCCTTAAACGTTGAACGTCGCTTCCGCTGCATCTGATCGTGGGAAACGGGCTGCGCGTGCCGCCTTCGAGTCAAAGTTCGCGATAGTGCCGCGGCTTTACAAAGGGCGCGGCGCCAAAAAGGAACCGCAACTTCGACAACCTAGGTGCGTGAGCGCATGCTTGTGGTACATACGCGAACGTTATTTTGCTTCATTATTGACGAAACTTGCGGGATTCAAACAAGCGAAGCAGCAACTCCGCAGTGCAGAAAAGACGCGCAAGCGCGCCGAGTCGTGCAGACGACAGTTTTCTTCCACCGGAAATGAGTCATTCACATCAAAACTTTAAACGAACTTATAGATTTGTTGCTTACTTCATTTTGTTTATTTATTTGCAAAAGATATTATACACAGTGACAGCATAACCAAGTTCATTTGATTCAAACATGATTCAAACATCGCTCTTAATTTATGCTGGCTACCAGCCAATAGCAGCAGTCTGCTCTATTTCGTCATAGAGCATATTAAAAAAGAGTGAGAACCGGCCTTTTCTTGAAGCGAGAGCTCCCGTGTAAGGGACAACTTTGTGCTTGCCCTGTTAACTCTACGCTTCGCGCACGACTGTAGAATATGGGTGCGCTGTTTATTGCAGCCTAGACTGTCGATAGAACGTGTTTTTTTCGCGAAGTCCGAGAGGTGCTTCAGGACCCCTTTAATATTTCGCCGTCATCGAAATTCAGCCGCCGCGGCAGGCTTCAATCTTCTTTAACATGTTCAATAAATGGTGGCAATGAAGTGTAACAAAGCGGATTAAAGCTTCCATCGCGAAATCGATACTTAGCCATTGACAATGGTAAAGCGCGATAGGGGACGGTCTGGACAAACGACTGCACTAGATATCGACGCCGCTCTGGAATAGTCTGCTACCGCTAATGTTAGTATCACTTGGCGACTCTGCCCTCTATTGTCAAAGTTTACGTAACATACATTTTAGCCGTGTGATGTAGGGATGGTCGAACTGTCTCGCACATACGTTTTGGAGTCGTTTTGCAGTTACCGCAAGCCTCCACGAAGGAGGTATTATGATTTTTCAGCTTTGTTTCTTTTGATGACCTCATATTCCTGCATAATTATTCTTGTAGACTGCACTGGTTCCTTATGTATCAGACATATGAACTGCTCTCGCAACAGAACAGCGTCGAGGGCTATAGGACTTGGGCTGGTCTAAACAGCCACTTCCACAAGCAGATTCCGCTTCATTCGGGTCGCGATACTCGCGCGGTAACGCCTCGGCTGAAGTGACGGAGAAGCCGTACACTCATGCTAACTACAATTTCCATCTATTGTAACCATTTATTTATTTATTTACTTTTTATTACCCTCAGGGACAAAGGCATAAAAGAGGGGAGTAGGTTACAGCAAATAAACAAGAAAACAATAAAAAAAAAGCAACGGTCAAGTACAATGGCTTCTCAATTATAAAGTTTGCTAATATACAGTTGATGGTAGTAGACTCGATTAGTGTGACCATGTGCGCATCGTCAGCGCCAGGCATGTAAGAGAGTATATTGCGCTATAACATTGGAGTACGACGATTCAGTGGATTTCAGCGATCCATCATTCGCCCGTTTCCTAGTGAGGCAGGCGATCCCCGAGATGGATCATGGCGCATCAGCCCGCCCCCCCTCCCCTCTTTTTTTTTGTTGGGATGCCTATACGTACATGTACTGCGGGGTAATATTTAATGCTTATACTTCGAGTCGATCAAAATTCTGAGAAATGGGTGTGATTTATTAAGAAGACAGTCACTGTATTACTGTTCCTTGTGCAACATTCTTTCATTCTAGCACATCGCAAGATATTTTGTAACCGGTACTCAGCAGTAAGGACACCGCCAAAATTAACTCGTATGCACCACCATACTAGTTCATTGTGCCTCTCATTGAGATCAGCATTGTACGGACGTAAATAGGAATGGTTTCCTTATATTATCTCCTGCACCCGCGCCTACAACGTTTTATCTCTGCCTTCTGGCAGCGAACGCTCTTGAGCTAGCCGTACTTTGTCAAGCTGATACAATACCACGTAACATGTGTGTTCGGTGATGCTGGCGGTAACCAGTCGTGCCACATTGCGTTGCGCGACTTTTCGGGAATTGGTGACGTCACATTGGGGTATGTGATTTGGGCAAGAACATGCAACGTGACGTGACAATCCTCTCTTGGGTGGCCGCTTGACATGTTCGCGTCAAAAGGACGTAACAAAATGTCACATGACATGTTTCCCGAAAATGACCTAAGGCAATGCCACTGGGCAGGTTCCCACCAAAATATCACATGACTATCAAGTTGCCTGTTTCAGTAAACTACCAGCCAGCCTCGCTGGGACCTGGCTTTGCGCGACCGAGAGGAAGCTGCGTACTCTTATTCTTTTAATCACAGGGTACCTAAGATTATTTATTGCTCAATGGGTGTTATAGGAGCATCGTGTTGCGCAGACTGGTGCGGCCTCATAACAGTGCGGTACTTCCTGATATTTTTTCGCAACCTCCCAGCGCAGTGAATATTTAGGATTTGATTAAAGAGCACTAAACATGATCCGGGAAACGCATGTTGAAAACTGAAAGGTGAGGACCCTGCCACATGATGACCTTTCGCGAACTGGTGCATCAGGCTCGTATATATTACTTTTTTCTATGCTTTGATGTCACGACGTTCAGAGCTGCTCTCGTACCTTGTGTGCCCGCACCATACACGGCAAATAAGCCGAAAGGGCATATTAAGCGACGCGTCCTTCCTTAAAATATCTGCCTGAAGACCGTGCTCCCTTTGAGTGGAAGAGGCATGGAGTGAAAATGTGCGATGGGCTGGAAGGATGGCTGGAATTTGGATGGGAGCATGATAAAGCTTTTGAAAAATGCGTAACCGAGATATGTGACGTCGTGATTCTAGATCAGGAAGGTGAGTCCGGGTTTTATGTTTGGAAACGCTGGAATTATAAGAATATTCAGGGTAGATAAAGCGTGCAGCACGGTTTTGGATCGATTCTAGAACGTTGGATAAGCTAGATTGATGGGTATCCCAGATCGAACATGCATGTTCTAATTTCGGACGAACAAACGTAGTATATGACATTAATTTGGCTGATGGGGAGTCAAGTCTTAAGTGCCTACCTAGGAAACCCAGAGTGCGATTCGCGGAGTTGAGTATGTTAGTAACGTGGGCTGACCATGAAATGTTACTTGAGAATGTGACGCCAAGGTATTTGTAGCATTCAGCGGATGAGACTGCACAGCGGGAAAAGGTATATTCTGCTACTGGTGATAGGACCTGCGATGTAAAGACACCAGTGAAGTTTTCTTTACGTTTCCAGACCTTAACCACGTATCACACCACGATAATATAAGGTTGAGGTGGTTTTGTAAAATAATAATGTCTGCGCTGTTTGCTATGGGACGATATACGACGCAGTCGTCTGCAGAGGCGAATGCTAGAAGAGATGTTTGATGAAAGGTCGTTGATGTAAATGAGAAACAGTAATGGTCCGAGCACTGTACCTTGCGGCACACCAAAGATTACCGAAGAACGGCTAGATGAGACAGAGTTAGCACGCACAAACTGTTGACGATTCGTAAGAAAGCTTCGAATCCAATTAAATACACTTGTATTAATGTTTAAACGAGAAAGTTTTAGCAGTAGCTGGTTATGTGGAAGTTTGTCGAAGGCTTTTTAAAAGTCTAGGAAGAGGGCATCAACAGGTATGTTTAAGACGAGGTTGGCACTGATATCATGATAAAATAGAGCTAGTTGGATTCCACATGAAAATCCTGAGCGAGAACCGTGCTGGCTAGAATGAAAAAAGTTATTGCTTACTGAGACCTTGACAGGGTTAGAATAGATGACATGCTCCATTAGCTTGGAGCAAACGCTAGTAAGGGAAATGGGGCGATAGCTGCTGCAAAGAGATGAAGGACCTTTTTGGGGACAGGATCAATCTTGCCCACTCTCCAGTCTTCCGGCACCACTCCCGATGATAATGAGTGCTGAAAAATATGGCAGAGTAGTGTACTGATAATTGATATCGTGTTTTTCAGTATTTTTGCGTTCATACCGTCGATGCCGCATGAAGATGAGAGTTTTAGTGAGTCGATTAGTTTAGCGATGCCGCTTGGGCAGAATGTGATGCAACTGAGGAATGAAGGCAAGTTGTCGACAGGTTCAACGGGAAACACGGAAGAGAAAACGCTGTAGAGTTGTTCACCGGCCTCATGATCAGGAGTCGGAAGGTTCTGATCGTTGTACAGTGCTAACGGCTGTGACTGCAGAGTGCAGTGCGGTTGCACAGTACTAACGGTTGTGAGCCCAGGTAGGAACGTCATCTTGGGCACTTTTTCAGGCTCAGAAGTGAGAACAATGTCAAGAATATGAAGGGAGTTATCACTGTCGCATGTAGGTTCGGTGACCAATTGCGTTAGCCCAAAAGTTAGACATTAACTGACGAAATCGCTCTCTATACTGTTTTTGGAAGACACATGCGAAGTTATTCCAACATATTGCTGGAAAGCCGAAAAGCAGTATCAGGAAATGTCGATAAGATTCAGTTATGGAGCGAATAGCCTCGTGGGATTGGGGTACAAAAAGGGGGTCACTACCAGGGGGACGATAGCAAACAGATTATTGTGGGAGGATAGGTGGCATTACAAAGAGCAAACAAGAATTCTAAGCATGAGGATGTCTTTCGCTACACTGAAGATCTTTATGGCTTCCTATTAGCACGCCACCACCAGGTTTATTAGTACGATCACGTTGAAATACATAGAAATCTGGAAAAAGTTGTAGCAACTCAGTGTCGGTAATAGAAGGGTTGAGCCATCCCTTTGCATTTGCGAACAAATCTGATTCCGTTGTATTATTAGGCTCTGAAGAGCGTCTGCTTTAGGAAGGATGCATCTTATGTTCGTATATAGAAGCGAGAACGACTCTTCGCGGATTGGCATGGCTTGAGCTTAAGCGTTTAAAGGTTGGTGTACAACCTTTTGAGCATTGTGGTCGTATCTGTAGGTGTTGCTACCAATGATTAGCTTGTCATGCCCAAGTTTAAATGATTGCTCCTGGGCTCTTCCGAATTCAGCAAGATGTTTCCTGGCTTGTAGTGTGTTGGGGGAGAAATCCTCAGAAATTTGGAAACTGGAGCCTTTCAGTTTATAGGCGCACGACAGAACTTTAGTCTTAAAGTGAGCAAATCTAACGATGATTGGACGGCTTTTGTTTAATTCGTACTTTCCGACTCTATGGGCTCTCTCGACTTCCATAGGCTCAATCATGGTGTTTAGCTCTTTGCTGCAGAATTGCAGCACTGAAGCCTCGGATTCTGCCTATCTTTCGCGCTCGCGATCCGGGAAACCAAAAAATACGACGATCGAACGGCGCGCTCGGTCTTCCGAGTCGTCTAATCTCCCACGGATTGTCGCTATATCTTTCGCATTTTTACCAAAAAGTAATCGGATATCATCGATTTGTTCTTTTATACCCATCATCGATTCGCAATCACTTTCTATTTTAGTGAGTCTTTTGTTGATTTCTCTGATAGCGCCGTCGTCCTGGGATAACTTCTGCCGAATGGATTTAAGTTGTTGCAGCATGGAAGCCTGACCAGACTCGAGTTCTTTAAGAACCAGAAAGAAGTAAGTCACCGGGTAGCTGCGTCTCTCCAGAACGAGTGTTAGGACCAGGGTTCAGTTGTATGTCACCTGACGACGCTAATATCTCCTTGATGATATGTGCACAATCAACTGCAATATCTAAACAGCACTTTGGGCCTGGCAACACCAGTAGCGCCGCATAACGAGTGCGACGTGCGTATAATGAATATTCATTTTTTACCTGCAATACGAAAAGGTGTCGCAGGTGAGTTGCCGTGACAATGGCTGCGGTGTTGCCAAGCCCAAGGGGGGCCGCGCCAGGCCTGCATGCACATATGCGTTCCTGTGGCGAGGAGGACGTAATCCGGAGATCAGCATTTGTCGTGGTCACATGAGCTAGTACCGATGTCCGGTGCATTGGCTCGAGTAGTGGGCGTTGCGGAAAACTTGACGGATCCAGTGTTCGCTGGCAGTGCGGTTGAACAGGCGAGTTCAAGCCATGTGCAGCACGCACACATACCGTGAGCGCGAGGTCCCCCGACGGGCGACCAGGCAGCACGTCGCCGCATGGAATAGCGCGGGACCTTAACAGCACCTGGAATACAAAAAGGTGTCGCAGGTGAGCTGCCATGACCATGGCTGCGGTGTTGCCAAGCCCGATAATTCAGAAGAGACCCAAACGATTAGAAAAATATTTTATGTATATATATATATATATATATATATATATATATATATAAAGTTCTTTCTGGCTATCGGGATAAATATACTATCAGAAAGACACAGTGACAAACATAGGATTTATTCTGACGTTTCAGCTGGAGGCCAGCCTTTTTCAAAGATGAAATTTTCTCGTGGGCACATGGTCTTTAAGTACACTTCACGAACATGCATAATGGGGGGTGGAAAGGGGGAGATCACAAAAAGATAAAATAAAAGAAAATAACAGAAAGGGGGGGGGGGTGTTGGGATACACATGTGTGTCCAGGAAGCAAAGGCCTGTCCAAGATGACGTCTGCGTCCGCACGGCGCCACGATAACAAAGAACGGGTGCTGAGTCCTGGTGCCGCGACTCCCGCAGTGCATTGCGGAACCGCTGAAGCCAAATGTCGTTCTTGTGTTCCACCCCTTCTTTGTTATGGAGGCGCCGTGCGGGCGCAGACGTCATCTTGGACAGGCCTTTGCTTCCTGGACACACATGTGTATCCCAACCCCCCCCCCCCCTTATTTTATTAATTTATTTATTTATTTATTTTTACATACTGCAGCCCAATTTGGGCTATCGCAGGAGTGGGTCTTTTATACATCAGCACACACAAGAATACAACTCTTAACAACAAACAAGAATAGAACTCTTAATAAACAAATTCCAAATCAATACATTCATGCAAAAAATCTTTTAAGGCAATGATCTAGTTGACCCAAGTAATACATTCCATATTTCTATAGTGTGCGGGAAAATGCTGAATTATTTTAAATAGTACGTGGATGGAATGGTGTCAGGTTGAGCTTGTGGCTATTCCTTGTGGGTTTCAGTTTATCAGGAGACAGATATTCGTTAGTTATTGCGTAGCATGAGGTATTGACAAGAATATGCAGCAACTTTAGGCATTCGAGATCGCGTTGCTCAGACAAGGTTTGCAGACCTAGCGTAGCAAGTTGAGCGGAGGGTGAGAAATTCCAGTCGTAACGGCGGGAAATGAAACGGATGGCTTTCTTCTGAACGGATTATAGTGTGCTGATGTCCGAATTTTTATGAGGGTTCCATACGGGGCAGGCATATTCGAGGATGGGACGGATGAGCGATTTATACGTTAGCAACTTTGTTTCGCGTAGAGCATCTTTTAATGTACGATTTAGGTAGCCCAGTTTCTTTAAAGCTTTATTGCAAGTGTATTCGATGTGTTTAGACCAAGACATATTGGGTGTGAAGATGAGGCCTAGGTATTTATATTCGGACACAAGTGATAGAGAGTAGCCATTGAAAGAGTAATCCGAACACCGAAACGGAGCTGCGTTTACAAAAGGAAAGAGCAACTGTTTTAGTAAAGTTTATGTTCATTTGCCATGTGTCACACCTGCAAAATTGTGCAAAACAATCATTAAGTAAATTGTGGTCATCATTGGTATTAATTCCAATATATAAGACACAGTCATCAGCGTAAAGGCAGATTTTCGCAGGCACATAATTGGGTAAATCATATATGTACAATAAGAACAAAAGTGGTCTTTTTGTGAGCTCCCCCTTTCCACCCCCCATTATGCATGTTCGTGAAGTGTACGTAAAGACCATGTGCCCACGAGAAAATTTCATCTTTGAAAAAGGCTTGCCTCCAGCCGAAACGTCAGAATCAATCCTGTTTGTCACTGTGTCTTTCTGATAGTATATATATATATATATATTCAGAAGAAGAGATCCGCACGATTAGCAAAAACACTATAACTTTACTGACATTGCGGCCAGTGGACCGGCCTTCATCAGAGTAAAACGATGTTGCAGAGAGCACCTTCCTCTTAAGGGTACAGGAAAGGGAGAGAGTGCGGCTACAAAGCCGTATATCTGTACAGGTAACGTCTATGAAGTCTGGCTGGACAGAACATGTGATCGGCTGCGGCGAGTCACGAAGCGACACCGTAGCCTCTTAATTAACAGCAAGGCGGCACACTTGCCACCCCGAGGGATTCTACTGCCTGTATGTAACGCAAGTATAAAGCCACTCCCCATTGTAAAAATGGTAATCACCACTTCTGAAAGCATATTAAACAAAAAAATCACAGCATATCCACGGGGTGAATGATGATGAGTGGGCGAAGCTCCGGAGGGAATCATCGGTAAACCGTGAATCTTTCGCGTAAATCGCCCAGTCGATCATCATGTAAAGGCGTGAGAAACACTGTATTCGTACTCCTGCGCCATAACTTATCATTTTGCCAAGTAGGGAAGTACCCACTACGCCATAATTACCAGTGCCTCCGTAATGGGTTCAAAGCTACAAAGCACGCAGCTCTGTGTTCTTTCAAATGATGCCTCGACCTCGTTATACAATCCATTTTCGCGTCGTGTAGCGGTGTGTTACTATTTTTCAACGTAACATTACGTTTGTTAATGCGATTCAGCGGGAGACATTATACCTGTTTAGGTCTTTTAGCGATAATCTTTTAACCACAGGCGTAGCTCAGTGGGAGAACGCTCGACTGCCACGCCGAGAGCCTGGGTTCGAATCCAGGCAGAGCACACAACTTTCGGAATTTTTTTATTTATAATAGTAGACGTGGCTACGTACATCACCAACGAACACCATGGGATGTACAGACACACGCCCTAAGGAGCTTCGCCCCTAAAAAAACGATGATTTATTGACAAACGGCTGGCCAGGGCCGACTAGAATATCTTGAAATGAAAAAAATATAAACCACGAAGAAAGAAAAACGGAAATAACGGATATAACAAAAGTTCAGCAAAAAAGTAAAGTGTGAAAGAACGCATTGTAGTTGTTTCAAATGCCTTCCTCATAATAGCAATGCCCTAGTCACTCGGGAAACATGTGAGTTTACCCATGTTTTCATTAATGCCTGAGGGAGCGGCTTTGAACTTATCAATGCGGTAGGACTCACCAACCTCGCGGTTGTGGCGCGTCCGAACGCCCGATTCCAGTATCATTGCCTTCAGGTCGGTAATTGAATGGCCGGGAAGGTGCGCATGCTTAGACAAGGGCAGGTTCAAGGACTTTTTTGCGTGTCACTTGTGATATTTCAATCGTTTTCAGAAAGGTGTTTCTTTCTCACCAACACATTTTTGATTACATTTAGTGCACTCATGAAGGTAAACGACATTAGCGGTGTAACAATTGAAGTTTCCTTTAATTTGTACAAAAAAGTTGGAACGCGATGCTTGTTACTTATTGTCCAACATTTTGTCCAACTTCGGCTGCCGCATCAATATAAATATGAGGTGTAGCACTTCCGTAATATTTCATTTGTTTGTCGACGTTTCGGTCAGAGCCTGACCTTTCTCAAGACAGTATTTTGTTTTCTCCTGTGAGTTTATATATACTCATAGCAGAAAGGGCGGAAACTATTTACTGAGTGCGCAAAGATGGGATGGGGCAGAGGGCACCAACATGTTTTCTCCGAATGCGCGTACGGCGGAAATTTTGAAGGAGTGCCATTCGGCCTACTGCATCCAGACGATCGTGGGAAAGCCATTGTCAGCCTAACGACACGTCCAGCGACAAACATGGCTTTAAGTGGTCGTTCGTTTTGGGGAGCGTAGTGGTTAAGAATGCCGCCGCGGATAAAAGCGGCCGCCAGAAAAAAACGAGGGGGGGTGGGGGGGTGTGAGTGGCGGCGGAGACGGTAAGGCGCCCTACATGAAAGAAAAAAGAGAAAAAGGAAAAGAAAAATGAATGAGTGACACTAGTAAAGAATCCATAGGTGTCTTTCGGAGTACATGCGGCAGGGGCCAGATGTTTTCTTATATGAATAGTGTGATCAATAAAAGGGGGAAAGCGATATGTGAGCGAAGTAGCAAAAATATTTGGATAAACGAATATAAGGGAAATGCACTAGTTGAAAAGGGAGCGAAAAGGACGGAAGAAGTAATACAGAGCGCCATATATTTCAAGTTGACATGGACAGTAGGTACGATCACCGAAAGCGCCGGCTCTGACATAAAGCTGCTCTGTTTTCATGTCGGTTCTTGGTTGATTTGTTGTTAAGTATCCCTTGGTGTTATTCTCCCTTTAATGGCGCGCGCATTAGCGTCTCCGCCGCCACTCCCCCCTCCGTCTCTTCTATCGGCCGCTTTCAACCGCGGCGGCATTCTTAACCACTACGCTCCCCAAAACGAACAACCACTTAAAGCCATGTTCGTCGCTGGACGTGTCAATAGACTGACAATGGCTTACCCAGGACCGTCTCGATCCAGTAGACCGAATGGCACTCCTTGTTTTAATTTTATTTTATTTATATTTTTCAGTGCCACCGTGCAGCCGTTCACGTACCCATCACCTGTCCTTTCCGCCAGTTCCTCAAAATTGCCGCCGTACGCGCATTCGGAGAAAACATGTTGGTGCCCCTCTGCCCCATCCGATCTTTCCTCACTAACAGGAGAAATCGAAATACTGTCTTGAGCAAGGTGCGGCTCTGACCGAAACGTCGACAAGTAAATGAGATATTACTGAAATGTGGTTGTGTGTGTGTCTGTGTGTGCCACGCAGCACAGTGAATCCCACTGGGGCACAGACTCTGGTAAGGCTAGCAAAACACGTCGAGGTTGAAGGTCAAGGCCGGCAGCAATGGCTCTCAGATAAAAAAGTAATATCATTTAGTAAACATGTGAGTTTATGGTGTTCCTTGCATTTGGCGGCAGCGGGGGTATTCAACGACATGACAAGCCCACAGGATACAGTCAGCAACCTGGAATACGCTTTGGAAGCCTAGGTTAGCAAGTGGACGGAGCTAAGAGAGCAGATCAGCATGGGAATCGCAAGCATAGGAATGCCTCCTTCCACAGCATTGTTGTGTTCCCGAGGCTTTGAGCGGACAAGTATGCGGAGGACGAGTCCGAGAGTGCATAGTTGGTAGGGAAGGATAAACTGCATGGGGAGTTACTAGAGAAACAAAAGGTGTTCGAAGAGTTTGCAGGGGGAGAGCGTGGGTGTGAATCCGTAAAGGAGCACGACGTGTGGGAAGCGTCGTATCAGAATACTATTGAACGCTATAGCTCATACGCACGTGATACATGGTCAGGACGAAGGCATAAGCAGGGGGGAGACGAAAACTTATTGCTGAAGGAAATTCCAAGCACTTGACTGCGCCGGCAGTTCCGATTGATGCCTTGAAGGCAGAGACAGAAACGCCTGCCCCATGCACCATACATTCGACTTCAGAATTCAGCTGGCTTTCTCACTGGAGCCGGAGAACGACTGGTTGACACGATACGACCCCGACGTAAATATGCTAGACTTTGCTATCAGAAAGCCAGAACTTGGAAGCTGAGAGCATCCAGTCCTCTGATAACCGAATGAAGCCCTTCGACGTGCAGCTTCTCGCAGACCTGTCGTAGAAATGGTGCACGCCCTTGCCGGCTGATTTGTTACTCAAAACAACCCAGAATTACTGTTTGCCAACGGCCCCAGCAACACAGCGGAAATGCGGACACCTCGAGTTCCCAGTGGTGGGGGGAAATGGACGAAAGGAATTGTACGTACACAAGTCGAAGGTCATGAATGGAGTTAAAGGGATCGGGGTATCCCGACCGCCTCAGAGTAACAACGCTACTGATAAGCTGCTCCTGAAAGATTCCATAACCAAGCGCATGACAGCGCAGAATGCCAATATGTGAAGAGACGTCGAAAGTATCTCACTTACCGGTCTGACACGGTCCGGTACACACGAGGATGTTACGAGGGCGCAGTCTGCGACAGAGCGTCCAGCACTAGATTCATAAGCTGGCGACATCTCTTCTCTGCAGCAAACTTGCGCGCCACCGGAAGGAGAGACCACTGCGCAGATCAAGGAATCTTAGTTATGATTGTTCTCTCCCTGAACCCTGCCTGTACAATTACATAGCACAAACACACTTTTAAAATACCAGTACAAATACTAGTACAAATGCATAGAACTGGTGTACTAATTGACCAGTAGCCTTGCAGAGATTGCTTCAGGGATATCTAGTACTCACTCATACCAAGTCTAGCTGAAGCTAAATTTTGTGTCGTTTGGCGATCAGTGTAAGGGTGCGGGATAAATACGATCAATAACCATAGCAATTGCGAGGTTCATCCCATGGGACGATAAATGGGCATGTTATTAGATGCTTTTATTACCTCGATGTGCAGTGAAGCATGTGAGGATTACAAAAATTTCGTAACACAGTCACGGAATCGAGTTGAAATAAAGAGAATGCTGTCTTTTGATGCGCCCCGGTCGTTGGCACTCTTTTATTTGTTGTTGTCCGCCGCTGCAATCTAGTGGTTATGTGTTTGGTGGTTCAAGAGATGTTGGTTCGAACACTGGCTGCGCGGTCGCCATTAAATCAAAGCGAAAAATGGTACAAACACTTGTACTGTGCAATTGCAGTACACGTCAGAAGAACGCAGGGTGGCCAACATTTCCTGAACACTCGCCTACAGCGGTCCTCATAATCTTATTGCCTCTTTGCACAAATTCTATCAATTATTATGAGCGTCACTCTGAGTGCAGTGCAATGCAGAAATGGTTTTCTTAACTAGCGTGACACATTCTCCCAGCAGCTGATGGGCATAGCTAATGTAACAGCAACACAAGAACCGAGGACGAAAGAGGACACGCAGTGCTGAGTTATTTACCCCGAAACATGGTCTGTGTACATACAGTTCCCCTTCAGTTATTTTATCACAGAAAGAAATCGCACATTTGAACGGTTGTGATTAAATGCGTTGCCTTGTCTTCCACTGTACCAGCGCCTCAGAGGAAAATTGTCATCCCTTGGTCACCGACACGGGGTGGGGGGTGGGGGTTCACAATCGCTGCTTCTACGCATGTCGTGTCAGTATCTATACATAGGCCGCGTTTTCTGTGCTGTTGCATACGCTATGATTCACCATCAAGCCCAAACCTACCCAATTCTGATCCTAGGTATCGCATCTGCATCCCAAATGTTTAAGTGGCTTTCGATATACGCAGATTTGGCCTGCCTGTCACAGAAAGACAAGCAAATTTTTTCACCACTGCTCAGCCAGCTAAGCGCCAGGATGTGTGTGACCACCATCAACACGCCTCGTTCCACTGTTCCCCATATTGTGCATAAAGCCTTGAGGTGCGAATGATAATGTAGTTCAAAGATATCGCGTGATTTTTCCATGTGATGTCGCTTTGATAGCTGTGAAATGTAATCATTACCACGCATTCATTATGCAAATAGTGGTACACGCAGCCATCTCCTCCTGCTCAGCCATGAGCATGGCTCGATTCGAACGTTGGGCGATCTACACGCCTGTGCCTTTTATTGGCAACGATTCCACTCACGCCATTCGCTTTCGCCCGGTCTTCACTTGCGCATAGACTTCCGTTCTCACGAGGCAGAGCAGCAAACATGGCCGAAGGAAGGGCCCATGGAAACACACCTGCATCATCCAAGATCAATGACGAAGAATCCAGTACGGGCAGTGAAAGTTCTGACGCTGACTCGGACACTCCGCTGGACCACACTTGGTGAGCTCTCTGCATGTTGACTACGAATAGCAATGAGCTGGCATCCTGGCAGCAACGTGCGCAGATTCCATGGAATTTCTGAAGTGCATTCTAGACTACATCGAGCAATTGTTCTTTTGGGAGATAATGACAATTCAACGAGGTGTGCGATGTTACCTTGACGTTTTTACAGACTTCCCATTTTAGAACGGCATTAGTTAGGCAAAATGTCTAAATTTACTATCTTCTTACGACGGTTGGCAGACGGTTTATCGAAGCATTACCGCAACGTCTCTAACCCTCAGGAAGACAGCCGTTAATCAGGAATGGTGGGGTAACGGCCTTATATTTTACTAAGCAGACGTTTATCCACTAGAGCCTAGAAAAACGGCAAATGATGTGGCAAAGATGCCATAATCAGAAGGTTTCCCTGTTGCTACAAAAATACTCCGACCGTGATACATGCGCTCATGTCATCTTGCACGGCGCGTTAGGGTGCTGAACAAAAGCCGGACACAGGACTGCGCCTGTGATCGTGCGAACTTCAGTTAGCTCTGGCAGTGTGTCGCGATATAAGTAACGAACTAATTTAGACCAAAGAGCCACATTCAATGTCAGGGACATTTCATTTGCACCCACCATCATAGTTTAGGTAAGGTGTCATGATTCCCATCACCGAACGCGGCAGCCATATGTAGACAGCGGTGATATTTAAGCATAGTCATTAAACTGCGACCGCGAAAGTTTGTGGCACTTGAAATGCATGGCGGAGCGACAAAAAAAAGGATGTATCGACCCTAGAGATTGCTAGAAAATACAAGAGGGAAATTTGGTGGTAGTGTCTAGCGGAATTTAAAACAAGGCGGTTGAACCAGCATGTGAACGATGGGCGTGGCATGGATTTACCTAGCCTTAGTTGTTCTAGTTTCATACGTCCTTGCGGCTTTTAACAATGAGTCATGTATGACAAAATGTTGCACTAAAAGAAAAGTTTGTATTAATTATATACCTGAACAGGTCTAGTTCCTTTTTCTCGGATAGAAAAATACCGAACGCTCAGAAAGTTCGCGCAATAAGATGTGATAACGTTACCTCCTCTACCTGCGCGCAAATTTAGAAGCGGACACCAAAGTTTGAGTTCAAGATATAATGTTATTTGACAGGAAAATACATATCTGTGCTGTTGTAAGTGGCACGCTAATATTTTCAAGTGCGTAAAGAGTAGGCGCGCTTGCTAATATACACACGAGCTATCGATTGCTTCTAAGGGCAGGGCAAGTGCTCCAATATGGTATTACAAAGCTATGCCTTTGAATGAGGCGTAGTATCAGCGCAGTATCGGTGGAGGGGTTTCAGCCCAAAAAAATGTGATGTTAAACAGCTGTGCCCAAACCTGCGTCGGAAACTGCACCTTAGCCTTGATCAGGGCTGGCTTTGACCATCGTCTGTGGTTGCATCCAGTCTGCGTATGCTAGGCATGATAACTGCGCCTGCTGGGGGCATTTTTTGGTGTTGTATTAAACAGATAGCGGAATTGAAGTGCAATAGTACAAGATATACCAAGGGCGTTGTCATAAGGAATGCATCCGAGGCAGCACGCCAACACAGGTCTTATGTAGGCGTAAAGTCGGCTAATGTCGGCAGCGATATCGGGCCTAAGTCGGCAAATCGCGCTCGCACTAGTTTGACCCACATCTGCCCGATGATAACCAGCCAGAATGGCGCCACTGTGGCGAAGCTACCGTGCGTCGAACTTGGTAGCAAGAGTGGGCGAAATTTGGCCAGCCGGCGTGGGCGAACTTTGGCCAGCCAGAATGGGTCGGATTTGGCTAGGTAGCATTGGCCGATGTTGCGGGGATTCAGGCTTTTTTGCCGTGTTGTCGGCCCCACCGACATCGGGAAGCCCCTTGGCGACCGTTCACAGCCACTATGGTGTTTCTAGTTTACCCCACGTGTGTCATGCCGTTTGGATTGCGATATTATTATTTTTTTGTTTTCACATTTTCGAAGGGCCAACAGTAGTGTGTGTAAATGTGCCTCCCATGCATACGCGAAAGCTTTATTAAAACTGTAATAAGTAGGGCTAAGTGGATCCTCTGTACTTTCTATTAATGCGTTATGAACAAAACAAATAACACAAGAGAGGTTTATAGGGAAAAGCACTATTTCATTTTTTTTTGTGAACTCTGCATCGATAATATGCTATTCTCGTGTTGCACCGTCGTAGTACAAAAGCTTCGGCAAGGGTGGACATTCATAATCGGGCACTACTTTAGAAACAAACAAAACAAAATTGTCCTTTTAAATATAATGAATCTATGTTCAATATTCAACCCCCAGATCTTGGTGTCGTGTCGCTTTAGATACCCAAGCGGAAAAAAGAAGCTTGAGTAAAGGTTCTGTTGCAAAGCCACTTTAAAAGCGGCGCATTACTTGAAATAGGTGCATTTTGATTTATAATAAATTTAATATTTTTGGCATACATTGGAAAGGAAAAGATGTAGACGTGAGCCAACACGACACACCCCACTGATGGGGTCGTTAGGCAAAAAATGGCCTTAAATAATAGGTGCAAGGTGTATTATAAGCAGATATTATAGAAGGAACATCTTTTCAAGGCTACTTTAAAAATGCCATCGCGTGCCGAACTGCCGCACGTGTCCTGCACCAAGGAGCGCGTGTTTGGTATCAGGTTACCTTTAAAAATACGGGCAAGAAAAAACGTTACGAGAACTGCAAGTGACCACACAATGGGTGTTTGATAAGATGATAATTATTGCTGTCAGCAGCCCAATTAACTAAAATTTAATACTTAACTTTTTACTGGCTGCGGTACGTTGGCATGTTTATATTGAAGCAGTGTACGCAGTGGTGTTTGTACACAGTTTCACTTGGAAGATTTTTTTAGCACGCCTGTGCTCCGAGATATCCGGCTCCAAAGCTTAATTGTCTTTCGGATGATTACGCATGCAAGAGGGTGAGGGTCCGCGCAAAGCTCCTCCATAAAGTGACGCATGTGTTGTGTGCACTGTTTAGTGTATGAAGAGGGTGGAAGCGTAGGCATAGGTGATAACAGTTGGCCTTGCCCCCTCGGCCGCCGAAATGCAAACTCTATAGATGTGCCATCCACCTTCATAAATCCTGGTGCCACGTGCTTGGCACCGACGCTCTGCGGTGTCTGACGGCACATGTGACATATTGCGGGATGACTGCGAGAGGCTAGAGGCTTGGTGTGAGGTACGTAGATTATCGCGTGTGAAACGACGAAGCGAATACTGCTCGACAAGACAACGAGTGCTTGCCGAATACGACATATTAGCGATACGGCCAGAAGCGATCGCCCTGAGGCATTCACGTCTCTTCGCTCTACCTCCTATTTCAATGGACGCATGCTTTTCCGGCTGGCACTGCCACGAGCTAGGTCTACTTCAGAAAACTAAGTATTCAGCAGTACCCCACTATGGCTAACTCAAGTGCATCGTGATTTGTTTTATGAGATTTACTAGAGTGGCGGTGGCTTCACGTTTGTACCCGTGTTTTCCTTATTCTTAGTGAAGCGTGCTTGCCAAACTAAGGCAGACTAGCGACCTTTAGCCATTGCTTCGAGTGCCTTGCTGATCTCCATTCGGCAGCTGGTTGAAAGGTAGAGTAGCTCCCTTGGAAACCTCGCGATTGTAACTCTCTTGAAGTGTCATGTATTAACAGCACAAAAGAATAATTGTTCTTTGAAACATGAAACAGTAGGCTGTTTCCCCATGAAATAGTAGACTGGATGCGCTTTCAAAGTTGTCAAAATCCGGGCCCTTGATACGATATCTCACCTGCACACGTCTGCTCATATGCGTTCGGGTGTCCTCCGGGTACATTTAATCTGAAGGAGGCTCATGTGCATTGCATCTACTTAGTATCAGGTGGTATTATGTGATGAAGAGAGTCTCTTCAGTTAGCCTCGCTGGAAAATGTTGCCCTATGTCTGGAGCATTTGATTGCAACTTAGATGGCGTGGATTTTTCAGTTGTCCTTGCGACGACCAGGCAGCATTTCAGAGGTAGTTTACTTTCGAGGCCGGATTCCGAATTTTTACCGGCTTTGTGTTCGCCAATAATTGGCAGGAAATCTGTTTATGCACGTGGATTTCGTCAGACGGCCAAAAATATTTATTGTGGGACGAAATGTGGGTTGGCGCAGGAATTGTGCAAGGCAGCTCGACTTGCTGCAGAGGACACACAGGTACCTAGGTACATTTACTCAAGCCTTACAAACCTCGTTTGCTGCTCTTATATCCACGTACTGATGACTTATGAGTGTGGGCGCCGAGATTCAAGAGCATTCATCCCATATTAAAAAAACAATTTACTCAGGCGGTTACTGTTTTACGCGTTGGCAAGTATCGAGTTCATGTGAGCAATTTATTGCATCTGCCTTACAGAAGAAAGCAGTTATAACTAAATAAAACCAGATAAATTACTTTAAAGAGACAGCTGCTTTGTCTAGAATTCCTTAAGCTGGGCCTGCTGTAACAAAACGTGATATGTGTCCCCTTGTGCAGGAAAACTCAGGAGGCTACCCTCACACAAGAGCAAAACAAAATGCAGTATCCTATGGCTGGCGCTTCATCGCATGTTCCAAGTAAAAGTGGGAAGACATTGGAACACTCCCATTTCACCGAGAGACGCGAGCGCCTCCACCGTCATGAACAAGCACAGCTCGAAGAGGGCGATGCATCTTCGGAGGCCATGAAAGAACGACACCAGCAAGAAAGCGACGACAAAGGTGAATTGGTTCTGCGCTGTTGCTAACATTTTATACTGGAGAACCTTTTTCGAGGGAAAACGTCAATCCTCTCCCCCCCCCACCGTCGAGGGAAAACGTCAATCCTCTCCCCCCACTTGTTGAATTGTGTAACCAATGATGTCCAGATGAATAGCGCCTTTGTTTCACCATGAGGAACAGTTATACACGCTCTTCAGGGCACAGTGTTTGCGTCGATTGACAGATAGCATCGGCAAGCCTACGCTTGCATTTTGGTTCATATCAGCTTGCCGTTCATATAACAGTATTATGATATTCTTTCAAAAGATCTTCACCAGTGTCTTCGCAGATAGTCCTGGAGAGACGGAGCTGGGCAATTCGGCCAGAGGCTTATGCCTCAAATCTTAGTGCATCATCCACCTCCACTCCTCCCCTCCCGCCTCCCCCCCCCCCCTCGGACACATACGTCATTCCACAGGCATTACAATCCCAACATAACGGTCAACCTTTGTCCTTACAAAGTGGTGCGCGATGCTGGAACGAACATTGCTCATGCGATATTCCTAATTTTTGTATACCAGTGACAGATTTGCCTATTTAATGTCAACAGACTGCCTGGCTTCATTGCTGTACCAATTTTGCCTTGCGCACGTGTGTTGCCCAGAGCTGCAACTGTATTGCGCTGTGAGCTCCTCGATGAAAAAATAATTCGGTGCTTCACGTGCCAGGTGCGCTATAACTTACTGCTGAAAACTTCTTCTTGGGCTAGTTGGTTCATAATAGTGCATATGTTTACAGCGAGCAAAATCAACATACAGAAGAGAAAGACACACAGGCACGCGGCTGCTCTGTGTGTCCCTCTGTTCTGTATGTTAATTTAGCGCCCTGTAAGCATATGTACTATCAATGTTGAAAACTTATATGCAGTTGATTGCAGCTCAGCTGCAGAAGGTAGAATCTGGCGAAGCTTACTTCTGCCTCTTCGTCTGGAGCAAGTCAGTGCTATGTGAATGTCGTTCGCTTTCACTCTCTTCGTTCCTCCACCAAAACACCCTTTATTCCTTCGTAGATATCTAGCTTATATGGATGCCGTCATAGAAGATATCCTTTCACGAAGAAGCATGCTAGACACGTGTTGTTGTCTACCACAACAACGCAACTGAACCTCCGCATGTTGGACCAGAGACCTACCCTGCTGTTTATGTTTTTAACACGAAAGTGTTTTATGCCGGCGTCTGTCAAGAAATCAGTGACGTACTTTTGTAACTGATGTGCATCTCTGAAAAAGTGAACTTACATTCACAATGAAAAGTGCCACCCAGGCAAACACGAACCCACATTCACCTGGGATTTCACGAAAGGAGCTCGAAACTCTACCGAGGCACCACCGTAACATTGGCTACAAGGGGGGAGCAGATGGGGCTTATCTGTTCACAAGAGCGCCTCCCGAGTTGCATTTAAGAGCCATCCTTTTAAAGAAAAGATGTTTAGAATAGTGAACTACAGTCCTTAAGAAGCAAAATTACTCCTAGATGGTCAACGCCTCCCTGAAACTGTACTCTTGGAGCGCTCAGGTTCCGTGTGGTGGTACCGCCTTCTAGGAACGACAGAGCGAATCAAACCGTCGTGCGAATTCGCGACGCTAGTCAGCACTTCGGTAGTTGTCGCGCCTCGACCGCCGGGGAAGATAGGGGCGTGGCGACGTCGAGGAGCCGTGACGGTGCATTCCTCGGCTAAAGTAAGAACTCGGCCACTACAATATTTGTCCTGCGTAGCCAAGTGTGTCGAGTTGCGACGCGCACTGTTCGACGAACGCAAGGATGGCTGTCGACAGGCAAATTATTTCCATTGTGAGGCGCTATAAAGTGGACCAACAGTAGTTTGTGTAAATCTGCCAGTCATGCATACGCGAAAGCTCTATTAACACGGTAATAAGTGGGGCTAAGTGGATCCTCTGAACTTTCTATTAATGCGTTCTAAGCACAACAATCCACACAACCAGAGGGGTTTATATAGAAAAAATTGGCAGATCCCACGTGCAGGGGCAATCAAGGAAATGCGAAGCACGCATAAGGAACGTAAAATCAATTTGCATTGCTGTCTCGCTATAACGAGTTTGGTACATATGAAGTTAACGAAACGGCCACAAGAGCACCAAGACTGTGGCAGGTGAACCATGCCGCTCATACACGCATGTCATGATTCTAACGTTATGACTTGTCAATTACGTTCGTCATGCAGTCGTGTTGTGCCATAGCAATTTTGGTACATATCCCTTTAAGGAAACGAGTGGCATGTAGATCATGCCGCTAATGACATGCATGTCACGATTTTCATGTAATGATCTGTCATTTATGATCGCCATGCAGTCATGTGGTGCCAAACCAATTTTCGTATAGGCTCCGTGCCGTCGAGTTTTCCATGTGCGACATCAGCGCCAGAATACACTGCCTGGCGGAGAGAAGAAGCAAAATTGGGCAGACTGTGACAGGGAAATACGCGAACGCGATGCGCGTCCCCATCTCTATAGCAGCAGCGACCGCCCGTCTCACCTTCTTTCGTTTTCTTTCCTTTGAGACGAGTGCTCCAAACCTGCGGCAAACTGTTCCAAAGGGCGACGCCGCGAGCGTTCGTGTGGTTCGCAGCACGCCCGCAAAGCAGCGAAGAAACGCGCGCGTCGCTGTCGCCTCGGTTTCCACCGTGCGCGACTGAGCCGTCCGACGAGAGCTACGTAGCGCCCTCTGGTCAGTAGACGGAGCCCATACATCCCATTAACGAAAGGGCAGTATAGCGCCAGGACCACGGCATGTAAATCATGCCGGTCATGACACGCGTGTCATGATTCTAATGTTATGACCTGCCATTTACATTCGTCATGCTGTCGTGTTGTGCCATAGCAATTTTGGTATACATCCCATTAGCGAAACGCCTGGCATGTAAATCATGCCGCCCATGACATGCATGTTATGCTTTTCGTGTTATGACCTGTCATTTACGTTCGTCATGCAGTCATACTGTTGCATACCAATTTTCCTACACATCCCACTAACGAAACGGCCAAGAGAGCACCAAGACCATGGCATGTAAATCATCTCGCTCATGATATGCATGTCATGATTTTCATTTTATGACTTGTCATTTACGTTCATAATGCAGTCATCTTATGGCATGCCAATTTTCGTATACATCCCGTTAACGAAACGCGTGGCATGTAAATCATGTCGCCCATGACATGCATATCATGATTTTCATGTTGTTACCTGTCAGTCATGTTCGCCATAAAGTCATGTCGTGGCATACCAATTTACGTATACATCCCATTAACGAAACGGCCAGGAGAGCACCGAGACGTCGCATGTAAATCATGTCACTCATTACATGCATGTCATGATTTTCGTGTTATGACCTGTCATTTATGTTTGTGATGTAGTCATGTTGCGGCATGCCAATTTGTGTATACGTCCCATTAACGAAACGCGTGGCATGTAAATCATGTCATTCATGACATGCATGTCATGATTTTCATGTTATGACCTGTCATTTACGTTCGCCATGCAGTCATATTGTGGCATACCAATTTTTGTATACATCCCATTAACGAGACGACCAGGAGAGCTGCAAGACCGTGACATGCAAATCCTGTCGCTCATGACATGCATATCATGATTTTCATGTCATGACCTGCCATTTATGTTCGTCAGGCAGTCATGTTGTGCCATACCAATTTTCGCATACATGCCATTAGCGAAACAGCCAGGAGAGCACCAAGACCGTGGCATGTAAATCATATCGCTCATGACATGCATGTCATGATTTTGATGTTATGACCTGTCATTTACGTTCATGATGAAGTCATGTCGTGGCATACCAATTTACGTATACATCGCATTAGCGAAACGGCCAGGAGAGCACCAAGACCGTGGCATGTAAATCATGCCGCTCATGACATGAATGTCATGATTTTCATGTTATGACCTGTCATTTACGTTCGTCAGGCAGTCATGTTGGGCCATACCAATTTTCGCATACACCCCATTAGCAATACAGCCAGGAGAGCACCAAGACCGTGGCATGTAAATCACGCTGCTCATGACATGCATATCATGATTTTCATGTTATGACCTGTCATTTATGTTCGTCATGTAGTCATGATGTGGCATACCAATTTTCGTAAACATCCGATTAGCGAAACGGTCAGGAGAGCACAAAATCGTAGGCGGCTAGATAGATAGATAGATAGATAGATAGATAGATAGATAGATAGATAGATAGATAGATAGATAGATAGATAGATAGATAGATAGATAGATACGCTCAAACTCGCCGAAGTTCGCTAAGAAATGCTTCGCATTTAAAACACTATTTCATTTATTTTCTGGACTATGAATTCATAATATGCTATTCTCGTGTTGCACCGTCGTAGTGGAAAAGCTTCGGCAAGGATGTAACCTGCGTGAAAAGGGATGAAAGGTTACCACAGCTTTGGAGCACATCATCACAATACTATCATTGTATGCAACTTATGAGCGACTCATGAACAAACGCCGAAATTCAAGATATGTCGGAAACATCTCATTATCGGGCACTACTTTAGAAAATATCAAAAGGAAGTTCTCCTTTTAAATATAATGAATATGTGTTCAACATTCAACCCCCAGATATTGGCTTGGCGTCGCTTAGGATAACCAAGAGGAAAAAAACGCGAGTGAAGGTTCTGTTGCAAAGCAACTTTAAAAGCGGCACATTAGTTGAAGTACGTGTATTTTGCATTATAATGAATTTAATATTTTTGGCCTACATCTGAAAGGAAATCATGTAGACGTGAGCTAACATGACACACACTAGGGATGGGCTCTTTAGTCAAAAAATGTCCTTAAATGATAGGTGCAAGGTGCATTATAAGCAGATATTAGAGGAGGAACATCTTTTCAAGTCTACTTTAAAAATGCCATCGCGTGCCCAACTGCCGCACGTGTCCTACACCAAGGAGCGCGTGTTCGGCACCATGTTACCTGTAAAAATAGGGGTAAGAAAAAATAATGTTATGAGAAATGCAAGTCACCACACAATGGGTGTTTGATACAAGTAAAGTATTAACTTTATGAAGTAAAACTGCTTTGGGACAACGTGCATAAGCTCTTTATTCGAAAATAAAGAGCCTACGCACCTCACGACACAAATAATATATGAAGTGGAACCGGTGCTTTAACATCACAACAAAATGTGCGACGTCAAGTTTCGAAAACTGGCTCCAACTTATCGAATTTTGGCACCGCTCTGCACTCCACAGCTTTGAGTCCGCAATACAAATTCGGCGACGACACTGAAGTCTCCCCTAATGGCGCAGGTTTGTGTTCATATACAACCGATGTCACAGTTGGGATGGGCATTGTCTTAGGAGGTATACTCGCCAAGGAATCGCGCAATCAACTTGAGTGATCAATAAATGCGGTACGTAATAAACGATAAACGCGTAGACAGACTGCGCGCTGCCGTTAAAGCTCGTTCGTACACGTTGCACATTGGTAGCAATGCAGCCGCGACGAGAGAGCGCGGAGAGTTCCCGGAAAACTGCGTGGTTTCCCCCTCTGAAGGCAGGAAATGCCACCAAAAGCAGGTTCAGAACGACATTCTTTGCAAACTGTAGATGAGCACAATGGACGTGCATGAAGGAGACCGTGCCATGGTGGTCAGTTCGGAAGGGGACGCCCCCCCCCCCCGCACACACACACACACACACACACACTTTTTATGTTTAGTTGCTGCTGGCTTAGGACGTGCTAGGTTACTTCTAGTACGCGCTTTTTTCTTGCTTTCTTTTTTGTATTTGTCTCAAAACGTGGAAGACAGCATTTCTGCAGGGCAAACGTTTATGCACGATGGCGGGGACACCCGCCGGGACTGCATTTGTAAAGTGCAGCCTGGTGCAGATTATGGAGTATGCTGGTATGCATGTGTTATCTTGCCAGCTACTTGTAGCACAGGCTTCCAGCTACTTTCGCAGAGGCTGAACCGCGCACTCTAGCTTAAAACGCGAGCGAAATGCTGCACTGCACGTAACAAGCGTAGCGGGGGCGCGCGGCGTCGCCATTGTGCATGAATATCTGCAAGTTTCTGCAGGGCAGGAAAACACGTGCTGACTTCCCGCGCGACAAGAAATATTTCACTGAATCTCTGTCTACTCATGCCCTTCTTTTACTCTTTTTGGATATAAATAAATTAGTTTTTAAATAGTAGAAAACGCAGATGTGGGCTTCTATCGACACCATAGTCTCATGTGAGCGTCAGAGACAAATCCTACATTCGCTGCACAGAGCATGCAGTCAAGCTCTATATATTCTGCTCATCTAACTAGTACAACGTAAAAGCGATGGCCGATGTGTAAACGAATTCGATATGTATGGAAAGAACGCACTAACGGTCGTTACACAAAAAAGCGAAAAAAAGAAGGAATTGTACGTAGTGCCGTGAACATATTAAGAATTATTAGCCTATTGTACCTGCGTGGTAGCAGAGAGCATGAAGCTGGAAAAGGGAGGTATAAGTTTACTAAGGTTATGCGAGCTGCGATACAGTCGTTGCGCTGTACTGGAGCTGCTTTTCAAAGGAATGCACTAGTTTCGTGAACGCACTGATGAAATGTAGTGGAGGGGCACGTGGTCAACAACAGCTTGACTGAGGACGGTCGGTTTATACTGCAACCCTGCACAAATATATGAAGAATCTAGGGAACAGAAGAGAGTTTTGATTTTCAACTGATTTTTTTCAGTGCATGCTTGCTGTTTTTATATAACATAAAATACGGAGATCGCCTGCACAAGAACACTGTGCGATCACATACTTTAGTAGAACTCAGCAGAAAAGCTTTCTATATATCAATTATAGGTGTCTGCATTTGTTTGCCACCTTTGAGATGAAAAATGCTTGCCATATTACTGCTTTGTATTTTTTGTTTTTGCCTTTTTCGCAGATGTCGTGGTCTTGACAAGAGCACTTCATATGAATTTGCAATGCAACAGGGATCTATGCATTTCATGGTGTATAGAAATAGCTAACATCCTCTGAATATAAAGGCAGCACTAGATCTGTTTTGTCCCCTCGCTGTCACGCTGTTAGCACCTCCCTTTGCATATGCTGCTAAATGTCAGTAGCATAACGCCAGTTTCAAGAGTCTATTTCTGCTTCAGCGCACCATAAAGTCTGCGCTAGACCTTTTTATCCACTAGCTGTTGCGCTGTTGCCTCCGTATGCCCTTTCCTTCCATAGGTTGCTAAATGCCAGTAGTATAGCGCCGCATCCGACTGTTTATCTTTGTTTGAACATATGAGTGGTGGTTATACCCGTCGATGTCAGCACGAACAATTTCTATGATTTTTAATTTTCTGACATGCGCTGGCAGATTATCTTCCGACATGCTTGTCGATCCTTCCAGCTAACGTTAACTGTGTCGCCAGCCTGTTTCGCAATGTTCTCTCAAAACAGCCTATAGAGATATATATCAATAGTTCCGCCATATGCATGTTATTTGTGTGCCCTTTATGAAAAACAAAGCGCGCGAACAGAATATTATAAGCTGATCAAACGCACGTGCACTATTTTCCGGCACTGAAACGCGCATACATGAATATATGAAGCCCAACATCTGATTGTTCCATCGAGTGTCTTAAGTGAATTTCGGTCATGCTTTGTGCTTGTCTCGATCGGATCTCTATTATTATAAACAGCAGGCTTCCAAAGAGGCCCGGCCGATATGAACAATGAAAGGGTGAGGCGTACTCGATGTTGCCTCCAGGATGGCAGAAATGACTCAATGTTTCCTGTGAAATAATCTTTCTAGGCAAATATCGCGCCAAATTCGCCATTCCTCAGGCGATGCTGATGAGCGGCGAAATCGGCGCCACATTTGCCGGAGAAACTTATCGGCTCATCCGAAGGGGGCTCTAAGGTGGTATACTTGGCACAGTGTTGCCGATAAATGGCTTCGGCCAGCCCATGTTCTCTGTACAAAGGCAAAACCGGCGCCATAGTTACTGTTGAAATCCATCGCCTCAGCCGATGTCGGCAGTAATGCGGCATATGCGGCCCCATGTTGCGATTACAGTCGACGGCCTGCCGATATCGGCGGGGCAGCGGCTAGTAGCCCGACGTTGCCAGTCATTGACGGCGGCGTAGTTGATACTGGCTCGCTGTCGGCAATATCAGGCCGTGGATGGGCCGAACTTTGCCGCCAGAAACCCAATATCGGCCCTGCGTTGCGTGTTGCCTGGCATGACAAAAAACAGGGAATATTCCATCACTGCATGAATACTTCCAAACTGCTTATCAAAGAATAATTAAAATCGTACACGCTGTGATAATTGAACGATGTTGCAAATGATATAAAAGACGTCTCTGTGCCTGTGTCTCAGTATCAGGACGCAGAAGCTAAGTGACATTTTCATGTAGCTTTAAAAACCAGTTAAACAAGCACAGTTGGGAGTATTTTCTTTCTAAATCATTCTTACAGACGACATGCTAACACACAATGCTCTACTGTTTCGACATATAAGCAGAATTAACATAGGGAGGCGGATCCCTCGCTTTGGTCTTCTTCCGATTCTTAGTTTTGTTCTTTTCTTCCTCATTTTGCACCGCTCTCCTCTACGAAAGCGCTGCCGCCAACTCCATATCTCATTTTCCGATATATTAAAGCTATTACCAGAGCAGCAGGTGAGTCCATATTGAACACAAAAAGGGAGTGCAAGCTGTGGTGTTTCCAAAATGAATTAACTCGATTCGATGTGTGCACGAATCAGTACATTGGACAGACAGAAGGGCCGTTTAGATTGCGCTTTAATAACCATAAATCACATCCTAACACGCTGCCGAACCTGCCAATCTCAATCAATCAATCAATCAATCAATTTTATTTCAACATTCATACAATGATGAGGACCATGAACAAAAAGCCAGCAAGGCTTGACGTGGTCCATGGCCCCAATTTTTCGAGGCAGAGACAAAACAACAAATGGCAAAAGCAGTCTAACGCATAATATAGAAATAATAGAATGGCCAAAACGCATAACTCTAAAAATACATAACCGTGAAAAAAAAGCAGAAGAAAGAAACACAGAAGATGAACAGAAACATGGAAAGTGTCATACTACATACACAATTTTGGGGGGATACAACATATTTGATTCGAGTGCTTATACAAAACTTATTTATAAGCATAGTACAAAGAGGAAACCGAATTTTTATGGCAGAAAATACACAGCATTATGAGCACTACCACGTAGGTGTTTGCACTGACAGACATGTTCATTCTATCATACAATATGAAATTTTATATTATGTTTTCCTTGTTTAAGTGATATGGTAGCCTGTAACGTAGCATCTGATAGGTATAATTTGTTCTAGACATCGGTAACTGCCATATTTCGGTGCTCCTTGTATTGGTTGTTTCATGTTTTTACATTAAATTGGAAATACGTTTTAGGGTGTCGCTGTTTTTTTAATACTGTTCTTGTAACTTCTTATTAATATATTTTCATAAACGTTGGGCATTGGTACCAGATTCAGTTTTTCGAATAGAGGACTGGTTGGCGTTAAGTAAGGGACATTTAAAATACAACGCACAGCTTTTTTCTGCATTCTATAGAGGGTATTGGTATTGGTAAGTGTTGTAGTGCCCCAGACGAGATGACAGTAATTTATGTATGATAGAAACAGGGATTTATACAAAAGAAGCTTAATACTTTCTGGAAGAAAAAAACGCAACTTGCATAGTATACCAGTCACCTGAGAGAGTTTACCCACCACCATTTCCATATGAGTATTCCATGATAAATGTTGCTCAAATATAACGCCAAGACATTTAAAGGAGGGTAAAATTGGCAGAATGGAGTTATTTAGATGTAAACTCGTTCGAATATTTATGTTTCGATTTCTTGGCCTAAAAAGTACGGCCTTTGTTTTATTGACATTGATTTTTAACGAGTTTGCTGTGCTCCAAGATGATAATTTTGATAACAATTTGTTGGCTTTAATTATGACATCCTCAGCATCCTTCGCGGTTACAAGAATTGTAGTGTCGTCTGCATATATAATAAATTTTGCATCCTGACCAATACTCACTAAATCATTAATATATATACAAAAAAGCAAGGGCCCCAAAATGCTTCCCTGTGGCACTCCTGCAATAAGTGGTTTCAAATCGGACGTGTGTCTATTGATAACCACTTTTTGCATGCGATGCTGTAGGTACGATTTGATTAATTTCAGAAAAACACCCCGAAAGCCATAATAGTTCAATTTTTCTATAAGTGTGGCATGATTTATGCAGTCGAACGCCTTTGAGTAGTCCACAAAAATTCCTAGGGTACAAAATTGACGTTCGAAGGATTCTAATATTTCTTTTTGTGTTAGAAGGGCAGTTTCTGTGGACTGACCTTTCGTAAAACCAACTTGCATATTTGTCATTAATTTATGCTTGCTTATAAAGGATGTAATACGGCTGTGAATTAATTTTTCCAGTGGTTTTGAAAAAATTGGTAAGACTGATATTGGTCTATAGTTAGTAAAAGCGTTTTTATCCCCGCCCTTATGCAACACTATAACTTTAGCAACCTGGAGGCTTTTTGGAAAAGTACCGCAAGATAAAACAAGGTTGTAGATGTGTGTCAGGGCTGGAGTAATGGCATCTAATACGTACTTTGCAGGCCCGATTTCAAAGCCGTCAATATCACATTTACTATTTCTAATTGATAGAAATGTATCAGTTATTTCTTTAGGTGTCGTAGGAGCCAAAAATGCAGAATCACTGGTTCGTGAACTTAAAAAATTCAAACAATTGGGATCGTGAGAACTCTTTACTAAACTGGTGAAATATTCATTGAAAGCTCCGGCTAATTTTTTTTCTGATATTACATTTCCATCAATCGTTATTTCCCTAATAGTCTCCTTACAGTCATCTCGGCCAAGAACAGAGTTAATACGCTTCCAAAGAATATCAGATTTTTTCGTGACGTCAACGTTAAATAAATTTTGTAAGTATGTTCTTTTCTCACGACGTAAAAGATTGTTGACTTTGTTTCGTTGAACCTTAAATTGACGTAAGGTTTCTCCAGATCGCGTTGAAATAAAGTTATGAAATAAGCGATTTTTAATGCGTATTTCCTGTAAACATTGATTTGTCACCCAAGGCTTTCTACTCTTGCGGCCGATGAGATGCATGCGCCTCCCTGACCACTCCTTTGACAAGCTAAATGTACTTTAATAGAATCAGGATTTTGTTCAAATTATGACAGAGACGCCCGTGAGTTGTTTCTCAATTACAAGATCGATACCGTGGCGTCTGGCCTAAATGAAAATGCATGAATGTTAAGTTGGCAATCTTTTAACCCTTAGCAACTTTCTACGTCCTTCTTTTTTATCAGCTCGCGGATAAAAGGTTTCGTTCGCATTAAACAAGCAACGTTTCCTGTTTTTACTGTTTGATTGCTCATCGGCCGTTTTTATACCTTTCGAACTTCGTCTTCCAAATAAATGTGCAGAATCTGTACGTAGCATCGTCCGCTGCTAGTCACTTAGAAAGGACTAACTTTTAGGGGCGAAGCTCCTTATAGCGGCACCCGTTCGTCCCTCGTCGTAGTAGTAGTGTGTAACCAGTCTTAACGCTAGTACCAGATCTTGACCTCCAAGGTGGTGCCGGTGGGAGATTTCTCCTGTGCGTTGTTGAACAATAAAAAATTCGCAGCGTGCGCGTTAACTAAAAGCCGAATTCTTCTCTCTCATTCCCCATTAGCAGCCATTGGCATGTTCCAGTAGGAAACGTTAGAAGTAGAAGTGTAAGTGTTAGCTAAAAGCCGACTTCTGTCTCTCATTCCCATTAGCAGCCATTGTTTACCTCCAAGGTAGTCCCTGGTGACATTTCTCCTGTGCGTGATTAGACAATAAAAGTTTTGTTCAAAACGCCGTTGATTGATGAAATAAACCAACTAAAGACGCCAGGCACCCGCTCGCCCTCAGCGCATGCCTCCTACCCTCGGCGCGTGCTGTCTTGTGATAGAGAGAGAGAGAGCGAAAGGGGCGCGTTGACTATGGAAACGCTCTTTCTTAGATGAACGCTCTACCAGCTCGCAAAGAAGTAGAACGCGTCCTCACCCGCGAGAGGCAACGTTGGCGCAGGTAACGTCTCCTAGCCAGTTTCTTGATTGAGAAATACCGAATGCTCGCTTTGAAGAACCGTTGACCGGCCACCCATATATATATATATATATATTTAGGCACTGGTCTTGACTTGCAACGAAGTGCCGGTGGGAGATTTCACTTGTGCGTATAGTTGAACCATGAGGATTCGTAGCGTGCGCGTTAACTCAATTAATCCGGAAATCGGCACGATCTGCGATGAACCTCCCGAGCTTCGCCCACTCGTGATCATTCACTCCGTGGATATGCTGTAATTTTTTTTCCGCATGCCGATATAATCACCCTCCGGGCACGTATCTGCAGCTTTACCCATATGCAACGCACTGCAACCATACCATAACACTTTTGGTTGTTCCCTTCCTTTTAACAGCTATCCACATCGCAGATATTAATGCGAAAGCGTTTCTTGGCAAGGATTGCGCCAGCGCGCAAAGCTGCCGTCCGCAAAAAGCGTCCTCAAAAGCCATGCCTCGAAACCACGTGATCTCTCCCACCGAATTGACGCCGGCGCCACCACTGGCCGTAGCGGCAGTCGGTGCGCTTTCGGCTCCGCTGCAGCTACTTGCAACGGCCACGGCCGGACTCGACTCTCCTCTCTTACGGCTCGACTTTCCTCTCCTCCGAGCGCGTTGGAGAGGAGAGTCGAGTCCGGCCGTGCAACGGCGTGCGGCTGCGTCGCCGCGTTTCTTCGTTGGGTTGGCGAAAGCGCGCATCATGCTCCGTGGCCTCACCGCAGTAAGACTGGCAAAACTCGGAACGTGAACCCGCCAACTAAACCGTCTTTCCTGTCCACCATACGTGCAGAGTTCAATCGCGAATTGAAGACGCCCACTGAGGCGATCACGACGTCGAGATGTACATGCATCGATTTCGTATTCACCAACTACCCATACATTGTGCGAGATGTGATGTATGTCTTCAACGGCGGATCACAAGTGTATGGTAGTGTCTATGTACGCCGGCTGAAGTACGCGGTCACCGGAACATCAAGAGGTGACGAGGCCGGTGAATGTCTGTTGACACTACCCAAAACGCCGCGGCTGTCGTAGAACTCGATATTACCGAGACCAGCTTTGGACATATCTGCATATACTGCGTGGACGCCGAAATAGAAGACATGTGAAGTGTCGACACCACTTTGATGGCATGAAATCATGTAAACAAACCTAATCCGGCCTCCCACATTGCCTCATTATTTATAACACAACTCTGCAACACTGCAGTTTTCAGCACTCCTCCGCAACGACAATATAGCTAAAACAAACGCTTTCGCGTTTTCATCTCCTCAGAATATGCTTAGGGATCGTCGAACTTTTTCTCCTTGATATTGCGCGTCTTTGACGGCGTTGTCTCTCGTAGCGCTGGGCATGCTGGCCGTGTCCATCTGTTTTGTATCAACTGGTATGCATATTGCATGACGTTATCACTTCTTGTTTTTTTTTGTATCGACATCTGCCTGATAAGCGCATGTATATTAAGCGCTCCCGTGCTGTGCTCGGTATTCTGATGAAGGTCCTTCCCCAATCGAAACGTCAAAAAATCGATTCATACGCGCGTCTCCTTCTACTTTGTAATTTGCCCGGAACAAGAACAGCCTTCTTTTCCTGTATATATATACCATATCAAATGTAACAAGCTCTTTTTCGACCATCTCCAATCTCGCTGAAAAAGATTATATTGTTACGGGTCTGCTTGTGGTAAGCAATTAATCAGCAGTCATTTCATGGGGAAAAATTTCCTGGCCGCGTGAGAGCGCCTCGAACTTCGCTCTAAAATATGAAACTGCCGAGCCAATAAATTTATGCAACATTATTTCGTTGAGACATGCCGCGGAATTATTTTTTTCTTATTCTTAAGGTGTCGTTCTTTCATTACTGCTATTGTCTGGTAATCTTGTTCTCAATTTACATTACGTTTGCCCATGACGTAAAACCACTCAATGTAGCAGATTTAGGAATTTTTAATCACAACGCCAACTTAATGATGAGAAATATAATTATATTAGCCACTTTCTAGCTTCTACTAGGCGACAACAATACTGCGATATCTTATAACGCAGAAACCATGTGGCTAGAGAGGAACAAATTTGTCAAAAACCGCATTTAACCCATACTGAGCCATCAATTTTGCAATGTAGCGATCGAAGTAAAAATGTTGCCTATAACTCGTCAAGTAGTACTCTCTGTGTGTACTTCAGGAAAAAAGCTTTAAAGGAGTAATTTTTGTTTCAATTGAAAAAATATTTTTGATGTTGACAATCAGACGGCTGCATCAGGCTTCTCCTTTCTCTCATCAGGCTGCATCAGGCTTCAGTGATGCTATGTTTAAGCGTCACATGGCACGTCACACAACCTAGCAGTTGACATCATATGCTGTTCGTGTCTTTGCAGATTCCTTGTCCTTGGCGCCCATGCAGCTACCACATCAATCGCTTGTGTCCACGGAAGACGGAGTGCATTCCTGCCGACAGTGCACTTATACGACCAAGTTCAAGAACTGTATGAAAAGGCACCTTTACCGACACACGGGCGAGCGGCCCTTTCAATGCAGCGAGTGTCCGAAATCATTTATCCAGGCGACCCACCTCAAAGAACACATACTCACCCACACAGGGGAGCGCCCATTTGCCTGTGTCCACTGCAGTGCATCATTTGCGGGCAAAGGCCACCTAAATAGACACATACGTTATATGCACACAGGTTTGCGCCCTTTTTCATGTGTACACTGCCGTGCATGTTTTGTGGAAAAAGATAAGCTAGTTAGGCACATACGTACTGTGCACACAGGAGAGCGCCCTTTCTCGTGTGTCCATTGCGATGCATCTTTTTCCCGCAAGGATAAGCTGACTAGGCATATGTCGAGGTGCGGAGCAAACAAGGAACCCTAGAGGACTCGCGATCACATGCTTCCTTCGTGTCGCTTAAATTGATTTTTTTATGGTAGAGGGGGCTTCGAATGTGTGCTTGACGATGTTTGACGATGTTTATGCATCTCTCGACCCTACGCGTGTCAGATAAGATCCAGTGTAAAAAAAAGACAGAACCGAATTATACGAGCGCTACTATATGATGACTCGCCAGCAACAGCTTTCATTCGATAAGACCGTTACATTGCTACCATATCTGCCACGCTTACACTCGCTGTGAAATGTGCACTCATGCCAATCCCTTGTCTGCTTGCCATCTCGTATGCATTATTTGTGGTAATTTACTGTATACACTTTTTATAATTGAACATTGCCTCAACTGTAACCAAACCTGGTCATGTTCTTAAGTGTCTTCCGTTTGCAATGTCATTGTGTTAACTGAATACGTACGTTTTTATTATGCCTAAACTTGAAGCCTCTATGTGCACTATATCGCCCAAATTCCTCATATGCGGCAGCCAGAGTTAGCAACAAGCTTTACAATTGTGCGCTATTCACGGTAGGGAAGTACGGTCACCATCCCTGAATGTCTAAAAGTCTGTACTAAGAAGCATGTCGTGCAATTCTCGAATTTCCCTGCGCTATGCTAGGCGTGGTCATGGTGACGGCAAAAGCTTCATCGGATAGAAAAAGTATAGGGCACACTATAAGAATAAGTGTGGTGTGATCAACACAGTTCCTGTGTTAACGACCGTCACCGCTTTCTGCACAGCCATGAACCACATTGTTCCGCCAGAAACGTCTAGCGAACATCGCTAACACCACTCATTCCTACGATTCTCTCCTTTCAAAAAACCGAGCCATCGACGTGGCGTGCTGCTTTCTTACATTTATGATCCGTGCAAATATATCATTTTAATGGGTTAGTTCCTTTTAGTGTTCATATCGACGGGCAGTAGTGGCGGTCGTAGCCGTCATTCGCAGTTTCGAGAATAAAGAAATGGATAAAACAAAAACTGCTCTTGACGAGGTGGAATTCGAACCATGGAACCACGATCCAGACGCTACCGTCCCAACCGCTATAACTACACAATCACCCTTTCAGGAGGTACATTCTTGGAAACCATATCACTAGTGTTGCCAGTGCTTTGCGAATGAGTGAGAGAAAAGTGCAATGAGAGGTTGTAGTAGGACAGAGACAGTAAAGACATACTCGCAGACAGCACACAGCGCACGAGACTTAAAGGGGTCCTGAAGCACCCTTCGCACTTGGTTTTGAAAACGGCTGGCGTGTATTGAAGGCTGCTCAGAAATACACATTCGAAAGAATTTTCCGAAAATATGCGATAGGAGGAAAGATATTGCGATCGGAAAATCTCCCTTTCACACTGCGTCTCAGCTCCGCCGAGCCGACTGATTATGGCAGTTGTGGGCGGCGCCAGAGGAGGTGTCCTGCCCACCGCCTTACGTCACCCACATTCAATGCTGTGTTGTTCTCCTTCCGCCCTACTTGGCGGGGCTGCCCAGTGGTGTTGGCAACTCACATTTCCGGTGGCCCGCCCGGTGCGCGCCCCGACCGCGCGCGATCTTTCTACATCCTACTGCATTGTTTCTGAGCCCCGACCCGCTGTTTGTTTCCCTTCATCACACGGGCGCGAGCACGGAAACATGTGCGCTTGCGTCCTCCGTGCACTACTTACTTTCGATCTTGCTCGTACGTCAGCACCGGGCAAAACAGTGAGCGATGGATTCTGCACTGCGAGCTCGGATCGTACGTGTGGCTGAAGCGATTGGCTTCGACCCTTACGGCGACACGCCAAGAAAACGCAAATCTCGAGCACCGGACGAGCCAGAACTTCGAGGACCTTCGTAACGCGGCGGCGATTATATGAATTGGTAAGTGAAAGCTTACAGCACTGCACATTTCCTTTACCGCGCATCAATATTTGTTCCCAGCTCCCATGTATGAATAATTTTTTTCGCATGAATTGTAGCATTTGTAATAATTTGCCACGAACGTTCAGTTACAATCATGTCCGCTTCTCTAGACCACTCTTGAAAGCCAGCATCTATCGCGATAGATCACGAACTTGACTGAAATCTGCGTTGTCCGACGATCGGTTTGGGTGATTTCTTCCGCACCATGACCGGCCCAATGGAGTATTTGAATTTGTCTGTTATGCTGTTAGAGTTGCAAATATAAAGCTCTTATTTTTTAAAATTGCATTGTGCAATAGTCACTCAAGCTTTTCTCTAATTGGGTGTAAACGTACGCGTGCAACTATGATAACAACCCTCCGATCGCGACCAAAGGGCATGCCTTCTATGCGGGTCGAGCCAAATCGCAACAAAAGGTTGCTGTGTCATAAGCCCTCTAGAGCGGGCTCGATCACAACCTGCTTGCATGCATTTCGGCGAAAGTTCATCGTGTGATAGCTGCAGGAAGACTCGTGTGACATCGCAATGCTTTTATTGTACGGCGCAGCAGGGCTGAACGGCAGTGTTGTGTGATTGTGATAACTTAAAATCAACCAAGCACCGTCGGAGCGTTATTCCGAAGTGATGCGCACAGCTGATCAGAGCAGCCATGTCATTATAGCTTCCAAACTGCGTACTAGCTGATTCGCGCGGCCACCTCTCAATGCTAGTAGATAGCGGCGACCGTAACAGCACAAAAAAAGCGAGCTTGCTAAATTGCTTGCCTTCAAGAAATATCTTCCTGCGTGATTACGCATGCAAGTTTACCTGTGGGTACTGCGTGGCAACCGAAAATGCGCTGGAGAACGTATCCTGCCGGGATATCTCCAACGTGACTGCATAACCCGCCACCCTCACTTTGCAAATGTGTGTTTATACCCGGCCGTCTTGGAAGCAGTATATTGGGAGGTGACACAAAGTGGCACCAAAATGGAGCGAGAAATGCACAAGTATACATGCACTTGCAAAGCATACAGTTAGTGGCCTTCACATGCTTTCTTCTTGCTTACAGAACATATCGATTTATGGCATGCAGGATGCTCACGAGGTGGATTTGGAAAAGGATTCGCAGGTACAATATAATTGTACTGCCTGCTTGCATGGTTGCCAGGATTAGGAACGAGCTCCTGTCAGCCACTTATGTAGGCTTCATGTACCCCATGCAAGTGAGAGTGCAGCTACCTTTACACAAGTCACAAGAAAGCATTTTAATAATGTGCTCAACTCATAAAAGTAATTATAAAACTCATAAACTAATTACGGCTTGTGCATGCAGCTGGCTTTCAACATCACTGTTGAAGTGCTAAGGAGTCTCCCCTTGAACGTTTTTTTTATGCTTTCCCATTTTGTGTAGCACTGTGCTGGTGTGAAGAATGAGACTGTAACAACATGGCCAAGTGCAGTTCGGTTTATTTCCCTCAATTCCATCAGGGCCTAAAGAGTGTTTCGAGGGACAGGCGCAAGTAGTATAGAAATTGCACCGTCAAAGAATGTCAACAACTAGGTTACAATATCAATTTAAAGGTTTCTTTATTTACTTAATGATAGTACAAAGCAACATTCTTGGTCCTTGGATCATAGGCTTCGAAACGCATGAAAGAATAATGCAACACAAGTAGTAGTAGTGAACAAATATTGAACGAATGAAACCAAAATGTATACACACATAATTCACTCATGGGAATGTCATGCTAAAGTTTTCCGAAAGCTAGACGACTAGAAAGAGGCTTTAGGAAAAAAGTTAGTCAGAAATGGTCCATGGGAAAACTGTGTTTGAAAGTTGCAGTTCTTGCAAAAATTGGTTTAGATTTCATGGCTTCCAGTGTGATGTGTCCATCTTATGGAAAGGCAGTACTTGGCTTGTTCAACAATAGCTGACTAAATAATAGACTTTATAAAAGGCACTGAAGGCACTGAATGCACTGTGTGTGGTGAATGTGCACACACATCACATCTTATTGCAATCATCATTCTTTTCCGCCTCTTCTCCCCTTTTCATTTTCTATTTGTGCAGATTTTCTACCTGAGCAGGCCAGAGTGCACTAAGGCCAACCTCTGTGCCTTCCAATAAATAAATTATCTCTTTCCCTCTGAGCAGACTGAAAAAATTATGAATATTTAGCTGCATTCAGCGTGCAGCCTGAGAAACACATCTTGTTTTGTCCACCCCTAAACTTTTCACTGTATCAGTTTTGAGCATAAGGTTACATATGCCAGCTGTAATGATTAGTGTAAGAGGAAAATGTGATGATGAAGAATTAATGGAAACTAAGTGAGTGCATCCAGCATCAGAAATCACTGCAGATTTAATGTGGTCATTAAATGCTTTGGTAACACTGAGTTTATCTAAGCATGACTTATCAAAAAAGCACAAATGAAGAAAAACACCTCTGACTTGGTGGACTGACGGCTTTCCAGAACTTTGATGGCTTGTTTTTATGAATGATAGCAAAGTATTATTGAATTATGCATTGGGTTGTTCACGCAGGTGCTTCATACGACAAATTGACAAATTACGAAAGTGCATAATCTGACGCACATACCAAGGATTTTTGGAATGGCACTTTACACACTTGGTTCGAATGTGATAAGTATAGTGTGGGCACCTAAAAGGCTCCTCTTCGTCATCTGTACATAATCATCATCACAAGGGCTTGTTCTTCATGGGGTGTGGGTCAAGCACGTCAACATTGTAATAGTTGGCACTGCTCGAAAACTCAAAGGTGGATACAAACATCTCGGTTATGGAGTTACCAGATAAGCAAGCAGTGTCTCAATGCTCAAGAAAATTAAGGAAACTGCTGGGTATGAAGTGAAATTCTGTGCCTCGTGTTTCATTATATAGTTTTATGGCCTCACATGGCAATTTTTGATTTCCATGCCAAAGCGAATTAACTTGTCTGAAAAGCACTGGCTTCTGCGGTGCATTGAATATTGCTATGCAAATGACAATGATAGAAATTTCTCACTTTGTGCCATGTTATTTGTTTGCAGGTGGCAAACTGGAGCCTAACATTACGATGCAGTGTTGTTCACTGTGTTTGTATTATTCACACTGCTGGGTGATATTAATTATAGTGCTATGGCCTGTGATTCACCTTGCAAAGATCTCATCAAAGGAACGCTGGCTGCTTGTGTCTACTTCAGGAATGACAGATGGAAGCTCTGCAGCGTCTGCGTCTTCCCCTGCGTCTGGCACTGGTGTTGAACCGTGTGCTGGCTCAAACCTCCACGTTGGTGATGGGGCACCCACTGCTTCACACTGACTTGATGCGTCCAGATGTGCACATGTGTCAGTTTCCACACCTGCTTCTTTACATGCATAGGCACTGAGGATGGCCTTTGAGGCGGCAAGATTTCCCACATAATCCTTAGAAAAACTACAGAGCATCCATTTTTGCTATGTTGAACAAAGATTTGGCCATCGGATTAACAACACACTTTGACATTGTTGGTTGTGTGTTGCTGTTTACACCACTGTTTTTCACTTATTTTGGCAACTGAAGGGTTTACACAGGTGTACAGGCGTTGTGGTAGGAGTGCACTGGCCTTTGTGCCACTCAAAACAGCTGAAGCTTGTACCTGTACGATTTAAAAACTACCAAATTTCAACTTTGCTGTGCTAAGGGTTGTCTCATCCGAAAGTTGTAGCTTGCTCAAGTGATGTTTTTGCATGGTGTCACTGCCTCCTTGTATGGGGTCTCTGTAGCAACTTTCTTGTTCATGTTGGCTGTCTGAGTGCCAACATTGCACACAGCAGGAGTACAGCTGCATATACAGATCTGAACCTGCAAAGTTAAGCACTTTGAACCTAGAGCTGCATAGAGCTTTAAGTCGTTTTTAGCACAGGGTCAGAGAAAACTTGAGTGCATCTGGTTCTTACTTGACATGAGCACAGGGTCAGAGAAAACTTGCGGGCATCTGGTTCTTACTTGACATGACACTTCCATGCCAGCTGCAGATGAATGCACATTGCTGGACCCAGTGCCATGCTGAGACTGTGAATCAAGTGTTTTAGGTAGAAGGGCATTATAGTTTCTGTGCACCTACTCACCCCCTGTGAACCTCCAGCCTGCGTGTCGCAAGATGGGGCTCTTCTGGTGAAGTAGCGATTATGTTCTTAGTGCACTGGATCACTGGGATATGAAAATATGTGTCACTATCATATCAGACCACTGAGCGTGCTAATTGAACGTCACTTCACGTCGCCATAAATGCCTAAATGTGAAATAGTGCTCGTGTGTTTAGGATGCCAATCTGCTACACTCAGATATTTGCCTCCAAAGACTGATTGTTTAATGACTACATGACAATCTAGAAACAAAGTGAATGTGTATGTGTAGACAGGGTTTTCAACTGCTCCCTGTTCCCAGAAATCTTGACACTCTGTATGTACACTACATGCACACCTATAAGCACCCACGTGCACACACCTGCAGTTGTGCTTTCTGACCAACACGCCTGTATTGGACCACCCAGAGCATGTTTAGCGTGAGGTGAAGCAGTACAACAGACTGAACTAGTCTAAGCATGTTTAAGATTTTAAAGCTCCCTGTGCTGAACTGAATGGCAACACTATGTGTGTTGCATCATACAGGTTCTATGGCCTACCATGTAATCCAGCTGGCTTTCAAATTAGTGAATCATTAAGAACATTATGCAACGCATGAAGAAAAAGTGAGTTCATTCACTGAAACATTCAGCCTGCAGTAGTGTACATTGCAGTCAATTTAACTGAAAACATGTCATTGGCCACAATAAGGTGGGGCAGTTTTACTTCTGTTTTCTTAGTGAAAGCACTTGATAAAAATAAAGCATTGAATGCCAATTTGCTTTTTGTCACTTTCTTTAAGAATGCATATTTCGTACTTGCTATCAATTCATGCTTGTTGTGCTTGGACGCACCAGCATAGAACTTTTGACGGGGCGGCAATATTTTATAAGGTTCACTCAGCTCATATTGCTCATTAACAAATCAAACATTGGTACTTTTATGCGAATGGTATTGCAACATATATAAATGAAACTGAAGCAGAATTTGGCTTGCTGCCTCACTGAACGATTGGTAACCTCTAAGAACGAATACCTAGAAGAGTCACTTCTACTGAGCTACTGTTACGTACGGTGTTGTGTTGTAAGCGTAAATACATACATGCTACAGATTTGAATGCTGATTACACCACCAATGCAACAAAATTTGTATCCCAACTACGTAAAATATTATATACAGTACTTTCTCCTGCGCTTAACTGGCAAGTGTTCCATCGCACTGCTAGAAAAGTTAGCAACAAATAAAGAACGTTAAGTTTGCACTTTTCACTTGCCTGTATGCCAGGAAGAAACAACGTAGGCAAGGCATTTGGCTCCAAATGAAAACGTGTCCAACTGATTCCTTCACCCTGCGCCAGTTCGGGATAGTGAAGGGAAGCACCACGGTGAAGTGTCTGCCGCAAAAGTGTAGGTTGTTTCGCTTCTCCGGGGGTGGGAGGCCAATACGCTCGCTGCAGCCATGCACACCGCAAAGCGTCCTCGCGAGGCAGCGTATATCAGGACTTCATGCCTTTCCTGTCGCTGACTTTGCAGCCGACGGCCGCGCAGGGCACTCTTTGTTCTTCGCTCGTTATTCCCTTGGTTATGTCTGCGCGCAGTGCGCGCTCGATGACGCCGACTGCGATGCAGAGTTTCACATTCGCCAGATTGATTCCAACCCCCCCCCCCCCCAAAAAAAAAAAAAAGGACAGCCAGCTCCGGCATAGCTGTTTAAGCGCGGCCGAAACTGAAGAGTGTATCGCACAGAAGCAGCCGAAAAACCACTGCAGTGGCTGCGCGCCAACTCCGAGAGGATATATCCCGTCGGTGAAAGTCCACAGCACAGGTGCACCTTATCACGCAAGCTGAATCTCCAAGCAGCAAACAAAGGTTAATTGGTTAGGACAGATAACACGTTTCCTTAAACGTTGAACATCGCTTCCGCTGCATCTGATCGTGGGAAAAGGGCGTTGTGTGCCGCCTTCGAGTGAAAGTTCGCGATAGTGCCGCGGCGTTAGAAAGGGCGCGGCGTCAAAAAGGTACCGCAACTTCGACAACTAGGTGCGTGAGCGCGTGCTTGTGGTACATACGCGAACGTTATTTTGCTTCATTATTGACGAAACTTGCGGGATTCAAACAAACGAAGCAGCAACTCCGCAGTGCAGAAAAGACGCGCAAGCGCGCCAAGTAGTGCAGACGACAGTTTTCTTCCACCAGAAATGCGTCATTCACATCAAAACTTTAAACAAACTTGAT
>CM023489.1:72781825-72816996 GCA_013339685.2 Hyalomma asiaticum
CCATGTTCTCTGTACAAAGGCAAAACCGGCGCCATAGTTACTGTTGAAATCCATCGCCTCAGCCGATGTCGGCAGTAATGCGGCATATGCGGCCCCATGTTGCGATTACAGTCGACGGCCTGCCGATATCGGCGGGGCAGCGGCTAGTAGCCCGACGTTGCCAGTCATTGACGGCGGCGTAGTTGATACTGGCTCGCTGTCGGCAATATCAGGCCGTGGATGGGCCGAACTTTGCCGCCAGAAACCCAATATCGGCCCTGCGTTGCGTGTTGCCTGGCATGACAAAAAACAGGGAATATTCCATCACTGCATGAATACTTCCAAACTGCTTATCAAAGAATAATTAAAATCGTACACGCTGTGATAATTGAACGATGTTGCAAATGATATAAAAGACGTCTCTGTGCCTGTGTCTCAGTATCAGGACGCAGAAGCTAAGTGACATTTTCATGTAGCTTTAAAAACCAGTTAAACAAGCACAGTTGGGAGTATTTTCTTTCTAAATCATTCTTACAGACGACATGCTAACACACAATGCTCTACTGTTTCGACATATAAGCAGAATTAACATAGGGAGGCGGATCCCTCGCTTTGGTCTTCTTCCGATTCTTAGTTTTGTTCTTTTCTTCCTCATTTTGCACCGCTCTCCTCTACGAAAGCGCTGCCGCCAACTCCATATCTCATTTTCCGATATATTAAAGCTATTACCAGAGCAGCAGGTGAGTCCATATTGAACACAAAAAGGGAGTGCAAGCTGTGGTGTTTCCAAAATGAATTAACTCGATTCGATGTGTGCACGAATCAGTACATTGGACAGACAGAAGGGCCGTTTAGATTGCGCTTTAATAACCATAAATCACATCCTAACACGCTGCCGAACCTGCCAATCTCAATCAATCAATCAATCAATCAATTTTATTTCAACATTCATACAATGATGAGGACCATGAACAAAAAGCCAGCAAGGCTTGACGTGGTCCATGGCCCCAATTTTTCGAGGCAGAGACAAAACAACAAATGGCAAAAGCAGTCTAACGCATAATATAGAAATAATAGAATGGCCAAAACGCATAACTCTAAAAATACATAACCGTGAAAAAAAAGCAGAAGAAAGAAACACAGAAGATGAACAGAAACATGGAAAGTGTCATACTACATACACAATTTTGGGGGGATACAACATATTTGATTCGAGTGCTTATACAAAACTTATTTATAAGCATAGTACAAAGAGGAAACCGAATTTTTATGGCAGAAAATACACAGCATTATGAGCACTACCACGTAGGTGTTTGCACTGACAGACATGTTCATTCTATCATACAATATGAAATTTTATATTATGTTTTCCTTGTTTAAGTGATATGGTAGCCTGTAACGTAGCATCTGATAGGTATAATTTGTTCTAGACATCGGTAACTGCCATATTTCGGTGCTCCTTGTATTGGTTGTTTCATGTTTTTACATTAAATTGGAAATACGTTTTAGGGTGTCGCTGTTTTTTTAATACTGTTCTTGTAACTTCTTATTAATATATTTTCATAAACGTTGGGCATTGGTACCAGATTCAGTTTTTCGAATAGAGGACTGGTTGGCGTTAAGTAAGGGACATTTAAAATACAACGCACAGCTTTTTTCTGCATTCTATAGAGGGTATTGGTATTGGTAAGTGTTGTAGTGCCCCAGACGAGATGACAGTAATTTATGTATGATAGAAACAGGGATTTATACAAAAGAAGCTTAATACTTTCTGGAAGAAAAAAACGCAACTTGCATAGTATACCAGTCACCTGAGAGAGTTTACCCACCACCATTTCCATATGAGTATTCCATGATAAATGTTGCTCAAATATAACGCCAAGACATTTAAAGGAGGGTAAAATTGGCAGAATGGAGTTATTTAGATGTAAACTCGTTCGAATATTTATGTTTCGATTTCTTGGCCTAAAAAGTACGGCCTTTGTTTTATTGACATTGATTTTTAACGAGTTTGCTGTGCTCCAAGATGATAATTTTGATAACAATTTGTTGGCTTTAATTATGACATCCTCAGCATCCTTCGCGGTTACAAGAATTGTAGTGTCGTCTGCATATATAATAAATTTTGCATCCTGACCAATACTCACTAAATCATTAATATATATACAAAAAGCAAGGGCCCCAAAATGCTTCCCTGTGGCACTCCTGCAATAAGTGGTTTCAAATCGGACGTGTGTCTATTGATAACCACTTTTTGCATGCGATGCTGTAGGTACGATTTGATTAATTTCAGAAAAACACCCCGAAAGCCATAATAGTTCAATTTTTCTATAAGTGTGGCATGATTTATGCAGTCGAACGCCTTTGAGTAGTCCACAAAAATTCCTAGGGTACAAAATTGACGTTCGAAGGATTCTAATATTTCTTTTTGTGTTAGAAGGGCAGTTTCTGTGGACTGACCTTTCGTAAAACCAACTTGCATATTTGTCATTAATTTATGCTTGCTTATAAAGGATGTAATACGGCTGTGAATTAATTTTTCCAGTGGTTTTGAAAAAATTGGTAAGACTGATATTGGTCTATAGTTAGTAAAAGCGTTTTTATCCCCGCCCTTATGCAACACTATAACTTTAGCAACCTGGAGGCTTTTTGGAAAAGTACCGCAAGATAAAACAAGGTTGTAGATGTGTGTCAGGGCTGGAGTAATGGCATCTAATACGTACTTTGCAGGCCCGATTTCAAAGCCGTCAATATCACATTTACTATTTCTAATTGATAGAAATGTATCAGTTATTTCTTTAGGTGTCGTAGGAGCCAAAAATGCAGAATCACTGGTTCGTGAACTTAAAAAATTCAAACAATTGGGATCGTGAGAACTCTTTACTAAACTGGTGAAATATTCATTGAAAGCTCCGGCTAATTTTTTTTCTGATATTACATTTCCATCAATCGTTATTTCCCTAATAGTCTCCTTACAGTCATCTCGGCCAAGAACAGAGTTAATACGCTTCCAAAGAATATCAGATTTTTTCGTGACGTCAACGTTAAATAAATTTTGTAAGTATGTTCTTTTCTCACGACGTAAAAGATTGTTGACTTTGTTTCGTTGAACCTTAAATTGACGTAAGGTTTCTCCAGATCGCGTTGAAATAAAGTTATGAAATAAGCGATTTTTAATGCGTATTTCCTGTAAACATTGATTTGTCACCCAAGGCTTTCTACTCTTGCGGCCGATGAGATGCATGCGCCTCCCTGACCACTCCTTTGACAAGCTAAATGTACTTTAATAGAATCAGGATTTTGTTCAAATTATGACAGAGACGCCCGTGAGTTGTTTCTCAATTACAAGATCGATACCGTGGCGTCTGGCCTAAATGAAAATGCATGAATGTTAAGTTGGCAATCTTTTAACCCTTAGCAACTTTCTACGTCCTTCTTTTTTATCAGCTCGCGGATAAAAGGTTTCGTTCGCATTAAACAAGCAACGTTTCCTGTTTTTACTGTTTGATTGCTCATCGGCCGTTTTTATACCTTTCGAACTTCGTCTTCCAAATAAATGTGCAGAATCTGTACGTAGCATCGTCCGCTGCTAGTCACTTAGAAAGGACTAACTTTTAGGGGCGAAGCTCCTTATAGCGGCACCCGTTCGTCCCTCGTCGTAGTAGTAGTGTGTAACCAGTCTTAACGCTAGTACCAGATCTTGACCTCCAAGGTGGTGCCGGTGGGAGATTTCTCCTGTGCGTTGTTGAACAATAAAAAATTCGCAGCGTGCGCGTTAACTAAAAGCCGAATTCTTCTCTCTCATTCCCCATTAGCAGCCATTGGCATGTTCCAGTAGGAAACGTTAGAAGTAGAAGTGTAAGTGTTAGCTAAAAGCCGACTTCTTCTGTCTCTCATTCCCATTAGCAGCCATTGTTTACCTCCAAGGTAGTCCCTGGTGACATTTCTCCTGTGCGTGATTAGACAATAAAAGTTTTGTTCAAAACGCCGTTGATTGATGAAATAAACCAACTAAAGACGCCAGGCACCCGCTCGCCCTCAGCGCATGCCTCCTACCCTCGGCGCGTGCTGTCTTGTGATAGAGAGAGAGAGAGCGAAAGGGGCGCGTTGACTATGGAAACGCTCTTTCTTAGATGAACGCTCTACCAGCTCGCAAAGAAGTAGAACGCGTCCTCACCCGCGAGAGGCAACGTTGGCGCAGGTAACGTCTCCTAGCCAGTTTCTTGATTGAGAAATACCGAATGCTCGCTTTGAAGAACCGTTGACCGGCCACCCATATATATATATATATATATTTAGGCACTGGTCTTGACTTGCAACGAAGTGCCGGTGGGAGATTTCACTTGTGCGTATAGTTGAACCATGAGGATTCGTAGCGTGCGCGTTAACTCAATTAATCCGGAAATCGGCACGATCTGCGATGAACCTCCCGAGCTTCGCCCACTCGTGATCATTCACTCCGTGGATATGCTGTAATTTTTTTTCCGCATGCCGATATAATCACCCTCCGGGCACGTATCTGCAGCTTTACCCATATGCAACGCACTGCAACCATACCATAACACTTTTGGTTGTTCCCTTCCTTTTAACAGCTATCCACATCGCAGATATTAATGCGAAAGCGTTTCTTGGCAAGGATTGCGCCAGCGCGCAAAGCTGCCGTCCGCAAAAAGCGTCCTCAAAAGCCATGCCTCGAAACCACGTGATCTCTCCCACCGAATTGACGCCGGCGCCACCACTGGCCGTAGCGGCAGTCGGTGCGCTTTCGGCTCCGCTGCAGCTACTTGCAACGGCCACGGCCGGACTCGACTCTCCTCTCTTACGGCTCGACTTTCCTCTCCTCCGAGCGCGTTGGAGAGGAGAGTCGAGTCCGGCCGTGCAACGGCGTGCGGCTGCGTCGCCGCGTTTCTTCGTTGGGTTGGCGAAAGCGCGCATCATGCTCCGTGGCCTCACCGCAGTAAGACTGGCAAAACTCGGAACGTGAACCCGCCAACTAAACCGTCTTTCCTGTCCACCATACGTGCAGAGTTCAATCGCGAATTGAAGACGCCCACTGAGGCGATCACGACGTCGAGATGTACATGCATCGATTTCGTATTCACCAACTACCCATACATTGTGCGAGATGTGATGTATGTCTTCAACGGCGGATCACAAGTGTATGGTAGTGTCTATGTACGCCGGCTGAAGTACGCGGTCACCGGAACATCAAGAGGTGACGAGGCCGGTGAATGTCTGTTGACACTACCCAAAACGCCGCGGCTGTCGTAGAACTCGATATTACCGAGACCAGCTTTGGACATATCTGCATATACTGCGTGGACGCCGAAACAGAAGACATGTGAAGTGTCGACACCACTTTGATGGCATGAAATCATGTAAACAAACCTAATCCGGCCTCCCACATTGCCTCATTATTTATAACACAACTCTGCAACACTGCAGTTTTCAGCACTCCTCCGCAACGACAATATAGCTAAAACAAACGCTTTCGCGTTTTCATCTCCTCAGAATATGCTTAGGGATCGTCGAACTTTTTCTCCTTGATATTGCGCGTCTTTGACGGCGTTGTCTCTCGTAGCGCTGGGCATGCTGGCCGTGTCCATCTGTTTTGTATCAACTGGTATGCATATTGCATGACGTTATCACTTCTTGTTTTTTTTTGTATCGACATCTGCCTGATAAGCGCATGTATATTAAGCGCTCCCGTGCTGTGCTCGGTATTCTGATGAAGGTCCTTCCCCAATCGAAACGTCAAAAAATCGATTCATACGCGCGTCTCCTTCTACTTTGTAATTTGCCCGGAACAAGAACAGCCTTCTTTTCCTGTATATATATACCATATCAAATGTAACAAGCTCTTTTTCGACCATCTCCAATCTCGCTGAAAAAGATTATATTGTTACGGGTCTGCTTGTGGTAAGCAATTAATCAGCAGTCATTTCATGGGGAAAAATTTCCTGGCCGCGTGAGAGCGCCTCGAACTTCGCTCTAAAATATGAAACTGCCGAGCCAATAAATTTATGCAACATTATTTCGTTGAGACATGCCGCGGAATTATTTTTTTCTTATTCTTAAGGTGTCGTTCTTTCATTACTGCTATTGTCTGGTAATCTTGTTCTCAATTTACATTACGTTTGCCCATGACGTAAAACCACTCAATGTAGCAGATTTAGGAATTTTTAATCACAACGCCAACTTAATGATGAGAAATATAATTATATTAGCCACTTTCTAGCTTCTACTAGGCGACAACAATACTGCGATATCTTATAACGCAGAAACCATGTGGCTAGAGAGGAACAAATTTGTCAAAAACCGCATTTAACCCATACTGAGCCATCAATTTTGCAATGTAGCGATCGAAGTAAAAATGTTGCCTATAACTCGTCAAGTAGTACTCTCTGTGTGTACTTCAGGAAAAAAGCTTTAAAGGAGTAATTTTTGTTTCAATTGAAAAAATATTTTTGATGTTGACAATCAGACGGCTGCATCAGGCTTCTCCTTTCTCTCATCAGGCTGCATCAGGCTTCAGTGATGCTATGTTTAAGCGTCACATGGCACGTCACACAACCTAGCAGTTGACATCATATGCTGTTCGTGTCTTTGCAGATTCCTTGTCCTTGGCGCCCATGCAGCTACCACATCAATCGCTTGTGTCCACGGAAGACGGAGTGCATTCCTGCCGACAGTGCACTTATACGACCAAGTTCAAGAACTGTATGAAAAGGCACCTTTACCGACACACGGGCGAGCGGCCCTTTCAATGCAGCGAGTGTCCGAAATCATTTATCCAGGCGACCCACCTCAAAGAACACATACTCACCCACACAGGGGAGCGCCCATTTGCCTGTGTCCACTGCAGTGCATCATTTGCGGGCAAAGGCCACCTAAATAGACACATACGTTATATGCACACAGGTTTGCGCCCTTTTTCATGTGTACACTGCCGTGCATGTTTTGTGGAAAAAGATAAGCTAGTTAGGCACATACGTACTGTGCACACAGGAGAGCGCCCTTTCTCGTGTGTCCATTGCGATGCATCTTTTTCCCGCAAGGATAAGCTGACTAGGCATATGTCGAGGTGCGGAGCAAACAAGGAACCCTAGAGGACTCGCGATCACATGCTTCCTTCGTGTCGCTTAAATTGATTTTTTTATGGTAGAGGGGGCTTCGAATGTGTGCTTGACGATGTTTGACGATGTTTATGCATCTCTCGACCCTACGCGTGTCAGATAAGATCCAGTGTAAAAAAAAGACAGAACCGAATTATACGAGCGCTACTATATGATGACTCGCCAGCAACAGCTTTCATTCGATAAGACCGTTACATTGCTACCATATCTGCCACGCTTACACTCGCTGTGAAATGTGCACTCATGCCAATCCCTTGTCTGCTTGCCATCTCGTATGCATTATTTGTGGTAATTCACTGTATACACTTTTTATAATTGAACATTGCCTCAACTGTAACCAAACCTGGTCATGTTCTTAAGTGTCTTCCGTTTGCAATGTCATTGTGTTAACTGAATACGTACGTTTTTATTATGCCTAAACTTGAAGCCTCTATGTGCACTATATCGCCCAAATTCCTCATATGCGGCAGCCAGAGTTAGCAACAAGCTTTACAATTGTGCGCTATTCACGGTAGGGAAGTACGGTCACCATCCCTGAATGTCTAAAAGTCTGTACTAAGAAGCATGTCGTGCAATTCTCGAATTTCCCTGCGCTATGCTAGGCGTGGTCATGGTGACGGCAAAAGCTTCATCGGATAGAAAAAGTATAGGGCACACTATAAGAATAAGTGTGGTGTGATCAACACAGTTCCTGTGTTAACGACCGTCACCGCTTTCTGCACAGCCATGAACCACATTGTTCCGCCAGAAACGTCTAGCGAACATCGCTAACACCACTCATTCCTACGATTCTCTCCTTTCAAAAAACCGAGCCATCGACGTGGCGTGCTGCTTTCTTACATTTATGATCCGTGCAAATATATCATTTTAATGGGTTAGTTCCTTTTAGTGTTCATATCGACGGGCAGTAGTGGCGGTCGTAGCCGTCATTCGCAGTTTCGAGAATAAAGAAATGGATAAAACAAAAACTGCTCTTGACGAGGTGGAATTCGAACCATGGAACCACGATCCAGACGCGACCGTCCCAACCGCTATAACTACACAATCACCCTTTCAGGAGGTACATTCTTGGAAACCATATCACTAGTGTTGCCAGTGCTTTGCGAATGAGTGAGAGAAAAGTGCAATGAGAGGTTGTAGTAGGACAGAGACAGTAAAGACATACTCGCAGACAGCACACAGCGCACGAGACTTAAAGGGGTCCTGAAGCACCCTTCGCACTTGGTTTTGAAAACGGCTGGCGTGTATTGAAGGCTGCTCAGAAATACACATTCGAAAGAATTTTCCGAAAATATGCGATAGGAGGAAAGATATTGCGATCGGAAAATCTCCCTTTCACACTGCGTCTCAGCTCCGCCGAGCCGACTGATTATGGCAGTTGTGGGCGGCGCCAGAGGAGGTGTCCTGCCCACCGCCTTACGTCACCCACATTCAATGCTGTGTTGTTCTCCTTCCGCCCTACTTGGCGGGGCTGCCCAGTGGTGTTGGCAACTCACATTTCCGGTGGCCCGCCCGGTGCGCGCCCCGACCGCGCGCGATCTTTCTACATCCTACTGCATTGTTTCTGAGCCCCGACCCGCTGTTTGTTTCCCTTCATCACACGGGCGCGAGCACGGAAACATGTGCGCTTGCGTCCTCCGTGCACTACTTACTTTCGATCTTGCTCGTACGTCAGCACCGGGCAAAACAGTGAGCGATGGATTCTGCACTGCGAGCTCGGATCGTACGTGTGGCTGAAGCGATTGGCTTCGACCCTTACGGCGACACGCCAAGAAAACGCAAATCTCGAGCACCGGACGAGCCAGAACTTCGAGGACCTTCGTAACGCGGCGGCGATTATATGAATTGGTAAGTGAAAGCTTACAGCACTGCACATTTCCTTTACCGCGCATCAATATTTGTTCCCAGCTCCCATGTATGAATAATTTTTTTCGCATGAATTGTAGCATTTGTAATAATTTGCCACGAACGTTCAGTTACAATCATGTCCGCTTCTCTAGACCACTCTTGGAAAGCCAGCATCTATCGCGATAGATCACGAACTTGACTGAAATCTGCGTTGTCCGACGATCGGTTTGGGTGATTTCTTCCGCACCATGACCGGCCCAATGGAGTATTTGAATTTGTCTGTTATGCTGTTAGAGTTGCAAATATAAAGCTCTTATTTTTTAAAATTGCATTGTGCAATAGTCACTCAAGCTTTTCTCTAATTGGGTGTAAACGTACGCGTGCAACTATGATAACAACCCTCCGATCGCGACCAAAGGGCATGCCTTCTATGCGGGTCGAGCCAAATCGCAACAAAAGGTTGCTGTGTCATAAGCCCTCTAGAGCGGGCTCGATCACAACCTGCTTGCATGCATTTCGGCGAAAGTTCATCGTGTGATAGCTGCAGGAAGACTCGTGTGACATCGCAATGCTTTTATTGTACGGCGCAGCAGGGCTGAACGGCAGTGTTGTGTGATTGTGATAACTTAAAATCAACCAAGCACCGTCGGAGCGTTATTCCGAAGTGATGCGCACAGCTGATCAGAGCAGCCATGTCATTCTAGCTTCCAAACTGCGTACTAGCTGATTCGCGCGGCCACCTCTCAATGCTAGTAGATAGCGGCGACCGTAACAGCACAAAAAAAGCGAGCTTGCTAAATTGCTTGCCTTCAAGAAATATCTTCCTGCGTGATTACGCATGCAAGTTTACCTGTGGGTACTGCGTGGCAACCGAAAATGCGCTGGAGAACGTATCCTGCCGGGATATCTCCAACGTGACTGCATAACCCGCCACCCTCACTTTGCAAATGTGTGTTTATACCCGGCCGTCTTGGAAGCAGTATATTGGGAGGTGACACAAAGTGGCACCAAAATGGAGCGAGAAATGCACAAGTATACATGCACTTGCAAAGCATACAGTTAGTGGCCTTCACATGCTTTCTTCTTGCTTACAGAACATATCGATTTATGGCATGCAGGATGCTCACGAGGTGGATTTGGAAAAGGATTCGCAGGTACAATATAATTGTACTGCCTGCTTGCATGGTTGCCAGGATTAGGAACGAGCTCCTGTCAGCCACTTATGTAGGCTTCATGTACCCCATGCAAGTGAGAGTGCAGCTACCTTTACACAAGTCACAAGAAAGCATTTTAATAATGTGCTCAACTCATAAAAGTAATTATAAAACTCATAAACTAATTACGGCTTGTGCATGCAGCTGGCTTTCAACATCACTGTTGAAGTGCTAAGGAGTCTCCCCTTGAACGTTTTTTTTATGCTTTCCCATTTTGTGTAGCACTGTGCTGGTGTGAAGAATGAGACTGTAACAACATGGCCAAGTGCAGTTCGGTTTATTTCCCTCAATTCCATCAGGGCCTAAAGAGTGTTTCGAGGGACAGGCGCAAGTAGTATAGAAATTGCACCGTCAAAGAATGTCAACAACTAGGTTACAATATCAATTTAAAGGTTTCTTTATTTACTTAATGATAGTACAAAGCAACATTCTTGGTCCTTGGATCATAGGCTTCGAAACGCATGAAAGAATAATGCAACACAAGTAGTAGTAGTGAACAAATATTGAACGAATGAAACCAAAATGTATACACACATAATTCACTCATGGGAATGTCATGCTAAAGTTTTCCGAAAGCTAGACGACTAGAAAGAGGCTTTAGGAAAAAAGTTAGTCAGAAATGGTCCATGGGAAAACTGTGTTTGAAAGTTGCAGTTCTTGCAAAAATTGGTTTAGATTTCATGGCTTCCAGTGTGATGTGTCCATCTTATGGAAAGGCAGTACTTGGCTTGTTCAACAATAGCTGACTAAATAATAGACTTTATAAAAGGCACTGAAGGCACTGAATGCACTGTGTGTGGTGAATGTGCACACACATCACATCTTATTGCAATCATCATTCTTTTCCGCCTCTTCTCCCCTTTTCATTTTCTATTTGTGCAGATTTTCTACCTGAGCAGGCCAGAGTGCACTAAGGCCAACCTCTGTGCCTTCCAATAAATAAATTATCTCTTTCCCTCTGAGCAGACTGAAAAAATTATGAATATTTAGCTGCATTCAGCGTGCAGCCTGAGAAACACATCTTGTTTTGTCCACCCCTAAACTTTTCACTGTATCAGTTTTGAGCATAAGGTTACATATGCCAGCTGTAATGATTAGTGTAAGAGGAAAATGTGATGATGAAGAATTAATGGAAACTAAGTGAGTGCATCCAGCATCAGAAATCACTGCAGATTTAATGTGGTCATTAAATGCTTTGGTAACACTGAGTTTATCTAAGCATGACTTATCAAAAAAGCACAAATGAAGAAAAACACCTCTGACTTGGTGGACTGACGGCTTTCCAGAACTTTGATGGCTTGTTTTTATGAATGATAGCAAAGTATTATTGAATTATGCATTGGGTTGTTCACGCAGGTGCTTCATACGACAAATTGACAAATTACGAAAGTGCATAATCTGACGCACATACCAAGGATTTTTGGAATGGCACTTTACACACTTGGTTCGAATGTGATAAGTATAGTGTGGGCACCTAAAAGGCTCCTCTTCGTCATCTGTACATAATCATCATCACAAGGGCTTGTTCTTCATGGGGTGTGGGTCAAGCACGTCAACATTGTAATAGTTGGCACTGCTCGAAAACTCAAAGGTGGATACAAACATCTCGGTTATGGAGTTACCAGATAAGCAAGCAGTGTCTCAATGCTCAAGAAAATTAAGGAAACTGCTGGGTATGAAGTGAAATTCTGTGCCTCGTGTTTCATTATATAGTTTTATGGCCTCACATGGCAATTTTTGATTTCCATGCCAAAGCGAATTAACTTGTCTGAAAAGCACTGGCTTCTGCGGTGCATTGAATATTGCTATGCAAATGACAATGATAGAAATTTCTCACTTTGTGCCATGTTATTTGTTTGCAGGTGGCAAACTGGAGCCTAACATTACGATGCAGTGTTGTTCACTGTGTTTGTATTATTCACACTGCTGGGTGATATTAATTATAGTGCTATGGCCTGTGATTCACCTTGCAAAGATCTCATCAAAGGAACGCTGGCTGCTTGTGTCTACTTCAGGAATGACAGATGGAAGCTCTGCAGCGTCTGCGTCTTCCCCTGCGTCTGGCACTGGTGTTGAACCGTGTGCTGGCTCAAACCTCCACGTTGGTGATGGGGCACCCACTGCTTCACACTGACTTGATGCGTCCAGATGTGCACATGTGTCAGTTTCCACACCTGCTTCTTTACATGCATAGGCACTGAGGATGGCCTTTGAGGCGGCAAGATTTCCCACATAATCCTTAGAAAAACTACAGAGCATCCATTTTTGCTATGTTGAACAAAGATTTGGCCATCGGATTAACAACACACTTTGACATTGTTGGTTGTGTGTTGCTGTTTACACCACTGTTTTTCACTTATTTTGGCAACTGAAGGGTTTACACAGGTGTACAGGCGTTGTGGTAGGAGTGCACTGGCCTTTGTGCCACTCAAAACAGCTGAAGCTTGTACCTGTACGATTTAAAAACTACCAAATTTCAACTTTGCTGTGCTAAGGGTTGTCTCATCCGAAAGTTGTAGCTTGCTCAAGTGATGTTTTTGCATGGTGTCACTGCCTCCTTGTATGGGGTCTCTGTAGCAACTTTCTTGTTCATGTTGGCTGTCTGAGTGCCAACATTGCACACAGCAGGAGTACAGCTGCATATACAGATCTGAACCTGCAAAGTTAAGCACTTTGAACCTAGAGCTGCATAGAGCTTTAAGTCGTTTTTAGCACAGGGTCAGAGAAAACTTGAGTGCATCTGGTTCTTACTTGACATGAGCACAGGGTCAGAGAAAACTTGCGGGCATCTGGTTCTTACTTGACATGACACTTCCATGCCAGCTGCAGATGAATGCACATTGCTGGACCCAGTGCCATGCTGAGACTGTGAATCAAGTGTTTTAGGTAGAAGGGCATTATAGTTTCTGTGCACCTACTCACCCCCTGTGAACCTCCAGCCTGCGTGTCGCAAGATGGGGCTCTTCTGGTGAAGTAGCGATTATGTTCTTAGTGCACTGGATCACTGGGATATGAAAATATGTGTCACTATCATATCAGACCACTTGAGCGTGCTAATTGAACGTCACTTCACGTCGCCATAAATGCCTAAATGTGAAATAGTGCTCGTGTGTTTAGGATGCCAATCTGCTACACTCAGATATTTGCCTCCAAAGACTGATTGTTTAATGACTACATGACAATCTAGAAACAAAGTGAATGTGTATGTGTAGACAGGGTTTTCAACTGCTCCCTGTTCCCAGAAATCTTGACACTCTGTATGTACACTACATGCACACCTATAAGCACCCACGTGCACACACCTGCAGTTGTGCTTTCTGACCAACACGCCTGTATTGGACCACCCAGAGCATGTTTAGCGTGAGGTGAAGCAGTACAACAGACTGAACTAGTCTAAGCATGTTTAAGATTTTAAAGCTCCCTGTGCTGAACTGAATGGCAACACTATGTGTGTTGCATCATACAGGTTCTATGGCCTACCATGTAATCCAGCTGGCTTTCAAATTAGTGAATCATTAAGAACATTATGCAACGCATGAAGAAAAAGTGAGTTCATTCACTGAAACATTCAGCCTGCAGTAGTGTACATTGCAGTCAATTTAACTGAAAACATGTCATTGGCCACAATAAGGTGGGGCAGTTTTACTTCTGTTTTCTTAGTGAAAGCACTTGATAAAAATAAAGCATTGAATGCCAATTTGCTTTTTGTCACTTTCTTTAAGAATGCATATTTCGTACTTGCTATCAATTCATGCTTGTTGTGCTTGGACGCACCAGCATAGAACTTTTGACGGGGCGGCAATATTTTATAAGGTTCACTCAGCTCATATTGCTCATTAACAAATCAAACATTGGTACTTTTATGCGAATGGTATTGCAACATATATAAATGAAACTGAAGCAGAATTTGGCTTGCTGCCTCACTGAACGATTGGTAACCTCTAAGAACGAATACCTAGAAGAGTCACTTCTACTGAGCTACTGTTACGTACGGTGTTGTGTTGTAAGCGTAAATACATACATGCTACAGATTTGAATGCTGATTACACCACCAATGCAACAAAATTTGTATCCCCAACTACGTAAAATATTATATACAGTACTTTCTCCTGCGCTTAACTGGCAAGTGTTCCATCGCACTGCTAGAAAAGTTAGCAACAAATAAAGAACGTTAAGTTTGCACTTTTCACTTGCCTGTATGCCAGGAAGAAACAACGTAGGCAAGGCATTTGGCTCCAAATGAAAACGTGTCCAACTGATTCCTTCACCCTGCGCCAGTTCGGGATAGTGAAGGGAAGCACCACGGTGAAGTGTCTGCCGCAAAAGTGTAGGTTGTTTCGCTTCTCCGGGGGTGGGAGGCCAATACGCTCGCTGCAGCCATGCACACCGCAAAGCGTCCTCGCGAGGCAGCGTATATCAGGACTTCATGCCTTTCCTGTCGCTGACTTTGCAGCCGACGGCCGCGCAGGGCACTCTTTGTTCTTCGCTCGTTATTCCCTTGGTTATGTCTGCGCGCAGTGCGCGCTCGATGACGCCGACTGCGATGCAGAGTTTCACATTCGCCAGATTGATTCCAACCCCCCCCCCCAAAAAAAAAAAAAAAGGACAGCCAGCTCCGGCATAGCTGTTTAAGCGCGGCCGAAACTGAAGAGTGTATCGCACAGAAGCAGCCGAAAAACCACTGCAGTGGCTGCGCGCCAACTCCGAGAGGATATATCCCGTCGGTGAAAGTCCACAGCACAGGTGCACCTTATCACGCAAGCTGAATCTCCAAGCAGCAAACAAAGGTTAATTGGTTAGGACAGATAACACGTTTCCTTAAACGTTGAACATCGCTTCCGCTGCATCTGATCGTGGGAAAAGGGCGTTGTGTGCCGCCTTCGAGTGAAAGTTCGCGATAGTGCCGCGGCGTTAGAAAGGGCGCGGCGTCAAAAAGGTACCGCAACTTCGACAACCTAGGTGCGTGAGCGCGTGCTTGTGGTACATACGCGAACGTTATTTTGCTTCATTATTGACGAAACTTGCGGGATTCAAACAAACGAAGCAGCAACTCCGCAGTGCAGAAAAGACGCGCAAGCGCGCCAAGTAGTGCAGACGACAGTTTTCTTCCACCAGAAATGCGTCATTCACATCAAAACTTTAAACAAACTTGATAGATTCGTTGTTTACTTCATGTTGTTTATTTATTTGCAAATGATATTATACACAGTGACAGCATAACCAAGTTCATTTGATTCAAACATGATTCAAACATCGCTCATAATTTATGCAGGCTACCAGCCAATAGCAGCAATCTGCTCTATTTCGTCCTAGAGCATATTAAAAAAGAGTGAGAACCGGCCTTTTCTTGAAGCGAGAGCTCCCGTGTAAGGGACAACTTTGTGCTTGCCCTGTTAACTCTACGCTTCGCGCACGACTGTAGAATTTGGGTGAGCTGTTTATTGCAGCCTAGACTGTCGATGGAACGTGTTTTTTTCGCGAAGTCCGAGACGTGCTTCAGGACCCCTTTAATATTTCGCCGTCATCGAAATTCAGCCGCCGCGGCAGGCTTCAATCTTCTTTAACATGTTCAATAAATGGTGGCAGTGAAGTGTAACAAAGCGGACTAAAGCTTTCATCGTGAAATCGATACTTAGCCATTGACAATGGTAAAGCGCGAAAGGGGACGGTCTGGACAAACGACTGCACTAGATATCGACGCCGCTCTGGAATAGTCTGCTACCGCTAATGTTAGTATCACTTGGCGACTCTGCCCTCTATTGTCAAAGTTTACGTAACATACATTTTAGCCGTGTGATGTAGGGATGGTCGAACTGTCTCGCACATACGTTTTGGAGTCGTTTTGCAGTTACCACAAGCCTCCACGAAGGAGGTATTCTGATTTTTCAGCTTTGTTTCTTTTGATGACCTCATATTCCTGCATAATTATTCTTGTAGACTGCACTGGTTCCTTATGTATCAGACATATGAACTGCTCTCGCAACAGAACAGCCCGCAGTCGCAAGCAACGGTCAGTTTGTTAGAACATAAGCCTAGTCTTTCAGTCAAAATGAGCTCACGTTTGATTTCTGGGTTTTTACGTCCCAAAACCAGTTCTGATTATGAGAGAGGCCATAGTGGAGGGCTCCGGAAATTTGGACCACCTGGGGTTCTTTATAATGACCTCACGTTCGCCAGCTATAAGCTGCCAAAGGTGAGCTATGCTGCGCGAAGGAACAAGTGCTGACCAGATATTTGATTAAGTTGTAGGTGGCAGCACTGTGACCACGTGACTGTAGGTGGCACGTAGGTGTACATGTAGGTGGCAGCATGTAGACATGTAGGTGGCAGCACTGTGACCACGTGACTGTGCATAGGCATTCGCCAGTGTGCATTGGTTGTTTGCAGGCAGTTGTTTTCAAATTAGATCATTGCTGCCGTAAAATGTTAACACGTGCGTCCCTAAATCTCATGTCAGCAGAGGAAGAACTCAAAACGTTTCTATTGCACTTGAAGGAAGAGTGATATGCCATACAACAGGGCACTGACGTTACTCAGCCTCACCGTTAGACTTCATCGGTGGTGCTCTGCGTGTATGTTTCTTTAAGCATACTTAAGTTTTCTTCTGTGGTAATGTTGGCATTGCTGTTACGCGACTGAAAGAGGTCAGTATTGTATTCTGGCTAATTTTTCATCCTTGGTTACAACAAAAAATGGTTGTTACTATTCACTGAGCAAAACCAGCAGGTTATGTACTACGCTGTATCACCTACACGCATACTTGCGTTGAATGCCTTGCATGTCATGTTCCATAAAACTTTAGGTTGTGAACTAGCTCAATTAGTCAAGCTAAGTGACTGTACATATCGCTTCAGTACTGTGAGGATATTTTACAAACGCCTAAATTATGTAAACGTTCAAATAGCCAAACGCATCGCTTTCATCCCATGAATAGAAGCGTGTCTGTGACAAGAAAAGGTTTGTCTTCTTAAGCGCCTAATGAAAGGTATGCTCTTTAAGCGAAAAACATCTGCTATTTGCGTCTCACTGTCACATATGGCGATACGGTCACAAGCTCACTGTCACATATTGCGATATGATATCGCTCCAGCACTGCACTCACATGTTGATATTTTTCGCGTAACTTATTGGGGAGGACAACGTTCACATTGTCGTATACTTGAAATCGAGAACAGCTGCCAAACTGAAATAACTCTGCCGAACCGGAGTGCGACGATGGGCTCGCAACACAGGCGCTCAGTAATTTTCACAACGAGAAAATACTGCAGCGGAAACCGAAATAATACTATTGCTAATACTTTCATGCTTGTATAACAATACATGAAAGCATTAAACACTGCACCGGCTCAGGGAACAAACAGATTAGAGGTTATGCATGACGTGTACACGCATGTAGAACCGCCGTGCCTAGCCGATGCGAGGAGCCCTCTAAACAGGGGAGCTTCGTCAAATCGCTGCTGGGAGCCGACTCTGCTCGATGTCGAGGCCTATAGGACTTGGGCTGGTCTAAACAGCCACTTCCACAAGGAGATTCCGCTTCATTCGGGTCGCGATACTCGCGCGGTAACGCCTTGGCAGAAGTGACTGAGAAGCCGTACACTCATGCTAACTACAATTTCCATCTATTGGAACCATTTATTTATTTATTTACTTTTTTTACCCTCAGGGCCAAAGGCATAAAAGAGGGGAGTAGGTTACAGCAAATGAACAAGAAAACAATAAGGAAAAACAACGGTCAAGTACAATGGCTTTTCAATTATAAAGTTTGCTAATATAGTGTAGGTGGTAATAGCCTAGATTAGTGTAACCATGTGCGCATCGTCAGCGGCAGGCATGTAACAGAGTATATTGCGCTATAACATTGGAGTACGACGATTCAGTGGCTTTCAGCGATGCATCATTCGCCCGTTTCCTAGTGAGGCAGGCGATCCACGAGATGGATCATGGCGCACCAGCCCGCCCACCTCCCCCCTTTTTTTTGTTGGGATGCCCATACGTACGTGTTCTGCGGGGTGAAGTTTAATACTTATACTTCGAGTCGTTAAAATTCTGAGAAATGGGTGTGATTTATTAAGAAGACATTCACTGTATTACTGTTCCTTGTGCAACATTCTTTCATTCTAGCACATCGCAAGATATTTTGTAACCAGTACTCAGCAGTAAGGACACCGCTAAAATTAACTCGTATGCACCACCATACTAGTTCATTGTGCCTCTCGTTGAGATCAGCATTGTACGGACGTAAATAGGAATGGTTTCCTTATATTATCTCCTGCACCCGCGCCTACAACGTTTTATCTCTGCTTTCTGGCAGCGAATGCTCTTGAGCTAGCCGTACTTTGTCAAGCTGATACAATACCACGTAACATATGTGTTCGGTGATGCTGGCGGTAACCAGTCGTGCCACATTGCGTTACGCGACTTTTCGGGAATTGGTGACGTCACATTGGGGTATGTGATTTGAGCAAGAACATGCAACGTGACGTGACAATCTTATCTTGGGTGGCCACTTGACATGTTCGCGTCAAAAGGACATAACAAAATGTCACATGACATGTTTCCCGAAAATGACCTAAGGCAATGCAACTGGGCAGGTTCCCACCAAAATATCACATGACTATCAAGTTGCCTGTTTCAGTAAACTACCAGCCAGCCTCGCTGGGACCTGGCTTTGCGCGACCGAGCGGAAGCTGCGTACTCTTATTTTTTTAGTGAAAGCTTACCTAAGATAATTTATTGCTCAATGGGTGTTATTGGAGCATCGTGCTGCGCAGACTGGTGCGGCCTGATAACAGTGCGGTACTTCCTGATATTCTTTTGCAATATCCCAGCGCCGTGAATATTTAGGATTTGATTAAAGAGCACTAAACATGATCCGGGAAATGCGTGTTGAAAACTGAAAGGTGAGGACCCTCCCACATGACCTTTCGCGAACTGGTGCATCAGGCTCGCATATATTACTTTTTGCTATGCTTTGATGTCACGACGTTCACAGCTGCTCTCGTAACTTGTGTGCCCGCACCATACACTGCAAATAAGCCGAAAAGGGCATATTAAGCGACGCGTCCTTCCTTAAAATACCTGCCTGAAGACCGTGCTCCCTTTGAGTGGAAGAGGCATGGAGTGAAAATGTGCGATGGGCTGGCAGGATGGCTGGAATTTCGATGGGAGCATGATAAAACTTGTGGAAAAATGCGTAGCCGAGATATGTGACGTCGTGATTTTAGATCAGGATGGTGAGTCCGGGTTTTAAGTTTGGAAACGCTGGAATTATGAGAATATTCAGGGTAGATAAAGCGTGCAGCACGGTTTTGTGTCGATTCTAGAACGTTGGATAAGTTAGATAGATGGGTATCCCAGATAGAACATGCATATTCTAATTTCGGCGAACAAACGTAGTATATGATATAATTTGGCTGATGGGGAGTCAAGTCTTAAGTGGCTACCTAGAAAACCCAGAGTGCGATTCGCGGAGTTGACTATGTTAGTAACGTGGGCTGACCATGAAATGTTTCTTGAGAATGTGACGCCAAGGTATTTGTAGCATTCCGCGGATGAGACTGCAGAGCCGGAAATGGTATATTCTGCTGACTGGTGATGGGACCTGCGATGGAAAGACACCAGTGAAGTTTTCTTTACGTTTACAGACATTAACCACGTATCACACCACGATAATATAAGGTTGAGGTGCTTTTGTAAAATAATAATGTCTGCGCTGTTTGCTATGGGACCGTATACGACGCAGTCGTCTGGAAAGAGGGGAATGCTAGAAGAGATGTTTGATGGAAGGTCGTTGATATAAATGAGAAATAGTAATGGTCCGAGCACTGTACCTTGCGGCACACCAAAGATTACAGAAGAACGGCTAGATGAGACAGAGTTAGCACGCACAAACTGTTACGATTGGTAAGAAAGCTTCGAATCCAATTAAATACACTTGTATTAATGTTTAAACGAGAATGTTTCAGCAGTAGCCGGTTATGTGGAATTTTTCGAAGGCTTTTTCAAAGTCTAGGAAGAGGGCATCAACAGGTATGTTTAAGTCGAGGTTAGCACTGATATCATGATAAAATAGAGCTAGCTAGGTGTCACATGAAAATCCTGAGCGAAAGCCGTGTTGGCTAGAATGAAAAATGTTATTGCTTACTAAGAACTTGACAGTGTTAGAATAGATCACATGCTCCATTAGCTTGGAGCAAACGCTAGTAAGGGAAATGGGGCGATAGCTGCTGCAAAGATATGGACCGCTTTGGGGAATGGATCAATCTTGCCCACTCTCCAGTCTTCTGGCACCACTCCCGATGATAATGAGTGCTGAAAAAATATGGCAAAGTAGTGTACTGACAATTGATTTCGTGTTTTTCAGCATTTTTGCGTTGATACCGTCGATGCCGCATGAAGATGAGAGTTTTAGTGAGTCGATTAGTTTAGCGACGCCGTTTGGGCAGAATGTGATGTCAGGCATTGCACTATGGTTGCAAATAAAAAATGAAGGCAAGTTGTCGGCAGGTTCAACGGGAAACACGGAAGAGAAAAAGCTGTAGAGTTGTTCAGCGGCCTCATGATCAGGAATCGGATGGTTCTGATCGTTGTACATTGCTAACGGTTGTGACTTAGGGTTAATTGTGTTCCAGAATTTTTTGGGGTTGTCCCTTAACATAGCGGGTAGTGTTTGTGAAAAAAAAAAGATGTTTTTCTTTCTCAGCAAGTCTTTCGAATTCTTTTTCTGCAGCGTAGTAGCTGTTCCATGCTCATGCGCTACTGGACTGCTTTGCTGATCGAAAGAGCCATTTCATTTTATTATTTAGGCGTTTCAGTGTGGTGTTAAACCGCGGAAATGACCTTTTCTCGGTTACAGTAATTTTGGGCACATGCTTAGTGAATAGATCTAACATTTTGTTTTTGAACAGTAGCGAATTAGCTTCGAGTGAACACATTGAAAGGTCGGTAAGAAAAAAAGTAGCGAATTGTTCGATCTCCGAGTATATAGCGGAATAATTACCTTTATCATACAGGGTTATATTTTTTGTTGTTTTTGTTGGATGCAGTAGTTTACAACAATAGGTCACGTGGATTACTAAGTGGTCAGTGAGCCCAGGTAGGAACGTCATCTTGGACACTTTTTCAGGCTCAGAAGTGAGAACAAGGTCAAGAATATAAAGGGAGTTACACTGTCGCGTGTAGGTTCGGTGACCAATTGCGTTAGACCAAAAGTTAGATATGAATTGACAAAATCGCTCTCTATACTGTTCTTGGAAGACACATGCGAAGTTATTCCAACATATTGCTGGAAAGCCGAAAAGCAGTATCGGGAAATGTCGATAAGATTCAGTTAAGGAGTGAATAGCCTCGTGGAATTCGGGTACAAAAAGGGGGTCACTACCAGGGGGACGATGCCAAACACATTATTGGTGGAGGATAAGTGGCATTACAAAGAACAAACAAGATTTCTAAGCAGGAGGATGTCTTAATTTCGCTACACTGAAGATCTTTATGGCTTCCTATTAGCACGCCACCACAAGGTTTATTAGTATGATCACGTCGAAATACATGGAAATCTGGAAAAAGTTGTAGCAACTCAGTGTCGGTAATAGAAGGGTTGAGCCATGTCTCTGTAATTGCGATCAAATCTGATTCCGTTGTATTAATTAGGCTCTGAAGAGCGTCTGCTTTAGGAAGGATGCTTCTTATGTTCGTATATAGAAACGAGAACGACTCTTCGCGGATTGGTATGGCTTGGGCTTAAGCGTTTAAAGGGTGGTGTACAAATTTTTGAGCATTGTGGTCGTATCTGTAGGTGTTGCTACCAATGATTAGCTTGTCATGCCGAAGTTTCAATGACTTCTGCTGGGCTCTTCCGAAATTCAGCAAGATGTTTCATGGCTTGTATTGTGTTGGGGGAGAAATCCTCAGAAATTCGGAAACTGGAGCATTTCAGTTTATAGGCGCGCGACAGAACTTTATCATTAGTCTTAAAGTGAGCGAATCTAACGATGATTGGACGGCTTTTGTTTAATTTGTACTTTCCGAGTCTATGGGCTCTCTCGACTTCCATAGGCTCAATAATGGTGTTTAGCTGGTTGCTGCAGAATTGCAGCGTTGAAGCCTCGGGCGCTGCCTATGTTTCGCGCTCGCGATCCGGGAAACCAAAAAATACGACGTTCGAACGGCGCGCTCGGTCTTCCGAGTCGTCTAATCTCCCACGAATTGTCGCTACATCTTTCCCATTTTTATCAAAAAGTACCCAGATATCATCTATTTGTTCTTTTATACCCATCTGGATTCGCCCCGCCACGGTGGTCTAGTGGTTATGGCACTCGGCTGCAGATCCTAAGGTCGCGGGATCGAATCCCGGCTGCGGCGGCTGCATTTCGATGGAGGCGAAATGTTGAGGCTCGTGTGCTGTGCGATGTCAGTGCACGTTAAAGAACCCCAGGTGGTCGAAATTTCCGGAGACCTCCACTACGGCGTCTCATAATCAGAGCTGGATTTGGGACATTAAACCCCACAAATCAATGAACCATCATCGATTCGCAATCAATTCTTATTTTAGTGAGTCTTTTGTTGATTTCTCTGATAGCGCTGTCGTCCTGGGATAACTTCTGCTGGATGGATTGAAGTTCTTGCTGCATGGAAGCCTGACCAGACTGCAGTTCTGTAAGAACCAGAAGTAAGTCACCGGGTACCTGCGCCTATCCTGAACGAGTGTTAGGGCCAGGGTTCAGTTATATGTCACCTGACGACCCTAATATCTCCTTGATGACATGTGCACAATCAACTGCAATATCTAAACAGCACTTTGGGCCTGGCAACACCAGCAGCGCCGCATAACGAGTGAGACGTGCGTATATTGAATATTCATTTTTTACCTGCAATACGAAAAGGTGTCGCAGGTGAGTTGCCGTGACCATGGCTGCGGTGTTGCCAAGCCCAAGGGGGGCCGCGCCAGGCCTGCATGCACATATACGTTGCACATATACGGTGCACATATACGTTGCGCCAGGCCTGCATGCACATATACGGTGGCGAGGAGGACGCATTCCGGAGATCAGCAGTTGTCTTGGTCACATGAGCTAGTACCGATGTCCGGTGCATTGGCTCGAGTAGTGGGCGTAGCGGAAAACTTGACGGATCCAGTGTTCGCTGGCGGTGCCGTGGAACAGGCGAGTTCAGGCCATGCGCAGCACGCACACATACCGTGAGCGCGAGGGCCCCCGCCGGCTGACCAGGCAGCACGTCGCCGCATGGAATGTCGCGGGACCATACCAGCGCCTGCAATACGAAAAGGTGTCGCACATGAGCTGCCGTAACCACGGCTGCGGTGTTGCCAGGCCCAATAATTCAAGAGAAGAGATTCAAACGATTAGCAACATCTATATATATATTCAGAAGAAGAGATCCACACGATTAGCAAAAACAATATAACTTTACTGACATTGCGGCCGGTGGACCGGCCTTCATCAGAGTAAAACGGTGTTTCAGAGCACCTTCCTTTTAAGGGTACAGGAAGGGGAGAGAGTGCGGCTACAAAGGCGTATATCTGTACAGGGAACGGCTATGAAATCTGCCAGGACAGAACACGTGATCGGCTGCGGCGAGTTACGAAGCGACACCGTAGCCTCCTAATTAACAGCAAGGCGGCACACTTGCGACCCCGAGGGATTCTACTGCCTGTATGTAACGCAACTATAAAGCCACTCCACATCGTAAAAATGGTAAACGCCACATCCGAAAGGATAAATAAACAAAAAAACACTGATTTATTGAGAAACGGCTGGCTAGGACCGACTACAATATCTGGAAATGAAAAAATATAAACCACGAAGGAAGAAAAATGGAAATAACGGATATAGCAAAAGTTCAGTAGAAAAGTAAAGTTTGAAAGAACGCATTGTAGTTGTTTCAAATGCCTTCCTCATAATAGCAATTCCCTAGTCACTCGGGAAACATGTGAGTTTACCCATGTTTTCAATAATGCCCTAGGGAGCGGCATTGAACTTATAAATGCGGTAGGACCCACGAACCTCGCGGTTGTGGCGCGTCCGAAAGCCCGATTCCAGTATCATTGCCTTCAGGTCGGTAATTGAATGGCCGGGAAGGCGCACATGCTTAAACAGGGGCAGGTTCAAGGAATTTTTTGCGTGTCACTTGTGATATTTCAATCGTGTTCGGAAAGGTGTTTCTGCCTCACCAACACATCTTTAATTACACTCATGTAGGTAAACGACATTAGCCGTGTAACAATTGAACTTTCCTTTAATTTGTACAAAAAAGCTGGAACGCGATGCTTGTTGCTTTTTGTCCAAATTTTTGTCCAACTTCGGCTGCCGCATCAATATAAATATGAGGTGTAGCACTTCCGTATTATTTCATTTGTTTGTCGAGGTTTCGGTCAGAGCCTGACCATTCTCAAGAGAGTATTTTGTTTTCTCCTGTGAGTTTATATATGGCCACAGCAGAAAGGGCGGAAACTACTAAGTGAGTGCGGAAAGATGGGATGGGGCAGAGGGGTACCAACATGTTTTCTCCGAATGCGCGTACGGCGGAATTTTGAAGGAGTGCCATTCGGCCTACTGCATCCAGACGATCGTGGGAAAGCCATTGTCAGCCTAACGACACGTCCAGCGGCAAACATGGCTTTAAGTGGTTTTTCGTTTTGGGGAGCGTAGTGGATAGGGATGCCGCCGTGGTTAAAAGCGGCCGCCAGAAGAGAACGGGGGGGGGGGGTGAGTGGCGGCGGAGGCGGTAAGGGCAAGCCCCTGGCATGTGTTGAGTTGCGCGTCCGCACTATCAGATGGCGCCACCGCCGAAACGATCGCAGCGAGCCTGATATCGGCGGCACACGAAAGTCAGCTAACCCTAATAAAAAGAAAATCGCACGACCACAGTAGTAAAGAAAAACTTGTTCTTTAATAAAAATACTATCAGCAACGAGCATCATAAATTACTATTTCATAGAAAAGTTTTACAAACATGATTCGGCGCGTCTCCGCTAGCGCCGCCAGCTCCGACGCTCGCTCGTTCGCTGCAGACGATCGTAGCAGACGACTCCACGACCGCGAGCGCTCTGTAGAAACGCGAAGGCGGGAACTACTGACAGCAATTATGGCGCTTGTGTACTGCTGCACGAAATCGTGTGATGCATGTGGCAGGAGCGCCGAGCACTTCTACACCATTCCGGCAGACAACAGGTATTCATGTACTTACTGTGTTCACAAGCCAGGCAGCCGCGGGGGCAGGCGAGGGCCCCTCGCCTCAATTCATCCAGCTAAAAACACACGCACCACATAAATAAACAGGCGATTACACGGAAAAGCAGTGCTGGGGCAATTAGTCACCAGAATGCAGAAATCGTCGACAGAAGTAGCGCGAGCAACCGACCCGAGCTCGCGAGCGCCATGGCGCCACCATGTTAGACTCCCTTTTGGATTGGCTCGCCTCAAACAGGATTCAGCAATCCAATCGCTTGCCGCGACTCCCAGGTGCCGCCACCGTCGCGAAAAAAAAAACAAAAAACGTCCCCATTGGCTCTATGGACATGCCACCCCCTTGGTAAGGCGCCCTACATGAAAGAAAAAAGAAAAAAAGAAAAATGAAGGAGTGAGACTAGTAGATAATCCATAGGTATCTTTCGGATTACATGCGGCAGGGGCCAGATGTTTTCTTATATGAATAGTGTGATCAATAAAAGGGGGAAAGCGATATGTGAGCAAAGTAGCAAAAATATTTGAATAAACGAATATAAGGAAAATGCAGTAGTTGAAAAGGGAGCGAAAAGGACGGAAGAAGGAATACATAGCGCCACATATTTCAAGTGGACATGGACAGCAGGTACGATCACCGAAAGCGCCGGCTCTGACATAAAGCAGCTCTGTTTCCATGTCCGTTATTGGTTGGTTTGTTGTTAAGTATCCCTTGGTGTTATTCTCCCTTTAATGGAGCGCGCATTAGCGTCTCCGCCGTCCCTCCCCGCCCCCCCGCCCCCTCGGTCTCTTCTGGCGGCCGCTTTCAACCGCTGCGGCATTCTTAACCACTACGCTCCCCAAAACGAACAACCACTTAAAGCCATGTTCGTCGCTGGACGTGTGTCGTTAGACTGACAACGGCTTTCCCAGGATCGTCTCGATGCAGTAGGCCGAATGGCACTCCTTGTTTTAATTTTATTTTATTATTTTTTTTTCAGTGCCGCCGTGCAGCCGGTCACGTACCCATCACCTGTCCTTTCCGCCAGTTCCTCAAGATTGCCGCCGTACGCGCATTCGGAGAAAACATGTTGGTGCCCTCTGCCCCATCCGATCTTTCCTCACTAACTAGCAGGAGAAATCGAAATGCTGTCTTGAGAAAGGTGAGGCTCTGACCGAAACGTAGACAAATAAATGAAATATTACTGAAATGTGTGTGTGTGTGTCTGTGTGTTACGCAGCACAGTGAATCCCACTGTGCCATAGACTCTGCTAAGACTAGCAAAACACGTGGAGGTTGAAGGTCAATGCCGGAAGCAATCGCTCTCGGTGAGAACAGTAGTATGTGTTTAGTAAGCATGTGAGTTTATGGTGTTCGTTGCATTAGGCGGCTGCGGGGGTATTCGACGACATGACAAGCCCACAGGATACAGTCAGCAACCTGGAATACGCTTTGGAAGCCTACATTAGCAAGTGGACGGAGCTAAGAGAGCAGATCAGCGTGGCAATCGCAAGCGTAGGAATGCCTCCTTCCACAGTCATTGTTGTGTTCCCGAGGCGTTGAGTGGACATGTATGCGGAGGACGAGTCCAAGAGTGCATAGTTGGTAGGGAAGGATGAACTGCATGGGGAGTTACTAGAGAAACAAAAGGTGTTCGAAGCGTTTGCAGGGGGAGAGCGTGGGTGTGAATCCGTAAAGGAGCACGACATGTGGGAAGCGTCGTATCAGATTACTATTGAACGCTATAGCTCATACGCACGTGACACATGGTCAGGACGAATGCATAATCAAAGGGGAGACGAAAACAAAGTGCTGAAGGAAATTCCGAGCACTTGACTGCTCCGGCAGTTCGAATTGATGCCTTGAAGACAGAGACAGAATCGCCAGCCCCATGCACCATGCATTCGGATTCAGAATGGACCTTTTCCGGGTACCCCTTCTGCGCATGCGCGCAAGTGCAAAGCGTGATCGGAAGGGTAGCGACGCCATGAGTTTTGGTGGCTCTCCGGCTACGACGTGCCGTCTCTCTGTGCGCCGCGCTTTGGGAACACAAACGCGAGTTTACGCTTCGTAAACAATGCCGCAACGTTGTGCGGTCGTTGGCTGCATAAAAAATAGCACCAAGCACCCAGAAGTGGGGTTCTTCAGATTTCCTGCGGCTTCTTTGCACGGAGCGAGAAGGGCCAAGTGGATCGAGGCATTACGTCGCGTCAACGCTGACGGATCACTGTGGGTACCAACAGCGAACTCCCGCGTGTGCGGCGGACACTTTATACGAGGTAAGAGTATGCACAGGTCATTTTGACTACTGTATAAAGTCAACCTATGTTTCTGAATCTTACGCATCGCCTTTCATACACCGATCTCGCCGGGAATGTTGGCGAGGCGGCCGATACGCCGATGCACTTCCATGCCGTGCTGATTTCATTTTCCGCTAGCGGTATCAGTGCACGCCACGATTTAAAAGCCAGAGGTAGCTCTGTGAAGTATAAAGAAAAGCGCGAAAGTTAACACAGTGTGACTGTTTTTTTTTTTTTTTTTGCTGTTGTTGTTGTTGCAGGGGAGCCGTCGAGGCTCCCCGATCATCAGGACTACGTGCCCTCTGTTTTCAAGCGCAAGTCTACCGGAAAGGACGGTGCTGTTGCCACCTTCGTGGGAGTGCAAAACACAATAGGTACGTTTATATATAAGTGCTCAAACTAGCGTTTTCTTTTTCTAGATTATCCGCATATGACTATTTTTCTGCGTCGTAGACCAACATACCACTCAGACTGGTGTTGTTTGTTACTTTTTCATTACTGTTGAAGCCCTTTCGTTTCCGGCGCCCAGATTGTGTGTTACAATGCACGCCCGTGCGCGTTATACTGTTTTTTTAACATGTGATGTGCCTCAACCTCAATAATATCCCAAGGCTAATGTTATATTAACATATGAAACAGCCTTCTGCTCAGTAAGCAATATGCTGAGTACATCAAAGTGCAATATTCTGTGTAACGAAAATGTTGTTTAATATACCATTCCCAGCGTACCACTGGGATAACATGTTATCCCAGTGATACGCTTGCGATGATTTATTATTATGCTCAATCTGTTTTAGGCTCGAACACTGCAACTTTACCTCAATCCTGTGGGACCGAGGAGGCAACAGCAGGCAGCAGCAGCACCTGTGCAAGTTGCGACAGATGCAACCCACTCGCATCCTGCTCTAGATGTCGAAAGTGCACATTTAAGCTCACCTGCAACACACGACTTTGTTCGAAGTTACGAGATGTTACAAGAAGTTGATAGCTCGCATCATGCTCAGGATGTTGAAAGTGCACATTTGAGTTTTGATTGATTTATGGGGTTTAACGTCCCAAAACCAGCTCTGATTATGAGAGACGCCGTAGTGGAGGTCTCCGGAAATTTCGACCACCTGGAGTTCTTTAACGTGCACTGACATCGCACAGCACACGGGCCTCAACATTTCGCCTCCATCGAAATGCAGCCACCGACATTTGAGTTTAACAACAAAATACGACTCTGTTACGTGTGATGAGATGTTGTATGATGGCTGTAGCTCGCAACATGCTCCAGATGTTGAAAGTGTGGATACAAGCTCATCTACCAAAGATGACTCAGTTAGGAGTTGCGAGATGTTGGATCAAGGCTGCCAAGCTGATGATAATACCTTTGGTCGCATTCAGCAGCTTGAAAAGCTCTTGGCTGCTGATAAAGTGAGGTCTGCATGCCTTGAAAAGGAACTTCATTGTGCCAAAGAGAGCTTAACGCATTGGCAAGAATGCTACAATGATCTTAAATCGAGGTCTGCATGCCTTGAAAAGGAGCTTCATTGTGCAATGAGAGCTTAACGCATTGGCAAGAATGCTACAATGATCTTAAATCGAGGTCTGCATGCGTTGAAAAGGAACTTCATTGTGCCAAAGTGAGCTTAACGCATTGGCAAGAATGCTACAGTGATCTTAAATCGACCAATTTGTGCTTAGAAAATATGGAGTCAGAGAAGGACATGCTATATTACACTGGTTTGCCCTCGCAAAGTGTATTTGGGAGCATTCTTACGCTACTTCTGAAGAAAAATCCACAACTTGCAAAGTGTGAGGACTTGCAAGTCAACAGCAACGAGGAGCAGCTCTTTATGGTTTTGGTGCGCTTGCGCACAGGCATGGCCACCAAGGAGATGTGTCGAAACTTTCAGGTATCTATGACACGTTTTAGTACCATGTTTTCAAAATGGGTGCTCATCCTGGAGAAAGGACTGCGTGTGAAAACGAGCTTTCCTACTATGGCACAAGTGCAGCGGCCATTCCTCCACACTTTAGGCAGTATCCCGACACTCGCATTGTTCTGGACACTACTGAAATAAGAATTCAGAAGCCTTCCGGTTTAAATGCTCAGAGGCATACGTTTTCATCATATAAACACTCCAATACAATGAAATCTCTCGTGGGAGCCACACCTGACTGTTATATTACATTTGTTTCATGCGTATATGGTGGAGGGACCAGTGACGGGGCTATTGTCCAGCAGTGTGGTGTTTTGGACCTCCTCGAGCCTGGCGATGCGGTTATGATGGACAAAGGCTTCAAAATTGATGACCTGTTGCCCCTGGGCGTCTCCCGCTACATGCCTCCATTTAGGGTTGCAGGTGCAGCTCAGATGAGCAGCGCAGATGTAAACGAAACAAAGAGAGTCGCTAGTGCTAGAGTGCATATTGAACGAGTAATACGCAGGATAAAAGAGTTTCACATCCTTGACAGGGCTTTCCCAATAAACATGCTTGATTTAGCAAATGCAGTGTTTGCAACATGTTCTTTTCTGTCCAATTTCAGAATGGGTCTAATTCTTCACGAGAGAAATAATGCAGAATCAGATTCCGAATAGATAAGGCATTTTATTTACATTCTTTTGTTGTTGTTGTTGTTTTGTAGGGTTTAACGTCCCAAAAACAGCTGTGATTATGAGAGACGCCGTAGTGGAGGTCTCCGGAATTTTAGACCACCTGGGGTTCTTTAATGTGCACTGATATCGCACAGCACACGGGCCTCAACATTTCGCCTCCATCGAAATGCAGCCGCTGTGGCCGGGATTCGATCCCGCGACCCTCGGATCAGCAGCCGAGTACCGTAGCCACTAGACCACCGTGGCGGGGCTAAATTCCTTTGTAAGCAGCCTGAACAAGTGTTTGTCTTGGCTTTTCTGATCAGCATCACATGATTGGAGTTAGAATAATTTAAAGCAGCAAGTTCACTTTTGTAAATGCATGTGTGCCAAATGTTTACCAATAAAAACTAGTTTGCAATCCAACCGCTCATATGTGTCCTACTTTAGATTTAGCAACAGTGATTTGGTAGGTCCCCATAGTGGCATTGTACTTATGGTGCTACCACCCACTCGACTTAACAATATTGCACCATAAGACATGGACCATTGAAATAAAGCATATCACAGACAAATAAGCACCTGCCAGTATTCATGATGACGTGGTACTGTATTGCACAATAAAACAGGGACCTTCGAAGTCCTCAATGGAAACACGCAGCTGCATGGCATTGAAATAAAATATATCACAGACAAATAAGCACGTGCCAGTATTCGTGATGACGTGGTACTGTATTGCACAATAAAACAAGGACCTGGTCATGAGTAAATACCACGGAAACGTCAGCGCAAACCACCAGCGCGGAGAAACGAGAAAGAAGAGCGCGGTGGCACGAGGCGCGCTCACAGAATTCGGGCCAGTCTTACAAGAAACGTGGCTCTCAACAGACAGGAGTTTTAGACTAAAAAATTACCGCACATTTCGTTTAGACCGTCCCTCTCGCGGTGGTGGTTTAGCAGTCTTTATTTCATCCAAAATTGCTCACCGGGCTAAAATTATGTATCAGACAACTACTCCAGACAGTGAAATACTAGCTGTAGACATTTCACTCCCGGGATTTCAGCCGTTCTCGTTAATTAACGTGTATTTCCCATCCGGTGTTCATAATAGTAATGCGCTAGACTCGGTGGTCTCGCACTGCAGGAAGGATATGCTACTGGCTGGAGATTTCAACGCTCACCATATTTCGTGGGGCTACAGAACAGATCTGAGCGGGAAACGGTTGTGGGATTGGGCTGCGAAGAATAATCTAACATGTGTTAACTCAAGAACACCAACTTTTATTGGGAACCGGACATTGTCAGCGATTGACCTTACGTTCTGCAGTGCCGGTCTTTCTATATCATCGTGGAGTGCTGTCTATTCAGGTACCAGTAGTGATCATCTTCCTATAATTTTCGAACTAATTTGCCCTATGATCTCGTTGAATAGACGCAGCGTCACTCATGTCAATATAAATGTCTTTGAAAAGCTTTTATGCAGAGCTCTAACTAATCAGTTAGATGGCGATGAGGAGCAGACCGCATTAAACCTCAATTCAGTGGTGAAAGATTCCTTAAAGGAATCCACGTTTTCCATTCGGGTCTCGAAAGTGGACTCTGCTAATCCTTGGTGGACACCTGAATGCTCACGGGATTACAGATTAAGAAAAGCAGCCTTGAGAAAATTACTTTATAACCAATGCCCTCGGAATTGGAATGATTATAAATACGCGGCTGGAACGTTCAGGCGTACAGTCGCCAAGGCGAAGGATAACTATGATAGTCAGCGATTTGAATTCTTATCAAAGTCAGACAACAGAAAAAAGCTTTTTAAATTTCTTAGGACTAAGAAAGCAATTCCGGCTTTGATCAATGTCGATTCAGTTGTCCCTACGCCAAGAGAGTTGGCTAATCTGCTCGAAGAAATAGCTAAAGGGCTTGAAACCCGTTTTGCTTCAACTTTGACCACTCACGCCCACGTTCCTGCCCGCGGTGATGACTTTGATGAAGTCACAGCTTCGGAATTAGCTGGTTTAATAAGAGTGTTGCCCAATTCTGCGCCAGGACCTGATGGCATCACTACATCATTATTAAAAACAATACATAAAGTACTGCCCCAGGGCCTCCTTGCACTTGTTAACCACTCGATTAGGAATTCATGGATCCCCCCTGACTGGAGAGTTGCTAAAATAATTCCATTATTAAAAAAACAGGGTGCAGGATATACATTAGATAACATTAGACCAATAGCTCTTACATCTAATCTAGTGAAACTCATCGAAAGAATCCTCTGCAGCCGGATGGATAATTGGTTAATTGAGAACACGATTTTGAGCCCATACCAAATTGGTTTTAGGCGTGGCTGCTCCATCTGGTGTGCTCATGTAGACCTAGAAAGCCGAATACAGCTTGCTCGATATCACAAACAATATGCCGCTCTTGTGACTCTTGATATCACAAAAGCTTATGACAGTGTTGAACACTCTAATATAATCAGTTCACTTCATACCGCAGGACTACCACAGTATTTTATATCATGGATATACGCTTTCTTAGAGGGCAGAGAGTTTTACTGCTGGCAACAGGGTTTGTCGTCATTAAAATATCAACAATCTAGAGGCCTCCCCCAAGGGTCGGTGTTGTCCCCATTACTTTTTAATATACTCTTGCGCTCAATCCCTATCCAAGAGGATGTACAGGTATACGTATATGCCGACGACATCGCATTTTTTGCGGCAGCAAACGATATTCATACACTGTATCAAACTCTGCAGGCGTACATGGACAGGCTTGAGACGTGGCTGGAGGGAATTAACTTATCCTTAAACATCGGGAAAAGTGCGCTTATAGTTTTTCACCAAAGTGTTCCGGTGCATATCGCGTTGTCGTATAAACAAAACATTATTCCGCAAGTTGACTCGCTAATGTATTTAGGGGTCACTTACAATGAAAAACTGAACTGGAGTCAACACATCGAAAATATAGCAGCTAAGGGAGCTCGTGCATTGGGGATTCTTCGTCGGCTCAGCTCCATTCGTTCCGGGCTTCGTCGTGACGTCCTCATTATGGTTTACTGCATGTATATCCGACCGATACTTGAGTTTGGCTGCGTCTTGTTTTCTGGGGCACCTGCTTACAAAATCAGGCCATTGGTACTTCTAGAACGCGAGGCATTACGTTTATGCCTTGGGCTCCCGAAATTTGTCGCAATCAGTGTATTATATCAGGAATCACGCCTTCCTTCTCTTGATAAAAGGTTCCATGTCCTAACAGTGCGAACATTTCTAAAAATTTATGCATCTCCCCAGAGGAGGTCTCAATATATTTTTATTAATCAATCGGCCACATTTTTTACCCAGCATTGGTCTAGATTACGTTGCCCCCAAGTCGTTTTTGCGCAGTCACTCTTGGATCCGTTACAAGTGCACCTAAGTGAAGTTGTCGTGCTAAATGACACGGTGCAAGCAATTGCAATTGAATTTGATAATATATTCCCAAGTAACGCTAAACACCTGTCTCACTCTTACCTCAATGGCCTCTTAGAAGATCACCTGGCTCAGATAGACACAAAAATCGTGATAGCGACTGATGCGTCAGTCTGGGAAGAGAAGGCAGCTGTTGGTATTGTGTCCTCATCTCTGAATTGGTCCTTCTCAATTCGTTTACCGGACTTCACGCCCATTTTCCAAGCGGAACTATTGGCAATCGTCTTAGCTGTACGAAAATTGCCCCAGTCCTTCTCATCAGTCGCCGTTCTAACTGACTGTTTGTCCGTGTGTGCATCTCTCAGCGCGCCTAATTTATCAAGTGCACTAGAAGCATTCTACTCTCTTCTGCCCAGACATTTACGCCTCATTCGGTTGATATGGGTGCCTGGGCACAAAGGTATAACACTCAATGAATATGCGGACGCGCTCGCAGTGTCAGGTCTAAATGGCCCGGTAATTTCTGTGTTGCCGACTTCGGCGTTTGTTACAGCTGCGCGCTTCTCAAAATATACTACCAGCAATAATTTTAAGAAATCGTGCACTAGCCAACACTGACTTCGGACACTTGGCTTATCCGTGGAAAAATAGATGGTGCGAAACTAGAAGAGCAGAAGTCTCAATCACTAAATTACGATGCCGAGTCCCCCCACTGAACTTTTACATGTACAGGTCTGGTTTGGCTCAATCACCGTTGTGTCTGCATTGTGATGAGGATGAGTCTCTGGAGCACTTCTTCATGTCATGTCGAAGATTCAACATCCCACGGAAAAGGTTTCTGGAAATACCCTTAAGAAACATGGGTTTAAATTTGTCTCTTCCAGTAGTGCTCTCTCTTGGTGCGACTATCCTCGGATTTAGTCACAGGAACGTGTGCAAGGCCGTATGCGATTTTCTTCGTGAGACAAAAAGAATTAAATGTTGATCTGCTCAGTTCATTATTTTTTTTTCTATCATGATCTCAGTACGTGAGAACCAATCTCCATAGCGGTCGCTTCTCTTTTATAATTATATGCCTTCAGACTTCGCAGAAAACTATTCCTTTAACGTAAATTTGATTATCATATTCGTACTACAATTTTTTTGTATTTTATTAGGAGTTCTCTCCCACACAAATTTCTTTTCCGGTTCATGGCCGATCCCCCAGAGTGGGTTGCGCCAAGATACCCAAGGACCAACCAACCAACCAACCAGTCGCAGTGCAGTCCCAGGCTCCTGGACGAGCGAGAGCTTCTACCGGGTGATACCTGGTGCGTGCCAAGGTACAGAGGTCCGCAGAGCCGGGCGAGGTCCAGGGTGGCCGAGGTCCCAGGTGCCAGTGTTCGGGCCACTGGCTGGGTCAAGGGCCGCCGAGCGGTGTCGAGCCGTACCCAGCGGTGTTCGAGGCTCGGACGTGGGCCGCTGGTTCCTGACTGCCGTGAGCTGTGCCTGGTGGTGTCACGGGTGAAGCGAGGAAAGCCGAG
>CM023489.1:72817096-72842245 GCA_013339685.2 Hyalomma asiaticum
GGGTTGCGCCAAGATACCCAAGGACCAACCAACCAACCAACCAACCAGTCGCAGTGCAGTCCCAGGCTCCTGGACGAGCGAGAGCTTCTACCGGGTGATACCTGGTGCGTGCCAAGGTACAGAGGTCCGCAGAGCCGGGCGAGGTCCAGGGTGGCCGAGGTCCCAGGTGCCAGTGTTCGGGCCACTGGCTGGGTCAAGGGCCGCCGAGCGGTGTCGAGCCGTACCCAGCGGTGTTCGAGGCTCGGACGTGGGCCGCTGGTTCCTGACTGCCGTGAGCTGTGCCTGGTGGTGTCACGGGTGAAGCGAGGAAAGCCGAGTGCTGAGCTGCCGCACCGCAGCCGTGTTGAGCAGCATTTCGGCACGGCACAGACGGTGCTGTGCTGGACGGAGCTGCCACGTGCAACCGACACGCGAAGGTGTTCAACGAGGCAGAAGTTGAGCCCGTGCTGTTCCAGGCATCTCCTGGACGCCGCTACCGCGCCGAGGAACGTGAGACTTGGAGCACGGGACTCCTCTCACCCGTTTCTGTTCCCGCGTGCCGTGGCGTACCTTGCGACGACAGCTACACCAGTCTTTTTCGAGTTAACTTCCACTTTGTTACATAAATGTGTAAAAACGCCTCCCTGTCTGTTTTCTGCACCACTGCACACTAGCAGAAGTGCCGAACCGTCCTAAACATCACAGACCTTCGAAGTCCTAAATGGAAACACGTAGCTGCATGGCATTGAAATAAAATATATCAGACAAATAAGCACCTGCCATTGTTCGTGATGGCATGGTACTGTATTGCACAATAAAACATGGAACTTTTAAGACTTAAATGAGTAAGGAAACACTGAGCTGCACATCATTGAAATAAGTTATATCGCAAGGAAATATGCACCTGGTAGTATTCATGGTGGCATTGTACTTAAAGGGAAGCTGAAGCAGTTAAAAAAATGACTTTGGAGTGTGTAAGGGCAGTTTGTTACCTGCTAAGTTCAAGAAGTGGTGTGAGAGTTCTCATATGTAAACGCAAATAGCACTTTTTGCAAAAAACAAAGGCTGTGGTTGTAGGGCTTCACGAGACAGTGAGCGAAAGTGGCGACGTCAGCTTCGGTATGCTGCGTTATCTGCAACAGCAGCAGCCCTGAAGCGTGGCCTCCTCGATTAGCTCCTGAAACGGCACGTTATTAGATAGTCACAGAGGCCATGGTTGAAGATACAAGAGACGCTTGCTCACGTAGCGCTCCGCTTACAAAGTCTATTGAGCGGAGGCTGAAGGTGCATCCACTTGGTTTCACCCTAGCTTTGCAGCCACGCTGACTGTGTCTCGACAAAACGCACTCTTCAGAAATGCGAAATCTATGCAGTTCCCTGCACTTGTCTCGGGATGCTACGTCTGCGCGTGGCTGAGCATAAGCGATGCTTAGCTAAAGGTGCCTAGTGAGTGGTGCTACTTTCCACTGGAGTGCAGAATGGCTACCGAAGATGACGTAGGTTTCCACGTACACACTTTCGGCGCGCTAGCAGGGCCAGAGCCACACAAACCTGTCTTTCGCATATTCTAAAGCTCCTGCTGTAACAACCGCGTAAAAGAATACATCATCGACAATAATGTCAGTCCTTGCTAACCACGAAGTTCTATCAAATTCTAAAACCTCTTCAGTTTCCTTTTAAGGTGCTGCCACCCACTCAACTTTAACAGATTGCACAACAAAACACGGACATTTGAGATTTAAAATGCGTAAGGAAACACACAGCAGCATGGCATTGAAATAAAATATGTCACTTGGAAACATGCACTTGGCAGTGTTCATGGTCGCATTGTACTTAAGGTGCTGCCACCCACTGAGCTTTAGCACTATTGCACAATAAAACATCGACATTTGAAATCTAAAATGTGTAAGGGAACACGCAGCAGCATGGCAATGAAATAAAATATATCGTTCACAAACATGCACCTGGCAGTATTCATGGTCGCGTTGTACTTAAGGTGCTGCCACCCACTCAGCTTTAGCACCATTGCACAATAAAACATGGAAATTTAAAGTCTTAAATGTGTAAGGAAACATTGAGCTGCACATCATTGAAATAAAATATATCACTCACAAACCTGCACTTGGCAGCATTCATGGTGGCATACTTTTTTAGGGTTATCGACACCCGTGTTTTTATTTAGAGCAACAACCTGAAAATACATAAAATTCGTATCCGTACTCCTTCAAATACTTCACAATGAAACACCGATCATAAAAGTCTTAAATGTTGCTTAGCTAACCATGCAGATGCATGTCATATAAAAAAATATATTACAAAAGTACGCACCTACAAGGTAGTTAAATAATATAACTATCGTACAGATACATAGGCACCTAGCCGTGACTCTTGCTTCTGCTGCTCAGTTAAGTTTCCGTATTTTAACCTTCAACGGTTCCTCCTGCTGTGAAAGGTAAAAGCCATCCTTATACTTTTTAACAGACACATATCCTGCTCCAGTTGTGTACAGAAAACCTAAGCGCCTTATGCGCCTTGTCAGCAGCCCCGGAACAACTGCCATTCTGTAAAAGTACAGCAGGCCCTCAAGCATCTCGTTCCAAATCACTTTGTCAAAGTAGATGCGCTCTACACACACACACACATGTGCAGGTCTGGGTGACCTGTCCATAGCACAAAATCACACCACATTTTCTTTGTGATGGCCAGTTGACCTTGCACTTGCATATAATAAGGATGAGTCCTCTTGAGTTGCACTTCCCCGTTGACAAGTTCGGCACAAAACCCTTTATCTTCACATGCATTCAGCACTGTCTGTCCTGCTTTTGATGCCGGGCATTTCACTTCCAACAATCCAACTTCATTGCCATCTATGATGATGCGGTACGGGGACGCTGCCGAAAAAGGGTACTCTTGCAGGACGTGCAGTCCCGTTTCATGTACCTCTATATTTTTGCCATAAAGAAGCATCAAAGATTTGTATGCTTCAACCGCCACAGCTTCGTTTTCCTTACCGTAAAGCCTTGGGTCACGTGGATGCAGCGCGGTTTCCTTTCTTGGATAGAGAATGCTTCGGACTAAGCCTTCGGGCTTTATGCAGTGAAGAGCTTTGAAAAAATTAGAGGCTGTCAGTCGGCCGATCCTCTCTTTTAGCCACTCTGGGTGCTCACCTTGACCGATTGTTCTCTCACATATCTCTGTTGCCTCTGCTGTGGACAGTGGTGCCCGCTGTTGCATATGTGACCGGAACATCTCTAGGCACCTTTCGGAGTGAAAGTCTTCCGTGTCAGGAAGAGCACTTGTATTTTGAAGAGGTGGTGGATTACCTGTGCTGTACCTATTCCACATTAGATGTGGCACATCCTTCTTAATCTGAAGTGCAAACTCCCAGTCTGCCTCTGCTCCATTTAGTGGAAGCGAGGGTTGCAGGCGACACTTCACTTTGGAAGGCACAGACTTGTTGATGATATTTCTCCTGAAGGTTATGTCAGCAAGGGGTGTCACTGGCAAACGGTTCTGTCCTGGAAGTAGATGAGAAATGTATTCATTTTTGTTCAATCATTTCATGGTGAAGTGAAAACAGCAGATAATGAAGACAGTGAAAAAAAGGACAGTCAGTGTAGTTTACTTTCTTTTTCTACTCGCGTTTACTCCACCTTACCTTCCACCCACTTCAACAAAGCACAAGCATGCAGTGAGGTCAAACCACCGAGACGTTATTGTCGACCTACAATGGTAAAAGTAAACAACAGTTTATGGATCCGTTTACACAGCATGCCTTCATGCGAAAAATATGGTGAGGCTTTAACTGTGGTTTTCTCGCAATTTTTTTTTGCAAGTCCAAGGTGGCTCAGTTACGAAATGCAGTCTCATTCAACACAACCCGCAGTGTGAGTGATACCTGTATAATTTTTGTTTTCCGAAGAGATGTAACTGGACATGCTGCTTGGACAGGTCTTACTAAAAAGTCGTGCATGAAATATTTATTTTCTCAGGTTTCTTAAACTGTCGTCTCACAAATATGTGCAACAAATGAACCTCTTAAGCCATGAGATGTGCCAAACTCAGAGTAACATTTTGAAGTTTTCATAGCTTGCAAGAATGGAAGTTCAATGTAGCCCGACGTGACAGAAAGTGCCCTTGGCTTGACTCGGTGCCATCCATTTGCACGGCATGTCAGTGCATGAGGGTGACTGTACATCCATGAGGGCAAACAGCAAAGCAGCAACATGCAGACACCTCTCGCTCAGCCTGAAAAAAAGAGTTAAACCTGAATCTACACCCTTCCCATTCACAACATCAAAAACACTTTCTAACGAGCACTGTTCCGATTCCATGGCACGCGTCTCTGTAGCGGCCACTCCTCGGGCAGATGACGGACGGCGACAACGTATAATAAAGTGATGTTTAATGCTGTATAACCATCCGTAAAAAGGCGGTGCTGCCACACGGTGCAACACCAGTCGGAACAAAAGAGAAAAGTGGGAGCGAACATAAGTGCTCCGCACAAGGTTTACAGACCACACAGGGAAACCGAAACTGCAGCCGCGATGGCACCGATAAATGGTTCCAACACACTCCCCGCCTGGTATCACATGATACCACTCTTCCAACTCCCTTCGCTTCTCATCAGGAAGTGGGGCGTCCCAGTCACAGGTCTCTGTGACGAGCTCACGGAGAAGAGACCTTCCCTTGATGGTGACAGGAGCCGCGAACCCCAGAGGGTCGTACAAGCTATTCACAGTTGATAAGACACCACGCCGGGTGAACGGTCTCTCTTGTTTTGGAACCCGGAAGGTAAATATGTCTCTTCTCAGATCCCAGTAGACTCCCAGACTGCGTTGGATGGGGGGTGCGTCGACGCTCAGGTCGAGATCCTTCAGGTCCTTTGCTCGATCGGCCTTTGGAAATGCCTCCATCACTGCAGGGCTGTTAGAAGCGAACTTGTGAAGCCTAAGGTTCGAAGCTCCCCACATTCTTTGCGTGCGTCTCAACAGGCTGATAGCTTCTCGCTCCGTGGGAAGCGACTTAAGGCCATCATCAACATAAAAATCTCTTTCCACAAACTGCCTGGCGTCCTTGCCGAATTCCTCTTCTCCTTCCCGAGCAGTCCTCCGAAGAGCATAGTTTGCAATGGCTGGTGATGGACTATTACCAAAAACGTGCACCGTCATCCGGTACTCCACGACCTCGTTTTGGATGTCATTGTTGCGGAACCACATGAACTGCAGGTAATTTCTGTGATCTTCGCGCACGCTAAAGCAGTAAAACATCTGCTGTATATCTGCTGTCACTACGATGAGGTCCTTTCTGAAGCGGATGAGCACACCCAACAGACTATTTGTGAAGTCTGGGCCGGTGAGGAGAACGCTGTTCAACGACGTGTTCTCATATTGAGCGCTAGAATCAAACACGACTCTAGTTTCGCCTGGCTTCTGCGGATGACACACGCCAAAAATAGGAAGGTACCAGCACTCTTCTCCTTCAGCAAGAGGTGGAGCTTCTTCCGCGTGGCCATTTTCAAACATTTTTTCCATGAATGCTACGAAAGACTTCAATGCTTCTGGTTTCTTCTGAAGCATGCGTTTCAAAGTGGCTAGACGAGTTTGAGCGAGTTTCTTGTTGTTAGGAAGTCGAGGTCTCGGGGAACGAAAAGGGAGGGGAGCTACCCAGTTGCCCGATTCGTTTTTGAAAGACTCCGTGTCCATGATTTTCAAGAACTTCCTGTCCTCCACAGAAAGAGAAGGTTGGTTGTCGTCCTCAGTCACCTCGAATAACGTGTCGGCGACGTCATCATAGCAATCTTGTATGGATGATGAATGAAGAACAAGTTGGGAAGTTCGCGTCCTGTTTGACTTAGCGGAGAGGTTTTCTTTGACATGGAAGTGGTTGTAGCAAGGCTTCATGAAGGAAGGGCGACCGCTTACGAGTATGTTGGTTTTGAAGTTGTTGACATAGTCGGATGTGCGTTGGCGGTCAATGCAGACATCAACCACAATTACCCAGCCAAGGTCGAGTTTTTGGGCAAATGGTGAATCAGCCGGACCATTTCGTTGCTGACGGACTTTATGTACTCGTAAAATGTCTCTGCCGAGCAGAAGAAGAATTTCTGCATTTGGGTCAAGGCTGGGGATTTGTTCAGCTATATCCTTGAGGTGAGCTTGATTCCGTGCTGCCTCAGGCGTAGGAATCTCACTCCTGTTGTCCGGTAGCTTGTTGCACTCTATGAGGGTTGGGAGTGGTAACTTCTCCCCTCCTTTGACACCCTCAACAAAGAACCCAGAAGCTCTTCTCCCCGAAGTCTCTTCAACTCCCGAGCACGTCTTTAGTGTGTAGGTGATAGACTGCCCATTTAACCCAAAGAGATCGAAAAACTCTGATCTAGCCAGGGATCTGTTGCTCTGATCATCTAGGATGGCATACATCCTCACTTTCGTTTGAGGCTCGCTCGTGTGGCTCACGTCTACTAAGCAGATCTTTGAGCAGGACCTGTCAGCACAGCCACGTCCGCATACTTCTGTGCACGTTGAGGAAACCTTAGGCGACTGCAGATCAGGGTTCGGCTCATCGATTTTAGCACCTTGCTTGGAGTCGGAAGGCATGCTGGAAGGACTTCTCTGGTGGAGCGCTGTAGGGTGCCTGCCACTGCCACAGTCCGCGCAAGTGACAACGACCTTACAGTCTTTCGCAAAATGGTCTGTAGCCGCGCAGCACTTGAAGCACAAGCCGAACTGCTTCAGAAGAGATTTGCGCTCATCCAGTGGTTTTTCCCTAAATGCTCGACACTTTTGCAAAGGGTGCGGCTTCTTGTGCAAAGGACAATATTTGGTCGAGCTCATTGTCTTCTTGCCGCCGCGAGGAGATGTTTCTGAGCCGAGATCCACATCGGTGACATGAACCGCAATGGGTGTCTTCCTGTTTCCTTCATGCTTTGAGACCGCGCCATTCGCAAAACTGAGCGTGAAGCTTGGGTCATTTCTCATTTTGGCCTGACCGCGGACAAACTCAGCGAAGAAAGCGAACGGAGGAAAGGCTACGCCGCGGTCTTCTTTGTACCTGGATCCCTTGGAAATCCACGCTTCCTGCAGACGAGGTGGCAGCTTTTCCACAATGGGCAATATCCCTCTGGCAGTATCTAAGTAGCTGAGCCCAGTGAGGTGAGGATCAGCCTTTGCACACTCCAGTTCCAGCAGTAAGTCTCCCAGCTCCCGCAGCTTGTGCGTGTCCTTATCCGAGAGCTTGGGAAAGTTTGCAACCCTTTTAAAAAGAGAATCCTCGATCACTTCTGGTCGGCCGTAACATTCCTCTAGCCTTTCCCAAACAAGGCGAAGACCAGCTTCTGGGTTTGCGACATGGACCGAGCGGAGCCTTTTTGCGTAGCCCGATGATTCCACCCCGAGCCACTTCACTAAAAGATCAAGTTCTTCGTTTGCGTTTAAGTCGAGATTTTGCGTCATTCCTTGGAATGTTGACCTCCACGATCGGTAATTTTCAGGACGATCGTCGAATTGCACGAGCACCGAGCTGACGAGGTCTCGACGCACTAGATATTTTGCCATAGCGTCCATCTCGTTGTGCGGCACTGGCTCCTGCTGGCGGCGGTGTAAGCCGATGTGCGGTGGGCTTCCTCTGTCGTACCGACCGCGTGGGTTCAAATGTCCAGTAGCGATGTCGAAATTCTCACGGCCGTGTTGCTCTAAGGGCGTTGGGGTCAAGCCGGATTGTGACGGTGACAGGTTGAGCGCGCTGTCTGGTATGCGTCCAGCACGGGATTCGTGCGCCTCTCCAACCGTTGGCAAATTGAGCCGCTGTCGCTGCTCAGCGGTTTGCGGGTAGGAGCCGGCTTGCGCAGAACCTTGGTTGATCGTGAAGGCAACCGTGCGTTGAGCGCGTTCTCCGGGTGCGTCTGTAGCAGCTGAGAGGCCGCGATGCTCCCCGCCTTGCTGTTCCGGAGGTATCGAGTGCGGCCCGGTTTGCACTGTAGCTTGTTGAAGCACAAAGTCAAGCGTGCGTTGAGCGCGGTCTTCGGACCCTTGCGAAGCGGCCCGACAGATGTAATGCTCTTCGCGTTCTTGTGCAACAGCTTCCAGTACGTCAGCTTGCACTTCCGCAGCCGCTGCCTCTCCCTCCAAGCGTAACACCTCTAACTCAGCGTCCAACTTTGCCTTTTCTAGTTTTACCACTGCTTCCTTTTTAACGAACGCCGCTCGCGTACGCGCCGCCGCGGCATCGGCTCTTGCCTTGGCAGCGAGCGTGCTGGCTGTGCTCGCACTTGAGCGCCCGGAACGCGTAGAACGCGACGAGCGTCGCGAACGTGAGGGCGCCGTCTGCCCTTCTTCCGCATCATGTTCGAAGAGGGAGCGGTCTGGGCTTACTTGAGACGAGCCGGGCTCGAAGTCCGATGGCTCCATTTCGACGAATCCGATGCGGGGCTTCCTGTGTTTGGAACGACGGGGGCGATGGCGAGGCTTAACGGCGTCCGCTTCGTCCTGGCGTAGCACAGTTGGCGAAGGACGCCTTTTTACTGTTCCGATTCCATGGCACGCGTCTCTGTAGCGGCCACTCCTCGGGCAGATGACGGACGGCGACAACGTATAATAAAGTGATGTTTAATGCTGTATAACCATCCGTAAAAAGGCGGTGCTGCCACACGGTGCAACACCAGTCGGAACAAAAGAGAAAAGTGGGAGCGAACATAAGTGCTCCGCACAAGGTTTACAGACCACACAGGGAAACCGAAACTGCAGCCGCGATGGCACCGATAAATGGTTCCAACACAAGCACAAACAATTTTTGTACTCAAAGCTGTGTTTATTTTATACATAACCAGTGAAAAGGAAATCCTTATTTGAAATGATAGCGCCATCATATTTTAGGATTTTTCCGAACCCCATTAATACTGCCTGTACTTAGAAGGCATGCCAAAGCAGTCAACGCAGGACTTGTAGCAAAGCAGCGTTGTTACAACTTGCTTCGGCGGTAAGGTGTCAGCGGGCCGCAGAATGGTACGAATACTCGGTACCTTCGATTCGTCGCGGCAGGCTTCTCAATACGCTGTCAGAAACGTTAATATTAACTTAAAGTGCTTCAAGAAAAGTCGCCACTAAACATCTGCGAAACTTATTAAATGTCCAACGTCTACACACTAGCACGAATGTTGGCCGAAACGGACCCCTTAAACACTAATAATCAGTTACAGCGCTTAGAATATCTTTGGAGGGTGCATATAGTTTACACGGTATAAGAAGCGGCTACTCACCCAGCAACGCAGTCGCAGTATGCTTGCACGACGCGAGAGTCAGCGTGCCGCAGCGCTACGAGTTGTTGCTAGTGCCCGGGCTTCATCGAGCATAAGCATATGCTGCGTAGCAAGATCAAGTCGCAGCCAGAGGGGTGGTGGTAAACGTTGCATTCAATGCGACGTATGTACCGTTCTTCTTAAATGCCCACCCTTCCTTTTGTTGGCGATGTGAGGTACCGAAGTGGTCGTTCATGGCACGTTCGGTGAAGCATGTCACACATGTCAGGTCACTTGACCATCCCCCTCCTAAGTCATAAAGCGACCGGAGCTCGTCCAGCGAGAACATCTTGTGAAAACGACGGATTAAACAGCGCGCACACCGCGAAGGCAGCCGAAGGTGGCCAAACACATCTGGTGGCCAAAGCGTTTCACCATGTGGTTTCACTTGGTGCGACGAGAGGGGCGACACCTGCCGCCTCAGGAATGCAACTAGAAGCAAGCATAGCCTCTGTGATTGGTTACCAGATTACCGTTGTAAGTCTCAGAGGCAGTGAGCCACCAGTTTCGATTTCGGCTATCGCCACTGGTGGTGCTGTTCGGCCTAGGAAATGGTCCATTCAGCCGGCTTTCTCACTGGAGCCGGAGAACGACGGGCTGACACGATACGACCCCGACGTAAATATGCCAGGCTTTGCTATCAGAAAGCCAGAACTTGGCGGCTGAGAGCATCCAGTGCTTCGATAACCGAATGAAGCCATTCCACGTGCAGCTTCTGGCAGACCTGTCGTAGAAACGGTGCACGTCCTTGCCGGCTGATTTGTTACTCAAAACCACCCAGAAACGGGCCCCAGCAACACAGCAGAAATGCGGACTCCTCGAGTTCCCAGTCGTGTGGGGAAATGGACGAAAGGAATTGTACGTACACAAATTGAAAGTCATGAAAGGAGTTAAAGGGATCGGGGTATCCCGACCACCTCAGAGTAACAACGCTACTGATAAGCTGCTCCTGAAAGATTTCATAACCAAGTGCATGACAACGCAGAATGCCAGTATGTGAAGAGACGTCGAAGGTATCTCACTTAAAGGTCTGACACGGTCCGGTACACACGAAGATGTGACTAGGCCGCAGTCTGCGACAGCGCGTCCAGCACTAGATTAATAAGCTGGCGACATCTGTTCTCTGCAGTAAACTTGCGCGCCACTGGAAGGAGAGACCACTGCGCAGATCAAGGAATTGGAGTTCTAATGTGTTCTCTCCCTGAACCCTGCCAGTACAAATACATAGTACAAACACACTTTTAAAATACCAGTGCAAACACTAGTACAAATACATAGAACTGGTGTACTAATTCACCAGTAGCCTTTCAGAGATTGCTTCATGGATATCTAGTGCTCACTCATACCAAATCTAGCTGAAGCTAAATTTTGTGTCGTTTGGCGCTCAGTGTAAGGGTGCGGGATAAATCCAACAATAACCAGAGCAATTGCGACGTTTATCCCATGTGAAGATAAATAGGCATATTATTACATGCTTTTATTACCTCCATGTACGGTGAAGCATGTGAAGATTACAAAGATTTCGTGACCCAGTCATGGAACCGAGTTGAAATAAAGAGAATGCTGTCTTTTGATGCGCCACGGTCGTTGGCACTCTTTTATTTCTTATTGTCCGCCGCGGCAGTCTGGTGGTTATGTGTTTGAAAGGTGGTTCAAGAGATGTTGGTTCGAACACTGGCTGCGCGGTCTCCATTAGATCAAAGTGAAAAGTGGTACAAACTTTTCTACTGTGCAATTCCTGTACACGTCAAAGAAGGCAGGGTGGCCAAGAATCCCTAAACACTCGCCTACAGTGGTCCTTATAATCATATTGTGTTGGTGCACAAATTTTATCAATTATTATGAGCGTCACTCTGAGTACGGTGAAATGCCGAAATGGCTTTCTTAACTAGCGTGACACATTCTCCCAGCAGCTGATGATCCTAGCTAAGCTAACAGCAACACAACAACCAAGGACGAAAGAAGAGGACACATAGCCCTGAGTTATTTGCGAAACATGGTCTGTGTGCACATAGTTCCCGTTCAGTTATTTTATCACAGAAAGAAATCGCACATTTGAACGGTTGCGATTAAATACGTTGCCTTGGATTCCACTGTACCAGCGCCTTAGAAGGAAATTGTCATCCCTTGGTCACCGACACGGGGGGGGGGGGGGGGGGGGAGGTTTCACAATCGCTGCTTCTACGCACGTCGTTGTAGTATCTATACATGGGCCGCGTTTGCTGCGCTGTTACATGCGCTATGAGTCACCATCAAGCCCAAACCTACACAATTCCGTTACCAGGTACCGTATTTGCATCCCAAATGTTTTGAGTGGCTTTCGATAGACGCAGATTTGGCCTGCGTAAAGACAAGCAAGCTTTTCACCACTGCAGAGCCAGTTCAGCACCAGGATGTCGGTGACCAAAATCAACACGCCTAGATCGACTGTTCCCTTGAGATGCGAATGATAATGAAAGCCTCGAGATGCGAATGATAATGTAGTTCAAAGATATCGCTTGATTTTTCAAAGTGATGTCACTTTGATAGCTGTGAAATGTAATCATTACCACGCATGCATTACGCAAATAGTGGTACACGCAGCCGTCTCCTCCTGCTCAGCCATGAGCATGGCTCGAATCGAATGTTGGGCGATTTGCACGCCTGTGCCATTTATTGGCAACGATTCCACTCACGCTACACTTCGCTTTCGCCCGGTCTTCACTTGCGCATAGACGTCCGTTTTCACGAGGCACAACAGCAAACATGGCCGAAGGAAGCGCCCATGGAAACACGCCTGCATCACTCAAGATCAATGACGAAGATTCCTGCACGGCCAGTGAAGGTTCTGAAGCCGACTCGGACACTCCGCTGGACCTCACTTGGTGAGCTGTCTGCATGTTGACTACGAATAGCAATGAGGTGGCATCCTGGCAGAAACGAGCGCAGGTTCCATGGAACTGTACTCCTGGCATTTCTGAAGTGCATTCTAGACTACATCGAGCACTTGTTCTTTTGCGAAATAATGGCAGTTCAATGAGGTGTGCGATGTTACCTTGACGTTTTTACAGACCTCCCATTTTACAATGGCATTATTTAGACAAAATGTCTAAATTTACTATCGTGTTACGACGGTTTTCAGACGGTTTATCGAAGCACTATCGAAACGTCTCTAACCCGCAGCAAGACAGCCGGTAATCAGGAATGGTGGGGTAACGTCGTTATATTTTACTAAGCAGCCGTTTATGCACTATAACCTGCAAAAATGGCAAATGATATGGCAAAGATGTCATCATCAAAAGGAGGTTTCCCTGTTGCTACAAAAATACTCCGACCGTGACACACGCGTTCATGTCATCGTGCACGGCGCGTTAGGGTGCTGAACAAGAGCCGGACAAAGGACTGCGCCTGTGATCGTGCGAACTACAGGTAGCTCTGGTAGTGTGTCGCAATATCAGTAAACAACTAATTTTGACCAAAGAGCCGCATTCAATGTCAGGGACAATCCATTTGCACCCACCGTCATAGTTTAGGTAAAGCGTCATGATTTCCATTAACGAATGCGGCAGCCGTATGTAGACGGTGGTGATATTTAAGCATAGCTCTTAAACCTCGACCGCGAAAGCTTGTGGCCTTTGCAATGCAGGGCGTAGCGACAAGAACAAGGATGCATCGTTCCTAGAGATTGTTAGAAATACGAGGGAAATTTGGCGCCAGAGTCTACGGGAGTTTCAAACAAGGCGGTTGAACCAGCATGTGAACGATGGGCGTGACGTGGACTTACCAAGCCTTAGTTGTTCTGGTTTCAGACTGCCCTTGCGGCTTTTAACAATGGGTCGTGTATGACAAGATATTGCACTAAAACAGAAGTTTGTAGCAATTATATACGTGAACAGGTCTTGTTCCTCTTTCTCGGATAGAAAAATACCGAGCGCTCAGAAATTTCGCAACATGATGCGATAATATTACCTCCTCTACTTGCGCGCAAATTGAGAAGCGTACAGCAAAGTTTAAGTTCAAGATATAACGTTATTTGAAAGGAAAATACATATCTGTGCTGTTCTAAGCGGCGCGCTAATATTTTCAAGTGTGTAAAGTGTAAGCGCTCTTGCCAATATGGTAACACGAGCTTTCGATCGCTTCTAAGGGCAGGGCAAGTACTACGATATGTTATTACAAAACTATGCGTTTGAAGGAGCCGTAGCATAAGCGCAGTATTGGTGGAGGGTTGTCAGCCCAATAAATGTGATGTTAAACAGCCGTGCTCTAACCTGCGTCGGAAACTGCGCCTGAGCCTTGATCAGGGCTGATTTTCAGCATCGTCTGATGTTGCATCTGCCCAGCGTCCAGTCAGCGTATGATAGGCATGATAAATGCGCCTGCTGGGAGCATTTCATCGGCGTTGTATCAAACAGATAGCGGAATTGAAGTGCAATAGTACAAGATATACCAAGGGCGTTCTCACAAGGAATGCATGTTAGCCGTAAAAGTGGTCCCAAGCTTACTCTTTCTGTCGCTCCTGATACAAGAAAGAAAAAGAACAGCAAAAAATATGGTTGATCCCTCTCACAGGGGAATCTGTTTAACACGAAAGCGAAACCTATCTTCACGAAGTTGTGGAATGCATAAGCGGCTATCTGCAATCGAAAGGCGGGAGATGGCTTGGGTACTGTGAACATGTGAACACGTCAAATCTAAACATCAGCGGCACCTCAACGGGGCACAGGGATTCTCTAAAGTTATACACGAATGTTTTCCAGCGACTCACTTTGCTCTTGAAAAATTGACAGGTCTCCCTTGCAGTGGAGATCAAGGAAATGCGAAGCACGCATCAGGAACGTAAAATAGATTTGCATTCTTGTCTCGCTATGCTGAGTTTGGTACATATGACGTCAACGAAAGGGCCGCAAGAGCACCATGAATGTGGCATGTAAACCATGCCGCTCATACACGCATGTCATGATTCTTAATGACCTGACATTTTCGTTCGTCATGCAGTCGTGTTGTGCCATAGTATTTTGGTATACATCCCATTAAGGAAACGAGTGGCATGTAGATCATGCCGCTCATGACATGCATGTTACGATTTTCATGTTATGACGTGTTAGTTATGATCGTCATGCAGTCATGTTGTGCCAAACCAATTTTCGTATACATCCCATTAACCAAACGGCAGTATAGCGCCAGGACCATGGCATGTAACTCATGCCGGTCTTGACATGTAACATGAAAATCTTGATAGGCGTGTCATGATTTTCATATTATGACCTCTCGTTTATGATAGTCATGGAGTCTTGTTATGCCATAGCAATTTTCGTAGATATTCCATTAACGAAACGGCCGCAAAAGCACCAAGACTGTGGCAAGTGAACCATGCTGCTCATGACACGCGTGTCATTGAATCATGCTGCTCATGACACGCGTGTCATGATTCTAATGTTATGCCCTGTCATTTACGTTCGTCATACTGTCGTATTGTGCCATAGCAATTTTGGTATAGATCCCAATAACGAAACGCATGGCATGTAAATCATGCCATGCATGTAAATCATGCCATAGCAATTTTGTATAGATACCAACAACGGAACGCATGGCATGTAAATCATGCCCCACATGACATGCATGTCATGCTTTTCATGTTATGACCTGTCATTTATATTTCGTCAGGTTGTCATGTTCTTGCACACAAATTTTCCTATACATCCCACTTACGAAACCGCCAAAACATCACCAAGACCGTGGCATGTAAATCACTTTGCTCATGACATGCATTTCATGATTTTGATGTTATGACCTGTCATTTATGTTCGGGATGCAGTCGTGTTGTGGCATGCCAATTTCCGTAAACGCCCCATTAACGAAACGCGTGGCATGTATATCATGTCGCTCATGACGTGCGTGTCACGATTTTCATGTTGCGACCAGTCATTTATGTTCGCCATGGAGTCATATTGTGGCATACCAATTTTTGTATACATCCCATTAACGAAACGGCCAGGAGAGCACCAAGACCGTGGCAGGCAAATCATGCCACTCGTGACATGCAGATTATGATTTTCATGTAATGGCCTGCCATTTATGTTCGTCAGGCAGTTATGTTGTGCCATACTAATTTTCGCTTACATCTCAGTAGCGAAATGGCCAGGACAGCACCAAGGCCGCGGCATGTAAATCATGCAGCTCATGATATGCAAGTCACGATTTTCATGTTATCACCTGTCATTTATGTTGGTCATGTAGAACACCGATTTCCGTAAACATCTCCTTAGCGAAACCGCCACGAGAGCACAAAATTCTGGGCGGCTAGATAGATAGACAGATAGATACGCTCAAACTCGCCGAAGATCGCTAAGAAATGCTTTGCATTTAAAACTGAATTGCACGCGCCAGAGCCCTGCGCAAGCCCGCCATAAATGAGGATCGTCTGCAAATGAGGACACCTTAAAAGAGAAACCGAACGGGTTGTCAGCGGATCGTTATGCGAAAACACAGCCCGCTGCAAACAAAGGCCATTCATTTGCTTGTCTTCGGCCGTCTTTGCGATTCTGGAGCAGCGCGCGTCGCAACTCAGCATATCTGGCCACGCAAGACAAATTTTGTAGAGGCCGCGTTCGTATTCTTCCCCTGGAACACGCCATGACGACGCCGCCGCGGCATTTACTCTCTCGGCGGTCGAGACGCGTATACTACCAAAGCGCTGACTGCGGGCGCGAATCACCCAACAATCTGCTTCGATCTGTCTATCCTTCCTTGCCTGCTATATCTTTATGGTGGGGGCCGAGGCTTTATTATTATTATTTTTTCCCTTTTTTTATGCCTCACAATACCAAATGTCTATCCTTCCTAGATGGCGGTAACACACTAGACAACCTATGCATTAGCATATAGAGTAACTCTAACCGAACCTAGTGTTGCGCATAGATCCGCCATATTGCACATCAATTCGCGTTAAGCAGGAAAGCCGCTCTTCTCGAATGTAGGAGACGGCGCGGCTCACCAGTAGGGATGGTAAAATCGATGAATGATTAATCGATTAATCGATTAAATACACACCGTTAATCGATTAATCGTAATCGTTTTCCCTTTCAATTAATCGAATTAATCGATTAAAGGTCTTCGATTAGTCAATTACACCCCCCCTCCCCCCCCATCCCAACACCGCCCCTTGGCCGGAGCGCATGATTGCAAGGCGCGCGATACGCCGAGACGCAGATGTCGAGCGCATATTTCTACGCAAGTGGAAGGAGCCCGGAGCCGCAGGCGGCCAACCCCATAGAGATAGAAATGAACTCGACCCGATATCCGTCGCCTACACCGTTTTATTTAACCCCCAGATTTTGCTTATTGTGTAAGTGCCACATTGTAATATGCGCCGCCTATTTCTTGACTGGTTGAGTTCTTATTGTCGTTGTATTTTACTCCTTAGCGAACTAAAGATTATTTGTCACCAACGAAAGAAAGAGAGATAATGTACTGGAAGGTAGAGAGAGTGGCCTGATCTAGTACGCCCTGGCCTTCTACTCTACTTTGGAGACAACGCAACAAAGGAAAAAGAGGGATGAAGCATGATGATGGGTATAAGGAGTGCTCCGTATATACATAGTAAGACATGACTGCTTGCGCAAAGGGGACATAGACGCTAGTAATCACATTTCATTACGCTTGATACCAACTAGCCCAACTGCCCGCCTTAACGCCTATATACCCATTGATAACTGTAATGCTAGCTTCCCTGCAATGCAGTTAGCCCAACTTATTGCAGCTATTCACTTCTGCAAAACAGCGTGCTATGACACGGAAAATGTCGACTCATCTCTCTTGACATAAACACTCATAATAGTCAAACCCCAGCATGTGTAACTGGGACCTCCCCTCCACTTGAGACGTGACAGAGGCCGCCATTAGTTGGGCGAATATGCGGTGCAGGGAAACGCACTCGATGATTATGAAAAAGGTCTAATATTCGCATAATGGAAAGAAGCCACTTTTAGCTGCATCTAAGTCTAATAGTCGCTTTTCATAATCCGCAACTTTGCGCATTGGTATACCGAACGTCTAGCGCCCAGACGATTTCCCTTGAAAAAAAAATGACCCTGTAGCATTTGGTAATTCTGTATGGACGCCTATTTCGGGTGAAATACAGATTTGATCTATTGCTTGTACTCCCACGTCAACCAGCCTGGAGGTCGCCGTCTACTGCTGTGGCACGAATGGAGTACAATCGCGAAATACTATGAGTTCTAATCTGTTACCTTAGACAGCGTTCACACTTCTAGCTGCACGCGCGATTGAAAAGGTGCGCGTAGCGGCGAGTTAAGTCGGTGACCAGGTGAAACCTATGCAGCATATACTGGCGCAGCTGCCGTTTATTATAGCATGGAGGAAAAACTCGCGTCACTCTATTTTCCGCAGATGTCTGCACTAATGGCTTGCACTGATGAACAGTATGTTACTGTGCAATCTCGCATGAGTGACCTCAAGGAAGAGATTACGTCAGTTCGTGTTTATAGTGTTATCGAGGGCTTCCACAATCTAACGGGCAAACCGACAAATGTTGCCGTCCCTACAACAGCGAGCTTCTTCAACTTTCCTTTCCTCCTCGTCTCTTTTTTTTACATTTCTCGGGATTTCCTCACCCTCGGCCACACTGCATATTTCCGGTGCGACTTTCCAACCAGTGTGGTCGCCGAAAGCGCCTTCGAATTCGATTCGCTCTAGTAGGCAGACCCCGAGGAAATGCGAGCGGCTGCCGAATCGTCCGTGGATCATGGCCATCCACGGAATCTTGGACCCTTGACAACATCCAAAGACGATGGACTCCCTGTGTTCAGTGGGCGGAAGTGCGAATTTTTACGAAGCCGCTAATGCGCACATGTGAGCTGTAGGGCGTCGGATAAATACTTGCGCCGATATCAAACACAAGCAACGCCTCTCAAATAACAAGGCATCATTTTTCAAGCACTTATAAAAATATAGATTAATCGATTAATCGATTAAAACACAACAGCGAAAACAATTAATCGATTAAAGGCTAAATCGGCGAATGATTAGCGATTAATCGATTAAAAAATTTAATCGACCATCCCTACTCACCAGCTGCGTGCGCTTTCTCGATCTTCCATTCCGCGTCGCTGGCCGGAAGACTGTCGCTTCCAAAAATGAAAAAGAAAGGTGGTTCGAACAAACAATCAGTTTACTAATTTAGACCTAAGTGGTGTTATAAAGTGTTCGATGGCCCTCACTATCGGCAAAAGCGTTTTTTTTGTACCTATCGAATCAAAAGACTATTCTGGACAAAATGTATAAAGTGAACAAATCTCTCGTTTCACGTCGTGCTTTACGCAAGCCTTTAATATACAAAATATGTGCATTGCAAAAGGATGAGCGCACATAACACAAAAAGATTACCTTCACGGAGAACCTCCGCAGATCTATAGGTATTTCTGGGTTGGTGGAAACTGGGTACGGCTTACAAAATTTTATGCTCCTTAGCAGTGCGCGCTAGATTTATACAAGATGAATCGTTATGCATATTCAATCGCGCACGTTTTTGTTCTTTGCGGTGCGATTTTTGTCACCGGCTAGCCAGCTGTTACTGAGCGGGTGTGAAGTCCTGCATATCCTCAATATTTACGATTTCGCTATCACAAATCTATTACTAATGAAAGTTATAATTGCTCCATATAAGCATATCTTATGCGAGGCCTATGTAGGGATGTGCATTATAAAGCGTACTGCTAAGCTCAAATAAATATTATGTCTTATCGAGCTGCCGATGTAACCCACTGGGCCGGTTTCGACGACCGACCACGACTATTTAATCATTTTACTTCGAGTGTCACTTTCTTCTTTTTGGCACATCTTTCAGAAGACAGTTTCCTACAAAATTAAGCAACACATCACACAGCGAGAGCCAAGAGAGGGAGAGAGAAAAATAAGGAATTGAAGGGAGGGATGTCAACCAGTCAGGAGTCTGGTTTGCTACCCTACACTGTGGAGTGGGAAAAGGGGAGGAAAAGGAAAGAGAAAGAAAAAGGGGCAATGCCTACAGAACAGTCATGTATAATATCATAGGCGCTCGGTAAGGCGCATAGACTACCTATGACCGAGTCCTTCAAAAAGCTCGACGATCGCCCACTTAGTGAACAGAACATCTTGGAATAGCGTCCTCACCGACGACCGGCTCAGAAGGCAATGAAAACGCTTTTGGGCTTTCTGACAGAGCCAACGTTATTTGATCACAGCTGAGCCAAATGAACTCTGCCAGAAAGTCCAACCATGGCCTCCGCGATCGGCAGCTGCCGTCGCTGATTGCCGAGACCACGGTCGAACATCGGACGGCGGTGGCGCGGCAGAAGGTAGCGGCCATGGTGGCGTGGCGGGCGTCAGCGCCCGCGCAGCCGTGAAGTTGGCTTCCCCACAAAAGGATGCATTTTGCGCACGTGAGCCCACTTGGCGAATGGGGGCGCGAGCGGTGTTTTCTGTCAGGGAAGCAACTCTGTTCCCCAGGGGAACATATACAGTAACTCCGTGCGAACCTAGAGTCACGGGAACATTTCTCAGCGAGCCTAAGCGAATATACGGGAGGCGATCTGAATTTAAGGGTAATTTTGCTGGTTAACCATAGTTCACTGTACTAAACACATTTGCTTTAACCAGATGACAATTAAATTTAACTTCTAAACGCTATAGTGAAGATATAGAGCCAAGCTGTTCCTTGTATGAGCGATATTGCAGTGGTGTATCGGTAGAGCATCCAGCTCCTTTTGTGAAATCCCAGCTGTACGCCGGTTCGAGTCCGCGTGGATGGAACTTTTAGGGGCGAAGCTCCTTAAGGCGTGGGTCGTACGTCCCCGATGTATGTAGTATTAGTAGTAGTAGGTAGCCACCGGGGCGTGGCTGCCGGGAGGCACGCACGCGCCTAGGGCGAGTGCGTGGCTCCCGGCGCGCCCTCGCCGCGAGCGCCGGGAGCCACGCGCTCCCCGGCAAACTCGACACTGCCCCGGCAAACGCGAGAGACAACGTTGGCGCACGTAGCATCTCCTAGCGAGTTCCTTGATTGAGAAATACCGACTGCTCGCGTTGGAGAAGCGTTCACCGGCAACCCATATATATATATATATATATATATATATATATATATATATATATATATATATATATATAGGCACTGGATCTTGACTTGCAAATAAGTGCCGGTGGGAGATTTCACTTGTGCATTGTGCATAGTTGAACCGTGAGGATTCGTAGCATGCGCGTTAACTAAATTAATCCGGAACTCGGCACGATCTACGAGGAACATCCCGAGCTTCGCCCACTCATCATCATTCACTCCGTGGATATGCTGTAATTTTTTTCAGAGCGAATGACAGTTCATTTTTGCAAGGATCCGCTTCCGTTACAGGAAGTACTTCGCTGACTTCTTGGTGGGCCCCGGCATAAAACACTTTAGTGTGAAAACACATAGCTAATGTTCGGGACATGCCGCGGAAGTATTTAAAAAGTTAGGTCTAACACTGCTACAAATAATGCATGTGGTCATAAATAAACGCGAGACCTAAACAAGCCCCTTGGCGCCCCGTCATTGCAAATGATGGAGGACGCGGAAGGAAGAAGAAAGGCCGGGAGGTTAACCTTGGCTGAGGCCGGTAGGCTACCCAGCACTGGGGAAGGGGGAATGGGAGGGAAAGTTCTGAAGAGAGAGAGAGCAAAAAAAACCATAAAAAGTGCTGCAGTGATGCTGACGTTATGGAAGGTGTTTGTCGAGTTTCAAGGACGGCGAATTACTCCAGTAGCTTTAAGAAAATGCAGCAAATGAGGTTGGTAAATGCCCCAGTCTGGTGCTCTCTAGCATTAATTAAGTCATCCACTACAGCGGCTGCCTTCGTCGCCTACAAAGAAGTGTTGTAATGTCACCGGGGTCGCTAAAGCTATAAAATACCGCCAAACAATTCCAACAGAACGGTTGAAGCCGCGAGAACGAAGAGTAGTGAAACCCATGTTCCACCCATCTGTGATGATATTATGCAGGTTCTTTAGGAGATTTGTTTTCGGACGACTCTCTCAGGCGAAGCCTCCGAGAGCCTAATTGAGGACAAAGCCGTTTTTCACACAACACGACACACACACACAAGCTTTTAATCAAACTGTTGGAAATAGAGAAAAACTAAACGACGAACACTTGAAAGAGAAATGAAAGCATGATAGAATTGAGTAAAGTTCTAATAAGTCTCTATAGGCGCTGCGGGAAAGTCCTGGCGATTTACTCTCTAAGGTTTCGACAGTGATGCGTGAAGTCGACGCGGGAGAAGAGCATGGCTCACCGAATCGTCGATGAGCTTCATGAATAAGTTAGCGAAGTGCAGCCGGTTCGGAACGATGACGACGGATGTCTCGTTGCGACGGAGGACGTGGGCGGCTAGGCGGCTCGATGAGGTGGTACCGGAATCTTGGCCAGGCATCTGAATGTGGAACTCGGACCCGCAGCCCGACTGTTCCGGCTATGCCTACGGGCACAAGATCAAGTCCTCGCCTGGAGCTTGCGAGCTGCTGGGGTTCCTTTGGCTGGAGACAGGTCAGCAGGAGGTCCCGGCCGGGTGAAGGCGTTGTGGCTCGGGTCCGGAACCCGACTGCCGTCTTCAACGCCCGGCCGGTGGATGATCCGCTGCCTTCCCCGAACTCTCCTTCCTGGAAAACTCTTTCGTGGAACCCCCGAAGAATCCCCTGCCGCTCGCTTTTCTTTCCTTTCTGCTTAGTTGTTCCTCTCTGATAGGCCACCGCTGTGCCACCGTGTTATTTAGCCAGTGGCCGCTAGGAACTCCGTGGATATTTGTGGTTGGTCTTTTTTTTTCTTATCTTATTTCACTTTACCAGGCCACGCCTTTCTCATTCGTTGTCGTTTTCATGTGCCGTCCTCCCCGTCCGCGAGCGTCTTCTCACGTCGTCTTCTTTTTCATTGCGTCCCTTCCTTTTCATTTTCGCGCGCGCTTTTCGAAATCACTCTGGTCGCGCACTTCACACATCACAAGAAGCCCCCTTTCGAATAAGTTTTTTTAGGAGAAAAAAAAAACTGCTGAGAAGTGCGCGTCGCGTCACGCACATGTCCACACACACACACCGAGAGTTTACACAAATACACTTAAGGTATCTTCACACTATGGTATAAATAACAGACTCCACATAATTTCACATTTCACAACCAATATAAACACATCCACACTGATACATATATATACATCACTCATTAACAAGGAGCTTAAAGTTTAGCTCAAGAGATAGAGTCCACATAAAAACCATAGGTGTACCTTCACACTACGATGTACCTTGCACACTTTCACACTTAAGAGAAGTTATGGTGAGTCTACACAGAGTTCAAAGATAGCGACAGGACCGTACACAAAGAAATGTCCATCACCAGTCCAAAATTCAAAAACAAGAGAGCCTCCGGTTGTCAAAGTGCCTCTACGTAATTGCGCCCCAAACAAGACGCGCGGCACATTTCACACACTTAAAGGAAATTATGACAGAGGCTTGTAGATGCTTCCATTGAGACGTGTCTCTTCCTTTAGACCACAAAAGACTCGGACGCTCTGTCGCGCTACATGCTCCGCACGTGAGATTCTCTGCAAGCCCGAGGTGTTGACCGCACGCGCAACGCGTCTGACGCGTTCGGAAGATCACTGGACCACCTGGCAACATACCCGACGTCTCAACAGCAACACTCTCTGACTTCAGGAACGCCCAAGAAGTTGTGAGTGTTTCTCTCGATGAATGCTTGTGGAACCACTGGGACACAGTTAGGTTGTATATTCAACGGATCGAGCTCAGGCGTCTTTGTTTCTGTGGGCTAACTCTCCGTACCGACCGCTTCAAAAGTCCCCTCTTGCCTTTCACCTAGACGGCTACATAGTTCTCGACCAGTTTCAACAGATTTCGTAGTGCATTCTTGCACTTTGTCGATCTGCCCATCAGGATCATTTTGCCAGCTTACGCATACTGCTGGTTCTCCTAGGGATTCTATTGTCCCTGCCTTAATAAGCCCTTGCTCAACGTCTCCGACTGTTCTCGAACAGATGACATCTTTGCTCTCCTCAGAGCTCAACCTTCCTCCAATTACATCGGGGTCACTCAAACGGTCCTGTACCATGCCGTTGACGAGTGTAACCTCAGCCAGCGGTTCACCCGAACATGTGGCGACAAACGATTCGGAGATTTCTGGACGGCACTGACCGTCATGCTTTGGAGGTTCTCTTACCTCCTCAAATATGCTAGGCCTCCTAGAGGCTTTAGAACAGGATTCATTCTGTGCGGAATTTCCGCGTTCATTGTCTCGAAGCTGCTCTGCTTCTCCATATGTGTCATCAACTTAACCCCTCTCGAAGAGCTATGAAAATCTTCATTATCACCGCTCAATAACGGTACGTTCTCCTGAGCAATGCCCTTGGATAGCACATCAAACACCGGCTCGCTGGAGCTTCCACCTAACACCCGCTCACGCCTCTCTCTCAAGAGCCTCGTCTGCTCTACCAGCCGAAGCCGCAACTGAAGCGTTCCTAACTTCAATTCTTCAAGTTCCCTTTCCTTCTTTTCCATTTCCCTTTCGAACTCCATCTGCACCCTTTCCTCCTCTAGTTCTGCTGCTTTGCGTTCGTCATACCACGCATTTAACTCATCGCCCTCAAGACCCATGCGCCGTGCCAGCTTCTCTAACACTCCCCGCAATTCTGAACTCATGGTTGTGGAAGATACAATTTCTGCGAAAAATAAACGGCCTTGTCCTGTCGCTGCGGACGCCAATTTGTGATGATATTACGCAGGTTCTTTAGCAGATTTGTTTTCGGACGACTCTCAGGCGAAGCCTCCGAGAGCCTAATTGAGGACAAAGCTGTTTTTCACACAACACGACACACACACACAAGCTTTTAATCAAACTGTTGGAAATAGAGAAAAACTAAACGACGAACACTTGAAAGAGAAACGAAAGCATGATAGAATTGAGTAAAGTTCTAATAAGTCTCTATAGGCGCTGCGGGAAAGTCCTGGCGATTTACTCTCTGAGGTTTCGACAGTGATGCGTGAAGTCGACGCGGGAGAAGCGCATGGCTCACCGAATCGTCGATGAGCTTCATGAATAAGTTAGCGAAGTGCAGCCGGTTCGGAACGATGACGACGGATGTCTCGTTGCGACGGAGGACGTGGGCGGCTAGGCGGCTCGATGAGGTGGTACCGGCATCTTGGCCAGGCATCTGAATGTGGAACTCGGACCCGCAGCCCGACTGTTCCGGCTATGCCTACGGGCACAAGATCAAGTCCTCGCCTGGAGCTTGCGAGCTGCTGGGGTTCCTTTGGCTGGAGACAGGTCAGCAGGAGGTCCCGGTCGGGTGAAGCCGTTGTGGCTCGGGTCCGGAACCCGACTGCCGTCTTCAACGCCCGGGCCGGTGGACGATCCGCTGCCTTCCTCGAACTCTCCTTCCTGGAAAACTCTTTCGTGGAACCCCCGAAGAATCCCCTGCCGCTCGCTTTTCTTTCCTTTCTGCTTAGTTGTTCCTCTCTGATAGGCCACCGCTGTGCCACCGTGTTATTTAGCCAGTGGCCGCTAGGAACTCCGTGGATATTTGTGGCTGGCTGCTTTTTTTTTCTTATCTTATTTCATTTTGCCAGGCCACGCCTTTCTCATTCGTCGTCGTTTTCATGTGCCGTCCTCCCGGTCCGCGAGCGTCTTCTCACGTCGTCTTCTTTTTCATTGCGTCCCTTCTTTTTCTTTTCGCGCGCGCTTTTCGAAATCCTTCTGGTCGCACACTTCACACATCACACCATCATTCCCATGGCAGCTGAACGATTGCTGGACCCGAGTTCCCCCTAGCATTTTGTAGGAAACCCTAAGGCATCGACGTCTT
>CM023489.1:72842345-72911963 GCA_013339685.2 Hyalomma asiaticum
ACTTTTGAAGAGGCTGAACCAGCCACTCTAGCTAAAAACGCGAGCGAAGTGCTGCACTGCGCGTAACAAACGTAGCGAGGGTTCGCGGCGTCGCCATTCTACATAAATTTCTGCAAGTTTCTGCAGCGCAGGAAAACACGTGCTGCGTTCCAGCGCGACAAGAAGTATTGCGCCGAATCTCTCTCTACTCACGCCCTTCTTTTGCTCTTTTTCGATATAAATAAATTAGTTTTCAAATACTAGAAAACGCACATGTGGACTTCTATCGACAGCTATTATGGACGGTCGGTTTATACTGTAACCCTGCACAAACATAAAGAAACTAGGGAACCAAAGAGAGCTTTGATTTTCAACTGATTTTTTTCAGTGCATGCTTGCTGTTTTTATATAACATAAAATACACAGATCGCCTGCGCAAGAACACTGTGTGATCACATACTCTAGTAGTACTCACCAGAAAAGCTGTCTATATATCAATTATAGGTGTGTGCATTTTTTTGCCACCTTTGAGATGAAAAATGCTTGCCATATGACTGCTTTGTATTTTTCGTTTTTGCCGTTTTCGCAGATGTCGTGGTCTTGACAAGAGCACTTCATTTGAATTCGCAATGCAAAAGGGATCTATGTATTTCATGGTGTATAAAATTGGCTAACATCCTCTGAATATAAAGTTAGCACTAGATCTGTTTTGTCCGCTCGCTGTCACGCTGTTAGCACCATATGCTGCAAAATGTCTGTAGTATATCCATTTGCGAGAGTTTATTTCCGCTTCAGCACACCATAAAGTCTGTGCTAGAACTTTTTTATCCACTCGCTGTTGCGCTGTTACCTCCGTATGCCCTTTCCTTCCATAGGTTGCTAAATGTCAGTAGTATAGCGCCGCTTCCGACTGTTTATCTTTGAAAATGAGTCATGGTTGTGCCCATCGATGTCAGCTCGAACAATTTCTATGATTTTTAATTTTCTGACATGCGCTGGCAGATTACTTTCCGCCATGCTTGTCGATCCTTCTAGCTAATGTTAACTGTGTCGCCAGCCTGTTTCCCAAAGTTCCCGCAAAACAGCCTATAGATGTATCGCTTCGTAGCAATATCAATAGTTTCTTGATAAGCATGTTTTTTGTGTGCTCTTTATGAAAAGGAAAGCCCGCGAACAGAATATTAGAAGCTGATCAAAACGCACGTGCACTATGTTCCGGCACTGAAACGCGCATACATGAATATATGAAGCCCAACATCTGATTCTTCCGTCGAATCTCTTAAGTGAAGTTCGGTCATGCTTGCCTCCAACGGACCTCTATTATTATATACAGCAGCCTTGCAAAGACGCCCGGCCGATGTCAACAATGAAAGGCTGAGCCGCAGTTCGACGTTGCCTCCAGGACGGCAGAAATGACTCAATGTTTCCTGTGAAATAATCTTCCTAGGCAAATATCGCGCCAAATTCGCCATTCCTCAGGCGATGCTGATGAGCAGCAAAATCGGCGCCACATTTGCCGGAGAAACTTATCGGCTCAGCCGACGGGGGCTCTAAGGTGGCATACTTGGTGCAGTGTTGCCGATAAATTGCGTCGGCCAGCCCATATCGTCTGTAGAAAGGCAAATTCGGCGCCATAGTTGCTGTTGCCGGCACCGGCGCCATAGTTGCCGCAGCTTTTGTGGCCCCATGTTGCCGATTACAGTCGACGGCCTACCGATATCGGCGGGGAAGCGGCTAGTAGCCCGACGTTCCCAGTGTTTGACGGTGGCGTAGTTGATACTGGCTCGCTCTCGGCAGCATCAGGCCGTGGATGGGCCGAACTTTGCCACCATAAACCCAATATCGACCCTACATTGCGTGTTGCCTGGGATGACAGAAAACAGGGAATATTCCATCACCGCATGAATACTTCCGAACTGCTTATCAAAGAATAATTAAAATCGTACACGCTTTGCTGATTGAACGAAGTTGCAAATGATATGAAAGACGTCTCTGTGCCAGTGTCTCAGTATCAGGATGCAGAAGCTAAGTAAACCTTTCATGTAGATTTCAAAACCAGTTAAACAAGCACAGTTGGGAGTGTTTTCTTTCTAAATAATTCTTACAGACGACTTGCTAACAGATAATGCTCTACTGTTCTGACATATAAGCAGAATTACCATTGGGCGGCGGATCCCTCGCATTCGTCTTCTCCGATTCTTCGTTTTATTCTTTTCTTCCTCGTTTTGCAACGCTCTCCTCTACGAAAGCGCTGCCGCCAACTCCATATCTCATTTTCCGAAACATTAAAGCTATTACCAGAGCAACAGGTGAGTCCATATTGTTCACAAAAAGGGATTCCAAGCTGTGGTGTTTCCACAATGAATTACCTCGATTCGACGTGTCCACGAATCAATACATTGGACAGACAGAAGGGCCGTTAGGTTGCGCTTTAATAACCATAAATCACATCCTAACACGCGGCCGAACCTACCAATCGAGATGCATGCGCCTCCCTGACCACTCCTTTGACAAGCTAAATGCGCTTTTATAGATTCAGGATTTCGTTCAAATTATGACAGAGACGCCCGTGAGTTTCCCAATTACAAGATCGATACCGTCGCGTCTGGCCTAAATGAGAGTGCATGAATGTTAGGTTCGCAATCTTTTAACCCATAGCGACTTTCTAGGTCTTTCTTCTTTATCAGCTAATCGATAAAAGGTTTCGTTCTCATTAACAAACAACGTTTTCTGTTCTTGCGGATTGATTGCCGATCAGTCGTTTTTATACCTTTCGAACTTCGGCTTCCAAATAAATGCGCAGATTCTGTATGTAGCATCGTCCGCTGCTAGTCCCTTAGAAAAGACTAACTTCCTTTCCGCATGCTGATATAATCACCCTTTAGAGCACCTATCTGCAGCTTACCCATAGGCAACGCGCTACAACCATACCATAGCACTTATGGTTCTTCCCTTCCTTTTGCGAGCTATCCACATCGCAGATATTGATGCGAAAGCGTTTCTTGTCTAGGATGACGACAGCGCGCGCAAGGCTGCCGTCGGCAAAGGTCGCGCCTGGAAGCACGTGATCTCTCCCACCGAATTGACGCCGGCGCCACCACTCGCCGTAGCGGTAGTCAGTGCGCGTTCGGCTCCGCTGCAGCTACTTGCAACGGCCACAGCCGGACTCGACTCTCCTCTCTTACGACTCGACTTTCCTCTCCTCCGAGCGCGGAGGAGAGGAGAGTCGAGTCCCGCCGTGCAACGGCCTGCGGCTTCGTCGCCGCCTTTCTTCGTTGGGTTGGCGAAAGCGCGCACCCTGCTCCGTGGCCTCGCCGCAGTAACACTGGCAAATCTCGGAACGTGAACCCGCCAGCTAACCCGTCTTCCCTCGCCACCATGCGTGCCGAGTTCAATCGGGAATTGAAGACGCCAACTGAGGACATCACGACGTTGAGATGAACGTGCATCGATCTCGCATTCACCAAAGACCCATACATTGTGCGAGATGTGATTTATGTCTTCACCGTCGGATCACAAGTGCATGGTGGTGTCTATGTATGCCGGCTAACGTACGCGGTCACCGGAACAACAAGAGGTGAAGAGGCCGGTGAATGTCTGTTGACACTAACCAAAACGCCGCGGCTGTCATAGTACTTCGATATGCCCGAGACCAGCTTTGCATATATCTGCATATACTGCATGGACGACGAAATAGAAGAGGACATGTGAAGTGTCGACACCACCTTGATGGCATGAAATCATGTAAACAAACCTAATCCGGCCTCCCACATTGACTCATTCTTTATAACACAACTCTGCAACACTGCAGTTTTTCAGCACTCCTCTGCAACGACAATCTAGCCAAAATAAACGCTTTCGCGTTTTCATCTCCTAAAAATATGCTTAGGCATCGTCCAAGTTGTTCTTCTTGATATTGCGCCTGTTTGACGGCCTTGTCTCTCGTAGCGTTGCGCATGCGGGCCGTGTCCATACGCGTGTCCATCTGTTTTTGTATTCTTGTTTTTTGTATCAACATATGCCTGATACGCGCGTGTATATTAGGCGCTCCCGTGCCATGCTCGGTATTCGGATGAAGGTCGGTCCGCGACCGAAGCGTCAATAAATCGATTCATACGCGCGTCCCCTTCTACATTGTAGATTTGCCCGGACCAAGAACAGCCTTCTCTTACTATATATATATATATACCATATCATATGTAACCAGCTCTTTTTCGACCATCTCCAATCTCGCTGAAAAAGAATATATTGTTACGGTCTGCACGTGGTAAGCATTGCTCAGCAGTCATTTCATGGGGAAAAATTTCCTGGCCGTGTGAGAGCGCCTCGAACATCACTCTAAAATGTGAATCATCATCATCATCATCATCAGCCTGTTTAGGTCCACTGCAGGGCGAAGGCCTCTCCCAACGATTTCCAATCCGCCCTATCCTAAGCGAGTTGGTTCCACTTTATGCCCGCAAACTTTTTAATTTCATCGCTCCATCTAACCTTTTGCCTACCTCTGTTGCGTTTTCTCTCTCGTGGTATCCATTCCGTCGCTCTTACTGTCCACGTATTATCCTTCCTCCTCATGACATGTCCTGCGCAGGTCCACATGTTTCTTTTCCTGTCTGTTCTCGGATCCATTCCGCTCGTTTTTTTATCTCTTAGCGTTACCCCTATCATTTTTCTTTCCATTGCACATTGCGTGCTCCTTAGTTTCATCTCTAGTTTTTTTCGCTATTCTTCATGTTTCTGCAACGTATGTTAGTACTGGGAGAATAAAGTGATTGAATAATTTTCGCTTTAATGAAAGCGGTCAGTTTCCGGTCATGATTTCGTAATGCCTTCCGAATGCGCTCCAGCCCAGCCTTATTCTACGGAGAATTTTCTTTTCCTGGGTAGGAGTTGCTGATATTAACTGTCCCAGATATACATATTCGTTTACACATTGCAAGGGTTCATTGTTGATTTTAAATTCCTGTTCCTTAGCTAAGCCATTGAGCTTAACTTCGGTCTTTTGCCTATACATTCCTAATCCAATTTTAATGCTTTCCCTGTTTAGGTCATCAATCATGTTTTGTAATTCGTCACCATCATTGCTGAAGAGCACAATGTCGTCTGCAAATCTTAAACTGTTTAGATATTCTCCGTCTATTCGAATGCCCTTTTCTTCCCAGTCTAGACGTTTAAAGACTTCCTCTAAACATGCAGTGAATAGCATCGGGGATATTGTATCTCCCTGTCTCACACCTCTCCTGATCGGGATTTCTCTGCTTCTCTCATGTAGGAGTAGTGTGGCTGTGCAATCTTTGTATATGTTGTTTATGGTTTTCACGTATACGCCAGGTACCCCTTGTCGACGTAGAGCTTCTAGAACAGCTTGTATTTCTATGGACTCAAATGCTTTCTCGTAGTCGATAAACACCAACTAAAGAGGTTTGTTATATTCCGCGTACTTCTCAATTACTAGGTTGATAGCGTGGCTGTGGTCCATTGTCGAGTAACCTTTCCGAAAACCAGCTATTTCTCTCGGTTGGTTAAAGTCGAGTGTTTCTCTTATCCTTGTAGAAATTTCCTTTGTAAATAGCTTGTATATTACTGGGAGTGGAGAGCAGGCGATAGGAAACTACGGCGTCGGCCGTAGGAATAACCGTGGGGAAATGCTACTACAATTTGCCGAAAGGAACCAGCTTCGAATAATGAATACGTTCTTGAAGAAACACAAGAATAGGAAGTTGACTTGGAAAAGCCCTAACGGGGAAACAAAGAATGAAATTGACTTTATAATGTGCGATCAAGCGGGTATAGTTCAAGACACAGAAGTAGTGGGGAAGATAAAATGCAGCGATCACAGACTAGTAAGGGCAAAGATTGTACTTAACCTAAAGAAAACAAAAACTAAATTATTTACTAGAAAAAAATGTAATGTAGAGGTAATCAGAGCGAAGGACGACGAATTTAAAGTAGCCCTATGCAGCAAGTTCGAGGCCTTAAACGAAAACGGTGACGAATTAGAACAAATAAACAAAAGCATAACGAAAACAATCCATGAAACCGCGATAGAAGTCGGTGGTAAAACAACAAATCAAGCAAAAATTAAGCTGCCCCAATCTACCAAGGACTTAATAAAGAAACGACAACAATTGAAAGTAACTTCATCACAAGATAAGATAGAATTCGCAGAACTATCAAAATTGATCAGTAATGCCAGCCAAGGAGATGTAAGAAACTTTAACAGGAGAGAAATAGAGAAAGCTGTAGAGAAAGGCACTAGCATTAAAACGGTCAAAAAGAAACTGCACTTAGGACAAAACAAAATGCATGTGCTAAAAGATATACAAGGTAACGTTATCAACAGTTTCACCGAAATAGTTAAGGTAGCAGAAGATTTCTACTCGGAACTGTACAGCTCTCAGACAGATCATACAACCTTAATAGAAATAGAACCAGAGGACAACACCGAAATTCCGTGTATAACCGCTGACGAAGTCAAAAAATCTGCCAAAGGCATGTCCCGCGGTAAAGCAGCTGGTGACGATGGTATAACAGCCCACTTGATCAAAGACGGAGGAGATATTGTACTTGAAAAACTTGCATCGCTCTTCACGAAATGTATCGACATACAGCGTACCGCGCAGCTGGAAAAATGCTAATATAATCCTTATCCACAAGAAAGGTGACATAAAGGACTAAAAAATGTGAAACTGCCGAGCAAATAAATTTATACAAAATCATTTCTTTGAGACATGCCACGGAATAATTTTTTTTCTTATTCTTAAGGTGTCGTTCCTTCATTACTGCTATAGTCTGGTAATCTTGTTCTCCATTTACATTATGTTTGGCCATGACGTAAAACCACTCAATGTAGCAGACTTAGGAATTTTTAATCACAACGCCAACTTAATTATGAGAAACGTAATTATATTAGCCACTTTCTAGCTTCTTCTACTAGGCGACAACAATACTCTGATATCTCATAACGCAGAAACCATGTGGCTAGAGAGGAACAAATTTGTAAAAAACCGCATTTAACCCATACTGAACCATCAATTTCGGAATGTAGCGATCGAAGTAAAATGTTGCCTATAACTCGTTAAGTAGTACTCTCTGTGTGTACTTGAGGAAAAAGCTTTAAAGGAGTAATTTTTGTTTCAATTCAAAAAATATTTTTGAAGTTGGCAATCAGACGGCTGCATCAGGCTTCAGTGGTGCTACGTATATGCCTCACATGGAACGTCACACTACCTTGCAATTGCCATCATATGCTGTTCGTGTCTTTGCAGATTCCTTGTCCTTGGCGCCCATGCAGCTACCATATCAATCGCTTGTTTCCACGGAAGACGGAGTGCATTCCTGCCGACAGTGCACTTACACGACTAAGCACAAGGGACATATGAATACGCACCTTTATCGACACACGGGCGTGCGCCCCTTTCAGTGTAGCGAGTGTCCGAGATCATTCACCCGTGCGAGCCATCTCAAAGAGCACATACTCACCCACACAGGGGAGCGCCCATTTGCCTGTACCCACTGCGGAGCATCATTTGCGCTCAAACGGAACCTGAATAGTCACGTACGCACCCACACCGGAGAACGCCCTTTTTCATGTGTCCACTGCCATGCATGTTTTGCGGAAAAAGGCAACCTATTTAGGCACATTCGTGATGTCCACACAGGAGGGCGCCCTTTCTCGTGTGTCCATTGCGATGCATCTTTCTCCCACAAGGATAAGCTGACTAGGCATATCTCGAAGTGCAGAGCAAACAAGAAACCCTAAAGGACTCGCGATCACATGCTTCCTTCGTGTCGCTTAAACTGATTTTTTTATGGTAGAGGGGGCTTCGAATGTGAGCTTGACGATGTTTGACGATGTTTATGGATCTCTCGGCCCAGTGTAAAAAAAGAGAGACCGAATTGGACGAGCGGTACAAAATTATGACTCACCAGCAACAGCTTTCATTCGTTAAGACCGTTACATTGCTACCACATCTGCCGCGCTTACACTCGCTGTGAAATGTACACTCATGCCAATGCCTTGTCTGCTTCCCATCTCGTATGCATTATTTGTGGGAATTCACTGTATACACTTTTTATAATTGAACATTGCTTCAAATGTAACCAAACCTGGTCATATTCTTAAGTGTCCTCCATTTGCAATGTCATTGTGTTAACTGAATACGCACGGTTTTGTTATGCCTAAATTTGAAGGCTCTGCGTGCACTATATCGCCCAAATTCCTCATATGCGGCAGCCAGAGTTAGCAACAAGCTTTACAATTGGGCGTTATTCACGGTAGGGAAGTAGGGTCATCATCCCTGAATGTCTAAATGTCTGTAGTAAAAAGCATGTCACGCAATTCTCGAATTTCCCTGCGCTATGCTAGGTGTGGTCATAGTGGTGGCAAAAGCTTCATTGAATAGAAAAAGTATAGGGCACACTATAAGAATGAGTGCGGTGTGATCTGCACAGCTCTGGGATGAACAACCGTCACCGCTTTCTGCACAGCCGTGAACCACATTGTAGCGCCAGAAACGGCTAGCGAACATCGCTCACACCACTCATTCCTACGATTCTCGCCTTTCAAGAAACCGAGCCATCGACGTGGCGTGCTGCTTTCTTACATTTGTGATCCTTGCAAATTGACCCTTTTAATGGGTTAGTTCCTTTTAGTGTTCACTTCGACCGGCAGTAGTGGCGGTCGTAGCCGTCATTCGCAGTTTCGAGAATAAAGAAATGGATAAAACAAATACTGGTCTTGACTAGGTGGAATTCGAACCATGGAACCACGATCCATAGGCGACCGTCCCAACCGCTATAGCTACACAGTCACCCTTTCAGGAGGTACATTCTTGGAAACCATATCACTAGTGTTGCCAGTGCTGTGCCAGAGAGTGAGAGAAAGGTGCAATGAGAGGTTCTAGTAGGTCAGAGACAGTGAGAGGTAAAGAAAGACTCGCAGAGAGCACACAGCGCACGAGATTTAACATTTCGCCGTCATCGAAATTCAGCCGCCGTGGCAGGCTTCAATCTTCTTTAACATGTTCAATAGATGGTGGCAATGAAGTGTAACAAAGCGGATTAAAGCTTTCATCGCGAAATCGATACTTAGCCATTGACGATGGCAAAGCGCGATAGGGGACGGTTCAGACAAACGACTGCATTAGATATCGACGCCTCTCTGGAATAGTGTGCTACCGCTTATGTTAGTATCACTTGGCGACTCTGCCCTCTATTGTCAAAGTTTACGTAACATACATTTTAGCCGTGTGATGTAGGGATGGTCGAACTGTCTCGCACATACGTTTTGGAGTCGTTTTAGAGTTTCCGCAAGCCTCCACGAGGGAGGTATTCGGATTTTTCAGCTGTGTTTCTTTTGATGACCTCATATTCCTGGATAATTATTCTAGTAGACTGCACTGGTTCCTTATGCATCAGACATGAACTGCTCTCGCAACATAACAGCCCGCAGCTGCAAGCAACGGTCAGTTTGTTAGAACATAAGCCTAGTCTTTCAGTCGAAAAGAGCTCACGTTTGAATTCTGGGGTTTTACGTCCCAAAACCAGTTCTGATTATGAGAGAGGCCATAGTGGAGGGCTCCTGAAATATGGACCACCTGGGGTTCCTTAGAATGAGCTCACGTTCGCCAGCTATAAGCTGCCAAAGGTGAGCTATGCTGCGCGAAGGAACAAGTGCTGACCACATATTGCATTAACTTCTACTTTCAACCGAGCTTGTTTTGTGAGGTTCTATTTGTGTATTGGCCTGGGAAGACCTGTATGGTTGTGACGGCTGCGTAGAAGATCGTATATAAACGATCAATAAATGGAGCGAGTAACTCGCGAGGAACCTGCGGTCACACAAGAACACAATGCGATGCTGACAGATACATATTCCCGTGTTATGCTTGTTTTGTTCTTCTCTATGTTTTTGAATTTAAAATATTCTCTAGCGGGCCTCTGAATGATTGAAATTATTATGAGAGAATTATTCCACTATGGTTTTATCTACCAAACAAGTCATCTGATTATGACACATGCCTCTTGTAAACGTGCAGTGACATCGCTCCGTACAATCTCCTGTTGGCCTCGAGATCGACATGTAGGTGGCAGCACTGTGACCACGTCGCTGTGGATAGGCATTCACCAGCGTGCACTGGTTGTTTGCAGGCAGTTTGCAATTTAGATAATTGCTACCGTAAAATGTTAACAGGTGCGTCCCTAAATCTCATGTCAGCACAGGAAGAACTCAAAACGTTTCTATTGCACTTGAAGGAAGAGTGATATGCCATACAACAGGGCACTGACGTTACTCAGCCCCACCGTTAGACTTCATCGGTGGTGCTCTGCGTGTATGTTTCTTTAAGCATACTTCAATTTTCTACTGTACATAATGTTGGCATTGCTGTTACGCGACTGAAAGAGTTCGTTATTGTATTCTCGCAAATTTTTCATCATTGGTTACAACAAAAAATGGTTGTTACTACTCGCTGAGCTAAAGCAGCAGCTTATGTACTCCGCTGTATCACCTACACGCATACTTGCGTTGAAATGCCTTGCATGTCATGTTCCATAAAACTTTAGGTTGCGAACTAGCTCAATTAGTCAAGCTAAGTGACTGTACATATCGCTTCAGTACTGTGAGGATATTTTACAAACCCCTAAATTACGTAAACGTTTAAATAGCCAAACGCATCGCTTTCATCGCATGAATAGAAGCGTTTCTGTGACAAGAAAAGGTTTGTATTTTTAAGCGCCCAATGAAAGGTATTCTCTTCAAGCGAAAAACAACTGCCATTTGCGTCTCACAGTCACATATGGCGATACGGTCACAAGGTCACTGTCATATATTGCGATATATCGCTCCAGCACTGCACTGACATGTTGATGTTTCTCGCGCAACCTATTGAGGAGGACAACGTTCACTTTGTCGTGTACTTGAAATCGAGAACAGCTGCCAAGCTCAAACAAATCTGCCGAACCGGAGTGCGACGATGGGCTCGCGACACAGGTGCTCAGTAATTCTTAGAACGAGCAAATACTGCAGCGGAAACCCAAATAACACTATTGCTAATAATTTCATGCTTGGAGAACAATACATGAAAGCATTAAACACTGCACCGGCTCAGGGAACAAACATATTAGAGGGTATGCATGACGTGTACGCGCATGTAGAACCGCCGTGCCTAGCCGATGCAAGGAGCCGTCTACACATGGAGCTTCGTCAAATCGCCGCTGGGAGCCGACTCTGCTCGACGTCGAGGGATATAGGACTTGGTACTCGCGCGGTAACGCCTCGGCTGAAGTGACCGAAAAGCCGTACACTCATGCTAACAACAATTTCCATCTATTGTAACCATTTATTTATTTATTTATTTATTTACTTTTTATTACCCTCAGGGCCAAAGGCATAAAATAGGGGAGTAGGTTACAGCAAATGAACAAGAAACAATAAGAAAAAACAACGGTCAAGTAAAATGGCTTCTCAATTATAAAGTTTGCTAATATACAGTTGACGGTAATAGTCTAGATTAGTGTGACCATGTGCGCATCGTCAGCGCCAGGTATGTAACAGAGTATATTGCGCTATAACATTGGAGTACGACGATTCAGTGGATTTCAGCGATGCATCATTCGCCCGTTCCTAGTGAGGCAGGCGATCCCCGAGATGGATCATGGCGCATCAGACCGCCCCCCTCCCCCTTTTTTTGTTGGGATGCCTATACGTACGTGTACTGCGGGGTGATCTTTAATGCTTATACTTCGAGTCGATCAAAATTCTGAGAAATGGGTGTGATTTATTAAGAAGACAGTCACTGTATTACTGTTCCTTGTGCAACATTCTTTCATTCTAGCACATCGCAAGATATTTTGTAACCGGTACTCAGCAGTAAGGACACCGCTAAACTTAACTCGTATGCACCACCATACTAGTTCATTGTGCCTCTCGTTGAGATCAGCATTGTACGGACGTAAACAGGAATGGTTTCCTTATATTATCTCCTGCACACTCGCGTACAACGTTTTATCTCTGCCTTCCGGCAGCGAAGGCTCTTAAGCTAGCCGTACTTTGTGAAGCATGATACAATACCACGTAACATGTGTTCGGTGATGCTGGCGGGAACCAGTCGTGCCACATTGCATTACGCGACTTTTCGGGAATCGGTGACGTCACATTGCGGTATGTGATTTGGGCAAGAGCATGCAACGTGACGTGACAATCTTGTCTTGGGTGGACACTTGACATGTTCGCCTCAAAAGGACGTAACAAAATGTCACATGACATATTTCCCGAAAATGACCTAAGGCAATGCCACTGGGCAGGTTCCCACCAAAATATCACATGACTATCAAGTTGCCTGTTTCAGTAAACTACCAGCCAGCCTCGCTGGCTGGTAGTTTACTGGCTTTGTGCGACCAAGCGGAAGCTGCGTACTCTTATTCTTTTAATGAAAGGATACCTAAGATAATTTATTGCTCAATGGGTGTTATAGGAACATCGTGTTGCGCAGAGTGGTGCGGCCTCATAACAGTGCGGTACTTCCTGATATTTTTTTGCAATGTCCCAGCGCGGTGAATATTTAAGATTTGATTAAAGAGCACTAAACATGATCCGGGAAACGCGTGTTGAAAACTGAAAGGTGAGGACCCTGCCACATGATGACCTTTCGCGAACAGGTGCATCAGGCTCGTATATATTACTTTTTGCTATGCTTTGATGTCACGACGTTCACAGCTGCTCTCGTAACTTGTGTGCCCGCACCATACACTGCAAATAAGCCGAAAAGGACATATTCATCGACGCGTCCTTCCTTAAAATACCTGCCTGAATACCGTGCTCCCTTGAGTGGAACAGGCATGGAGTGAAAATGTGCGATGGGCTGGCAGGATGGCTAGAATTTCGATGGGAGCATGATAAAACTTGTGAAAAATGCGTAGCCGAGATATGTGACGTCGTGATTCTAGATCAGGAAGGTGAGTCCGGGTTTTAAGTTTGGAAACGCTGGAATTATAAGAATATTCAGGGTAGATAAAGCGTGCAGCACGGTTTTGGATCGATTCTAGAACGTTGGATAAGCTAGATTGACGGGTATCCCAGATAGAATATGCATGTCCTAGTTTCGGACGAACAAACATCGTATATGACATTAATTTGGCTCATGGGGAGTCAAGTCTTAAGTGTCTACGTAGGAAACCCAGAGTGCGATTCGCGGAATTGACTATGTTAGTAACGTGAGGTGACCATGAAATGTTATTTGAGAATGTGATGCCTAGATATTTGTAGCATTCAGCGGATGAGACTGCAGAGCCGGAAATGGTATATTCTGCTGACTGGTGATGGGACCTGCGATGTAAAGACACCAGTGAAGTTTTCTTTACGTTTCCAGACCTTAACCACGTATCACACCACGATAATATAAGGTTGAGGTGGTTTTGTAGAATAATAATATCTGCGCTGTTTGCTATGGGACGATATACGACGCAGTCGTCTGCAGAGGCGAATGCTAGAAGAGATGTTTGATGAAAGGTCGTTGATGTAAATGAGAAATAGTAATGGTCCGAGTACTGTACCTTGCGGCACACCAAAGATTACCGATGAACGGCTAGATGAGACAGACTTAGCACGCACAAACTGTTGACAATTCGTAAGAAAGCTACATTTGTATTAATGTTTAAACGAGAAAGCTTTAGCAGTAGCCGGTTATGTGGAACTTTGTCGAAGGCTTTTTAAAAGTCTAGGAATAGGGCATCAACAGGTATGTTTAAGACGAGGTTGGAAGTGATATCATGATAAAATAGAGCTAGTTGGGTTCCACATGAAAATCCTGAGCGAGAACCGTGCTGGCTAGAATGAAAAAAGTTATTGCTTACTAAGACCTTGGCAGTGTTCGAATAGATCACATGCTGCATTAGCTTGGAGCAAACGCTAGTAAGGGAAATGGGGCGATAGCTGCTGCAAAGAGATGAAGGACCTTTTTGGGGGCTGGATAAATTTTGCCCACTCTCCAGTCTTCCGGCACCACTCCTGATGATAATGAGTGCTGAAAAATGTGGCAGAGTAGTGTACTGATAATTGATTTCGTGTTTTTCAGCATTTTTGCGTTCATACCGTCGATGCCGCATGAAGAGGAGAGTTTTAGTGAGTCGATTAGTTTAGCGATGCCGTTTGGGCAGAATGTGATGTCAGGCATAGCACTATGGTTGCAACTGAGGAATGAAAGAATGTTGTCGACAGGTTCAACGGGAAACGCGGAAGAGAAAAAGCTGTAGAGTTGTTCAGCGGCCTCATGATCAGGAATCGGATGGTTCTGATCGTTGTACATTGCTAACGGCTGTGACTGCAGAGTGCAGTGCGGTTGCACAGTGCTAACGGTTGTGAGCCCAGGTAGGAACGTCATCTTGGACACTTTTTCAGGCTCAGAAGTGAGAACAAGGTCAAGAATATGAAGGGAGTTATCACTGTCGCATGTAGGTTCGGTGACCAATTGCGTTAGACCAAAAGTTAGACATTAACTGACGAAATCGCTCTCTATACTGTTTTTGGAAGACACATGCGAAGTTATTCCAACATATTGCTGGAAAGCCGAAAAGCAGTATCGGGAAATGTCGATAAGATTCAGTTATGGAGCGAATAGCCTCGTGGAATTGGGGTACAAAAGGGGGTGACTACCATGGGGACGATAGCAAACAGATTATTGTGGGAGGATAATTGGCATTACAAAGAACAAACAAGAATTCTAAGCATGAGGATGTCTTTCGCTGCACTGAAGATCTTTATGGCTTCCTATTAGCACGCCACCACAAGGTTTATTAGTATGATCACGTCGAAATACATAGAAATCTGGAAAAGTTGTAGCAACTCAGTGTCGGCAATAGAAGGGTTGAGCCATCCCTCTGTATTTGCGAACAAACCTGATTCCATTGTATTAATTAGGCTCTGAAGAGCGTCTGCTTTAGGAAGGATGCTTCTTATGTTCGTATATAGAAGCGAGAACGGCTCTTCGCGGATTGGCATGGCTTGGGCTTAAGCGTTTAAAGGGTGGTGTACAACCTTTTGAGCATTGTAGTCGTATCAGTAGGTGTTGCTACCAATGATTAGCTTGTCATGCCGAAGTTTAAATGATTGCTCCTGGGCTCTTCCGGATTCAGCAAGATGTTTCCTGGCTTGTAGTGTATTGGGGGAGAAATCCTCACAAATTTGGAAACTGGAGCCTTTCAGTTTATAGGCGCACGACAGAACTTTAGTCTTAAAGTGAGCGAATCTAACGATGATTGGACGGCTTTTGTTTAATTTGTACTTTCCGAGTCTATGGGCTCTCTCGACTTTCATAGGCTCAATCATGGTGTTTAGCTCTTTGCTGCAGAAGTGCAGCACTGAAGCCTCGGATTCTGCCTACGTTTCGCGCTCGCGCTCCGGGAAACCAAAAAATACGACGATCGAACGGCGCGCTCGGTCTTCCGAGTCGTCTAATCTCCCACGGATTGTCGCTATATCTTTCACATTTTTACCAAAAAGTACCCGGATATCATCGATTTGTTCTTTTATACCCATCATCGATTCGCAATCACTTTCTATTTTAGTGAGTCTTTTGTTGATTTCTCTGATAGCGCCGTCGTCCTGGGATAACTTCTGCCGAATGGATTTAAGTTGTTGCAGCATGGAAGCCTGACCGGACTGGAGTTCTTTAAGAACCAGAAGCAAGTCACCGGGTAGCTGCGTCTCTCCAGAACGAGTGTTAGGACCAGGGTTCAGTTCTATGTCACCTGACGACGCTAATATCTCTTTGATGACATGTGCACAATCAACTGCAATATCTAAACAGCACTTTGGGCCTGGCAACACCAGTGGCGCCGCATAACGAGTGCGACGTGCGTATAATGAATATTCATTTTTTACCTGCAATACGAAAAGGTGTCGCATGTGAGTTGCCATGACCATGGCTGTGGTGCTGCCAAGCCCAAGGGGGGCCGCGCCAGGCCTGCATGCACATATGCGTTCCGGTGGCGAGGAGGGCGTAATCGGGAGATCAGCATTTGTCGTGGTCACATGAGCTAGTACCGATGTCCGGTGCATTGGCTCGAGTAGTGGGCGTAGCGGAAAACTTGACGTGTCCAGTGTTCGCTGGCAGTGCGGTGTAACAGGCGGTTCAGGCCATGTGCAGCACGCACACATACCGTGATTGCGAGGGCCCCCGACGGGCGACCAGGCAGCACGTTGCCGCATGGAATAGCGCGGGACCATAACAGCGCCTGAAATACAAAAAGGTGTCGCAGGTGAGCTGCCGTGACCATGGCTGCGGTGTTGCCAAGCCCGATAATTCAGAAAGACACAGTGAAAGACACAGAAAGAAAGACACAGTGAAAGAAAGACACAGAAAGACACTATCAGAAAGACACTATCAGAAAGACACAGTGACAAACTTAGGATTTATTCTGACGTTTCCGCTGGAGGCCAGCCCTTTTCAAAGATGAAATTTTCTCGTGGGCACATGGTCTTTAAGTACACTTCAAGAACATGCATAATGGGGGTGGAAAGGGGGAGATCACAAAAAGATAAAATGAAATGAAATAAAAGAAGGGGGGGGGGGGGTTGGGATACACATGTGTGTCCAGGAAGCAAAGGCCAGTCCAAGATGACGTCTGCGTCCGCACGGCGCCACGATAACAAAGAACGGGTGCTGAGTCCTGGTGCTGCGACTCCCGCAGTGCATTGCGGAAGCGCTGAAGCCAAATGTCGTTCTTGTGTTCCACCCGTTCTTTGTTATGGAGGCGCCGTGCGGACGCAGACGTCATCTTGGACTGGCCTTTGCTTCCTGGACACACATGTGTATCCCAAACCCCCCCCCCCCCCTTAATTTATTTATTTATTTATTTACTTTTACATACTGCAGCCCAATTTGGGCTATCGCAGGAGTGGGTTTTTTATACATCAGCACACACAAGAATCCAACTCTTAACAACAAACAAGAATAGAACTCTTAATAAACAAATTCCAAATCAATACATTCATGCAAAAAATCTTCTAAAGGCAATGATCTAGTTGACCCAAGTAATACATTCCATATTTGTATAGTGTGCGGGAAAAAGCTGAATTTTTTTAAATAGTACGTGGATGGAATGGTGTCAGGTTGAGCTTGTGGCTATTCCTTGTGGGTTTCAGTTTATCAGGAGACAGATATTCGTTAGTTAATGCGTAGCGTGGGGTATTAACAAGAATATGCAGCAACTTTAGGCATTCGAGATCGCGTTGCTCAACAAGGTTTGCAGACCTAGCGTAGCAAGTTGAGCGGAGGGTGAGAAATTCCAGTCGTAACGGCGGGAAATGAAACGGATGGCTTTCTTCTGAACGGATTCTAGTGTGCTGATATCCGAATTTTCATGAGGGTTCCATACGGGGCAGGCATATTCGAGGATGGGATGGATGAGCGATTTATACGTTAGCAACTTTGTTTCGCGTGGAGCATCTTTTAATGTACGATTTAGGTAGCCTAGTTTCTTTAAAGCTTTATTGCAAGTGTATTCGATGTGTTTAGACCAAGACATATTGGGTGTGAAGATGAGGCCTAGGTATTTATATTCGGACACACGTGATAGAGAGTAGCCATTGAAAGAGTAATGCAAACACCGAAACGGAGCTGCGTTTACAAAAGGAAAGAGCAACTGTTTTAGTAAAGTTTATGTTCATTTGCCATGTGTCACACGATCTGCAAAATTGTGCAAAACAATCATTAAGTAAATTGTGGTCATCATTGGTATTAATTCCAATATATAAGACACAGTCATCAGCGTAAAGGCGGATTTTCGCAGGCACATAATTGGGTAAATCATTTATGTACAATAAGAACAAAAGTGGTCTTTTTGTGAGCTCCCCCTTTCCACCCCCCATTATGCATGTTCGTGAAGTGTACTTAAAGACCATGTGCCCACGAGAAAATTTCATCTTTGAAAAAGGCTTGCCTCCAGCCGAAACGTCAGAATTAATCCTATGTTTGTCACTGTGTCTTTCTCATAGTATATATATATATATATATATATATATATATATATATATATATATATATTCAGAAGAAGAAATCCGCACGATTAGCAAAAACACTATAACTTTACTGACATTGCGGCCAGTGGACCGGCCTTCATCAGAGTAAAACCGTGTTCCAGAGAGCACCTTCCTATTAAGGGTACAGGAAAGGGAGAGAGTGCGGCTACAAAGCCGTATATCTGTACAGGGAACGGCTATGAAGTCTGCCTGGACAGAACATGTGATCGGCTGCGGCGAGTCACGAAGCGACACCGTAGCCTCTTAATTAACAGCAAGGCGGCACACTTGCCACCCCGAGGGATTCTACTGCGTGTATGTAACGCAAGTACAAAGCCACTATCCATTGTAAAAATGGTAATCACCACTTCTGAAAGGATATTAAACAAAATAAACGATGATTTATTGACAAACTGCTGGCTAGGGCCGACTAGAATATCTTGAAATGAAAAAAATATAAACCACGAAAGAAGAAAGATGGAAATAACGGATATAACAAAAGTTCACCAAAAAAGTAAAGTGTGAAAGAACCCATTGTAGTTGTTTCAAATGCCTTCCTCATAATAGCAATGCCCTAGTCACTCGGGAAACATGTGAGCTTACCCATGTTTTCATTAATGCCTGAGGGAGCGGCTTTGAACTTATAAATGCGGTAGAACTCGCCAACCTCGCGGTTTTGGCGCGTCCGAAAGCCCGATTCCAGTATCATTGCCTTCAGGTCGGTAATTGAATGGCCGGGAAGGTGCGCGTGCTTAGACAGGGGCAGGTTCAAGGAATTTTTTGCGTGTTACTTGTTATAATTCAATCGTGCTCGGAAAGGTGTTTCTTCCTCACCAACACATTTTTGATTACATTTAGTGCACTCATGCAGGTAAACGACATTAGCCGTGTAACAATTGAACTTTCCTTTAATTTTTACAAAAAAGTTGGAACACGATGCTTGTTACTTATTGTCCAACATTTTGTCCAACTTTGGCTGCCGCATCAATATAAATATGAGGTGTAGCACTTCCGTAATATTTCACTTGTTTGTCGACGTGTCGGTCAGGGCCTGACCTTTCTCAAGACAGTATTTTTTTTTCTCCTGTGAGTTTATATATAGCCATAGCAGAAAGGGCGGAAAATATTTACTGAGTGCGCAAAGATGGCACGGGGCAGAGGGGCACCAACATGTTTTCTCCGAATGCGCGTACGGCGGCAATTTTGAAGGAGTGCCATTCGGCCTACTGCATCCAGACGATCGTGGGAAAGCCATTGTCAGCCTAACGACACGTCCAGCGACAAACATGGCTTTAAGTGGTTGTTCGTTTTGGGGAGCGTAGTGGTTAAGAATGCCGCCGCTTGGGGTAACACATATGCCGTTCATCTCAAACCACTTCAACGTCTTCAAAACCAAGCGATAAAATTAATGACCTTTAGCCCATTCCGTTCCCATTCTCTACCTATCTATCCACATCTTCGCATCTTGTGCATTCAAAAGTTGTTTTATCACAGATTGTTGGTCATCACATACCGTCTCATTCATCACGAAATACTATTAGACTGTATTCCTTTTCATATCCTTATCAACAACAATAATACCAGGTTTTCGGAGCGTAACAACCTTCTCTTACCTAAAATCAAATCTAACTATGGCAGATTCACAGCGCGTTTCTATGGTGTTCATCTCTGGAATCATGTACCTTTTCATGCTAAGTCATCCCGTTCATTGCCATCCTTTAAATCCAAAATTAAGAACATGCTCTTAGACGAACCTTTTGTTCTTTAGTAATATTTTTTTCATCACTTGATTCCTTTGTATCCCTTATGTGCATTATTTCGTTTTAATATTGTGTAACGCTGTTATGATGAATATGTAACTTTTTATTTTTACTATATATTTTTATGTGATAACTGCTTCTATTTTTTCTCGCACTCTTTAGTTTCTTGCTGCTGTTATTTACGTTTCATGTACCCCACTAATTATATGGAGGTCCCCCTAACAGTTTCTTACTTTGGGACCTCCTGATCCTGTTCGTATTATGTAACCCGTTTTTTTTCTTTTTGTACATGATAAAACAAATAAACTTGGCTTGACTTGACTTATAGGTATCTTTCGGAGTACATGCGGCAGGGGCCAGATGTTTTCTTATATGAATAGTGTGATCAATAAAAGGGGGAAAGCGATATGTGAGCGAAGTAGCAAGAATATTTGAATAAACGAATATAAGGAAAATGCGCTAGTTGAAAAGGGAGGGAAAAGGACGCAAGAAGTTATACAGAGCGCCACATATTTCAAGTTGACATGGACAGCAGTTACGATCGCCGAAAGCGCCGGCTCTGACATAAAGCAGCTCTGTTTTCATGTCGGTTATTGGTTGATTTGTTCTTAATTATCCCTTGGTGTTATTCTCCCTTCAATGGCGCGCGCATTAGCGTCTCCGCCGCCACTCCCCCCTCCGTCTCTTCTAGCGGCCGCTTTCAACCGCGGCGGCATTCTTAACCACTACACTCCCCAAAACGAACAACCACTTAAAGGCATGTTCGTCGCTGGACGTGTCGTTAGACTGACAATGGCTTACCCAGGACCGTCTCGATGCAGTAGACCGAATGGCACTCCTTGTTTTAATTTAATTTTATTTATTTTTTTCAGCGCCACCGTGCAACCGGTCACGTACCCATCACCTGTCCTTTCCCCCAGTTCCTGAAAATTGACACTGTACGCGCATTCGGAGAAAACATGTTGGTGCCCCTCTGCCCCATCGCATCTTTCCTCACTAACTAACAGGAGAAAACGAAATACTGTCTTGAGAAAGGTGATGCTCTGACTGAAACGTCGACAAATAAATGAAATATTACTGAAATGTGTGTGTGTGTGTGTGCGTGTGTGTGTGTCTGTGTGTATTACGCAGCACTGTGAATCCCACTGGGGCATAGACCTTGGTAAGGCTAGCAACACACGTGGAGGTTGAAGGTGAATGCCGGAAGCAATGGCTCTCGGTTAAAAAAGTAATATGCGTTTAGTAAGCATGTGAATTTATGGTGTTCGTTGCATTTGGCGGCAGCGGGGGTATTCTGCCACATGACAGGCCCACAGGATACAGTCAGCAACCTGGAATACGCTTTGGAAGCCTACGTTAGCAAGAGGACGGAGCTAAGAGAGCAAATCAGCGTGGCAATCGCAAGTGTAGGAATGCCTCCTTCCACAGTCATTGTTGTGTTCCCGAGGCGTTGAGTGGACAAGTATGCGGAGGACGAGTCCGAGAGTGCATAGTTGGTAGGGAAGGATAAACTGCATCGGGAGTTACTAAAGCAACAAAAGGCGTTCAAAGAGTTAGCAGGGGGAGTGCGAGGGTGTGAACCCGTAAAAGAGCACGACATGTGGGAAGCGTCTTATCAGAGTACTATTGAACGCTATAGCTCATACGCACGTGACACATGGTCAGGGCGAAGGCATAAGCAAAGGGGAGACAAAAACTTAGTGCTGAAGGAAAGTCCGAGCACTTGACTGCGCCGGGAGTTCCAATTGATACCTTGAAGACAGAGACAGAAACGCCAGCCCCATGCACCATACATTCGACTTCAGAATTCACCTGGCTTTCTCACTGGAGCCGGAGAACGACTGGCTGACACGATACGACCCCGATATCAATATGCTAGACTTTGCTATCAGAAAGCCAGAACTTGGCGGCTGAGAGCATCCAGTGCTTCGATAACAGAATGTAGCCCTTCGACGTGCAGCTTCTGGCAGAGCTGTCGTACAAATGGTGCACACCCTAGCCGGCTGATTTGTTACTCAAAACCACCCAGAATTACTGTTTGCCACGGGCGCCAGCGACACAGCGGAAATGCGGACACCTCGATTTCCCAGTGGTGGGGGGAATGGTCGAAAGGAATTGTACGTGCACAAGTCGAAGGTCATGAAAGGATCGGGGTATCCCGACCACCTCAGAGGAACAACGCTACTGATAAGCTGCTCCTGAAAGATTCCATAACCAAGTGCATAGCAACGCAGAATGCCAATGATAGAATAGACGTCAAAGGTATCTCAGTTTCCGGTCTTACACGGTCCGGTACACACGAACATGTGACGAGGGCGCAGTCTGCGACAGCGCGTCGAGCACTAGATTCATAAGCTGGCGACACGTCTTCTCTGCAGCAAAGTTGTGCGCCACCGGAAGAAGAGACCGCTGCACTGATCAAGGAATTGGAGTTCTGACGTGATCTCTCCCTGAACCCTGCCAATACGAATACATAGTACAAACACACTTTTAAAATACCAGTACAAATACTAGCACAAACACATAGAACTGGTGTACTAATAGACCAGTAGCCTTGCAGAGATTGCTTCAGGGATATCTAGTACTCATTTATACCAAATCTAGCTGCAGCTAAATTTTGTGTCGTTTGGCGCTCAGTGTAAAGATGCGGGATAAATACCATCAATAACCATAGCAATTGCGAGATTCATCCCATGTGAAGATAAATGGGCATGTTTTTACACGCTTTTATTACCTCGATGTGCGGTGAAGCATGTCAGGATTAGAAAAATTTCGTGACACAGTCATGGAATCAAGTTGAAATAAACAGAATGCTGTCTTTTGATGCGCCCCGGTCGTTGGCACTCTATTATTTGTTATTGTCCGCCGCGGCAGTCTAGTGGTTATGTGCTTGAATGGTGGTTCAAGAGATGTTGGTTCGAACACTGGCTGCGCGGTCGCCATTAGATGAAAGTGAAAAGTAGTACAAACACTGGTACTGTGCAATGCCAGTACACGTCAAAAGAACGCAGGGTGGCCAAGATTTCCTGAACACTCGCCTACAGCGGTGCTCACAATCTTATGGTCTCGCTCCATCAATTCTGTCAAATATTATTAGCCTCACTTTTAGTACAGTGCAATGCAGAAATGGCTTTCTTAACTAGCGTGACACATTCCCCCAGTAGCCGATGATCATAGCTAATGTAACAGCAACACAAGAGCCGAGGACGAAAGAGGACACGTAGTGCTTAGTTATTTGCCCCGAAACGGTCTGTGTACATATAGTTGCCCTTCGGTTATTTTATTACAGAAAGAAATCGCACATTTGAACGGTTGCGATTAAATACGTTGCCTTGGCTTCCACTGTACCAGCGCCTTAGAAGAAAATTGTCATGCCTTGGTCACCGACACGGTGGGGGCGGGGGGGAGGTTCACAATCGCTGCTTCTACGCATGTCGTGTCAGTATCTATACATGGGCCGCGTTTGCTGTGCTGTTGCATACGCTATCATTCACCATCAAGCCCAAACCTACACAGTTCTGATCCTAGGTATCGCATTTGCATCCCAAATGTTTAAGTGGCTTTCGATATACGCAGATTTGGCCTGCGTGTAACGGAAAGACAAGCAAATTTTTCCACCACTGCAGAGCCAGCTCAGCGCCAGGATGTGGGTGACCACCATCGACGCCTCGTTCGACTGTTCCCCATATTGTGCATAAAGCCTTAAGGTGCGAATGATAATGTAGTTCAAAGATATCGCGTGATTTTTCCATGTGATGTCGCTTTGATAGCTGTGAAATGTAATCATTACCACGCAAGCATTACGCAAATAGTGGTACACGCAGCCGTCTTCTCCTGCTCAGCCATGAGCATAGCTCGATTCGAACGTTGGGCGATTACTTCGCTTTCGCCCGTTCTTCACTTGCGCATAGACGTCCGTTTTCACGAGGCACAGCAGCAAACATGGCCGAAGGAAGGGCCCATGGAAACACACCTGCATCATTCAAGATCAATGACGAAGATTCCCTCACGGGCAGTGAAGGTTCTGACGCCGACTCGGACACTCCGCTGGACCTCACCTGGTGAGCTCTCTGCATGTTGACTACGCATAGCAATGAGCTGGCGTCATGACAGAAACGCGCGCAGGTTCCATGGAACTGTACTGCTGGAATTTCTGAAGTGCATTCTAGAATACATCGAGCAATTGTTCTTTTGCGAGATAATGGCAGTTCAGTGAGGTGTGCGATGTTACCTTGACGTTTTTACAGACTTCCCATTTTAGAACGGCATAAGTTAGGCAAAATGTCTAAATTTACTATCTTGTTACGACGGTTTGCAGACGGTTTATCGAAGCGTTACCGCAACGTCTCTAACCCGCAGCAAGACAGCCGGTAATCAGGAATGGTGGGGTAACAGCGTTATATTTTACTAAGCAGACATTTATCCACTAGAGCCTCGAAAAACGGCAAATGATATGGCAAAGATGCCATAATCAGAAGAAGGTTTCCGTGTTGCTACAAAATACTGCGACCCTGATACACGCGTTCATGTCATCTTGCACGGCGCGTTAGGGTGCTGAACAAAAGCCGGACACAGGACAGTGGCTGTGATCGTGCGAACTTCAGTTAGCTCTGGCAGTGTGTCGCGATATAAGTAACAAACTATTTTAGACCAAAGAGCCACCTTCATTGTAAGGGACAATCCATTTGCACCCACCATTATAGTTTAGGTAGAGTGTCATGATTCCCATCACCGAATGCGGGAGCCATATGTAGACGGCGGTCATATTTCAGCATAGCCATTAAACAGCGTCCGCGAAAGCTCGTGGCATTTGCAATGCATAGCGGAGCGACAAAAACAAGGATACATCAACCCTAGAGATTGCTAGAAAATACAAGAGGGAAATTTGGCGCTAGTGTCTACGGGAATTTCAAACAAGGCGGTTGAACCAGCATGTGATCGATGGGCGTGACATGGATTTACCTAGGCTTAGTTGTTCTCGTTTCATACGTCCTTGTGGCTTTTAAGAATGGGTCATGTATGACAAAATACTGCACTAAAATAGGAGTTTGTAGTAATTATTACGTGAACAGGTCTTGTTCATTTTTCTCGGATAGAAAAATACAGAACGCTCAGAAATTTCGCAATATGATGGGATAATGTTACCTCCTTTACTTGCGCGCAAATTTAGAAGCGTACACCAAAGTTTAAGTTCGAGATATAATGTTATTTGAAAGGAAAATGCATATCTCTGCCGTTGTAAGTGGTGCGCTAACGTTTTCAAGTGTGTAAAGAGTAGGTGCGCTTGCTAATATGGACACACGAGCTTTCGATCGCTTCTAAGGACAGGGCTAGTGTTCCAATATGTTATTACAAAACTATGCGTTTGAAGGAGCCGTAGCATCAACGCAGTTTCGTTGGAGGGTTTTCCGCCCAAAAAAAAAAAAAGAATGGATGTTAAACAGCCGTGCCCTAACCTGCGTCGGAAACTGCGCCTGAGCCTTTATCAGGGCTGGCTTTGAGCATCGTCTGTGGTTGCATCCACTCAGCGTATGCTAGGCATGATACCTGCGCCTGCTGGGGGCATTTCTTTGGCATTGTATTAAACAGATAGCGGAATTGAAGTGCAATAGTGCAAGATATACCAAGGGCGTTGTCATAAGGAATGCATCCCAGGCAGCACGCCAACACAGGACTTGTATAGGCGTGAAGTCGGCCAAAGTCGGCAGCGATATCGGGCCTACGTCGGCAAATCGCGCTCGCGCTACTTTGACCCACATCTGCCCGACGATGACCAGCCAGAATGGCGCCAATGTGGCGAAGCCGCCGTGGGTCGAACTTGGCCAGCAAGAGTGGGCGAAATTTGGCCAGCCAGAATGTGTCAAATTTCGCCAGCCAGAATGGGTCGGATTTGGCTAGGTAGCATTGGCCGATGTTGCGGGCATTCAGGCGTTTTTGCCGTGTTGTCGGCCCCGCCGACATCGGGAAACCCCTTGCGCGACCGTTTACAGCCACTATGGTGTTTCTAGTTTATCCCACGTGTGTCGCGCCGTTTGGATTGCATTATTTTATCGTGTTTTTTATCGTTGAAAATCTTGTTTTAGCGAATCGTTTTAACTTCTCGGTTGTCGCTAATCGGACAGGTTGTCGCGTACCGGATTCCGCGCGTATGCCAACGTTGGAGTAGAAGTTAGGGTGAAAGAAATTATTGAAAACCTTCCACGTGGGTAATATTTTTTTTTTAATTTCTTGCGACGTACGTGAACGGAAAAACAAAACAAATCGCTGGTTGTAAGTCGAGGTTGCATGATGTTGTTGTTGTTTTGTGGGGTTTTACGTCCCAAAACCAGTTCTGATTATGAGAGACGCCGTAGTGGAGGGCTCCGGAAATTTCGACCACCTGGGGTTCTTTAACGTGCACTGACATCGCACAGCACACGGGCCTCAACATTTCGCCTCCATCTAAATGCAGCCGCCGCGGCCGGGATAGGTTGCATGATGTGCAATGAGTAATGAAATCTATAATTTCCTATGCCGGAATGGACGTGCGAAGACAAAATGGAAATATGTAGGCATCAGGGAGGTAGCAGTCACACAGATACATACACACATATCTTTACAGCGGCACATCCACGCAAACATACACCCCAGGGGTGCTACCGCGTAGAGATTCCTTTTTTCGTTCCAATGCCTTTCGGCGTTACCTCAGTGCTGTCGTCATCGGTGGGCGGCGACGCTTGACGTATTTCAAATTGCCCAATCGTAAGCGGCCGCTTTTTCTCCTCTTTCTGCGCCGTTCGCCTGCTTGCATAGTAATTATGTTTGGTAAGCAAGTAGCTAATAAAGTTGTGGTTGCGCGCTTATTAGATGAAAATGGTTTAGTAGCATTAAAACGCAAAAGCGAAGGAAATATGCGGCAAACAACACGCAAACACACGTGTATTTGTAGTCGTAGCCACATTTGCGCCGTACGTGAATCCAAGCCGTATCGCTGAGCGCGAACAAAATGGCAACCATTGTGTGATACAGCTGACTGTTTTCATCGGTGATTCGTCCGGATCAGCTGCAACATTGTCGCTGAAGCGTAGTACTTTCGCCTGAGGAGAAATTCTACACTCCACATTTTTCCGGGAGTGACGGAACACTGAATTCAGGTGAGCACAAAGTGTTACTGCCGTGGTCTGTTGCCGCTACGTGCATTGTTTGATGTGCGCGCTTTGTTTTCCTGCAACAGGAAGCTGTTCGGAAGAGAACTCGTCATATTATCGGACAGTAAAGTGGAACACCGTGAGGTGGCCGCGACCGAGTACTCGCAAGGTAGCGAGCGCCTTTTGACGGGGCACCCCCACGGCACAGCGTAATTTCATGCAATCTGTGATCAGCTGCAGTCCGTTGCGCAATCTACCAGCCACTGTCGTCGCCGATCCGAGAAAGCTGCTGCTGCATTCGCAAAAGTAAGCACATGCACTACATTACCTTGTCTAAACGCAAGAAATTGCGAAGCACGAAAATAAAGCAAAATGAGAGCACGAAAATAAAGTGTGCTGGCGTGTATGCCATAAGATTTTAACATAAATTTTTTAGCACTGCTTAAATAACGTGTTGTCGTGTTCAGTGATGTGTTTTATGCTCCTCACAGACGTGCGAACGTATGAAATGGTGGCTCGGATTAACGTCTGTAAAAAATACAACTCGGAATACACAAATGGTGCCATTTCTCTTTTTTTATATAAATAAGTCCTGCACAATACGGGGCACTACTTCTCCAGTTCTTTGGGAAGTGATGGGTGTCACGCGTATCTGCTATGCTCATGACATGCTGCTTGCCGAGTACGATATTTGCCTTCTTCGCACCCATGTGCGATTTACTCATTTAACTATTGTCTACCTTGTGAAATCGGAACTTAGTCGTTTTGTTTAAAGCTGTGAACTTCAAGAAAGGAAGCAGCCAGAGCTTCAATGTTGAGCTTTCCGCATGAAGTGTTCGCATTTGCTTTTCACACGTGCTTTTGTTTGTGCTCTGTGCAATACCAAATTAGCATAGACCCCCTTTCCAGCAGTGCTCGCTAAAGTCGAGCAGTACGTGTATAAGTGCAGATGCATAGACATACAGTTGCTTACTCGTTTTCACATAACCTCTGTATATGAAAACAAGATGTGAATGTTCTGGAAAATGCAAGCGTATATGTTTGGTAAAGGTAGGCATGCTTTTATTTCTGTATGTTAGTGTGCATGTAAATTTGTGGTGCTTCAGCACAGACTCACACAGCATTTGTGCATGAGCTTACAATTGTATACATTGAGATCGAAACAGTAATGCCGTGAGGCCTCGTTAGCATCGCCTTGCACATAAATTGATTTTGATCTTTTTTTCAACCAGCACGAGGAATCCGAGAAGCCGAGCCAGCAGTAGCGGGGTGCACACCGCCTGGTGCACCAATTCAAGGTGCCAGATGACATCGAGTGCCTGCTGCAGCAGCTTGTCTACGCCCTCAGCAAGTTTACTGCCCCAGCTCAACCCCACTCCCCCTCCTTGACCTGCCTCATTAGAGTATCCATGCATAAGAGCGAAAATTTTCATTATGATACTTTTTTTCTTAAGCTACTTCATGTACTGGTGATTGTTTGAAGACTGAGTATCTGCAACTTATGACAGGAAGTGCCTTTGACAGTGTTTAAGTGAAGCATTAATTCACTGCTTAAGTTATACCACAATAGTAGGAGTGTCCAAAATAGTAGGCTCTGACAAAAGCTCACTGTGGAAGCGTAAACGTCCAAGCATCCCATCATTGTCACGTAACATCAGACACGACAGCACACTGCAAATCTGCATGTTCATTGTAAGAAAGCTGTAGGTTGTGATAACTTCAGGTTATGTTGCAGCGACTTACATGCACAAGAATCATTTTACAAAAGAAAAGTAGCTGAGAGAAATTTCTTGCCTATGCACCTGTCTCTGTGGTGTAGTTGCCTGTATTTAGTCTTTCATATATTTTTTTACTCCTGTATCTTTCTACATTGATTTATATGTTTAGGTTTATGCTAAAAGTTCTTTGTTGACAATTTCTTGTTCCTTTCTACCATTTTATGTTTATAGGATTCAAACAATAATATATTGATTTACAACATAACACTCATGTGCATGTAAGTCCATATTTCTCACAAGATTAGCGGAACACTTTGTTGGACTAATTGGTACGCAATCATCTGTTTTGTGGCACTGAAAAATACAAACCACCAGAGAGTATCAGTGGCCTGTCTCATGTGTGGCGCTCATCCCTTGTACTCTCTTGTGGTTTGTTTATATTGATGCCAAAAAACAAGAGATGTTCTTGTATTTAATGAATTCAATGCGAGCTGTGATTACTTATTTTTGATCCTGTTTGAAGGCATTTTGTATGCTGCAAGGTTCTCTTAGGTGCAGTATTTTCCTTTCTGGTTTATTTGTATAATCACTGCGCAGTTCACTACGTGGATGCATACTTAGTTTTCCTGGTGAGCAATCCTTCTTTTATGCTATGCCGCTTTTCAGAGGTTTCATGGTGTTACCTGTGATATTTTGTGATGCATACATCCACAATTTTTCATCAGAGTGGAAGGTCATGGCAATGTGATGCCTGTGCACTGCAGAAATTACACACGCTTAGAGCACACCTTGTGTCGCGTAGGCAATGTGGTGCTTGATTTTAAACATATTCATCATTTCAATTCTTTCGATGCTGTGTTTCATAAAAAGCAAGTAGCTGCTTCATTTGTACGCTGTCAATTAATAGCTGAGTGTTCCATAATCTCCTAGACCACACATTATGGAGCTGGTTAGTTGCTGAGAATTAATGGAAAATTGTGCAACATTGCAAGCAAAGAAATCTCATTGTATTGGTCTACAACTGTAGTACTCTACACAGTAATTATATTACTGTATGAGCATTTGCAGGAATGTTCTACTTACACAAAAACAAGAACTATAGATGTATGCTAGAAGGAAGTACATATAATGTTAACTTCGAGCAGATTTATTTACTTGTCATTTCTACATTTATGTTGCAGGCTTGCTTTGTAAACATTGCACTTGACACACGTTACAGACCTATTTACACATACAGCTCCTCTTCATGTACATTGGTCTACAATGAACTGTTTGCTTTTCTCACAGCATGGTGCAGTTCCCCCCGCCTCCCCCCTATTTTCATTCGCAGGGCATGAGGACAGAAAACAATTATGGGTGCTAAATAATGAGTGCTGTTGCAAATGTTTACATTAGAGGTAGCTTGGCCTATGCACATTTCCACTGGCAGTGGTAACTTGTACAGCACAGAAATAAAATTTTGGAATATCCTCGTTATTGACTACCACTTTTTTTGCAAATGCAGGTGGTTTTGCTAATGATCAATCAGCCTTGCTATTCTTCGTAATGTAATCGCAATTCAAAGGTAGCCAGCACAGTATTTGGCATGCCAGGTAATGATTTTCAGTGGCATGTTCACCCTCTGAAGCGAATTGCGTGATGGTTATGTGGAAGAGTGGTGGGGAAAGCGGAGGCGCAGTGAATGAGACTCTTGGTCGAGCACAAGGCGTTGTGCTAGTTGCACTTTCCTGCAGCTGGTGGCTTGCAAGCTTCCGTTGGAAGTTATGAAATGAGCAGGAAGCTGTGCAAAACATTATCCTGTCTTACCGAACCTAAAAATCGCGGCCACAACAGTATGTTTGCCATCTGTGTAAAAACAGCTTGAGCAGCGAACTTCATTCCCAGACAAATGAGAGTTTGAAAAAAGAAAAACGAAAACAGTTGCAATTTCGCAGAAGATACTGGACAATTTGCATGCACAAGCATTGAAGGGGCTTTCACATTGTGTTGCTGTGCGTTACACACTGCATTCAAGCACACTGTTTCATGAGTCACGTGCAACGCTCTCAAAGTTGGTGCTCTTTATGCTGTGTACTTCTACAACCAAAAAGTAGTACATTGATTGAATAGATCCAGAAACAACAAATGCTTTGCTGGCAGCCATCAGCGTCAACAAAAAACCTTGCATTGTTGGTGAAAAAATCAAAATACATTATTCATGCCAGATGTTCGTTTGTCGAAGTACTATACGCCTGCTTTTCTTTAATGGACTGCATGCATAGCCTTCCAAGCGTTCCATCTTATGTAGTGGAATATACCCAAAAAATACTTGAAATTCAAGAACAATCCTCTCTATTCTAGTGCAAATAATGCAACAAAAAGCCATATTTCTGCTGCACTATAATGCAAAGTACTCATTAAATACCGTATTGTTTCACATCGGACATTCTAGAGGTGGCTTTATACATCTTTAATGACAGCATGAAAACACACAGTAAATGTTGCATGGTTGTGACCACGCTCCAGTATGCAAGCATGTATTCTGTAATTTAGTCTTGTGATGGAATTACTTGAACAAGATAAGTTTCCTTTTTGTCAAGCATCTGGTAGCACATTTGAACAACGTGGTGTATAGTCAGCAGAAATGATATGAATTGACTCTGCGATTCCAGCAAAGGGGCCACAATATTGCAGCTATGCTTTGTTGTGCTTAACGATGTCACAGTTGTTGCACTTTTATCTGTACTGTCCTCAAATAATGTGCATGCAGTGCCACACTTTGCAACAACGGTGTCCCACCCTGTACAGTGTTCTCATATAAATACAGTGATCTCGATCCTCAGCTTTGGGGCAAGCCCTGCGGGACTCTACTCCTGGCTGTTGCTGCTGATATCACCTACGTCCAACATGAGAAAGCCCTCATTAAGTGTAACCTTGCACAATGCAGCACATGCTGCAGTGAATATTGGCAGCAATGTCCGGCTCATGGAGCGCTTAGAAAGATGGTCTGTGGTGGATTTCGCTTGTGCATTGTGTATAAGGGGATGGCCAGGGATCGGGCTCAGAAGCCATGGCTGCAGTGGGTATCCAGTCACCTGCATGAAAATATAGTCAGTACCATAGTCAGCGGGCAGCATTTTTTTCAAGGGGACATACACATGCACATACACACACACCTGGAATATATATGCACAGGCATTTGTTTGCGAAAGTGAAAAATATACACATTAGAATTGGAACAATTTCGGGGGCGGGATGTCCATGGACCGCTCTCCTACTACTCTTATGGGAGTAGTGCACCAAGCTGTGTGCCATCGCTTTACAAGAAAGGTAGTACCCCAAGGAATAATGCTACTTCACTGCAAAAGCTGCCCTGAACCTGCCTTAATGATGTGATCTATATATTTACTTCTCCCATCAATTTAGTAGCAACCTCCATTAAAAAAATCCAGTGACTGCAATGACGGGGGCTGCTTGTTCATCTTAGAGCAGGCATAACGAAAGGGAAGGGGTCAAGGGCTCGTTCTTTATTTGTTAGAAACAACTTAATGAGCAAACAGACAGTGAAGCCTAGGAAAACATAGGGGAAGTTACTTGAGGTATTGTAATTGTGGAAAAAGTAGACAGGAATTAAAGTGGACGAAAAGACAAACCTGCCCTCGGTGGGACCCGACCCCACGACCTTCGGATGTCGCGTCCGATGCTCTACCAACTGAGCTACAAGGGCGGTCGTCCCCCCGTCCACTTTATCGTGTATTTATGTAGGTATTATCCTGGGAGTGTTAGGCAGCGCCACTCGAGGCCAAGGCGGCGTGTGTAGAACACACTTTCTTGCCAGGAGGCGTCACGTAGAACGTGAACTTAGATGAGATGGCTGCTGCCCAATAAGCCCTCGCATGCTACCTAAGGCACGAAGTCTGCCGCAACGAGGCCCAAGCTATGAAATAACGAAAGGGAAGGGGTCAAGGGCTCGTTCTTTATTTGTTAGAAACAACTTAATGAGCAAACAGACAGTGAAGCCTAGGAAAACATAGGGGAAGTTACTTGTGGTATTGTAATTGTGGAGAAAGTAGACAGGAATTAAAGTGGACGAAAAGACAAACCTGCCCTCGGTGGGACCCGAACCCACGACCTTCGGATGTCGCGTCCGATGCTCTACCAACTGAGCTACAAGGGCGGTCGTCCCCCCGTCCACTTTATTGTGTATTTATGTAGGTATTATCCTGGGAGTGTTAGGCAGCGCCACTCGAGGCCAAGGCGGTGTGTGTAGAACACACTTTTCGTCCACTTTTCGTCTTTTCGTGCACTTTAATTCCTGTCTACTTTCTCCACAATTACAATACCACAAGTAACTTCCCCTATGTTTTCCTAGGCTTCACTGTCTGTTTGCTCATTAAGTTGTTTCTAACAAATAAAGAACGAGCCCTTGACCCCTTCCCTTTCGTTATTTCATAGTTTGGGCCTCGTTGCGGCAGCTTGGTGCCTTAGGTAGCATGCGAGGGCTTATTGGGCAGCAGCCATCTCATCTAAGTTCACGTTCTACGTGACGCCTCCTGGCAAGAAAGTGTGTTCTACACACGCCGCCTTGGCCTCGAGTGGCGCTGCCTAACACTCCCAGGATAATACCTGCATAAATACACAATAAAGTGGACGGGGGGACGACCGCCCTTGTAGCTCAGTTGGTAGAGCATCGGAGGCGACATCCGAAGGTCGTGGGTTCGGGTCCCACCGAGGGCAGGTTTGTCTTTTCGTCCACTTTAATTCCTGTCTACTTTCTCCACAATTACAATACCACAAGTAACTTCCCCTATGTTTTCCTAGGCTTCACTGTCTGTTTGCTCATTAAGTTGTTTCTAACAAATAAAGAACGAGCCCTTGACCCCTTCCCTTTCGTTATTTCATAGCTTGGGCCTCGTTGCGGCAGACTTGGTGCCTTAGGTAGCATGCGAGGGCTTATTGGGCAGCAGCCATCTCATCTAAGTTCCCGTTCTACGTGACGCCTCCTGGCAAGAAAGTGTGTTCTACACACGCCGCCTTGGCCTCGAGTGGAGCTGCCTTACACTCCCAGGATAATACCTACATAAATACACAATAAAGTGGACGGGGGGACGACCGCCCTTGTAGCTCAGTTGGTAGAGCATCGGACGCGACATCCGAAGGTCGTGGGTTCGGGTCCCACCGAGGGCAGGTTTGTCTTTTTGTCAAGCATCTGGTAGCACATTTGAACAACGTGGTGTATAGTCAGCAGAAATGATATGAATTGACTCTGCGATTCCAGCAAAGGGGCCACAATATTGCAGCTATGCTTTGTTGTGCTTAACGATGTCACAGTTGTTGCACTTTTTTCTGTACTGTCCTCAAATAATGTGCATGCAGTGCCACACTTTGCAACAACGGTGTCCCACCCTGTACAGTGTTCTCATATAAATACAGTGATCTCGATCCTCAGCTTTGGGGCAAGCCCTGCGGGACTCTACTCCTGGCTGTTGCTGCTGATATCACCTACGTCCAACATGAGAAAGCCCTCATTAAGTGTAACCTTGCACAATGCAGCACATGCTGCAGTGAATATTGGCAGCAATGTCCGGCTCATGGAGCGCTTAGAAAGATGGTCTGTGGTGGATTTCGCTTGTGCATTGTGTATAAGGGGATGGCCAGGGATCGGGCTCAGAAGCCATGGCTGCAGTGGGTATCCAGTCACCTGCATGAAAATATAGTCAATACCATAGTCAGCGGGCAGCATTTTTTTTCAAGGGGACATACACATGCACATACACACACACCTGGAATATATATGCACAGGCATTTGTTTGCGAAAGTGAAAAATATACACATTAGAATTGGAACAATTTCGGGGGCGGGATGTCCATGGACCGCTCTCCTACTACTCTTACGGGAGTAGTGCACCAAGCTGTGTGCCATCGCTTTACAAGAAAGGTAGTACCCCAAGGAATAAGGCTACTTCACTGCAAAAGCTGCCCTGAACCTGCCTTAATGATGTGATCTATATATTAACTTCTCCCATCAATTTAGTAGCAACCTCCATTAAAAAAATCCAGTGACTGCACTGACGGGGGCTGCTTGTTCATCTTAGAGCAGGCATGTAATAGTGCACTCGTAATTTTGTTAAAAGCACTGTTGCACAAGGTATGATGTGCAATTTGCCACTACAGTCGTAACTTCGCAACAAAACCGGTTTTCTCTCATTTAAGGAGGAATTCGCCTAGCTCTACATTGCGCATTTTTTTATATATAAGATACGCAGATCGCCTGCACAAGAACACTCTGTGATCACATACACTCTAGTAGAACTCACCAAAAAATGTCTCTCTGTATCAGTTATAGGTGTGTGCATTTGTTTGCCACTTTTGAGATGAAAAAATGCTTGCCATATGACTGCTTGGTATTTTTCGTTTTTGCTTTTTTCGCAAATTTCGTGGTCTTGACAAGAGCACTTCCTTTGAATTTGCAATACAAAGGGATCTATGTATTTCATGGTCCTCTGAATATAGACTTATCACTAGATCAGTATTTTCTCCTCGCTGTCGCGCAGTTAACTCCGTATACCGTTCCTTTGCATAGGTTGCTAAATGTCAGTAGTATAACACCGGTGGCGAATTTATCTCCGCTTCAGCGCACCATAAAGTCTGCGCTAGACCTTTTGTTGTCCACTCGCTGTTGCGCTGTTACCTCCATATGCCTTTTCCTTCCATAGGTTGCTAAATGTCAGTAGTATAGCGCCGCTTGCCACTGTTTATCTTTGTTTGAACATATGAGTGATGGTTATGCCCAGCGATGCATGCACGAACTAGTTCAATTTCTATGAATTTAAATTTTCTGACATGTGCTGTCAGATAATTTTCATCATGCTTGTCGATCCTTCTGGCTAATGTTAACTGTTGCGCCAGCCTGTTTGGCAAAGTTCCCGCAAAACCACCTATAGATGTATATCAGAATAGTTTATATGCATGTTATTGTGTGCCCTGTTTATGGAAAACAAAGCGCGCGAACAGAATGTGACATATGCTGTTCAATACGCACGTGCGCTGTGTTCCGGCACTGAAACGCGTATACATGTATATATGAAGCTGAACATCTGATTATTACGTCGATTCTCTCAAGTGAATTTTGGTCATTCTTGTCTCGATCGGACGTCAATTGTTATATACAGCAGGCTTCCAAAGAGGCCCGGCTGATATCAACTATGAAAGGCTTCGGCGTAGTCGATGTTGCCTCCAGGACGGCAGAAATGACTCAATGTTTCCTGTGAAATAATCTTTCTAGGCAAATATCGCGCCAAATTCGTCATTCCCCAAGCGATGCTGATTAGCAGCAAAATCGGCGCCATATTTGCCGGAGAAAGTTATCGGCTCAGCAGACGGGGAATCTAAGGTGGCATACTTGGCACAGTGTTGCCGACAAATGGCGTCGGCCAGCCCTATTGTCTGTAGAAAGGCAAGACCGGCGCCATAGTTGGCGTTGAAAGCCATCACTCAGCCGACGTCGGCAGTAACGCGGCATATGTGGCCCCATGTTGCCGATTACAGTCGACGGCCTGCCGATATCGCCGGGGCAGCGGCTATAGTAGCCCGACGTTGCCAGTCATTGACGGCGGCGTAGCCGATACTGGCTCGCTGTCGGCAACATTAGGCCGTTGATGGGCCGAACTTTGCCGCCATAAAACCAATATCGGCCTTACATTGCGTGCTGCCTGGGATGTTAGCCGTAAAAGTGGTCCCACGCTTACACTTTCTGTTGCTCCTGATACAATAAAGAAAAAAACAGCAAAAAATATGGTTGATCCCTCTGTCACAGGAACCTGTATAACAGGAAAGTGAAACCTGTCTTCGGGAAGTTGTGGAGTGCATAATTGGCTGAGAACGGATATCTGGACGAGTTGGTGATAATTCATATTGACCAGCTTACAGCGCAAACGGGGACGAAGACGAAGGAAAGACAAGGTGACAGTGCTCGTGTTGTCACCTTGATAGCGCTCGTGTTGTCAGCGCTCGTGTTGTCACCTTCTCTTTCCTTCGTCTTCGTCCCCGTTTGCGCTGTAAGCTGGTCAACATAATTGGCTATCTGGCGAATCGAGCGGCAGGAGATGGCTTTTAGTACTGTGAACATGTGAACACCTTAACTCTAGACATCAGCAGCGCCTCGACACGGCACAGGGATTCTCGAAAGTTATACGCTAATGTTTTCCAGCGACTCACTTTGCTCTGGAAAAATTGGCATATCCCCCTTGCAGTGGAAATCAAGGAAATTCAAAGCACACATCAGGAGCGTAAAATGGATTTGCATTGTTGTCTCGCTATACTGAGTTTCGTACATAGGACGTTAACGAAAGGGCCACAAGAGAACCATGAATGTGGCATGTAAACCATGGCGCTCATACACGCACCTCATGATTCTTAAGTTATGCCCTTAGATTTACGTTCGTCATGCAGTCGTGTTGTGCCATAGCAATTTTGGTAAACATCCCATTAAAGGAAACGAGTGGCATGTCGATCATGCAGTGCATAACTTGCATATCACAATTTTCATGCTATGACCTGTCATTTATGATCGCGATGCAGTCATGTTGTGCCAAACCGATTTCCGTATACATACCCTTAACAAAACGGCAGTATAGTGCCAGGACCATGGCATGTAGCTCATGCCGGTCATGACATATAATATGAAAATCATGACAGGCATGTCATGACTTTCATGTTCTGACCTGTCATTTATGATAGTAATGCAGTCACGTTGTGCCATGGCAATTTTCGTATATATTCCATTAACGAAACGGCCCAAACAGCACCAAGACTGCGGCAAGTGAACCATGCTGCTCATGACACGCGTGTCATGATTCTAATCTTATGACGTGTCATTTACGTTCTTCATGCTGTCGTGTTGTGCCATAGCAAATTTGGTATACATTCCATAAAACGAAACGCATGGCATGTAATTCATTCCCCCCATGACATGCATGTCATGCTTTTCATGTTATGACCTGTCATTTATATTTCGTCGGGCTGTCATATTGCATACAAATTTTCCTATACATCAAGCTTACGAACCCGCCAAGAGAGCACCAAGACCGTGCCATGTAAATCATGTCGATCATGACATGCGTGCCATGATTTTGATGTTATGACGTGTCACTTACCTTCGTGGTTGAGTCATGTTGTGGCATGCCAATTTTCGTATACATCCCGCTAACGAAACGCGTGGCATGTAAGTCATCGCGCTCATGACATGCATATAACGATTTTCATGTACTGACCTTTCAGTCATGTTCGTCATGAAGTCATGTTGTGACATACCAACTTGCGTATACATCCCTTTAACGAAATGGCCAGGCCCAGGCAGCACGCGACGTATGGCCGGTATTGGTTTTATGGCGGCAAAGTTCGGCCCATCCACGGCCTAATCTTGCCGACAACGAGCCAGTATCGGCCACGCCGCCATCAATGACTGGCAACGTCAGGCTACTATAGCCGCTACCCCGCTGATATCGGCAGGCCGTCGACTGTAATCGGCAACATGGGGCCGCTTATGCCGTGTTACTGCCGACATCGGCTGAGGCGATGGCTTTCAACAGGCAACTATGGTGCTGATTTTGCCTTTCTACAGACAATATGGGCTGGCCGACGCCATTTATCGGCAACACTGCGCCAAGTATGCCACCTTAGAGCCCCGTCGGCTAGCCCATAACTTTCTCCGGCAAATGTGCGGCCGATTTTGCCGCACACCAGAATCGCCTGAGGAATGGCGAATTTGGCGCGATACTTGCCCAGAAAGATTATTTCACAGGAAACATTGAGTCATTTCTGCTGTCCTGGAGGCAACGTCCACTACTCCGCAGCCTTTCATGGTTGATATCGGCCGGGCCTCTTTGGAAGCCTGCTGTATATAACAATAGAGATCCGATCGAGACAAGCATGACCGAAATTCGCTTGAGAGATTCGACGTAACAATCAGATGATGAGCTTAATATATTCATGTATACGCGTTTCAGTGCCGGAACATAGCGCACGTGCGTTTTGAGCAGCATATATGACATTATGTTCGCGCGCATTCTTTTTAATAAACAGGACACACAGAAAACATGCACATAAACTATTCATATATACAACTATAGGCTCTTTTGCGGGAACTTTGCGAAACAGGCTGGCGCAACAGTTAACGTTAGCCAGAAGGATCGACAAGCATGGTAGAAAATTATCTGAGAGCGCGCATGTCAGAAAATTTAAATTCATAGAAATTGTTTGTGCTTACATTGATGGGCACAACCACCACTCATATGTTCAAACAAAGATAAACAGTCGGAAGTGGCGCTATATACGCCTGACATTTAGCAACCTATGGAAGGAAAGGATATACGGTGGTAACAGCGCAACGGCGAGTGGACAAAAAAGGTCTAGAGCAGACATTATGGTGCGCTGAAGTGGAAATAAACTCTCCCAACCGGCGTTATCCTACTGACATTTAGCATCCTATGCAAAAGAAGGGTATACGGAGCTAAGAGCGTGACAGCGAGGGGACAAAACAGATCTAGTGCTCATTTTATAATCAGAGGATATTAGCTGTTTTTATACACCATGAAATACATAGATCATTTTGCATTGGAAATTCAAATGAAGTGCTCTTATCAAGACCACGACATTTGCGAAAAAGGCAAAAACGAAAAATACAAAGCAGTCATATGGAAAGCATTTTTCATCTCAAAGGCGGAAAACAAATGCACACACGTATAATTGATATATAGAGAGCCTTTCTGGTGAGTTCTACTAGAGTGTATGTGATCACAAAGTGTTCTTGGGCAGGCGATGTGCGTATTTTATCGTATATATAAACAGCAAGCATGCACTGAAAAAAAAATCTGTTAAAAATCAAAGCTCTCTTTTGTTCCCTAGTTTCTTCGTATGTTTGTGCAGGGTCAAAGTATAAACCAACCATCCTAAGTCAAGCTGTTGTTGATCACGTGCCCCTCCACTACATTTCATCAGCGCGTTCGCAAAACTATTGCACTACTTTCAAAAGCAGCTCCGCAACGCATGTATCGCAGCTCGCATAAGCTCAGCAACAGGAAATAATTGCCTACTCGTCGGGTAAACTTAGACCTCCCTTTTCCACCTCCATGCTCTCTACTACTACTCAGATACAATAGGCTAATAATTCCTTAATATGTCCACGGCATTGCGTATAATTCCTTCTTTCTTTATTTTTTTGCTTTTTTGTGAACGACTGTTAGTGCGTGCTTTCCATACATATCGAATTCTTTTACACATCGGCCATCGCGGTTACGTTCTACTAGTTAGATGAGCAGAATATATCGAGCTTGACTGCATGCTTTGTGCAGCGAGTGTAGGATTTATCTCTGACGTTCATGTGAGGCTATGGTGTCCATAGAAGCCCACATCTGCGTTTTCTATTACTTAAAAACTAACTTTCGGTGGCAGTGGTGGCCCTTCGGAGGGGGAGACCGCGCAGTTTTCGGGGAACTTTCTGCGCTCTCTCGTCGCGGCTGCAGTGCTACCGACATGGAAGGTGTAAGAATGAGTTTCAACGGCTGCACGCAGTCTGCCTACGCGTATCGGCGCATGCACCGCACTTATCGATCATCAAGTTGATTGCGCGATTCCTTGGCCAGTGTACCTTCTAAGACAATGCTCATCACAACTGTGACATCGGTTGTATATGAACACAAGTCTGCACCTTTTGGTGAGGCTACAGTGCCGTCGCTGAATTTGTATTTTCTGACGCACAGCTCAAGAGTGCACAGCGGATGCCGAAATTTGGTAAGTTGCTGACCACTTTTCAGAATGGGGCCTGGCACTTTTTGTTGCGATTTTAAACCACCGGTTCCAATTTAATATATTATTTGTGTGGTGAGGTGCGTAGGCTCTATATTTTCGAATAAAGAGCATACGCACATTGTCCCAAAGCAATTTTACTTCATATAGTTCATCCTGTGCTTGTATCAAACCCCCATTGTGTGGTGACTTGCAGTTCTCGTAACATTTTTTTTCATGCCCGTATTTTTAAAGGTAACGTGATACCGAACACGCGCTCTTTGGTGTTGGACACGTGTGGCAGTTCGGCACGCGATGGCATTTGTAAAGGAGCCTTGAAAATATGTTCTTCCTCTAATATCTGCTCATAATGCGCCTTGCACCTATCATTTAAGGACATTTTTGCCTAAAGACCCCATCCTTGGTGTGTGTCGTATTAGCTCACGTCTACATGTTTTCCTTTCAGATGTATGCCAAAAATATGAAATTTATTATAATGCAAAATGCACCTATTTCAACTAATGTCCCGCTTTTAAAATTGCGTTGCGACAGGGCCTTTACTCGTGTTTCTATTCTTTTTCCCTTGGGCATCTAAAGTGACACAAAGCCAAGACCTGGGGGTTGAATATTGAACATAGATTCATTTTATAGTAAACAGAGAACTTTCTTTTGTTATTTTCGAAAGTAGTGCCCGATTACGAGATGGTTCTGACATTTCTTGAATTTCCGCGTTTGTTCATGAGTCGCACATAAATTGCATACAATTATAGTATAGTGCTGATGTGCTCCACAGCTGTGCGAACTATTCACGCCTTTTCGCGCAGGTTCCACCCTTGCCGAAGCTTTTCTACTATGACGGTGCAACACGAGAATAGCATATTATCAATGCAGAGTTCAAAAAAATAAATGATATAGTGCTTTTCCCTATAAACCTCGCTTGTTGTGTTATTTGTTTCGCTTAGAATGCAGTAATAGAAAGTACAGAGGATCCACTTAGCCACACTTATTACTGTGTTAATAAAGTTTTCGCGTATGCATGAGAGGCACATTTGCACAAACTACTGTTGGTCCTTAGAAAATGCCATCATAGCCCTTCGAAAATGTGAAAACACAAAAATAAAAATTTTTGCAATCCAAACGGCACAGCGCACGTGGGGTAAACACTAGAAACACCATAGTGACTGTGAACAGTCGCGCAAGGGGTTTCCCGATGTCGGCGTGGCCGACAACACGCCAAAAAAGCCTGAATGCCCGCAACATCGGCCAATGCTACCTAGCCAAATACGACCCATTCTGGCTGGCCAAATTTCGCCCACTCTGGCTGGCCAAATTTCGCCCACGCTGGTTGGCCAAATTTCGCCCATTCTGGCTGGCCAAATTTCGCCCACTCTGGCTGGCCAAGTTCGACCCATGGTGGCTTCGCCACAGTGGAGCCGTTGTGGCTGGCCGTCATCGGGCAGATGTGGGTGAAAGTAGCGCGAGCGCGATTTGCCGACTTAGGCCCGATATCGCTGCCGACTTTGGCCGACTTCACGCCTACATGAGTCCTGTGTTGGCGTGCTGCCTGGGCATGGATGTCATGATTTTTGTGTTTTCACCTGTCATTTATGATTGTCATGCAGTCATGTTGTGGCACGCCAATTATCGTATATATCCCGTTAATGAAACGCGTGGCATGTAAGTCATGTCGCTCATGACATGCATATAACAATTTTCATGTACTGACCTTTCAGTCATGTTCGTCATGCAGTCATGTTGTGACATACCAACTTGCGTATACATCCCTTTAACAAAACGGCCAGGAGAGCACCAAAACCGTCGCGTGTAAACCATGTCACTCATGATATGCATGTCATGATTTTCATGTTATGACCTGTCATTTATGTTAGCCATGCAGTCATGTTGTGGCATACCAATTTTCCCATACATCCCATTAGCGAAATGACCAGATGAGCAATAAGACACTGGCATGTAAATCATGCCACTCATGACATGCATGTCATGATTTTCATGTTATCACCTGTCATTTATGTTGGTCATGTAGCACACCGATTTACGTAAACATCCCCTTAGCGAAGCGGCCAAGAGAGCACAAAATCCTATGCTGCTAGATAGATAGACAGATAGATACGCTCAAACTCGCCGAAGATCGCTAAGAAATGCTTTGCATTTAAAACTGAATTGCACGCGCCAGAGCCCTGCGCAAGCCCGCCATAAATGAGGATCGTCTGCAAATGAGGACACCTTAAAAGAGAAACCGAACGGGTTGTCAGCCGATCGTTTTGTGAAAAGACAGCCCACTGTAAAGAAAGGCCAATCATTTGCTTGTCTTCGCCCGTCTTTGCGATCCTGGAGCAGCACGCGTCGCAACTCAGCATATGTGGCCACGCAAGACAAATTTTGTAGAGGCCGCGTTCGTATTTTGCCCCTGGAACGCGCCATGACGACGCTGCCACAGCATTAACTTTCTCGGCGGTCGAGACGCGAATACTAGCAATGCGCTGACATTGGGCGAGTCAGCCCAACAATCTGCTTCGCTCTGTCTATCGTTCATAGATGTCGGTAACACTGCAGCGAACCTATGCGGTAGCATATAGACTAACTCTATCCGAACTTGGAGTTGCTGTATATGCTCCCTACGGGACCAGTGTTGCGCATAGATCCGCCATCTTGCACATCTATTCGCGTTAAGCAGGAAAGCCGCTCTTCTGGAATGTAGGAGACGGCGCGGTTCAGCAGTGGCGTGCGCTTTTTGGCTCGTTCATTCCGCGTCGCTGGCCGGAAGACTTTCGCTTCCAAAAATGAAAAAAAAAACGGTGTTTCGAAAAACAATCAGTTTACCAATTGAGACCTAAGTGGTGTTATAAAGTGTTCGGTGGCGCTCACTATCGGCAAAAGCGTTTTTTTTTGTATATATTGAATGAAAAGGCTATCCTGGACAAAATGTATAAGGTGAACAAATCTCCCGTGTCACGTCGTGGTTGACGCAAGCCTTTAAAATACAAAATAGGTACATTCCAAAAAGGATGAGCGCACATAACACCGGTAAAAAAAGATTACCTTCACGGAGAACCTTCGCAGATCTATAGGTATATCTGGCTTGGTGGAAACTGGGTACGGCTTACAAACTTTTATGCTGCGTAGCCGTGCGTGCTAGATCTATACAAGATGAATCGTTATGCATATTCAAACGCGTACGTTTTTGTTCTTTGCGGTGCGATTTTGTCACCGGCTAGCCAGCTCTTACTGAGGGGGTGTGAAGTCCTGCATATCCTCAATATATACGATTTCTCTATCAAAAATCAATTACTAATGAGAGTTGTATTTACTCCATATAAGATGCACATCCCTACATAGGCCTCGCATAAGATATATATGTCTTATGCGAGGCCTATGTAGGGATGTGCATTCTAAAACGTATTGCTAAGCTGAAATAAATATTAGGTCGCATCGGGCTGTCGATGTAACCCACTGGGCTGGTTGCCTGGACCGACCGCGACCATTTAATCATTTTGCTTCGAGTGTCACTTCCTTCTTTTTGGCACATCTCTCAGAAGACAGAGTTTCTAGCAAAATTAAGCAACACATCACACAGCCAGAGCCAAGAGAGGGAGAGAAAGAAATAAGGAATGGAAGGGAGGGATGTTAACCTGGCAGGAGTCTGGTTTGCTACCCTACACTGTGGAATGGGAGGCAAAAGGAGCGCAAAAGCAAAGCGAAGGAGAGAGGGGCAATGACTACAGGACAGTTATATAATATCATAGGCTCTGTAAGGCGCATAGACTGCCTATGACCGAGTCCTTGAAAAAGCTGGATGATCGTCCACTTAGTGAACAGAAAATGTTGGAATTGCGTCCTCACCGACGAACGGCTCAGAAGGCAATGAAAGCACTTTTAGGCTTTCTGCCAGAGACAACGTTATTAGATCACAGCTGAGCCAAATGAGCTCTGCCTGGACGTCCAACCATGGCCTCCGCGAACGGCAGCTGCCGTCACTGATTGCCGAGGCCGCGGTCGAACATCGGACGGCGGTGGCGCGGCGGAGGGTAGCGGCCATGGTGGCGTGGCGGGCGTCAGCGCCCGTGCTGTCGCGAAGTTGCCTTTCCCACAAAAGGATGTATTTTGCGCACGTGAGCCCACTTGGCGAATGGGGGCGCGAGCGGTGCGTTCTGTCAGGGAAGCAACTCTGTTCCCCAAGGGGAACATATACTGTAACACCGAGCGAACCTAGAGTCATGAGAATATTTCTAAGCGAACCTAAGCGAATATATGGGAGGCGACCTTAATTTAAGAGTAATTTTGCTTGTTAAACATGGTTCACTGCACCAAACAGATTTGCTTTAACCAGATGACAAATAAATTTATCTTCTAAACACTATAGTGAAGATATAAAGCCAATCTGTTCCCTGCATGAGCAATGTTGCAGTGGTGTATCGGTAGAGCTTCCAGCTCCTTTCTTCAAATCCCGGCTATACGTCGGTTCGAGTCCGCGTGGGTGGAATTTTTCAGAGCGAATGACAGTTCATTTTTGCAAGCATCCGCTTCCGTTACAGCAAGTGCGTCACCGACTTCTCGGTGGGCCCCGGCGTAAAACACTTTCGTGTGAAAACACATAGCTAATGTTCGGGACACGCCGCGGAAGTATTTAAAAAGTTAGGTCTAACACTGCTACAAATAATACATGTGGTCATAAATAAACACACCTAAACAAGCCACATGGCGCCCCATCATTGCAAATGATGGAGGACGAGAAAGGAAGAAGAAAGGCCGGGAGGTTAACCTTGGCTGAGCCCGGTAGGCTACCCTGGACTGGGGAAGGGGGAATGGAAGTTCTGGAAGACAGAGAGAGAGACAGCGAAATAAAAACATAAAAGGTGCTGCAGTGATGCTGACGTTATGGAAGTTGTTTGTCCATTTTCAAAGACAGTTAATGAGTCCAGTAGCATTAAGAAATTTCAGCAAATGACGTTGGTAAATGCGGCAGTCTGGTGCTCTCTAGCATTAACTAAATTGTCCACTACAGCGGCTGCCTTCGACGCGTACGAAGAAGTGTTGTAATGTCACTGGGGTCGCTAAAGCTATAAAATACCGCCAAACAATTCCAAAAGAACGGTTGAAGCGGCGAGCACGAAGACTAGTCAAACCCATGTTCCACCCATCATTCCCATGGCAGCTGAACGATTGCTGGACACGAGTTCCCCCTAGAGTTTTGTAGGAAACTATATGGCATCGACGTCTTCCTTCACCGCTGCTCCATGCAGGATGTCGACATTGATTGTTCGGTAATTTCTGTCGATTTTGAGCGCGTCCGCGATGTCCTACCTACACTATCACTTGCACTTACAGCGCTTCAAGCTGCGATGTTGGTTTCTTGACTGAGCTTCGGAAAATATTCCTGTATATTGCATGCGCACGTCCAAGTCTAGGAATAGTTTGATAATGTTTTCATTTCTGGAACAGCCTGGACGTCCGAAATAAAACAAGATGTGCCAACTTTCTACTTACTCTTGTCTATGCACTGCGGCTGCAAAGCAACCAACGCCGCATCCATTCACATGCACGTGTGATGCTTTTCCGGACACACTTACGTATTCTTTTTGTTTCCTCTATTTTGCTTTTAGCAATTCTTTCCGAAATTTAAAGCTGTCGCACGTGCTCAACTGACGATTTCTTAGCTGAGCTCTATTTTTTGCCTATCCTGGTGGCCTTGTGCAGGCCCTCAAGCATGTAAAAATGACAAAGAAGCATCAACGCGATTCATCGAGGGGGGTGAAATATTGTTACATCGGGGTCCTGCCACAGGGGCGGCTTTGTACCTAGCAGTACAAATTTCATCAAAGTTGCGTAACTGCGCAAAAAGTGAGAACATTGCGCGTGCGACTCCATAGTTTCTTTTAATGTTCAAATGGATAAGCAGTAAGCCATGTTAACTAATGTCCACATAACGTATCTCCTTATGACAACAGGTGCAATTGTCTTAATTTTCTCTGGTTGGATTGGATTTGTGGTGTTTAACGTCCCTAAACCAGTTCTGATTATGAGAGACGCCGTAGTGGAGGGCTCCGGCAATTTCGACCACCTGGGGTTCTTTAACGTGCACTGACATCGCACAGCACAGTTTTGTAGGCTTAGCCATTATCATAATATTAGACACATTACTGTTGAGAGAAAAAACATACCTATTTCGTCAGGGACACTGTGTAAGCTGACGTACACGAGTTGAATAACAGTGCAGTTGTCTGTGCAGTTCTGCTTCATTTTCTCTACGCATTCTTTATTTGCTGAAGCTTTCTTTTTCTTTGGTGCACTCGGGTATCCCTTGGCTGCTTCAATATCATCAATTATTTCTTTAAAACCGTTGACGCGTCGAGTTTCTTAATGTGCTTATTTGTTATTATAAAACAAACATTACAGTATATTTCCAATTGGAGCATCGCATTGAATTAAGAAGACTCGAGAACTGGGGTGATGGGTTAAGAACGCTGCGCTTGAGACAGTGCGGTAGGAATATTTGTGCCAAGGCTACACTTGCCCCAATATAAGTGGTAAATGGATGCTTCACTGCCTTTGATGTAAGAAGAAAAAGAGAAACACAGCATTTATCTACAGTTCTATGTCCAGCCGAAAGCTGACACTGCAACAAATTTTCAGGAAAAGATGACTGCGATCATGTAAACACTCAGCATTCATGCCTGCAGCCACTGATAAAGACCGCGCGATATCTGGAAGACGGCATGCGCCCTAGATAAATTTACATATTTTCTTATTGGTTTTCATGTTCTAGATACTAACTCAGGTGATAACTTACATTGTGGAAATCGCTCGGTAAACTGATAATCTGTTCGTGGTTTTGTCTAAATACATCCATGGCAAAAGGTAGCGTACTAAAGCCATCGCAAGTATCAAAGACCAGAAGCTTTACGAAAGTGTTCTCGTGAAAAGTATTCCAGCCGTACGCTACCGAGGAGTGGACAGTGGCATGACGAATGGTTGTAACTGACGATGAGGTTGTCTCCACCTTGTAAAGCGGGGGAAGAAAAGGATATGGAGACGTCCGAATGCAAACTCTATAGATGTGCCATCCACCATCATAAATCCTGGTGCCACGTGCTTGGCACCGACGCTCTGTGGTGTCTGACGCCGCATGTAACATATTGTGGGATGACTGCGATACGCTAGAGGCTTGGTGTGAGGTACGTACATTATCGCGTGTGCAGCGCCGAAGCGACTACTGCTCGACCAGACAACGAGTGCGTGCCGAATACGACATATTAGCGATATGGCCAGAAGCGATCTCCCCGAGGCATTCACGTCTCTTCGCTCTACCCCCTATTTCAATGGACGCATGCTTTCCCGGCTGGCACCGTCACGAGCTAGGTGTACTTCAGAAAACTACGTAGGAGAAAATATTCAGAAGTACCCCACTACCGGTAATTCAAGCGTATCGTGATGTCGGCGCGTAAACACCCGAACTTCACTCCATTCACTGTTCCTCTTTTTGTTAACTTGTTAAAGCACCCGCCGGCATGAAGGCCCACCTCATGATGGAGCATCCCTTCCATCTTCTGAAAACGACATAGCACCGAGACCATGCAGCGAAGATTCTGACAGTAATTCGTCCGCTCCCCTGGACCTTACTTGGTAAGCTCCGGGCAAGACATTTTCTGAAGTACGCTGCGCACCCTAATTATCTGCAATAGAGGGAATACTGTATGTACAATATGACACCAAAGAATGCAAGGTGGGGGTCGGGACCTCGTCAGACTTCTAGCCTTTAGTTCTTGCCTCCGGCAGGGAAATATTGTATATCTACTGCAAATAAACCATGTTGATGTTCATTAAATTACCTTCTTTTTTGTGTTATACAGCAACTATGCGAGGTTTCCCTGAGAGCAATGCTCCCCAAAATTGATACCATGGCCACTTTCCCGGAAGGTGAGGATGCAACGCTGTGGCTGAGGCACGGAGGCGAGCCGTGTCGATTCCGCATGTAGGTCTAGCGAAGCGTAAGATTACTCAGGGTCACGCATCTATCCCTTAAACGCGAAGTACATTAGGGGCACGCCTCGTCGCTGACCGTATCTATTCTGTGATCACGCTAAAGCTCATATGGTTAACACAGACATAGCACTGGGTATAAACCGCCCAGATCCAGCTGAAACAAAGAAAACATAAAATACTACAATTTACCACAAACCTTCATAAATAATCGCAACAATTGCCTAAAGATGGCGAGAGAACCCACAACTTTTGCATACACTGTCCCAAAGTACTACCTAAAGGATTCTTTCGTCCTTGAAATATGTTAGTATTATTAGATTCTTTTGTGCTTGCATAATTCCTTAGTATCCTCCACCCCTAGGCTCATTGGCATTGTACTGCAGTGCACACACAGTGACCATATATGCGTGAACGCATTCAGTACCGCAGCGTTTCGAGAGAGCAAACAAGGTGTGCGGTCAAATGCTGTTTCTAGAGCCCCATTATGGTCAATAAAGGCTGGTAGTTGAACGTCTACCAACGTTTAGCACAGAGTATCGCCCCAGTTCGCGCCGTAAAATTGAAATTCGCGCTCTGGCTCGACAATGCGGCCAGCGCGCGCTGCCGTAGTAGACGATGCCATTGAACACTACAATACAGAAATATCTGCGCACGCGCGAGCTGCTGCTGTCGCGTGACTGCAGCGCTAGCAGCATCGCGATGCCAAGCTCTCCGAGATTTCCACAAAGTGAGAAACAGGCTGCAGATGGTATGGCCTTCGTTCGCCGTTTATAAGTTAATATTGTAATGAACAAGAAGTGTTTCAAAATTGCGGGCGATTCCTCTGTCATAGGAATCGGTATACCACGACTGTGCAATGTGTTTACCGAAGTGTTTTAACATGAATATGTAAATAGCCATCATCTGATGCAGTTTCTCCCATGGTTCCCGCTTGGTGGCACATCTCCGTAGCGACGAATAACGCCCATGCCCAAGACCTAACCATTGCGGCAGCTAAAGTAGTTTATGTAACACGTGGACGTAGTTGACGATAAATTCAGCGCAACAAGGCCGTCCTTAGGTATCCACATGGGAGGCACTCGTCCGTCGATGTCGTCGCCTTTGTGTGGGGTTTAATGCAGGTGATTTCTTACTCCGTGCGATGAAACTGTAACCAGTAGTTGGCGAGAGAATACTGTTCGTGCATGCTGGAACTGCACTATGCAGGCAATGAAGGTCGCGCGTTAATACGATGCCCATGCTAGACCGCATTGCGTCGTTGTCACCGAAAGGATCCGCTGCGAGCTTCCGCCGACTATTCTGCTTTTCACTACCAAAGCAATCAATTATTCTCATTAATGCGGCGCCTCATCCCAGGCAGCACGCCAACACAGGACTTATGTAGGCGTGAAGTCGGCCAAAGTCGGCAGCGATATCGGGCCTAAGTCGGCAAATCGCGCTCGCGCTACTTTCACCCACATGTGCCCGATGACGGCCAGCCAGAATGGTGCCACTGTGGCGAAGCCACCATGGGTCGAACTTGGCCAGCCAGAGTGGGCGAAATTTGGCCAGCCAGAATGGGTCAAATTTGGCCAGCCAGAATGGGTCGGATTTGGCTAGGTAGCATTGGCCGATGTTGCGGGCATTCAGGCTTTTTTGGCGTGTTGTCGGCCCCGCTGACATCGGGAAACCCCTTGCGCGACCGTTCACAGCCACTATGGTGTTTGTAGTTTACCCCACGTGTGTCGCGCCGTTTCGATTGCGATAATTTTATTTTTTGTTTTCACATTTTCGAAGGACCAACAGTAGTTTGTGTAAATGTGCCTCTCATGCATACGCGAAAGCTTTATTAACACAGTAATAAGTGGGGCTAAGTGGATTCTCTGTAGTTTCTATTAATGCGTTCTCACCAAAACAAATAACACAACAAGAGAGGTTTATAGGGAAAAGCACTATTTCATTTATTTTGTGAACTCTGCATTGATAATATACTATTCTCGTGTTGCACCGTCGTAGTGGAAAAGCTTCGGCAAGGGTGGAACCTGCGGGAAAAGGCGTGAAAATTAGCACAGCTGTGGAGCACATCAGCATTATACTATAATTCCAAGCAACTTATGTGCGACTCATGAACAAACGCGGAAATACAAGAAATGTCAGAAACATTCATAATCGGGCACTACTTTATAAAATAACAAAACAAAGTCGTCCTTTTAAATATAATGAATCTATGTTCAATATCCAACCCCGAAATCTTGGTGTCGTGTCGCTTTAGATACCCAAGGGGGAAAAAACGTGAGTAAAGGATCTGTTGCAAAGCAACTTTAAAAGCGGCACATTACTTGAAATAGGTGCATCTTGCATTATAATAAATTTAATATTTTTGGCATACATCGTAAAGGGAAACATGTAGACCTGAGCTAACACGACACACCCCAGGGATGGGGTCGTTAGGCAAAAAATGTTCTTAAATGATAGGTGTAAGGTGCATTATAAGCAGATATTAGAGAAGGAACCTCTTTTCAAGGCTACTTTAAAAATGCCATCGCGTGCCGAACTGCCGCACATGTCCTGCACCAAGGAGCGCGTGTTCGGTATCACATTACCTTTAAAAATACGGGCAAGAAAAGAAAATGTTACGATAACTCCAAGTCACCACAGAAATAGTGTTTGATACAAGCACAGGATTAACTACATGAAGTAAAACTGCTTTGGGACAATGTACGTAGGCTCTTTATTCGAAAATAAAGAGCCTACGCACCTCACGACACAAATAATATATAAAGTGGAACCGGTGCTTCCACATGACAACAATATGTGCCACATCCCATTTTGAAAACTGGCCAGCAACTTACCGAATTTTGGCATCCGCTCTGCACTCTTCAGCTGTGAGTCCGCAATACAAATTCGGCGACGACACTGTAGTCTCACCAAAAGGCACACGCTTGTGTTCATATACAACCGATGTCACAGTTGGAATGGGCATTGTCTTAGGATGTACACTCGCCAACGAATCGCGCAATCAACTTGAATGATCGATAAATGCGGTACATGATAAACGATAAACGCGTGGACAGACTGCGTGCAGCCGCTGAAACTCGTTCTTACACCTTGCACGTTGGTAGCGATGCAGTCGCGACGAGAGAGCGCGGAGAGAGTTCCTCGTGGTTCCCCCCTCGGAAGGCAGCGAACGCCAGCAAAAGCAGGTTCAGAACCACATTCTTTGCAAACTGCAGATGAGCACAATGGATGTTCACGGAGGGGGCCGTGACAAACGTGGCCAGTTCGGGAGGGGACGCGCGCCCCCCTCCCCACACACTTTTTTTTATGTTTAGTTGCTGCTGGCTTAGCACGTGCTAGGTTGCTTCTCGGCAGAGCACGCTCGTTTTTCTTGCTTTCTTTTTTTTTGTAGCTGTCTCAAAACGTGGAAGACAGCATGTCTGTGGGGCAAACATTTTTGCACAATGGCGGGGACACCCACCGGGACTGCATTTGTTAAGTGCAGCTCAGTGCAGCCTGTGGCGTATGCTGGCACGCATGTGTTCTCTTGCCAGCTACTTGTAACACAGGATTTCGCAGAGACTGAACCACCCACTATAGCTAAAAACGAGAGCGAAATGCTGCACTGCACGCAACAAACGTAGCGAGGACGCACGGCGCCGCCATTCTGTTTGAATTCCTGCCATTTTCTTCAGCGCACAAAAGACATGCACGTTCTGCCTTTCCGCACGACAAGAAATACTGCGATGACTCTGTCTCTACGCGCCCTTCTATTGCCCTTATTGGTTATAAATAAATGAGTTGTTAAATATCAGAATACGCACATGTGCGCTTATATCAACGCCATAGTCTCATACGAACGCCAGTGATAAATCCGACACACTGCACAGAGCATGCACTCAAGCTCGATATATTCTGCTCATTTAACCAGTACAACGTAACCGATGGCCGATGTGTAAACGAATTCGATATGTATGGAAAGAACGCAAAAACGGACGTTACACAAAAAAGCAAAAAAAAAGCATGAATTATACGCAATGGCGTGGACATATTAAGGAATTATTAGACTATTGTATCTGCGTGGTAGTAGAGAGCATGGAGGTGCATTGTCTACCCGACCAGTAGACAATTATTTTCTTTTGCTGAGTTTATGCGAGCTGCGATACATGCGTTGCGCTGTACAGGAGCTGTTTTTGAAAGGATTGCACTAGTTTCGCGAACGCACTGATGAAATGTAGTGGAGGGCCTCGTGGTCAACAACAGCTTGACTTAGGACGGCTGGTTTATGCTGTAACCCTGCTCAAACGTATGAAGAAACCAGGGAACAGAAGAGAGCTTTGATTTTCAACTGATTTTTTTTTTCAGTGCATGCTTGCTGTTTTTATATAACATAAGATACGCAAATCGCCTGCACAAGAACACTCTGTGATCAGATACACTCTAGTAGAACTCACCAGAAAAGCTCTCTCTATATCAATTATAGGTGTGTGCATTTGTTTGCCACCTTTGAGATGAAAAATGCTTGCCATATCACTGCTTGGTATTTTTCGTTTTCGCTTTTTTCGCAAATGTCGTGGTCTTGACAAGAGCACTTCATTTGAATTTGCAATACAAATGGATCTATGTATTTCATGGTCCTCTCATTATAGAGCTAGCACTAGATCAGTATTGTCTCCTCGCTGTCGCAATGTTAGCTCTGTATACCGTTCTTTTGCATAAGTTGCTAAATGTCAGTAGTATAACGCCGGTGGCGAGTTTATCTCCGCTTCAGCGCACCATAAAATCGACGCTAGACCTTTTTTTGTCCACGCGCTGTTACCTCCATATGCCTTTTCCTTCCATAGGTTGCTAAATGTCAGTAGTATAGCGCCGCTTGCAACTGTTTATCTTTGTTTGAACATATGAGTGCTGGTTATGCCCATCGATGTATGCACGAACTAGTTCAATTTCTATGAATTTAAATTTTCTGACATGCGCGCTGTCAGATAATTTTCCACCATGCTTGTCGATCCTTCTGGCTAATGTTAACTGTTGCGCCAGCCTGTTTCGCTAAGTTCCCGCAAAACAGCCTATAGATGTATATATGAATAGTTTATATGCATGTTTTTTGTGTGCCCTGCTTATTAAAAACAATGCGCGCGAACATAATGTCATATATGCTGCTCAAAACGCACGTGCGCTATGTTCCGGCACTGAAACGCGTATACATGAATATATGAAGCTCAACATCTTATTCTTACGTCGAATCTCTCAAGTGAATTTCGGTCATCCTTGTGTCGATCGGATCTCTATTGTTATATACAGCAGGCTTCCAAAGATGCCCGGCCGATATCAACCATGAAAGGCTGCGGCGTAGTCGACGTTGCCTCCAGGACAACAGATATGACTTAATGTCTCCTGTGAAATAATCTTCCTGGGCAAATATCGCGACAAATTCGCCATTCCTCAGGTGATTCTGATGAGCGGCAAAATCGGCGCCACATTTGCCGGAGAAAGTTATCGGCTAGCCGACGGGGGCTTTAAGGTGGCATACTTGGCACAGTGTTGCCGATAAATGGCGTCGGCCAGCCCATATTGTCTGTAGAAAGGCAAAATCGGCGCCATAGTTGCCGTTGAAAGCCATCGCCTCAGCCGATGTCGGCAGTAACGCGGCATAAGCGGCCCCATGTTGCCGATTACAGTAGACGGCCTGCCGATATCGGCGGGGCAGCGGCTATAGTAGCCCGACGTTGCCAGTCATTAACGGCGGCGTGGCCGATACTGGCTCGCTGTCGGCAACATTAGGCCGTGGATGGGCCGAACTTTGCCGCCATAAAACCAATATCGGCCCTACGTTGCGTGCTGCCTGGGATACTTCGTATAACCACTCGTAGACAGCGGCACCGCCTTAGATGCGCGCGTGAACACTGAACGCGCGCACTGGATAGACGCCAAAAAGAAAGAGTATGAGCAGCGTTCGCGCACCTTTCAGCACACGCTCCAATATCAAGGCGGCCAGCGCGCAGGGCACCTTTCATTGCGTGAGGTGTGGTCGTGGGTTCAGTTCAGAGCATAGGCTCCAATTCTTGTGCTCGTTTTCTTTGCGATTTTCACCCATTTAGTTTACTGCGTGATTTTGGGACCGAACCGTCGTGAGTGAGCTTTTGGGGGATTCCGCCACAAACAGCACAGTCGTGTTAAACGGTATATTCGTGCATATGCCTTTCTTAAGGCTTTGTCGCCAGCTACTTAAAAAAAGGTCAGTTGATATACTGTCATCAGGTATCACCACTTCCGATCTGCAAGCAATGCGTCCTATCACAAGTTTGGAAATGTAGAAATGCAGACGCGAGCAGCATAACGTTTGTTTTAGGAGATGTACTAGAGTAGCGGTAGTTTCACGTTTCTGCCCGTCTTTTCCTTATTCTTAGTGAAACGTGCTTGCCAAACTGCGGCAAACTGGCGACCTTCAGCCATTGCTTCGAGTGCCTTGCTGATCTCCATTTGGCAGCTGGTTGACAGGTAGACTAGCTCCCTTGGAAACCTCGCGATTGTAACTCTCTTGGAGCGTCATGTATTCATGCCACGAAAGAAAAATTGTTCTTCTCCGATGAAACAGCACACCGTATGCGCTTTCAAAGTTGTCAATATCCGGGCCCTTAATACGATATGTCACCTGCACACGTCTACTGATATGCGTTCGGGTGTCCTTTCCTCACACGCCAAGGAGTTCTATGTCATCTCTATGACCGTGATTAAAGCTCGGTTGCGGCTGCTGCATATCGATGGCTGCTCCGAATGTTGAGGCTCGCTTGCTGTGCGATGTGAGGACACATTCAAAAACCCGCTCAGATATCTTATATTGATATGATGGTGTGGGTTCATGAATTTCTAGAAATCAATCAATCAATCCCTATAAGCGCCAAGTTCTTTTTTGCAATGGTAGCTATTGCTGTCTGAGGTTCGTCGACGTAAGGCCATAACTTCTCATGGATTTCAGTCTTCCTCCCCTTTGAGTCATCTTGCGCAGGACGGGAATCGCCCCGCCTGATTATGTGTGCACTGTGTCTGTGTGGGTAGTGGAGGTTCAACCGCGAAACATTGACGCTACCCTGCGGTGTGGGTGCTTTTATCTCTCATGATGATGGTAAATAGCTGCATTCTTCTTTAGTGTACGCTGCTACAATGCATTGGACACAGGGCCCGGGGTTGACGACGCTACATTCTCTCCCGGGTGTCCTGTCCTTTGGGTAGACTCATCCGCGTACATTTAATCTGAAGGAGTCGCATGTGCGTTGCTTCTACTTAGTATCAGGTGCTATTATGTGAAGTCGACAGCGTCTTCAGTTGGCCTCGTCAGACACTGTTACCCTAAGTCTGGAGCATTTGATTGCAACTTAGTTGGCGAGGATTTTTCAGTATTCCTTCCGAAGACCAGGCAGCATTTCAGAGGTCGTTTACTTTCGAAGCCGGATTCCGACGTCGCTACCGGCTTTGTGTTCGCCCATAACTGGTAGGAAATCTAATTGTACATGAACATCTCGTGAGACGGCCAAAAAAATTTATTGTCGGAAGAATTGTGGGCTGGCACAGGAATTGTGCAAGGCAGCTTGACTTGCGGCATAGGACTGACGGGCACTTAGGTACATTTACTCAAGCCTTACAAAGCTGGTTTGCGGCGCTTATATCCACGTGCTAATAATGGTTTAAGAGTGTGGGCGCCGATATTCAAGAGAATTCATCCCATATTAAAAAACAATTTACTCAGGCAGTTACGGTTTTTACGCGTTGGCAAGTATCGAGTTCACTTGAGCAATTTATTGCACATGCGTTATAGAAGAAAGCAGTCATAACTAGATAAATCCAGATAAATTACTCTAAAGGGACAGCTAGCTGCATTGTCGAGAATTCCTTAAGGTGGGCCTGTTGTAACGCACGTGATATGTGTCCCCTTGTGCAGGAAGCCTCAACAGGATACCCTCACACAAGAGCAAAACAAAATGCAGTATCCTATGGCTGACGCTTCATCGCATGTTCCAAGTAAAAGTGGGAAGACATTGGAACACTCCCATTTCACCGAGAGACGCGATCTCCTCCACCGTCATGAACAAGCACAGCGCGACGAGGGAGATGTATCTTCGGAGGCCATGAAAGAACGACACCGGCAAGAAAACGACGTCAAAGGTGAATTGGTTCCTCGCTGTTCCTAAGATTTTAAATTTGAGAACCATTTTCGACAGAAAACGTCAATTCTCCCTCCGCCCCCCCCCCCAAACTTGATGAATTGTGCAGCGAATGATGTCCAGATGAATAGCGCCTGTGTTTCACCATGACGAACAGTTATACACGCTCTACAGAGAAGCAGTGTTTTCGTTGATTGACAGATAGCGTCGCAAACATACACTTGCATGTTGGTGCATATCGGGTTTCCATTCATATAACAGTATTATGATATTCTTTCAAAAGACATTCACCAGTGTCTTCGCAGATAGGCCTGGAGTGGCGGAGCAGTGCAATTCGGCCAGTGGCTTATGACCCAAAACTTATTGCACCATCCTCCTCCACTCCCCCCCCCACCCCCCACGCGCACACAGGTCATTTCACGCGCATTACAAGCCCCACATATTGGTCAACCTTTCTCCTTACAAAGTGGTGCGCGATGCTGGAATGAAGATTGCTCATGCGAAATTCCTAATTTTTGTGCACCAGTGACAGATTTGCCTATTTAATGTCAGCAGACTGCCTGGCTTCATTGCTTCACCAATTTGGCCTTGTGCACGTTTGTTGCACAGAGCAGCAACTGTATTGCCTTGTGAGCTCCTCGATGCAAAAATAATTCGGGGCTTCACGTGCCAGGTGCGCTACAACTTAACGCTGAAAAATTCTTGGGCTAGCTGGTTCATAATAGTGCATATGCTTACAGGGCGCTAAATCAACATACAGAAGAGAAGGACACACAGGCACACGGGATCTCTGTGTGTCCCTCTCTTCTGCATATTGGTTTAGCGCCCTGTAAGCATAGGCACTATTAATGTTGAAAACTTATTCGCAGTTGAATGCAGCTCAGCTGCAGAAAGTAGAAGCTTGCGAAGCTTACTTCTGCGTCTTCGTCTGGAGCACGTCAGTGCTATATTAATGTGGTTCGCTTTCATTCTCTTCGTTCCTCCACCAAAACACCCTTCCTTCCTTCCTAGATATCTAGCTTATATGGATGATGTCATAGGAGATATTCTTTCACGAAGACGCTTGCTTGACAGGTGTTGTTGTATACCACAACAATGCAGCTGAACCTTTTCAGGCTGGACCAGAGACCTACCCTGTTTATGCCTTTAACAAAAAAGTTTGTTATGCCGGTGTCCACCAAGCAATTAGTGACGTACTTTGTAACTGATGTGGATCTCTGAAAAAGTGAACTTACATTCATAATGAAAATTTCCACACATGTGGACGAGTACCCGCATTCTCCCGGGATTTCAAGGAAGGAGCTCGAAGCCCTGTCGAGGCACCACCGTAACATTGCTTACAAGGGGGGAGCAGATGGGCCTTATCTGTTCACAGTAGCGCCTTACGAGTTGCATTTAACGGCCATCCGGTTAACGAAGAGGTGTTCAGTATCGAGAACTACAGTCCTTAACAAATACAATTACTCCTCAATGGTCAACTCCTACCCAAAACTGCACTCTTGGAGCGCTTAGGTTCCCTGTGGTGGTACAGCCATCTAGGAACGGTAGACCGAATCAAACTGTCGTGCGAATTTGCGCCGCTAGTCAGCACTTCATTAGTCTTCGCGCCTCGACCGCCGTGGAAGATAGGGGAGTGGCGGTGTCGAGGAGCCGTGACGGTGCATTCCTCTGCTAAAGTAAGAACTCGGCCACTACAATATTTGTCCTGCATAGCCAAGTGTGTCGAGTTGCGACGCCCGCTGCTCCACTAACGCAAGGATGGCCGTCGACAGGCAAATTATTTCCATTTCGTTGCAATGGGCGGCGTTTTCGTAAATCGGTGCGCCTACAATCCGTTCGGTTTGTCTTGCAAATTGTCAGCAGATGCTTAGTGCTTGTGGCATGTAATGATTAGCTGTATATGTGGGTAGCACTTGGGAAAATTCGTCATTGTGATTAGCGTCGGAATATATTTCTAACAAGGTACTTCTGCCATTGTAGCTTGTTCGTCCTTACGGTGAAAGCACAACCTGCGTGCGCACGGTAGCGTGGCTGGCCGGTGAGGGTGAAATTTCGGCACAACGCGGGTTTTTCTACAGGCGTGACGCCTCTCTCGCCATATTATTGACATCTATATCTCTATTTCTTTTCTTTATTTCTTTCACGTATGTTCTGGCCTTGTCAAGAAGGCTTGCACAAGGCGGATCAACGCCTTTGATTTCAGGGGTGCAGATGCTTTTGGAAAGCAAAATTGAGGTTGCTACTTGTAGAGACGAAGTAGCAGCAATGAGGGTAATGTCGCCATGCTAATTTCAAGCAGCGCGGGAATGGAGGTTGTACCCGTCGCTTCGACAAAGCACGCGCGGTGACCGCGTTTGTTTTCAGGTCACTGAAACTGTACTTCACGCGTATCTTGTTTTGAGTTTTTCTTTATATAACACAGTAATTACATCGCGATGAACGCTATGAAGTCATGTCGTGTGCTCGCCCAATGGGGTGTTGTTGGTACATCACTGCAAGCCTGAGCCCCTTTCTTTGAACTAAACTATCTCCAGAAATGTACCGGACAGGTGGAGTGCATCTAGGTTGGATATCCCAGAGGATCAGCTGCAATACATTAGTGCATCTTCTCGCAACACGGGTACTATAAATATACTCACGCTGTAACGCCCACATCTACTTGTTCTTTTAAGGATATGGCTGTCCTTGATTCCGATATGCTGGGTTGATCCCATGGCCGCGGAGACTGAATATCGTCTGTGTAATGAGATATAGCCGCAAATTTGTCCACATCGCAAAGGTGATATCTGAAATCCCCCAACACTGCCGAAATCATTAAATACCAGTCGTTTCGCTAAGAGCATGCTTATAAGTTCGACATTGCCCGATTTCTTTGTATTCTCATTATTGCCCAAGTCTGGCAGTAGGAAAGGATCGCAAATGTACTGAGCCGCAAATTTCGGAGAGAGGGGAACGGGCGTGTTTTCCTTTCTTTTAGCACTCCGATTATGAAAATTAAGCCAGTTCGCACCACTCTCTACGGGCCCCACCTTACTTGTGTCTGGTAAAGTCCAGCGATGGGGACAAATTGACTCTTAGGTTGTCTAATTCAGTCATTTTTTCTGTACATAGATCGGTTCATGTAGACCTAGACACCCTAAGACCTAAACATTCTTAAGAACTAAAGCATTGCGCGGAACACGATGGGAGAGTAGTGCCACGTTGTCATGACGATGAAGGGCGCTGCACAACTGAACTCATTGTCAGTCGAGCTCTTTATTGGGAGCGAGAGTCTGCGCAGCAAAGTAAGGCAACACGATCTGCAAGACGACAGCGGCGTGAACAGTCGCTGATCGACGGTAAAAAAACTGCGCAGCCCCCCATGCATAGCGCAAGGTCAAATCACAGCAAAGTTGGCCGATACACTTGATATTCATTTGACATTTTGGTGCGAACGTGTCATGTGACATTGAGTCAGGGGAAGGTGGATGCTACAATCGATGAACAGTTCGCTGAAAATGAGTTAGAACGGGGAATGTCGTTGGCCCCAGCGAAATTCCCTGTTCTACAACGCTTCTAGCGATCAGTTGGTCGATTCAAGTCTTAGAAGACTGATATTAGCGGAAATATGCAAACTTACATCAGTATAGAATACAAAAGTTATTAAATTAGAAGGGTTCAGGAAGGATCCCGGGCAGCACTCCAACACAGGACTGATGCAGGCGTGAAGTCGGCCAAAGTCGCCAGCGATATCGGGCCTAAGTCGGCAAATCGCGCTCGCGCTACTTTCAGCCACATCTGCCCGATGAATGCCAGCCAGATTGGCTCCACTGTGGCGAAGCCACCATAGGTCGAACTTGGCCAGCCAGAGTGGGCGAAATTTGGCCAGCCAAAGTGGGGGAAATTTGGCCAGCCAGAATGAGTCGAATTTGGCTAGGTAGCATTCGCCGATGTTGCGGGCATACAGGCTTTATTGGCGTGTTGTGGCCCTGCCGACATTGGGGAAACCCCTTACGCGACCGTTCACATCCTTTATGGCGTTTGTAATGTTTACCCCACGTGAATCGCGCCGTTTGGATTGCAAAAATTTTATTTGTGTGTTTTCACATTTTCGAATGGATATGAAGGGAAATGGACCAACAGTAGTTGTGTAAATGTGCCCGTCATGCATACGCGAAAGCTCCATTAACACAGTAATATGTGGGGTAAGTGGACCCTCTGTACTTTCTATTAATGCGTTCTCAACATAACAATTAACACAGCCAGAGAGATTTATATAGAAAAGCACTATTTCACTTATTTTCTGGACTTTGAATTGATAATATGCTGTTCTCTGGATGCACCGTCGTAGTGGAAAATCTTTGGCAAGTATGCAACCGGCGGGAAAAGACATGAAAAGTTAGCCCAGCTTTGGAGCACATCATCACAATGCTATCATTGTATGCAACTTATGGGCGAATCACGAACAAACGCAGAAATTCAAGAAATGTCATAAACATCTCATAATCGGGCACTACTTTAGAAAATATCAAAAGAAAGTTCTGCTTTTAACTATATAATCAATCTGTGTTTAATATTCAACCCCCAGATCTTGGCTTCGCTTCGCTTTAGATAACCAAGAGGGGAAAAAAACGTGAGTAAAGGTTCTCTTGCAAAGCAACCTTAAAAGCGACGCATTACTTGAAATAGGTGCATTTACCATTATAATAAATTTAATAGTTTTTGCATACATCGGAAAGGAAAGCATGTAGACGTGATCTAACACGACACACACCAGGGATGGGGTCGTTAGGCAAAAAATGTCCTTAAATGAAACTTGCAAGGAGCATTATAAGCAGATATTAGAGAGGAAACATCTTTTCAAGGCTACTTTAAAAATGCCATCGCATGCCGAACTGCCGCACGTGTCCTCACCAAGGAGCGCGTGTTCGGCACCACGTTACCTTTAAAAATAGGGGCAAGAAAAAATAATGTTACGAGAAATGCAAGTCACCACACAATGGGTGTTTGATACAAGTAAAGCATTGACTTTATTAAAGTAAAGCTGCTTTGAGACAAGGTGCATAAGCTCTTTATTCAAATATAAAGAGCCTACGACCTCATGACACAAATAATATATAAAGTGGAACCGGTGCTTTAACATCACAACAAGATGTGCCCCGTCCCATTTTGAAAACAAGCCTGCAACTTATAGGATTTTGGCACCACTCTGCACTCCACAGCTGTGAGCCCGCAACACAAATTCGGCGACGACACTGAAGTCTCACCAAATGTCGCAGGTTTGTGTTCATATACAACCGATCTCACAGTTGGGATGTGCATTGTCTTAGGAGGTATACTCGCCAAGGAATCACGCAATCGGCTTGAATGATCAATAAATGCGGTGCATAATAAACGATAAATGCGTAGACAGACGGCGCGCAGCCGTTGAGACTCGTTCGTACGTTGGTAGCAATGCAGCCGCGACGAGAGCGCGGAAAGTTCGCCGGAAACTGCGTGGTTTCCCCCTCTGAAGAAGGGAAATGCCATCAAAAGCAGGTTCAGAAGGACATTCTTTGCAAACTGTAGATGAGCACAATGGACGTGCATGAAGGAGGCGGTGCAAGGGTGGTCAGTTCGGAAGGGGACGTGACCCCCCCCCCCGCACACACACACACACACGCACTTTTTTATGTTTAGTTGCTGCTGGCTTAGCACGTGCTAGGTTACTTCTAGCACGTGCGTTTTTCTTGCTTTCTTTTTTGTATTTGTCTCAAGACGTGGAAGACAGCATTTCTGCGGGGCAAACGTTTATTATGCACGATGGCGGGGACACCCGCCGGGTCTGCATTTGTTATGTGCCGCCTGGTGCAGCCTATGGAGTATGGTGGTATGCATGTGTTACATTTCCAGCTACTTGTAGCACAGGCTTCCAGCAACTTTCGCAGAGGCTGACCCACCCACTCTAGCTAAAAACACGAGCGAAATGCTGCACTGCACGTAACAAGCATAGCGGGAGCGCGCGGCATCGCCATTGAACATGAATTTCTCCAAGTTTTTTGCAGGGCACGAAAACACGTGCTCCCTTCACGCGAGGCAAGAAATATTGCACTGAATCTCTGTCTACTCACGCCCTTCTTTTACTCTTTTCTTGGTTATAAATAAATCAGTTTTTAAATACTAGAAAACGCAGATGTGGGCTTCTATCGACACCATAGTCTCATGTGAACGTCAGAGACAAATCCTACATTCGCTGCACAGAGGATGCAGTCAAGCTCGATTTATTCTGCTCATCTAACTGGTACAACATAAACGCGATGGCCTATGTGTAATCGAATTCGTTATGTATGGAAAGAACGCACTAACGGTCGTTCACAAAAAAGCAAAAAAATAAAGAAAGAAGGAATTGTACGCAATGCCGTGGACATATTAAGGAATTATTAGCCTATTGTATCTGTGTAGTAGTAGAGAGCATGGAGGTGGAAAAGGGAGGTATAAGTTTACCCGACGAGTAGGCAATTATTTTCTGTTGCTGAGCTTATGCGAGCAGCGATACATGCGTTCCGGGGCTGCTTTTGAAAGGAATGCACTAGTTTTGCGAACGCACTGATGAAATGTAGTGGAGGGGCACGTGGCCAACAACAGCTTGACTTAGGACGGTTGGTTTATACTGCAACCCTGCACAAATATATGAAAAATCTAGGGAACAGAAGAGAGCTTTGATTTCCAACTGACTTTTTTCAGTGCATGCTTGCTGTTTTTATATAACATAAAATACGCAGATCGCCTGCACAAGAACACTGTGTGATCGCATACTCTAGTAGAAATCAGCAGAAAAGCTGTCTATATATCAGTTCTAGGTGTGTGTATTTGGTTTCCACCTTTGAGATGAAAAATGGTTGCCGTAGTACTGCTCTGTACTTTTCATCTTTGCCTTTTCGCAAATTTTGTGGTCTTGACAAGAGCACTTCATATGAATTTGCAATGCAACAGAGATTTATGTATTTCATGGTGTATAAAAATAGCTAACATCCTCTGAATATAAAGTTAGCACTAGATCTGTTTTGTCCCCTCGCTTTCACGCTGTTAGCACCGTATACCCTGCCTTTGCATATGCTGCTAAATGTGAGCAGTATAACGCCAGTTGCAAGACTTTATTTCCGCTTCACCGAACCATAAAGTCTGTGCTAGACCTTTTTTATCCGCTCGCTGTTGCGCTGCTACCTCCGTATGCCCTATCCTTCCATAGGTTGCTAAATGCCAGTAGTATAGCGCCGCTTCCGACTGTTTATCTTTGTGTGAACATATGAGTGGTGGTTATACCCGTCGATGTCAGCACGAACAATTTCTATGATTTTTAATTTTCTGACATGCGCTGGCAGATTATTTTCCGCCACGCTTGTTGATCCTTCTAGCTAATGTTAACTGTGTCGCCAGCCTGTTTCGAAAAGTTCCTGCAAAACAGCCTATAGAGATATATATCAATAGTTTCTCCATATGGATGTTTTTTTGTGTGCTCTTTATGAAAAACAAAGCGCGCGAACAGAATATTATAAGCTGATCAAAACGCTCGGCCGATATCTACAGTGAAAGGCTGAAGCGTAGTCGACGTTGCCTTCAGGACGGTAGAAATGACTCAATGTTTCCTGTGAAATAATCTTTCTAGGCAAATATCACGCCAAATTCGCCATTCCTCAGGCAATGCCGATGAGCGGCAAAATCGGCGCCACATTTGCCGGAGAAACTTATCGGCTCAGCCGACGGGGGCTGCACGGTGGCATACTTGGCACAGTGTTGCCGCTAAATGGCGTCGACCACCCCATGTTGTCTGTAGAAAGGCAAAATCGTCGCCATAGTTGCCGTTGAAATTCATCGCCTCAGCCGAGGTCGGCAGTAACGCGGCATATGCGGCCCCGTGTTGCCGATTACAGTCGACGGCCTGGCGATATCGGCGGGGCAGCGGCTAGTAGCCCGACGTTGCCAGTTATTGAGGGCGGCGTAGTTGATACTGACTGGCTGTCGGCAACATCAGGCCGTGGATGGGCCGAACTTTGCCGCCATAAACCCAATATCGGCCCTGCGTTGCGTGTTGCCTGGGATGACAGAAAACAGGGAATATTCCATCACCGCTTGAATACATCCAAACTGCTTATCAAAGAATAATTAAAATCGTACACGCTTTGCTGATTGAGCGAAGTTGCAAATGATATGAAAGACGTCTCTGTGCCTGTGTCTCAGTATCAAGACGCAGAAGCTAAGTAAAATTTTCATGTAGCTTTCAAAACCAGTTAAACAAGCACAGTTGGGAGTATTTTCTTTCCAAATCATTCTTACAACGACATGCTAACACAAAATGCTCTACTGTTTCGACATATAAGCAGAATTACCATTGGGCAGCGGATCCTTCGCTTTCGTCTTCTTCCGATTCTTCGTTTTCTTCTTTTCTTCCTCGTTTTGCACCGCTCTCCTCTACGAAATCGCAGCCGCCAACTCCATATGTCATTTTCCGAAACATTAAAGCTATTACCAGAGCAGCAGGTGCGTCCATTTTGCACCCAAAAAGAGAGTGCAAGCTGTGCTGTTTCCACATTGAATTACCTCGATTCGATGTGTGCACGAATCAGTACATTGGACAGACAGAAGGGCCGTTTAGATTGGGATTTAATAACCATAAATCTCATCCTGACATACTGGCGAACCTCCCAATCTAAATGCATGCGCCTCCCTGTCCACTCCTTGACAAGCTAAATGCTCTTTAATAGAATCAGGATTTTGTTCAAATTATGACAGAGACTCCCGTGAGTTGTTTCTCAATTACAAGATCGGTACCGTCGCCTCTGGCCGAAATGAAAATGCATGAACGTTAAGTTCGCAATCTTTTAACCCTTAGCAACTTTCTACGTGTTTCTTTTTTATCAGCTAGCCGATAAAAGGTTTCGTTCGCATTAAACAAGCAACGTTTTCTGTTTTTACGGGTTGATTGCTGATCGGTCGTTTTTATACATTTCGAACTTCGTCTTCCAAATAAATGCGCAGAATCTGTACGTAGCATCGTCCGCTGCTAGTCACTTAGAAAGGACTAAGTTTCTTTCCGCATGCTGATATAATCACCCTCCGAGCACGGTTCTGCAGCTTTACCCATATGCAACGCGCTGCAACAATACCATAGCCCTTTTGGTTGTTCCCTTCCTTTTGCGAGCTATCCACATCGCAGATATTAATGCGAAAGCGTTTCTTGGCTAGAATGGCGCCAGCGCGCAAAGCTGCCGTCCGCAAAAAGCCTCCGCAAAAGCCGTGCCTGGAAAGCACGTGATCTCTCCCACCGAATTGACGCCGGCGCCACCACTCGCCGTAGCGGCAGTCGGTGCGCGTTCGGCTCTGATGGAGGAGGAGGAAAAAACCTTTATTGTATATGTGGATTCTAGATAGCCCTTATCCCAACCGGGCTGGTCGACATCCCTAGTCCGGGACGTCATTAGTCGAAGCCGCCGCCCGAGCCCGCTGGACCAGAGTTCGCTGTGCCTCTAGTTCTGAGCTATTGAGCAGGGTCGCCTCCCAGTCCTGTTTGGTTGGGTTGGGGATGGGGGTTAATTTTGGGTTCAGTTGGCAGGCCCAGACCATATGGTAAGTGTCGGCCACTTCACCACAGTACTGGCACTGCCCACTTATTTTCGGGTCGTAATATTTGAGTACAGCTGGACAGAGCAGCGTGTTTGTCTGTAGGCGCCGCAGGACGCGCTCCTCCGTTTTCGAGAGTCCCTTCACTGGTGCGGGATATAAGCGGCGTTGTTCACTGTAGTAGTCTCTGATTTCTCGGAACCGTGTTAAAGGTGTGGGACGTTCAGGCCTATCAGGGCGACGGGGAGTCTCCCGGGAGGTAAGCGCGCGGGCCGCTGCATGTGCAGCCTCGTTACCCCGTAGACCCTGATGTCCTGGAGTCCATATAAGACGTTTTGGGGTGGGATCGCGGTCCCTGATACTCAACTTCAATAGTCTATTAGCTAGCGGAGAGATTTCCCCTGCCAGATAGCTCTCGCAGGCTCTTCGAGAGTCTGTCACAATTTGTTCTGATCTAGGATGGGACACCGCCAATGCGATGGCTACCTCCTCCGCCTGGTTCGAGTTTGTGGCTTTGAAAGTGAGGCCGTCCACCTGTGTTCCTTGATGGAAAACCGCCGCCGTGTAGTAACCCCTAGGCGACGGTCCGGCCACATCGACGTAATAGACCCCATTACGGGAGCCAAGCCGTTTTTCGAGCGCCTCAGCGCGCGCCTGCCTTCTACCCTCGTGCGCCTCCCTAGTCATATTACGGGGAAGCGGTGATACCCAGAGTTTGGTTCTCCAAAGTTCAGTGATACGCTCCGTGTGTTCAGTTTCGCATTCGTGTCTGATCGATAGGCGGTCCAGTAGGCGGCGTCCGGGGGCCGTCTGCTTAAGACGCGTATACTGACTTGTGAGTTCGGCTCTGATGCAGCTACTTGCGACGGCCACGGCCGGACTCGACTCTGCTCTCTTCCGACTCGACTTTCCTCTCCTCCGAGCGCGGAGGAGAGGAGAGTCGAGTCCGGCCTCGCAACGGCCTGCGGCTTCGTCGCCGCCTTTCTTCGTTGGGTTGACGAAAGCGCGCGCCCTGCTCCGTGGCGTCGCCGTAGTAACACTGGCAAAATTCGGAATGTGAACCCGCCAGCTAAACGCGTCTTCCCACTATATCATACTTGCCGAGTTCAATCGGGAATTGAAGACGCCCACTGAGGACATCACAACGTTGAGATATACGTGCATCGATCTCGCATTCACCAACGACCCATACATTGTGCGAGATGTGATGTATATCTTCACCGTCGGATCACAAGTGCATGGTAGTGTCTATGTACGCCGGCTAAAAGTACGCGGTCACCGGAACATCAAGAGGTGACGAGGCCGGTGAATGTCTGTTGACACTACCCAAAACGCCGCGGCTGTCGTAGTACTCGATATTACCGAGACCAGCTTTGGACATATCTGGATATACTGCGTGGACGACGAAATAGAAGAGGACATGTGAAGTGTCGACACCACTTTGATGGCATGAAATCATGTAAACAAACCTAATCCGGCCTCCCACATTGCCTCATTATTTATAACACAACTCTGCAACACTGCAGTTTTTAGCCCTCCTCCGCAACGACAATATAGCTAAAACAAACGCTTTCGCGTTTTTATCTCCTAAGAATATGCTTAGGGATCGTCGAACTTTTTTTTTTCTTCTTGATATCGCGCGTGTTTGACGGCGTCGTCTCTCGTAGCGTTGCGCATGCTGGCCGTGTCAGTGTCGGCCGTGTCCATCTGTTTTGTATCAACTGGTATGCATATAACGTCATGATAACGTCATGCATCGCATGACGTTATCACTTCTTGTTTTTTTTTTCTATCAACATCTGCCTGATAAGCGCATGTATGTTAAGCGCTCCCGTGCCATGGTCGATATTCTGATGAAGGTCGGTCCCCGACCGAAACGTCAAAAAATCGATTCATACCCGCGTCTACTTCTAATTTGTAGATTTGCCCGGACCAAGAACAGCGTTCTTTCCCTGTATATATATAAATATATATATATATATATATATATATACAATATAAATGTAACAAGCTCTTTTTCGACCATCTCCAATCTCGCTGAAAAAGAATATATTGTTGCGGTCTGCACGTGGTAAGCAATTAATCAGCAGTCATTTCATGGGGAAAAATTTCCTGGCAACGTGAGAGCACCTTGACCTTCGCTCTAAGTTGTGAAACTACCGAGCAAATAAATTTATACAAAATTATTTCTTTGAGACATGCCACGGAATAATTTTTTCTTATTCTTAAGGTGTGGTTCTTTCATTACTGCTATAGTCTAGTAATCTTGTTCTGAATTTACATTACGTTTGGCTATGACGTAAAACCACTCAATGTAGCAGACTTAGAAAATTTATTCCCAATGCCAAATTAATTATGAGAAATGTAATTATATTAGCCCCTTTCTAGCTTCTTCTATTAGGCGACAACAATACTGTGATATTATAACGCAGAAACCATGTGGCTAGAGAGGAACAAATTTGTCAAAAACCGCATTTAACCCATACTGGACCATCAATTTCGCAATGTAGCGATCGAAGTAAAGATGTTGCCTATAACTCGCTAAGTAGTACTCTCTGTGTGTACTTCAGGAAAAAGCTTTAAAGCAGTAATATTAGTTTCAATTGGAAAAAATATTTTTGAAGTTGGCAGTCAGAAGGCTGCATCATGCTTCAGTGGTGCTACGTATATGCCTCACATGGCACGTCACACTACCTTGCAATTGCCATCATATGCTGTTCGTGTCTCTGCAGATTCCTTGTCCTTGGCGCCCATGCAGCTACCATATCAATCGCTTGTTTCCACGGAAGACGGAGTGCATTCCTGCCGACAGTGCACTTATAAGACCAAGTACAAGGGTAACATGAATACGCACCTTTATCGACACACGGGCGAGCGCCCCTTTCAGTGCAGCGTGTGTCAGAGATCATTTATCCCGGAGGGTCACCCACTCAGAGGAGCGCCCTTTTGCCTGTGCCCACTGCAGTGCATCATTTAAGCGCAAAGCGACCCTTGTTCATCACGTACGCACCCACACCGGAGAACGCCCTTTTTCATGTGTGCACTGCCGCGCATCTTTTTCGCGCAAAAGCCTCCTAAATAGCCACATACGTAGTATGCACACTGGTTTGCGCCCTTTTTCATGTGTACACTGCCGTGCATGTTTTACGGAAAAAAGCAGCCTAGTTAGGCACATACGTTCCCTCCACACAGGAGAGCGCCCTTTCTCATGTGTGCACTGCGATGAATCTTTTTCCCGCAAAGAAAATCTCATTAGGCATATGTCTAAGTGCGGAGCAAATAAGAAACCCTAGATGACTCTGGATACCACGCTTCTTTCGCGGTGCTTCAATTGATTTCTTATGGTAGATGGGGCTTCGAATGTGCGCTTGACTATGTTTGACGATGTTTGACGATGTTTATGCATCTCTCGGTCCTAGGCGTGTCAATGAAGAGCCATTGTAAAAAAAAAACAGACCGAATTGGACGAGCGGGACAAAATGATGACTCGCCAGCAATAGCTTTTAATCCATAGAATGTTACATAAATATCACTTCTT
>CM023489.1:72912063-72941249 GCA_013339685.2 Hyalomma asiaticum
GGTTGAAATAGCTGCATTTCGGATTATAATAAATTTAATATTTTTGGCATACATCGGAAAGGAAAACATGTAAACGTGAGCTAACACGACACACACAAGGGATGGGGTCTTTAGTCAAAAAATGTCCCTAAATGATACGTGCAAGGTGCATTGCAAGCAGATATTAGAGAAGGAACATCTTTTCAAGGCTACTAAAAAAATGCTATGCCATGCCGAACTGCCCCTCGTGTCCTACACCAACGACCGCGTGTTTAGTACCACGTTACCTTTAAAAATACGGGCAAGAAAAAAAAATGTTATGAGAGCTGCAAGTCACCACACAATGGGTGTTTGATACAAGCACAGGATTAACTACATGAAGTAAAACTGCTTTGGGACAATGTACGTAGGCTCTTCATTCGAAAATAAAGAGCCTACACACCTCACCACACAAATAATATATAAAGTGGAACCGGTGCTTTAACATCACAACAAAATGTGCCACGTCCCATTTTGAAAACTGGCCAGCAACTTGCTGAATTTTGGCATCCGCTGTGCAGTCTACAGCTCTGAGTCCGCAATACAAATTCGGCGACGGCGCTGTAGTCTCACCAAAAGGCTCAGGCGTGTGTTCATATACAACCGATGTCGCAGTTGGGATGGGCATTGTCTTAGGTACACTCGCCAAGGAATCGCGCAATCAACTTGAATGATCGATAAATGCGGTACATAATAAACGATAAACGCGTAGACAGACTGCGTGCTGCCGTTGAAACTCGTTCTTACACCTTGCACGTTGGTAGCAGTGCAGCCGCGACGAGAGAGCACGGAGAGAGTTCCTCGTGGTTTCGCCCTCCGAAGGCAGCGAACGACAGCAAAAGCAGGTTCAGAACCACATTCTATGGAAACTGCAGATGAGCACAATGGATGTTCACAGAGCGGGCCGTGACAATGGTGGTCAGTTCGAAAGGGGAGGCGCACCCCCCTCCCCACACACATTTTTTTTTTGTTTAGTTGCTGCTAGCTTAGCACGTGCTAGGTTGGTTCTCGGTAGAGCATGCTCGCTTTTCTTGCTTTCTTTTTTTTGTAGTTGTCTCAAAACGTGGGAGACAGCATTTCTGCTGGGCAAACATTTTTGCACAATGGCGGGGACACCCGCCGGGACTGCATTTGTTAAGTGCAGCTCAGTGCAGCTCGTGGCGTATGCTGGTACGCATGTGTTCTCTTGCCAACTTGCCGAATTGCCGCAACTTGCCGAATTTTGGCATCCGCTGTGCAGTCTACAGCTCTGAGTCCGCAACACAAATTCGGCGACGGCGCTGTAGTCTCACCAAATGGCGCAGGTTTGTGTTCATGTACAACCGATGTCACAGTTGGGATGTGCATTGTTTTAGGAGGTATACACTCCAAGGAATCACGCAATCAGCTTGAATGATCAATATATGCGGTGCATAATAAACGATAAACGCGTATACAGACGGCACGCAGCCGTTGAGACTCGTTCGTACGTTGGTAGCAATGCAGCCGCGACGAGAGAGCGCGGAAAGTTCCCCGGAAACTGCGTGGTTTCCCGCTCTCAAGACAAGAAATGCCGCCAAAAGCAGTTTCAGAACAACATTTTTTGCAAACTGTAGATGAGCACAATGGACGTGCATGAAGGAGACCGTGCCATGGTGGTCAGTTCGGAAGGGGACGCCCCCCCCCCCCCTGCACACACACACACACGAACACTTTTTTATGTTTAGTTACTGCTGGCTTAGCACTTGCTAGGTTACTTCTAGCACATGCGTTTTTCTTGCTTTCTTTTTTTGTATTTGTCTCAAAACGTGGAAGACAGCATTTCTGCGGGGCAAACCTTTATGCACGATGGCGGGGACACCCGCCGGGACTGCATTTGTTAAGTGTAGCCTGGTGCAGCCTATGGAGCATGCTGGTATGTATGTGTTCTCTTGCCAGCTACTTGTAGCACAGCCTACCAGCTACTTTTGAAGAGGCTGAACCAGCCACTCTAGCTAAAAACGCGAGCGAAGTGCTGCACTGCGCGTAACAAACGTAGCGAGGGCTCGCGGCGTCGCCATTCTACATAAATTTCTGCAAGTTTCTGCAGCACAGGAAAACACGTGCTGCGTTCCCGCGCGGCAAGAAATATTGCGCTGAATCTCTCTCTGCTCCCACCCTGCTTTTGTTCTTTTTGGTTATAAATAAATTAGTTTTTAAATACTAGAAAACGCAGATGTGGGCTTCTATCGACAGGTATCTAGGACGGTCGGTTTATACTGTAACCCTGCACAAACACGAAGAAACTAGGGAACAGAAGAGAGCTTTGATTTTGAACTGACTTTTTTCAGTGCATGCTTGCTGTTTTTATATAACATAAAATACGCAGTTCGCCTGCACAAGAACACCCTGTGATCACATACTCTAGTAGAATTCAGCAGAAATGCTGTCTATATGTCAATTACAGGTGTGTGCATTTGTTTGCTACCTTTGAGAAGAAAAATGCTTGCCATATGACTGCTTTGTATTTTCGTTTTTGACTTTTTCGCAGATGTCATGATCTCGACAAGAGCCCTTCATATGAATTTGCAATGCAACAGGGATCTACGTATTTCATGGTATATAAAATTGGCTAACATCCTCTTAATATAAAGTTAGCGCTAGATCTGTTTTGTCCCCTCAATGTGACGCTGTTAGCGCCGTATACGCTTCCTTTGCATATGCTGCTAAATGTCAGTAGTATAACGCCAGTTCCGAGAGTTTATTTCCGCTTCAGCGCACCATAAAATCTGTGTTAGAACCTTTTTATCCACTCGCTGTTCCGCTGTTACCTCCGTATGCCCCTTCCTTCCATAGGTTGATAAATGTCAATAGTATAGCGCCGCTTCCGACTGTTTATCATTGTTTGAACATATGAGTGGTGGTTATGCCCGTCGATGTCAGCACGAACAATTTCTATAATTTTTGATTTTCTGACATGCGCTGGCAGATTATTTTCCGCCATGCTTGTCGATTCTTCTAGCTAATGTTAACTGTGTCGCCAGCCTGTTTCGCAAAGTTCCCGCAAAACAGCCTATAGATGTATATATCAATAATTTCTTTATATGCATGTTTTTTTGTGTGCTCTTTATGAAAAACAAAGCACCCGAACAGAATATTATATGCTGATCAAAACGCACGTGCACTATGTTCCGGCACTGAAACGCGTACACATGAATATATGAAGCCCAACATCTGATTCTTCCGTCGAATCTCTTAAGTGAATTTCGGTAATGCTTGTCTCCATCGCATCTCTATTATTATATACCGCAGGCTTCCAAAGAGGCCCGGCCGATATCAACAATGAAAGGCTGAGCCGTAGTTCGACGTTGCCTCCAGTACGGCAGAAATGACTCAATGTTTCCAGTGAAATAGTCTTCCTAGGCAAATATCGCCCCAAATTCGCCATTCCTCAGGCGATCCTGATGAGCAGCAAAATCGGCGCCACATTTGCCGGAGAAACTTATCGGCTCAGCCGACGGGGGCTCTAAGGTGGCATACTTGGCACAGTGTTGCCGATAAATTGCGTCGGCCAGCCCATATTGTCTCTAGAAAGGCAAAGTCGGCGCCATAGTTGCCGCGGCTTTTGTGGCCCCATGTTGCGATAACAGTCGACGGCCTGCCTGATATCGGTGGGGCAGCGGCTAGTAGCCCGACGTTCCCAGTCTTTGACGACGGCGTAGTTGATACTGGCTCGCTGTCGGCAACATCAGGCCGTGGATGGGCCGAACTTGGCCGCCATAAACCCGACATCGACCCTACGTTGCGTGTTGCCTGGGATGACAGAAAACAGGGAATATTCCATCACCGCATGAATACTTCCAAACTGCTTATCAAAGACTAATTAAAATCGTACACGTTTTGCTGATTGAACGAAGTTGCCAATGATATGAAAGACGTCTCTGTGCCAGTGTCTCATTATCAGGACGCAGAAGCGAAGTATACTTTTCATGTAGCTTTCAAAACCAGTCAAACAAGCACACTCGGGAGTGTTTTCTTTCCAAATCATTCTTACAGACGACATGCTAACAGATAATGCTCTACTGTTCTGACATATAAGCAGAATTACCATTGGGCGGTGATGATGATGATGATGATCCTTCAAATAGGGCGCATACCCACTACACCCACATTGGGCGGTGGATCCCTTGCTTTCGTGTTCTTCCGATTTTTCGTTTCTTCTTTTCTTCCTCGTTTTGCACCGCTCTCCTCTACGAAAGCGCTGCCGCCAACTCCATATCACATTTTCCGAAACATTGAAGCTATTACCAGAGCAGCAGGTGAGTCCCTATTGTTCACAAAAAGGGAGTGCAAGCTGTGGTGTTTCCACAGCGAATTACCTCGACTCGATGTGTGCACGAATCAGTACATTGGACAGACAGAAGGGCCGTTTAGATTGCGCTTTACTAACCATAAATCACATCCTAACACGCGGCCGATCCTGCCAATCTAGATGCATGCGCCTCCCTGACCACTCCTTTGACATGCTAAATGCACTTTAATAGAATCAGGATTTCGTTCAAATTATGACAGAGACGACCATGAGTTTCCCAATTACAAGATCAATACCGTCGCGTCTGGCCTAAATGAAAGTGCATGAATGTTAATTTCGCAATGTTTTAACCCGTAGCAACTTTCGACGTCTTTCTTCTTTATCAGATAGCCGATAAGAGGTTTCGTTCGCATTAAACAAACGTTTTCTGTTTTTGCGATTGATTGCCGATCAGTCGTTTTTATACGTTTCGAACTTCATCTTCCAAATAAATGCGCAGAACCTGTATGTAGCATCGTCGGCTGCTAGTCCCATAGAAAGGACTTACTCCCTTTGCGCATGCTGATATAATCACCCTTTAGAGCACCTATCTGCAGCTTACCCATAGGAAACGCCCTACAACCATGTCATAGCACTTTTGGTTGTTCCCTTCCATTTACGAGCTATCCACATCGCAGATATTAATGGGAAAGCGTTTCTTGTCTAGGATGGCGACAGCGCGCGCAAAGCTGCCATCGGCAAAGGTCGTGCCTAGAAAGCACGTGATCTCTCCCACCGAATTGACGCCGGCGCCACCACTCGCCGTAGCGGCAGTCAGTGCGCATTCGGCTCCGCTGCAGCTACTTGCAACGGCCGCGGCCGGACTCGACTCTCCTCTCTTACGACTCGACTTTCCTCTCCTGCGAGCGCTGAGGAGAGGAGAGTCGAGTCCCGCCGTGCAATGGCGGGCGGCTGCGTCGCCGCGTTTCTTTCGATGGGTTGGCGAAAGCGCGCACCCTGCTCCGTGGCCTCGCCGCAGTAACATTGGCAAAACTCGGAACGTGAACCCGGCAGCTAACCCGTCCTCCCTCGCCACCATGCGTGCCGAGTTCAATCGGGAATTGAAGACGCCCACTGAGAACATCACGACGTTGAGATGTACGTGCCTCGATCTCGCATTCGCCAACGACCCATATATTGTGCGAGATGTGATGTATGTCTCACCGTCGGATCACAAGTGCATGGTGGTGTGTATGTATGCCGGCTAACGTACGCGGTCACCGGAACAACAAGAGGTGAAGAGGCTGGTGAATGTCTGTTGACACTACCCAAAACGCCGCGGCTGTCGTAGTACTTGATATGCCTGAGACCAGCTTTGGATATACCCGCATATACTGCATGGGGGACGAAATAGAAGAGGACATGTGAAGTGTCCACACCACCTTGATGGCATGAAATCATGTAAACAAACCTTATCCGCCCTCCCACATTGACTCATTCTTTATAACACAACTCTGCAACACTGCAGTTTTCAGCACTCCTCCGCAACGACAATCTAGCCAAAATAAACGCTTTCGCGCTTTCATCTCCTAAAAATATCCTTAGGCATCGTCCAAGTTTTTCTTCTTCATATTGCGCCTGTTTGACCACCTTGTCTCTCGTAGAGTTGCGCATGCTGGCCGGGTCCATGCTGGCCATGTCCATACGCATGTCCATATGTTTTTGTATCAACTTACTCGCATATCGCATGACGTTATCACTTCTTGTATTTTGTATCAACATCTCCTTGATACGCGCATGTATATTAAGTGCTCCCGTGGCGTGCTCGGTATTCTGATGATGGTCAATAAATCGATTCATACGAGCGTCCCCTTCTACTTTGTAGATTTGCCCGGACCAAGAACAGCCTTCTTTTCCTGTATATATATATATATATATATATATATATATATATATATATATAGATGAGTAGTAGACCCTCGGAATTGGCAGCAAAAATGCGGAAAGCGTTTATTCAACGTTTCAGCCGGAGACCGGCCTTCATCAGGAATCAGGATCAGGAATCAGGATATATATATATATATATATATATATATATATATATATATATATATATATATATATATATACCATATCATATGTAATCGGCTCTTTTTCGACCATCTCCAATCTCGCTGAAAAAGATTATATTCTTATGGTCTGCACGTGGTAAGCAATTATTCAGCAGTCATATCATGGGGGAAAATTTCCAGGCCGCATTATATTGCCTCGAACTTCGCTCTAAAATGTGGAACTGCCGAGCAAAGAAATTTATACAAAATTATTTCTTTGAGACATGCCACGGAATAGTTTTTTTCTTATTCTTAAGGTGTCGTTCTTTCATTACTGCTATAGCCTGGTAATCTTGTTCTCAATTTACATTACGTTTCGCCATGACGCAAAACCACTCAATGTAGCAGACTTAGTAATTTTTAATCATAAGTCCAACATAATTATGAGAAACGTAATTATATTAGCCCCTTTCTAGCTCCTTCTACTAGGCGACAACAATACTGTCATATATTATAACGCAGAAACCATGTGGATAGAGAGCGACAAATTTGTCAAAAACCACATTTAACCCATACTGAACCATCAATTTCGCAATGTAGCGATCGATGTAAAAATGTTGCCTATAACTCGTTAAGTAGTACTCTCTGTGTGTACTTCAGGAAATGCTTTAAAGGAGTAATTTTGTTTCTTCAATTGAAAAAAATATTTTTGAAGTTGGCAATCAGACGGCTGCATCATGCTTCAGTGGTGCAACGTTTATGCCTCACATGCCACGTCACACAACCTTGCAATTGCCATCATATGCTGTTCGCGTCTTTGCAGATTCCTTGTCCTTGGCGCCCATGCAGCTACCATATCAGTCGCTTGTTTCCACGGAAGACGGAGTGCATTCCTGCCGACAGTGCACTTATACGACCAAGTACAAGAGCTGTATGAATCGGCACCTTTATCGACACACGGGCGAGCGCCCTTTTCAGTGCAGCGTGTGTCAGAGATCATTTATCCAGGAGCGCTACCTCAGAAGCCACATGGTCACCCACTCAGAGGAGCGCCCTTTTGCCTGTGCCCACTGCAGTGCATCATTTAAGCGGAAAGGGACCCTTGTTCATCACGTACGCACCCACACCGGAGAACGCCCTTTTTCATGTGTGCACTGCCGCGCATCTTTTTCGCGCAAAAGCCTCCTAAATAGGCACATACGTAGTATTCACAGAGGTTTGCACCCTTTTTCATGTGTACACTGCCGTGCATGTTTTACAGAAAAAAGCAGCCTAGTTAGGCACATACGTTCCCTCCACACAGAAGAGCGCCCTTTCTCATGTGTGCACTGCGATGAATCTTTTTCCCGCAAAGAAAATCTCATTAGGCATATGTCTAAGTGCGGAGCAAATAAGAAACCGTAGATGACTCTGGATACCACGCTTCCTTCGAGGCGCTTCAATTTGTTTCTCATGGTAGATGGGGCTTCGAATGTGCGCTTGACTATGTTTGATGATGTTTGAAGATGTTTATGCATCTCTCGGTCCTAGGCGTGTCAATGAAGAGCCATTGTAAAAAAAAAACAGACCGAATTGGACGAGCGGGACAAAATGATGACTCGCCAGCAATAGCTTTTAATCCATAGAATGTTACATAAATATCACTTCTGCCACTCTTAGACTTGCTGTGAAATGTGCACTCATGCTAATGCATAGTCTGCTTCCCATCTAGTATGCATTATTTGTGGTACTTCAGTGTATACACTTTCTATAATTGAATATTGCTTCAACTTTAGCCAAAACTGTTCATGTTCCTAAATATCTTACGTTTGCAATGTCATGGTCTTAACTAAAACTGTACGGTTTCATTATGCATGAAAATTGAACCTCTGCATGCACTACGTCGCCCAAGTTCCCTAATTTGCGGCAGCAGGTGTAGTAACAAGCTTTACAACTGGGCGTCTTCCATGGTAGGGAAGTACGGTCTTCACTGAATATCTAAAAGTCTGCACTAAAAGGCATGTCCTGCAATACTCGAATTATCCGTTCCCTGTGCTAGTTGCGATCGCGGTGGCGGCAAAAGCTTCAGTGGATAGAAAAAGTATAGGGCATACTATAAGAATAAGTATGGTGCGATCTACACAGTTCTGGGATGAACGACTGTCACCGCTTTCTGCACAGCCGTGAACCACGTTGTTGCGTGGAAAACGGCTAGCGAACATCGCTAACACCACTCATTCCTACGAGTCTCGCCTTTCAAGGAACCGAACCATCGACGTGGCGTGCCGCTTTCCTACATTCTTGAGCCATGCAAATACATCCTTTTAATTGGTTAGTTCCTTTTACTGTTTACTTCGACCGGCAGTAGTGGCGGTCGTAGCCGTCATTCGCAGTTTCGAGAATAAAGAAATGGATAAAACAAAAACTGTCTTGACTAGGTGGAATTCGAGCCATGGAACCACGGGCCATAGGCGACCGTCTCAACCGCTATAGCTACACAGTCACCTTTCCTGGAGGTACATTGTTGGGGACCAGATTACTAGTGTTCCCAGTGTTGTGCCAATGAGTGAGAGCTAGAGATTCTTTTGTTGTTGTGGAAAGGTGGAAAGGGGGAGGGGAGTGCACGATAACTGTCTCTCCGGAGAGGACACCTCAACCCCTACACTCAAGGGGAAGGGGATATGAAAGAATAGGAAGGTATGAGTTCGAAGGACACACACACACACACAAGTCCCACCGAGTCAAATTCAGCAGTGAGCGAGCTGTCGAGCGGGGTTAAAACCGCCCGGTCAGCCCGGAGTCCTCGATGAAGGTGAGGGCTGCGGCGAGAGCGGAGCGTCGACGTTCGGAGCAGCCTGATGGAAAGAGCACGTCTTGCTCCGTGGCACAGGGCAGCCCGAGGTTGCGGTAGCGAGCGCGCAGTTGCTCGCGCTCGCTGTCGAAGGCCGGGCACTCGCACAGGAGGTGGGATAGTGTTTCATCCTCTCCGCAGTCGCGTCACGCGGGAGAGGAGAAACCGCGGAGTCGATGGCGGCGCTCCGCTGGCCAAACACCTCCTGTGTTCAAGGCGAGGAGCAGAGTGCGCTCTCGCCGGGAGAAACCAGTTGCCGGGAGTGGGCGTGGCTGGCTGCCGTCAACAATACGGGCGTCGGGGTGAGCGCGCGCGCGCTCTCTGCGAAGGTTTATCCTCGCGGAATCGTAAGAGCTCGCGCAATCACTCATCGGGGTGTCCGGGCTGTGGGCGCGCTTGGCGAGGTCATCTGCCGCCTCGTTGCCCGCGATGCCTACGTGCGCAGGGAGCCACTGAAGGACCACGTCGAGTCCGCTCTCCTGCAGGGATAGAAGGCTGCGGGCAACACGTTGGGCAAGCGGCGGGCCGCGTTCCTCCTTCGCGAGTAGACGCAGGGCCGGCTTTGAGTCACAAAAAATGGCTGCAGTTGTGACGGTCGGCGTTTCCCGAAGGAGGTCCACGGCCAGTTGGAGCCCGATGAGTTCGGCTGTCGTCGATGAGGCACAGTACCCGAGACGGCTCTGCTTGGACACACCGCGTCCGGGCGCGGTGCAGGCAGCAGCAGCCGATCGGTCCGCCAACACCGAGCCATCCGTGAACAGGTGTGTCCGTCCGGCAAGGTCCTCGTGCATCCTCGACGCCGCCTCCTGCGCGACCGCACCACGAGGCATGTGCCGCTTCTCACGCACTCCCGGGAGAGTCACACACACGCGCAGGTGAAGGTCACGGTGAGGGGCAGGCCAACGCGCACAAGACACGGGGTCGTCGCACACGATGCCTTCATAGATGTCCATGATGCGTCCCACGCGCGACTCGGGCACACTGCGCAGGTACTCGAAGAGCGGGCCAGCACCGGGCGCACGATGGAGACGCTCCATGTGACACAGGGCTCGCATGTCGGCCGTGAGAGATGGAGGCCACGCACGAGCCTCCGCCAAGGTGTCCACAATACGAGAAGCTCGCGGCATCCCATGGCACATTCGGAGGACTCGGCGGTGGTCACGGTCGATCTGGAGCCAGCTGTATCGCGGACACACTGCACAGGGGGAGGGCATAAAACACGAGGGATAGTGCCATTGCCTCATAAATTGCACAGGCAAATGAGGGGTGGGGGAGGGGGGGGGCAACCTATTCCCTCGTGCTAGCAGCCTGCGCACACAGAACTCCACGCGGCGAGTGGCGTGACGAATGCGTCGCACCTCGGGGTACCACCGCAAGCTATTGTCAATCGTCAGCCCGAGGTACCGCACGGAGTTCCGCCAGGAGATGGGCGCACCGTGGAGCTGAAGGCACGGCATGATGCAGCGCGGGGCGGCTCGGGGTTGAACAACAATAAGTGCCTCGGTCTTCGCCGGCGAGATGGTGAGTCTCATGCCGGCGATCAAAGTGGCCACGCAGTCGAGCGCGTGTTGCATGGATGCACGCACCCTGCTCGCTTGCTGCGTGGGGCCTCGCACGTACAGAGCGACGTCGTCGGCGTAGATCACCGCGCGCACAGGGAAGGGTGCCGCGCTCGGAAGGCAGTCGATGAGTGGCGCGAGCACAACATTAGAAAGGAAAGGGCTCAGAACACTTCCCTGTGGCACGCCCGATGACACTGGGCGCGGTGTGCTCGTTCCCCTCCCCACGCGCACACAGAACGTGCGATCGGCGAGGAATGCCTGCACGTAGCGCAGGAGCTTGCCCTCAGCACCGAGCGCACGAACTGCATCGATGATGGATTCGTGGGGGAGGCAGTCAAACGCCGACTTGACGTGGAGAAGAAGCAAGATGGCCATCTCTCTGTCGTACAGGGCTTGCTCGAGGGTGCTCACGACAGTGGCGAGGCAGTCAGCCGTGGCACGACCGGGACGGATGCCGCACTGTTCCGCCGGGAACAAGTCACGAGCCGTCGCAATCCACTGCAGGCGATGTAACGCCATGCCCTCCATGGTTTTCCCAGCCACGGAGGTCAGCGAGATAGGCCGGTAGGAGTTCAATTCCCGCGGCGGCCTACCTCGCTTCAGGGGCCAGGGCGTTGTGATTCGCGTCCAGGTTCCGGAGCATCTGATGTGTAATCCGGTAAGCACCCGGAGCACTGCGCTTTCGGTTGCGGAGGAGGACTCTTTCCAGTTCGGAGAGAGTGAAGTCCTCCTCGCACAGGGCGCGAATGTCGGCAGCCAGTACCGGTTCTGCGGGAGGGAGCGTGCGTTGGGCTGGGCGCATGGTCGCTACGGCGTGCGGTGCTGCTGGCGGGACTTCAAAAGTTGATGCCAGAAGCTCCACAAGTTGTTCTTCGGTGATGCCGCGCGCGACGACGATAGCGAGAACAGGGAAGCGCGACACTTTCGGCTGTATCATGGCGCGCATTATGCGCCAGCTGCGGTCGCGTCTTCGGGGGTCAGTGAGTGACGAACACACCCCTGTCCAGCTTCGATCTCGGAGCCCCCGCGCGTGACGTCGGCACACCGCGTCGAGGCGATTGTAGCGAGTCCATGCGCCAGAGTCCGCCGATGACCGGAGGGCGCGTCGCGTGAGAGAAAGGTGCAGTGAGAGCTAGGGAAGGTTGTAGTAGGACAGAGACAGTGAGAGGTAAAGAAAGACTCGCGGAGAGCACACAGCGCATGAGGCTCACCATTTCGTGTTCATCGAAATGCAGCCGCCGCGGCCGGCTTCAATCTTTCTTAACATTTATATAAATGGCGGCAATGAAATATAACAAAGGGGATTAAAGCGTTCATCGCGAAATCAATACTTAGCCATTGACGATGGTAAACCGTGACAGGGGCTGGTTCGGAAAACGAATGCAGTAGATATCGACGATGCTCTTCAATAGACTGCTACAGTTAGTATCACTTGGCGACTCTGCCCTCTATTGTCAAAGTTTACGTATCATACATTTTAGCCGTATGAAGTAGGGATGGTCGAAGAGTCTCGCACATACGTTTTGGAGTCGTTTTGGAGTTAGCGCGAGCCTCCACGAAGGAGGTATTCTGATTTTTCAGTTCCTTTTTTTTTGATGACCTCCTATTCCTGTATAATTATTCTAGTAGGCTGCATTGGTCCTTTATATATCATACATATGAACTGCTCTCGCAACAGAACAGCCCGCAGTCGCAAGCAACGGTCAGTTTGCTAGAACATAAGCCCAGTCTTTCAGTCGAAATGAGCTCATGTTGTTTGATTTCTGGGGTTTTAAGCCCCAAAACCAGTTCCGATTACGAGAGAGGCCGTAGTGAAGGGCTCCGGAAATTTGGGACCATCTGGGGTTCTTCAGAATGAGCTCACGTTCGCCAGCTTATATGCTGCCAAAGGTGAGCTAGACTGCTCGAAGGAACAAGTTTTGCTTTCAACCGAGCTTGCCTTGTGAGGTTCTATCTGTGTATGGACCTGGGAAGACCTGTATGGTTGTGACGGCTGCGTACAAGGTCGTATATCAACGATCATTAAATGGAGCGAGTAACTCGTGAGGAACCTGCGGTCACACAAGAACACAATGCGATGCTGGCAGATATATATTCCCATGTTATGCCCGTTTTGTTTTTATCTATGTATTTAAATTTTAAAGATTCTCTAGTGGCCTCTGGATGCCTGAAATCGTTATGAGATAATTATTCTACTATGGATTTATCTACCAAACAAGTCATCTGGTTATGACACACGCCTCTTGTAAACGTGCAGTGACATCGCTCAGTAGCAATCTCCTGTTGGCCTCGAGATCGACATGTAGGTGGCAGCACCGTCTACGGCGTGAGTGTGGATAGGCGTTTGCCAGCGCGCATTGCAATGTACAGAGCGGCCCTCTGTTGAGAGCAGATCCAGGCAGTTGTTTGCATATTAGATCATTGCTGCAGTAAGCCGTTAATACACACGTTCTTAAATCTCATCTCAGTAGAGGAAGAACGCAAAACGTTTCTATTGCGCTTTAAGGAAGCGTGATATGCCATACAACAGGGCACTGACGTTACTCAGCCTCAACGTTAGACTTCATCGGCGGTGCTCTGTGTCTATGCTCCTTTAAGCATACTTAAATTCTCTTCTGCGGATAATGTTGGCATTGCTGTTACGCGGATGAGAGAGTTCTGTATTGTATTCTCACTAATGTTCATCATTGGCTACAACAAAAAAATTCACAGCATATCCACGGAGTGAATGATGATGAGTGGGCGAAGCTCCGGATGTTCATCGTAGATCGTGCCGAGTTCTGGATTAATTTAGTTAACGCGCACGCTACGAATCCTTATCGTTCAACTACGCACAAGTGAAATCTCCCACCGGCACTTCATTGCAAGTCAAGATCCAGCGCATATATGTATAGGTAGCCGATGAACGGTTCGCCAGCGCGAGCAGTCGGTATTTTTCAATCAAGAAACTCGCTAGAAGACACTGCCTGCGTCAAGCTTGTCTCTCGAGGGTGAGGGGCGTTCTCCTTCTTTGCGAGCTGGTGGAGCGTTCATGATGATTGTGGTTCGGTTAGGAAAGGAAGCTAATTTCTCCAGACCATGTAGGGAGCACGGCTAAGCGTCCGTGGGGGTGGGGGAAAGGGAGTGAAAAAGATAGAGAGAAAGGCCTTAGTGGAGGGCTCCGGAAATTTAGACCACCTGGGGTTCTTTAACGTGTACTGACAACGCACAGTACACGGGCCTCTGATACTTGCGCCTCCATCGAAAATGCGACCGCCGCGACCGGGATCGAACCCGCGTTTTTTGGGTGGCAGCCGAGCAACGTAACCACTACACCACCTCGGCAGACCGAGCGTTCATCAAAGAAAGAGCGTTTCAATAGTCAACGCGTGCCTTTCGCTCTCTCTCTCTCTCTCTCTCACAAGACAGCAGACGGAAGAGTGAGAGAGGTAGCGCGCCGGGAGGCACGCGCAGAGCGCGAGCGCGAGGTGGCTACATACATACATACATACATACATACTACTACTACTACTACTACTACTACTACTACTACTACTACTACTACTACTACTACTACTACTACTACTACTACAGAGGAGGGCACGACCCACACCCAAAAGAGCTTCGCCCCTAAAAATGGTTGTTACAACTCACGGAGTTAAAGCAGCAGCTTATGTACTGCGCTGTATCAATTACACGCATACTTGCGTTGAAATGCCTTGCATGTCATGTTCCATTTAACTGTAGGTCGTGAACTAGCTAAATTAGTCAAGCTACGTGACTGTACATGCCGCTTGAGTACTGTCAGGATATTTTACAAACGCCTAAATTATGTAAACGTTTAAATAGCCAAAAGCGTCGCTTTCATCGCATGAATAGAAGTGTTTCTGTGACAAGAAAAGGTTTGTCTTTTTAAGCGCCTGATGAAACGTATGCTCTTTAAGCGAAAAATATCTGCTATTTCGTCTCACAGTCACATATGACGATACGGTCACAAGCTTCTGTCACATATTGCGATATGATATCGCTCCAGCACTGCACTGACATGTTGATGTTTCTCGCGTAACTTATTGAGGACGACAACGTTCACTTTGTCGTGTACTTGAAATCGAGAACAGCTGCCAAACTGAAATAACTCTGCCGAACCGGAGTCAGACGATGACATAGTGGGCTCGCAACACATGCGCACAGTAATTTTCACAACGAGAAAATACTGCACCGGAAACCGAAATAATACTATTGCTAATACTTTCATGCTTGGATAACAATACATGAAAGCATTAAACACTGCACCGGCTCAGGGAACAAACATATTAGAGGGTATGAATGACGTGTATGCGCATGTAGAACCGCCGTGCCTAGCCGATGCAAGGAGCCCTCTAAACAGGGGAGCTTCGTCAAATCGCCGCTGGGAGCCGACTCTGCTCGACGTCGAGGCCTATTGGAATTGGGCTGGTCTAAACAGCCACTTCAACAAGGAGATTCCGCTTCATTCGGGTCGCGATACTCGCGCGGTAATGCCTCGTCTGAAGTGACGGAGTGACGGAGGAGCCGTACACTCATGCTAACTATAATTTCCATCTATTGTAACCATTTATTTATTTATTTACTTTTTATTACCCTCAGGGCCAAAGGCATAAAAGAGGGGAGTAGGTTACAGCAAATGAACAAGAAAACAATAAGGAAAAACAACGGTCAAGTACAATGGCTTCTCAATTATAAAGTTTGCTAATATACAGTTGACGGTAATAGTCTAGATTAGTGTGACCATGTGCGCATCGTCAGCGCCAGGTATGTAACAGAGTATATTGCGCTATAACATTGGAGTACGACGATTCAGTGGATTTCAGCGATGCATCATTCGCCCGTTCCTAGTGAGGCAGGCGATCCCCGAGATTGATCATGGCGCATCAGCCCGCCCCCCTCCCCCCCTTTTTTTTGTTGGGATGCCTATACGTACGTGAACTGCGGGGTGAAGTTTAATGCTTATACTTCGAGTCGTTCAAAATTCTGAGAAATGGATGTGATTTATTAAGACAGTCACTGTATTACTGTTCCTTGTGCAACATTCTTTCATTCCAGCACATCGCAAGATATTTTGTAACCGGTACTCAGCAGTAAGGACACGGCTAAAATTAACTCGTATGCACCACCATACTAGTACCTTGTGCCTCTCGTTGAGATCAGCATTGTACGAACGTAAATAGAAATGGTTTCCTTATATTATCTCCTGCACAGGCGCCTACAACGTTTTGTCTCTGCCTTCTGGCAGCGAATGCTCTTGAACTAGCCGTACTTTGTCAAGCTGATACAATACCACGTAACATATGTGTTCGGTGATGCTAGCGGGAACCAGTCGTGCCACATTTCGTTACGTGACTTTTCGGGAATCGGTGACGTCACATGGCGGTATGTGACTTGGGAAAGAACATGCAACGTGACGGGACAATCTTATCTTGGGTGGACACTTGACATGTTCGCGTCAAAAGGACGTAACAAAATATCACATGACATGTTTCCCGAAAACGACCTAAGGAAGTGCCACTGGGCAGGTTCCCACCAAAATATCACATGACTATCAAGTTTCCTGTTTCAGTAAACTACCAGCCAGCCTCGCTGTGACCTGGCTTTGCGCGACCGAGCGGAAGCTGCGTACTCTTATTCTTTTAATGAAAGGGTACCTAAGATAATTTATTGCTCAATGGGTGTTATAGGAGCATTGTGCTGCGCAGACTGGTGCGGCCTGATAACAGTGCGGTACTTCCTGATATTTTTTTGCAATATCCTAGCGCCGTGAATATTTAGGATTTGATTAAAGAGCACTAAACATGATCCGGTAAACGTGTGTTGAAAACTGAAAGGTGAGGACCCTGCCACGTGATGACCTTTCGCGAACTGGTGCATCAGGCTCGTATATATTACTTTTTGCTATGCTTTGATGTCACGACGTTCACAGCTGCTCTCGTAACTTGTGCGCCCGCACCATACACTGCAAATAAGCCGAAAAGGGCATATTAAGCGACGCGTCCTTCCTTAAAGTACCTGCCTGAAGACCGTGCTTCCTTGAGTGGAACAGGCATGGAGTGAAAATGTGCGATGGGCTGGCAGGATGGCTGGAATTTCGATGGGAGCATGACAAGACTTGTGAAAAATGCGTAGCGGAGATATGTGACGTCGTGATTCTAGATCAGGATGGTGAGTCCGGGTTTTAAGTTTGGAAACGCTGGAATTATAAGAATATTCAGGGTAGGTAAAGCGTGCAGCACGGTTTTGTGTCGGTTCTAGAACGTTGGATAAGTTAGATTAATGGGTATCCCAGATAGAACATGCATATTCTAATTTCGGACGAAAAAACGTAGTGTATGATATTAATTTGGCTGATGGGGAGTCAAGTCTTAAATGTCTACCTAGGAAACCCAGAGTGCGATTCGCGGAGTTGACTATGTTAGTAACGTGGGCTGACCATGAAATGTTACTTGAGAATGTAACGCCAAGATATTTGTAGCATTCAGCGGATGAGACTGCAGAGCCAGAAATAGTATATTCTGCTGACTGGTGATGGGATCTGCGATGTAAAGGTACCAGTGATGTTTTCTTTAAGTTTACAGACATTAACCACGTATAACACTACGATCATATAAGGTTGAGGTGGTTTTGTGAAATAATAATGTCTGCGCTGTTTGCTATGGGACGGTATACGACGCAGTCGTCTGCTAAGAGGCGAATGCTAGAAGAGATGTTTGAAGGAAGGTCGTTGATATAAATGAGATAGACTAATGGTCCGAGCACTGTACCTTGCGGCACACCAAAGATTACAGAAGAACGGCTAGATGAGACAGAGTTGGCATGCACAAACTGTTGACGATTGGTAAGAAAGCTTCGAATCCAATTAAATACACTTGTATTAATTTTTAAACGAGAAAGCTTTAGCAGTAGCCGGTTATGTGAAACTTTGTCGAAGGCTTTTACAAAGTCCAGGAAGAGGGGGTCAACAGGTATGTTTAAATCGAGGTGGACACTGATATCATGATAAAAGAGAGCTAGTTGGGTGTCACATGAAAATCCTGAGCGAAAACCGTGCTTGCTAGAATGAAAAATGTTATTGCTTACTAAGAACTTGACAATGTTAGAATAGATCACATGCTCCATTAGCTTGGAGGAAACGCTAGTAAGGGAAATGGGGTGATAGCTGCTGCAAAGAGATGAAGGACCTTTTTGGGGACTGCATCAATCTTGCCCACTCTCCAGTCTTCCGGCGCCACTCCCGATGATAATGAGTGCTGAAAAATATGGCAAAGTAGTGTACTCACAATTGATTTCGTGTTTTTCAGCATTTTTGCGTTGATACCATCGATGCCGCATGAAGATGAGAGTTTTAGTGAGTCGATTAGTTTAGCGATGCCGTTTGGGCAGAATGTGATGTCAGGCATCGCACTATGGTTGCGATTAAGGAATGAAGGCAAGTTGTCGGTAGGCTCAACGGGAAACACGGAAGAGAAAAAGCTGTAGAGTTGTTCAGCGGCCTCATGATCAGGAATCGGATGGTTCTGATGGTTGTACAGTGCTAACGGTTGTGACTTAGTGGGGTTAATTGTGTTCCAGAATTTTTTGGCGTTGTCGCTTAACATAGCGGGTTGTGTTTGTGAAAAAAAAGAGGTTTTTCTTTGTCAGCATGTCTTTTGAATTCCTTTTCTGCAGCGTAGTAGCTGCTCCATGCGCATGCACTATTGGACTGCTTTGCTGATCGAAAGAGCCGTTTCTTTTTATTATTTAGGCGTTCCAATGTGGTGTTAAACCGCGGAAATGCCTTTTTTTGGTTACAGTAATTCTGGGCACATGCTTAGTGAATAGATCTAACATTTTGTTTTTGAACGGTAGCCAATCAGCTTCGAGTGAACACTTTGAAAGGTCGGTAAGAAAAAAGTAGCGAATTGTTCGAGCTCCGAGTTTATAACGGAATAATTACCTTTATCTTACAGGGTTATATTTTTTGTGGTTTTTGTTGGATGCAGTAGTTTACAAGAATAGGTCACGTGGATTACTAAGTGGTCAGTGAGCCCAGGTAGGAACGTCATCTTGGACACTTTTTCAGGCTCATAAGTGAGAACAAGGTCACGAATATTAAGGGAGTTATCACTGTCGCGTGTAGGTTCGGTGACCAATTGCGTTAGACCAAAAGTTAGACATGAATTGACGTAATCGCTCTCTATACTGTTTTTTGAAGACACACATGCGAAGTTATTCCAACATCTTGCTGGAAAGCCGAAAAGCAGTATCGGGAAATGTCGATAAGATACAGTTATGGAGCGATAGCCTCGTGGCATTCGGGTACAAAAAGGGGGTCACTACCAGGGGGACGATAGCAAACAGATTATTGTGGCAGGATAAGTGGCATTACAAAGAACAAACAAGATTTCTAAGCATGAGGATGGCTTAATTTCGCTAAACTGAAGATCTTTGTGGCTTCCTATTAGCGCGGCACCACCACGTATATTAGTACGATCACGTCGAAATACAAGGAAATCTGGAAAAAGTTGTAGCAACTCAGTGTCGGTAATAGAAGGGTTGAGCCATGTCTCTGTAATTGCCAACAAATCTGATTCTGTTGTATTATTTAGGCTCTGAAGAGCGTCTGCTTTAGGAAGGATGCTTCTTATGTTTGTATATAGAAACGAGAACGACTCTTCGCGGATTGGCATGGCTTGGGCTTAAGCGTTTAAAGGGTGGTGTACAACATTTTGAGCATTGTGGTCATATCTGTAGGTGTTGCTACCAATGATTAGCTTGTCATGCCGAAGTTTAATGATTCCTGCTGGGCTCTTCCGTATTCAGCAAGATGCTTCCTGGCTTGTAGTGTGTTGGGAGAGAAATCCTCAGAAATTCGGAAACTGGAGCTTTCAGTTTAAAGGCGCACGACAGAACTTTATCTTTAGTCTTAAAGTGAGCGAATCTAACGATGATTGGACGGGTTTTGTTTAATTTGTACTTTCCGAGTCTATGGGCTCTCTCGACTTCCATAGGCTCAATAATGGTGTTTAGCTCTTTGCTGCAGAATTGTAGCACTGAGGCCTCGGATTGTGCCTATGTTTCGCGCTCGCGATCCGGGAAACCAAAAAATACGACTTTCGGACGGCGCTCTCGGTCTTCCGGGTCGTCTAATCTCCCACGGACTGTCGCTATATCTCTCGCAGTTTTATCAAAAAGTACCAGGATATCATCGATTTGTTCTTTTATACCCATCATCGATTCGCCCCGCCACGGTGGTCTAGTGGTTATGACACTCGGCTGCAGATTCGAAGGTCGCGGGATCGAATCCCGGCTGCGGCGGCTGCATTTCGATGGAGGCGAAATGTTGAGGCCTGTGTGCTGTGCGATGTCAGTGCACGTTAAAGAAGCCCAGGTAGTCGAAATTTCCGGAGACCTCCACTACGGTGTCTCTCATAATCAGAGCTGGTTTAGGGACGTTAAACCCCACACATCAATCAACCATCATCGATTCGCAATCAATTCCTATTTTAGTGAGTCTTTTGTTGATTTCTCTGATAGCGCTGTCGTCTTGGGATAACTTCTGCTGAATGGATTTAAGTTCTTGCAGCATGGAAGCCTGACCAGACTGGAGTTCTTTAAGAACCAGAAGTAAGTCACCGGGTACCTGCGTCTCTCCAGAAGGAGTGTTAGGGCCAGGGTTCAGTTATATGTCACCTGACGACGCTAATATCTCCTTCATGACATGTGCACAATCAACTGCAATATCTAAACAGCACTTTGGGCCTGAGAAACACCAGTAGCGCCGCATAACGAGTGCGACGTGCGTATAATGAATATTCATTTTTTACCTGCAATACGAAAAGTTGTCGCAGGTGAGTTGCCGTGACCATGGCTGCGGTGTTGCCAAGCCCAAGGGGGGTCGCGCCAGGCCTGCATGCACATACGCGTTCCGGTGGGGAGGAGGACGTAATCCGGAGATCAGTAGTTGTCGTGGTCACATGAGCTAGTACCGATGTCCGGTGCATTGGCTCGAGTAGTGGGCGTTGCGAAAACTTGACGGATCCAGTGTTCGCTGGCAGTGCGGTTCAACAGGCGAGTTCAGGCCATGTGCAGCACGCACCCATACCGTGATGGCGAGGGCCGCCGACGGGCGACCAGGCAGCACGTATGGAATAGCGCGGGACCACAACAGCGCCTGCAATAAGAAAAGGTGTCGCACGTGAGCAGCCGTGACCATGGCTGCGGTGTTGCCGAGCCCAATAATTCAAGCGAAGAGATTCAAATGATTAGCACGATGTCACGATGTCACGATGTTGGTGCCCCTCTGCCCCATCCGATCTTTCCTCACTAACAGGAGAAATCGAAATACTGTCTTGAGAAAGGTGAGGCTCTGACCGAAACGTAGAGAAATAAATGAAATATTACTGAAATGTGTGTGTGTGTGTCTGTGTGTTACGCAGAACAGTGAATCCCACTGTGGCATAGACTCTGCTAAGACTAGCAAAACACGTGGAGGTTGAAGGTCAATGCCGGAAGCAATGGCTCTCGGTTAAAACAGTAATATGTGTTTAGTAAGCATGTGAGTTTATGGTGTTCGTTGCATTTAGCGGCAGCAGGGGTATTCGACGACATGACAAGCCCACAGGATACAGTCAGCAACCTGGAATACGCTTTGGAAGCCTACGTTAGCAAGTGGACGGAGCTAAGAGAGCAAATCAGCGTGGCAATCGCAAGCGTACGAATGCCTACTTCCACAGTCATTGTTGTGTTCCCGAGGCGTTGAGTGGACAAGTATGCGGAGGACGAGTCCAAGAGTGCATAGTTGGTAGGGAAGGATGAACTGCATGGGGAGTTACTAGAGAAACAAAAGGTGTTCGAAGCGTTTGCAGGTGGAGAGCGTGCGTGTGAAACGTAAAGGAGCACGACATGTGGGAAGCGTCGTATCAGAATACTATTGAACGCTATAGCTCATACGCACGTGACACATGGTCAGGACGAATGTATAAGCAAAGGGGAGACGAAAACAAAGAGCTGAAGGAAATTCCGAGCACTTGACTGCTCCGGCAGTTCGAATTGATGCCTTGAAGACAGAGACAGAATCGCCAGCCCCATGCACCATGCATTCGACTTCAGAATGGACCTTTTCCGGGTACCCCTTCTGCGCATGCGCGCAAGCGCAAAGCGTGATCGGAAGGGTAGCGACGCCATGAGTTGCGGTGGCTCTCCGGCTACGACGTGCGGTCCCTCAGTGCGCCGCGCTTTAGGAACACGAACGCGAGTTTACGCTTCGTAAACAATGCCGCAACGTTGTGCGGTCGTTGGCTGCATAAAAAATAGCACCAAGCACCCAGAAGTGGGGTTCTTCAGATTTCCTGCGGCTTCTTTGCACGGAGCGAGAAGGGCCAAGTGGATCGAGGCATTACGTCGCATCAACGCTGACGGATCACCGTGGGTGCCAACAGCGAACTCCGGCGTGTGCGGCGGACACTTTATACGAGGTAAGAGTATGCACAGGTCATTTTGACTACTGTATAAAGTCAACCTATGTTTCTGAATCTTACGCATCGCCTTTCATACACCGATCTCGCCGGGAATGTTGGCGAGGCGGCCGATACGCAGATGCACTTCCATGCCGTTGCTGATTTCATTTTCCGCTAGCGGTATCAGTGCACGCCACGATTTAAAAGCCAGATGTAACTCTGTGAAGTATAAAGAAAAGCGCGAAAGTAAACACAGTGTGACTGTTTCTTTTTTGTTTGCTGTTGTTGTTGCAGGGGAGCCGGCGAGGCTCCCCCTTCATCAGGACTACCGGCCCTCTGTTTTCAAGCGCAAGTCTACCGGAAAGGACGGTGCTGTTGCCACCTTCGTGGGAGTGCAAAACACAATAGTTACGTTTATATATAAGTCCTCAAACTAGCGTTTTCTTTTTCTAGATTATCCGCATATGACTATTTTTCTGCGTCGTAGACAAACATACCACTCAGACTGGTTTTGTTTGTTACTTTTTCATTACTGTTGAAGCCCTTCCGTTTCCGGCGCCCAGATTGTGTGTTACGATGCACGCCCGTGCGCGTTATACTGTTTTTTTAACATGTGATGTGCGTCAATCTCAATAATATCCCAAGGCTAATGTTATATTAACAAATGAAACAGCCTTCTGCTCAGTAACCAATATGCTGAGTACATCAAAGTGCAATCTTCTGTGTAACGAAAATGGTGTTTAATATACCATTCCCAGCGTACCACTGGGATAAGATGTTATCCCAGTGGTACGCTTGCGATGATTTATTATTATGCTTAATCTGTTTTAGGCTCGAACACTGCAACTTGACCTCAATCCTGTGGGACCGAGGAGGCACCAGCAGGCAGCAGCAGCACCTGTGCAAGTTGCGACAGATGCAACCCACTCGCATCCTGCTCTAAATGTCGAAAGTGCACATTTAAGCTCACCTGCAACACACGACTCTGTTCGAAGTTACGAGATGTTACATGAAGTTGATAGCTCGCATCATGCTCAGAATGTTGAAAGTGCAGTTCTGAGTTTAACAACAAAAGACGACTCTGTTACGTGTGATGAGATGTTGTATGATGGCTGTAGCTCGCAACATGCTCCAGATGTTGAAAGTATGCTTCATTTTATTTATTTTCTAGCGCCACGCCTTTTGTTCTTCATCGTCATCGTCTTTTATATGCCGTCCTGCCGGTCCGCGAGCGTCTTCTCTCGTTGCGTCACTTTTGTTTTTTCAAGCGCACTTTTTGAACCGCGCACATCACACATCACAATAAGCCCCCCTTCTAAATAAGTTTTTTTTTTCGTAAATAAAAAAACTGCCGGATATGTGCGCGTCAAGTCCAGCACAACACGTCCACACACAGTTCAACAGATGGTCCACAGAAACCCACACTGAGAGTTTACACACTATGGTATAAGTGACACATTCCACATACTTTCACAGTCCACACCCAATCTAAACACATCCATACTGACACATATATGCACATATCTCTCATTAACAGGAAGCTTAAAGCTTAGTTCAAAAGGGAGTAAAAATATTTACAGCCATAAGACTATCCACAAAATGTCCATTAAACAGTCCAATATTCAAAACCAAGAGAGCCTCCAGTTGTCAGAATGCCCCTACGTTATTGCGTCCCAAACAAGACGTGCGGCACATTTCACACACTTAAAGAAAAGCATAACACACACCGATAGACGATTCCACTGAGACGCGTCTCTTCTCTTGCTCCAGAGAAGAAAACTCGGACGCTCTGCCAGCCCAAGCTGTTGATCGCACGCGCAACGCGTCTGACGCGTTCGGACGATCACTGGATCACCTGGCCGCATATTCGACGTCTCAGCAGAAATACGATCTATCAGCAATGCCTCAAAACGCGTATGAACGTTCTTGTTGACAGAGCCTTGTAAAAATATTGAGGCACCTTTTTCGGTTTCATTCATCGGACGCAACTCAGGCGCCTTTGCAACTGATTCGTCCGGGCTCTCTCTAGCGAGTGTCGAAACAGTGGTTTCTGGCTCTTCACCTAGAACGCTAAGGAGTTCAAGATCGCCTTCAACAGATTTTATAGTGCATTCTTGCACTCTGTCGACCTCTCCATCAAGATCATTTTGCCAGTTTGCGCTATCGCATACTGCTGGCTCAACTTGGGACTCTATTGTCCCCTGCTTAATGAGTCCTTGCTCCTTCTCCTCGACTACTTCCGAACAGGTCACAACTGTGCTCTCCTGACAAGTCAGTCTCCCTTCATTAAGAGAGTCTCCCAAGTGATCCTGGACACAGCCTATGTCACGTGTAGCCGCAGCAAGCGGCACACCTAAATTCTTGGCGACAAACACCTTGGACTTTTCGGAACGGCATTGACCGTCATATTCTTGAGGTTCTCTTACTTCCTCCTTAAATGAGCTTGGCCTGCTAGAGGCTGTATCACAGAACTGATCCTCTGTGGAACTACCGTGTTCCTGATTTACGAACTTGCACTTCGCTTTATTAAGCTCACACAAGGTATAGTTATTTTCTCGGCTGCATACCTCCCTTCCATCCTCTAAACCAACATTTAGCTGCACATCTGGCGAAACGCCATAGCCATGCTTAGAATCGCCGCTCACAAGAGATTCATTCTCCTGACCAATGCTTTTAGAGAACATCTCAAATGCCGGCTCGCTGGAGCTCCCGCCTAACGCCCATTCGCGCCTCTCTCCCAAGAGCCTCGTCTGCTCTGCCAGGTGAAGCCGCAACTGAAGCGTTCCTAACTTCAATTCTTCAATTTCCCTTTCCTTCTTTTCCATTTCCCTTTCAAACTCCATCTGCACTCTTTCCTCCTCTAGTTCTGCTGCTTCGCGTTCGTCACACCACGCCTTTAACTCATCGCCCTCAAGACCCATGCGCCGTGCCAATTTCTCCAAGACTTCCCTTAATTCCGAACTCATGGTTGTGGAAGATACAATTTCTGCGAAAAATAAGCGGCTTTGTCCTGTCCTGTCGCTGCGGACGCCAATTTGTGATGATATTTTAAACAGGTTCTTTTATCAGATTCGTTTTCGGACGACTCTCCCAGGCGAAGCCTCCGAGAGTCTAATCAGGACAAAGCCGTTCTTCACACAACAACACACAAGACTTAATTTAAACTATAGCAAAGAAAGGAAAGCTAAACGACATGCACTTGAGGGACAAAAGAAGACATCACACAACTAAGAAAGTAGCGCGCTCTAATAGCGTCTCTATAAGAGCTACGCGAGCCCTGGAAGTTTCTATTCTGTAAGGGTCCGGCAGTGATGTGCAGTGGCGACGTGGCGAAAGAAGTTGATGGCTCACCAAATCGTCGATGAGGTTGACTGAAGACAAATGAGCGAAGTGCAGCAGACCTACGAAGAACACGATGCCAGATGTTTGATGGCGACGGAGGACGTGGGCGGTTAGGCAGCTCGATGATATGGTACCGGCATCTTGGCCAGGCGTCTCGGTGTGGAACTCGGGCCCGCAGCCCGACTGTTCACACTATGCCTGCGGGCACAAGATTCAGGAAGTCCTCGCCTGCAGCTTGCGAGCCACTGGGGTTCCTATGGCTGGGATCAGGTCAGCAGGAGGTCCCGGTCGGGTGAAGCCCTGGTGGCTCGGGTCCGGAACCCGACTGCCGTCTTCAACGCCCGGCCCGGTGGACGATCCGCTGCCTTCCTCGAACTCCCCTGCCTGGAACTCTTTCGTGGAACTCTCTTTCGTGGAACCTCCGAAGAATCCGATGCCGCTCGCTTTTCTTTCGCCTTTGCTTATTTGTTCCTGTCTGATTGGCCACCACTGTGTACCCGTGTTCACCAGCTATTGGCCATTGGGAACGCCAACGTCGTGGGTGTTGCTCATTGGTTGCTTCATTTTATTTTATTTTTCTAGCGCCACGCCTTTTGTTCTTCATCGTCATCGTCTTTTATATGCCGTCCTGCCGGTCCGCGAGCGTCTTCTCTCGTTGCGTCACTTTTGTTTTTTCAAGCGCACTTTTTGAACCGCGCACATCACACATCACAGAGAGCAAATCAGCGTGGCAATCGCAAGCGTACGAATGCCTACTTCCACAGTCATTGTTGTGTTCCCGAGGCGTTGAGTGGACAAGTATGCGGAGGACGAGTCCAAGAGTGCATAGTTGGTAGGGAAGGATGAACTGCATGGGGAGTTACTAGAGAAACAAAAGGTGTTCGAAGCGTTTGCAGGTGGAGAGCGTGCGTGTGAAACGTAAAGGAGCACGACATGTGGGAAGCGTCGTATCAGAATACTATTGAACGCTATAGCTCATACGCACGTGACACATGGTCAGGACGAATGTATAAGCAAAGGGGAGACGAAAACAAAGAGCTGAAGGAAATTCCGAGCACTTGACTGCTCCGGCAGTTCGAATTGATGCCTTGAAGACAGAGACAGAATCGCCAGCCCCATGCACCATGCATTCGACTTCAGAATGGACCTTTTCCGGGTACCCCTTCTGCGCATGCGCGCAAGCGCAAAGCGTGATCGGAAGGGTAGAGACGCCATGAGTTGCGGTGGCTCTCCGGCTACGACGTGCGGTCCCTCAGTGCGCCGCGCTTTAGGAACACGAACGCGAGTTTACGCTTCGTAAACAATGCCGCAACGTTGTGCGGTCGTTGGCTGCATAAAAAATAGCACCAAGCACCCAGAAGTGGGGTTCTTCAGATTTCCTGCGGCTTCTTTGCACGGAGCGAGAAGGGCCAAGTGGATCGAGGCATTACGTCGCATCAACGCTGACGGATCACCGTGGGTGCCAACAGCGAACTCCGGCGTGTGCGGCGGACACTTTATACGAGGTAAGAGTATGCACAGGTCATTTTGACTACTGTATAAAGTCAACCTATGTTTCTGAATCTTACGCATCGCCTTTCATACACCGATCTCGCCGGGAATGTTGGCGAGGCGGCCGATACGCAGATGCACTTCCATGCCGTTGCTGATTTCATTTTCCGCTAGCGGTATCAGTGCACGCCACGATTTAAAAGCCAGATGTAACTCTGTGAAGTATAAAGAAAAGCGCGAAAGTAAACACAGTGTGACTGTTTCTTTTTTGTTTGCTGTTGTTGTTGCAGGGGAGCCGGCGAGGCTCCCCCTTCATCAGGACTACCGGCCCTCTGTTTTCAAGCGCAAGTCTACCGGAAAGGACGGTGCTGTTGCCACCTTCGTGGGAGTGCAAAACACAGTAGTTACGTTTATATATAAGTCCTCAAACTAGCGTTTTCTTTTTCTAGATTATCCGCATATGACTATTTTTCTGCGTCGTAGACAAACATACCACTCAGACTGGTTTTGTTTGTTACTTTTTCATTACTGTTGAAGCCCTTCCGTTTCCGGCGCCCAGATTGTGTGTTACGATGCACGCCCGTGCGCGTTATACTGTTTTTTTTAACATGTGATGTGCGTCAATCTCAATAATATCCCAAGGCTAATGTTATATTAACAAATGAAACAGCCTTCTGCTCAGTAACCAATATGCTGAGTACATCAAAGTGCAATCTTCTGTGTAACGAAAATGGTGTTTAATATACCATTCCCAGCGTACCACTGGGATAAGATGTTATCCCAGTGGTACGCTTGCGATGATTTATTATTATGCTTAATCTGTTTTAGGCTCGAACACTGCAACTTGACCTCAATCCTGTGGGACCGAGGAGGCACCAGCAGGCAGCAGCAGCACCTGTGCAAGTTGCGACAGATGCAACCCACTCGCATCCTGCTCTAAATGTCGAAAGTGCACATTTAAGCTCACCTGCAACACACGACTCTGTTCGAAGTTACGAGATGTTACATGAAGTTGATAGCTCGCATCATGCTCAGAATGTTGAAAGTGCAGTTCTGAGTTTAACAACAAAAGACGACTCTGTTACGTGTGATGAGATGTTGTATGATGGCTGTAGCTCGCAACATGCTCCAGATGTTGAAATTATGAATACAAGCTCATCTACCAAAGATGACTCAGTTAGGAGTTGTGAGATGTTGGATCAAGGCTGCCAAGCTGATGATAACACCTTTGGTCGCATTCAGCAGCTTGAAAAGCTCTTGGCTGCTGAGAAAGTGAGGTCTGCATGCCTTGAAAAGGAGCTTCATTGTGCCAAAGAGAGCTTAACGCATTGGCAAGAATGCTACAATGATCTTAAATCGAGGTCTGCATGCCTTGAAAAGGAGCTTCATTGTGCAAAGAGAGCTTAACGCATTGGCAAGAATGCTACAATGATCTTAAATCGAGGTCTGCATACGTTGAAAAGAAGCTTCATTGTGCCAAAGAGACCTTAACGCATTGGCAAGAATGCTACAGTGATCTTAAATCAACCAATTTGTGCTTAGAAAATATGCAGTCAGAGAAGGACATGCTATATTACACTGGTTTGCCCTGGCAAAGTGTATTTAGGAGCATTCTTACGCTACTTCTGAAGAAAAATCCACAACTTGCAAAGTGTGAGGACTTGCAAGTCAACAGTAACGAGGAGCAGCTCTTTATGGTTTTGGTGCGCTTGCGCACAGGCATGGCCACCAAGGAGATGTGTCGAAACTTTCAGGTATCTATGACACGTTTTAGTACCATATTTTCAAAATGGGTGCTCATCCTGGAGAAAGAACTGCGTGTGAAAACGAGCTTTCCTACTCTGGCACAAGTGCAGCGGCCATTCCTCCACACTTTAGGCGGTATCCCGACACTCGCATTGTTCTGGACACTACTAAAATAAGAATTCAGAAGCCTTCCGAATTAAATGCTCAGAGGCATACGTTTTCATCATATAAACACTCCAATACTATGAAATGTCTCGAGGGAGCCACACCTGACTGTTTTATTACATTTGTTTCATGCGTATATGGTGGAGGGGCCAGTGACGGGGCTATTGTCCAGCAATGTGGTGTTTTGGACCTCCTCGAGCCTGGCGATGCGGTTATGATGGACAAAGGCTTCAAAATTGATGACCTGTTGCCCCTGGGCGTCTCCCGCTACATGCCTCCATTAGG
>CM023489.1:72941349-72971584 GCA_013339685.2 Hyalomma asiaticum
TGAGATGCGAATGATAATGTAGTTCAAAGATATCGCTTGGTTTTTCAATGTGATGTCGCTTTGATAGCTGTGAAATGTAATCATTACTACGCATGCATTACGCAAATAGTGGTACACGCAGCCGTCTCCTCCTGCTCAGCCATGAGCATGGCTCGAATCGAATGTTGGGCGATTTACACGCCTGTGCCTTTTATTGGCAACGATTCCACTCACGCTACACTTCGCTTTCGCCCGGTCTTCACTTGCGCATAGACGTCCGTTTTCACGAGGCCCAACAGCAAACATGGCCGAAGGAAGCGCCCATGGAAACACGCCTGCATCATTGAAGATCAGTGACGAAGATTCCGGCACGGCCAGTGAAGGTTCTGACGCCGACTCGGACACTCCGCTGGACCTCACTTGGTGAGCTCTCTGCATGTTGACCACGATTAGCAATGAGCTGGCATCCTGACAGAAACGCGCGCAGTTTCCATGGTACTGTAGTGCTGGAATTTCTGAAGTGCATTCTAGACTACATCGAGCAATTGTTCTTTTGCGAGATAATGGCAGTTCAGTGAGGTGTGCGATGTTACCTTGGTGTTTTTACAGACTTCTCATTTTACAAGGGCATTACACAAAATGTCTAAATTTACTATCGTGTTACGACGGTTTGCAGACGGTTTACTGAAGCATTATCGCAACGTCTCTAACCCGCAGGAAGACAGCCGGTAATCAGGAACGGTGGGGTAACGGCGTTATATATTACTAAGCAAACGTTTATCCACTAGAACCTACAAAATGGCAAATGGTGTGGCAAAGATGCGATAATCAAAAGAAGCTTCCCTTGTTGCTACAAAAATACTCCGGCCGTGATACATGCGTTCATGTAATCTTGCAAGACGCGTTAGGGTGCTGTACAAAAGCTGGACACAGGACAGCGCCTGTGATCCTGCGAACTTCAGTTAGCTCTGGCACTCTGTCGCGATATAAGTGACGTACTAGTTTAGACCAAAGAGCCAACTTCAACGTCAGGGACAATCCATTTGCATCCACCATCATAGTTTAGGTAAGGTGTCATGATTCCCATTACCGAACGCGGCAGCCATATGTAGACGGCGGTGATATTTAAGCGTAGCCATTAAACTGCGACCGCGAAAGTTTGTGGCATTTGCAATGCATGGCGGAGCGACAAAAACAAGGATGCATCGACCCTAGAGATTGCTAGAAAATACAAGCGGGAAATTGGCGCTAGTGTCTACGGCAGTTTCAAACAAGGCGGTTGAACCAGCATGTAAACGATGGGCGTGACATGGATTTACCTAGCCTTAGTCGTTCTGGTTTCATACGTCCTTGCGGCTTTTAACAATGGGTCATGTATGACAAAATATTGCACTAAAACAGGAGTTTGTGGTAATTATATACGTGAACAGATCTTGTTCCATTTTCTCGGATAGAAAAATACCGAATGCTCAGGAAGTTCCCAATATGATGCGATAATGTTACGTCCTTTACTTGCGCGCAAATTTAGAAGCGTACACCAAAGTTTAAGTTCGAGATATAATCTTATTTGAATGGAAAATACATACCTGTGCTGTTTTAAGTGGCACGCTAATATTTTCAAGTGCGTAAAAAGTAGGCGCGCTTGCTAATATTGACACACGAGCTTTCGATCGCTTCTAAGGGCAGGGCAAGTGCTCCAATATGTTATTACAAAACTATGTGTTTGAAGGAGCCGTAGCATGAGCGCGGTATCGGTCGAGGGTTTTCAGGCCAAGAAAATGTGCTGTTGAACAGCCGTGCCCTAACCTGCGTCGCAAACTGCGCCTGAGCCTTGATCAGGGCTGGCTTTGAGCATCGTCTGTGGTTGCATCCACTCAGCGTATGCTAGGCATGATAACGGAGCATTTCCTCGGCGTTGTATTAAACAGATAGCGGAATTGAAGTGCAATAGTACAAGATATACCAAGGGCGTTGTCACAAGGAATGCATGTTAGCCTTAAAAGTGTTCCCACGCTTACACTTTCAGTCGCTCCTGATACAAGAAAGAAAAAGAACAGCAAAAAAATATGGTTCATCCCTATCACAGAGGCATCTGTATAACACGAAAGCGAAACCTGTCTTCGCGAAGTTGCGGAATCGAGGAGTATGAGATGGCTTGTGTAATGTGAATATGTGAACACGTGAAATCTCGACATCATCGGCACCTCGACACGGCACAGGGATTCTCAAAAGTTATACACAAATGTTTACCAGCGACTCCCTTCGCTCTGGAAAAATTGGCGGGTCCCCCTTGCAGGGGAAATGAAGGAAATGCGAAGCACGCATCAGGAACGTAAAATGGGTTTGCATTGTTGTCTCGCGATACTGAGTTTGGTACATATGACGTTAACGAAACGACCGCAAGAGCACCATGAATGTGGCATGTAAACATTGCCGCTCATACACGCATGTCATGATTCTAACGTTATGACTTGTCATTTACGTTCATCATGCAGTCGTGTTGTGTCATAGCAATTTTGGTATACATCCCTTTAAGGAAACGAGCGGCATGTAGATCATGTCACTCATGACAAGCATGTCATGATTTTCGTGTTATGACCTGTCATTTATGATTGTCATGCAGTCATGTGGCATGCCAATTTCCGTATACGTCCCATTAAAGAAACGCGGGGCATGTAAATTATGTCGCTCATGACATCTGTGTCACGATTTTCGTGTTGTTTATGTTCGCCATGCAGTCATATTGCGGCATATGAATTTTTGTATACATCCCATTAACGAAACGGCCAGCAGAGCACCAAGACCGTGGCAGGCAAATCATGCCGCTCATGACATGCATGTCATGATTTCCATGTTATCACCTGTCATTTATGTTCGTCATGCAGTCATGTTCTGGCGTATGCCAATTTTCGCATACATCCCATTAGAGAAACGGCCGGGAGAGCACTAACAGTCGCATGCAAATCATGCCACTCATGACATGCATATCATGATTTTCATGTAATGTCCTGCCATTTATGTTCGTCAGGCAGTCATGTAGTGCCCTACTAATTTTCGCATACATCTGATTAGCGAAACGGCCAGGAGAGCACCAAGACCGTGGCACGTGAATCATGCCGCTCAAGACATGCATGTCATGATTGTAATGTTATCACCTGTCATTTATGTTCCTCATGTAGCATACCGATTTTCGTAAACATCCCTTTAGCGAAACGTCCAAGAGAGCACGAAATCCTAGGCGGCTAGATAGATAGATAGATAGATAGATAGATAGATAGATAGATAGATAGATAGATAGATAGATAGATAGATAGATAGATAGATAGATAGATAGATAGATAGATACGCTCAAAATCGCTGTAGATTGCTAAGAAATGCTGTGCATTTAAAACTGAATCGCACGCGCCAGAGCCCTGCGGAAGCCTGCCATAAATGATGATCGCCCGAAAATGAGGGCGCCTTAAAAGAGAAACCGAGCGGGTTGTCAGCGGATCGTTTTGTGAACAGACAGGCCACTGCAAAGAAAGGCCTATCATTTGCTTTTCTTCGGCCGTCTTCGCGATCCTGGAGCAGCGCGCGTCGCAACTCAGCATATCTAGCCACGCAAGACAAATTTTGTAGAGGCCGCATTCGTATTTTGCCCCTGGAACGCGCCATGATGACGCCGCCACGGCATTAACTTTCTCTGCGGTCGAGACGCGTATACTATAAAAGCGCTGACGGCGGGCGCGAATCAGCCGAACAATCTGCTTCCCTCTGTCTATCGTTCCTAGATGGCGGTAACACCGCAGGGAACCTATGCGGTAGCATATAGAGTAATTCTAACCGCACCTAGAGTTACTGTATATGCGCCCTACGGGAGCAGTGTTGCGCATAGATCCGTCATCTTGCACATCGATTCGCGTTAAGCGGGAGAGCCGCTCTTCTCGAATGTAGGAGACGGCGCTTTCTCGCTCGTTCATTCTGCGTCGCTGGCCCGAAGACTTTCGCGTCCAAAAATGAAAAAGAAAGGTGGTTCGAACAAAAAATATGTTTACCAATTTAGGCCTAAGTGGTGTTATAAAGTGTTCGACGGCCCTCACTATCGGCAAAAGCGTTTTTTTTTTGTACATATCGAATAAAATACTATTCTGGACAAAATGTATAGGGTGAACAAATCTCTCGTTTCACGTCGTGCTTGACGCAAACCTTTATAATACGAAATAGCCCCACCACGGTGGCTATGGTACTCGGCTGCAGATCCGAGAGTCGCGGGATAGAATCAGGGCTGCGGCGGCTGCATTTCGATGGAGGCGATATTTTGATGCCCGTTTACTGTGCGATGTCAGGGCACGTTAAAGAACCCCAGGTGGTCAAAATTTCCGGAGCCCTCCACTACGACGTCCCTCATGATCAGCTGGTTTTGGGACGTTAAACCCCACATAACAACAACAACATAAAATACAAAATAGGTACATTGCAAAATGATGAGCGCACATAACACAAGTAAAAAAGATTACCTTCGCGGAGAAGCCTCGCAGATCTATAGGTATATCTGGCTTGGCGGAAACTGGATACGGCTTACAAAGTTTTATGCTGCGTAGCAGTGCGTGCTAGATCTATACAACATGAATCGTTATGCATATTCAAACGCGCACGCTTTTGTCCTTAGCGGTGCGATTTTTGTCACCGGCTAGGCAGCTGTTACTGAGCGGGTCTGGAGTCCTGCATATCCTCAATATTTACGATTTCTCTGTCAGAAATCTATTACTAATGAGTTATAATTGCTCCATATAAGCATATCTTATGTGAGGCCTATGTACGGATGTGCATTCTAAAACATACTGCTAAGCTCAAATAAATATTAGGTCGCATCGAGCTGCCGATGTAACCCACCGGGCCGGTTTCGACGACCGACCACGACCGTGTAATCATTTTGCTTCGAGTGTCACTTCCTTTTTTTTGGCACATCTTTCAGAAGACAGAGTTTGCAGCAAATTTAAGCAACACATCGCAAAGCCAGAGCCAAGTGTGGGAGAGAGAGAGTAATAAGGAAGGGAAGGGAGGGATTTTAACCAGACAGGAGTCTGGTTTTGCTACCCTAAACCCTGGAATGGGAAAAGGGGAGGAAAAGCAAAGATAAGCAGAGAGGGCCAATGCCTACAGGTCAGTCACGCGATCCAATCGGCCGGCTTGACGATTAAACCTGAGAAGTGCAATATTGGATTTGAAACGCTCCGTTTTCTGGGCCATGTCATCAGCGCGCAAGGTATTGGACCGGACCCCGAGAAGACAATCGCCGTCGCGGGATTTGCCAGGCCTAAAGACAAAAAGGAGGTGCGCCGCTTTTTGGGCTTGTGCGCTTACTACAGGCGATTTGTCGAAAATTTCTCGAAAATTTCAGAGCCCTTAACTAGACTCACGAAAGAAGACGTACCTTTCGTTTGGCATCCTGAACAAGAGGCAGCTTTCAATGAATTAAAGCAACGTTTGCAAGCCCCACCCATCCTCGCCCACTTTGATGAGACCGCGGACACAGAAGTCCATACTGACGCAAGCAATCTCGGTCTCGGCGCAGGTCTAGTTCAGTGGCAAAACGGAGAAGAGAAGGTCATAGCTTATGCTAGCCGCACTCTCTCGAAAGCTGAACGAAACTACTCTGCGACGGAGAAAGAATGTTTAGCAGTCATACGGGCCATCAGCAAATTCAGACCGTATCTCTATGGCAGGCCGTTCCGTGCAGTCAGCGACCATCACTCACTTTGCTGGCTGGCAAGCCTGAAAGACCCATCGGGACGACTTGCGAGGTGGAGCCTCAGGCTGCAAGAGTACGACGTTACTGTTGTTTACAGGTCCGGGAGGAAGCATAACGACGCTGATTGCTTGTCGCGCTCCCCAGTCGATTCTACCCCCTCAGAAGAAGACGACTTCCCATCACTTTGCGTCATGGAAGCGTCGGAAATCGCCAAGCATCAACAGGCGGACTCAGAGCTGCTCCCACTCATAAAATATCTTCAAGGGCACAACGTCGAAGTTCCACGTGTATTCAAGAGAGGACTGTCCTCGTTCTGCCTCCGAGGTGATACGCTCTACAAGAGGAACTTCCAACACAATGATGAGAAGTTCTTGCTCGTTGTACCGTCATCCATGCGGCCTGAAGTATTGGAAGCCTGCCATGATGAACCGTCCTCAGGTCACTTGGGCGTCAGCCGAACATTCGCCAGAATTCACCTAAAGTATTACTGGCCCAAGTTATTGGCCTCAGTTCAGAATTACGTGAAGACTTGCCGCGAATGTCAAAGGCGCAAAACACCACCTCTAAAGCCGGCCGGACTTCTTCACCCCATAGACCCACCTCAAACTCCCTTCCAACAGGTTGGGATGGATCTTCTTGGACCGTTTCCCACGTCATCATCCGGGAAGAGGTGGATCATCATCGCGACTGATTACCTCACGCGATATGCTGAAACTGGTAGCCTTGAGCGGGCAACGGCATCGGAAGTTGCCACATTTTTTGTTCAAAATATAGTCCTCCGCCATGGCGCCCCAGTGGTTGTGATTACAGACCGAGGAGCAGCGTTTACAGCTGAGCTCATGAAGTGCCTGCTGACGATGACCAACACCAGTCACAGGAAAAGCACTGCATACCATCCTCAAACAAATGGATTGACGGAACGCTTAAACCGGACCATTGCTGATATGTTATCTATGTATGTTGACCTCGAACATAAGACCTGGGACCAAATCTTGCCTTACGCTACCTTTGCCTATAATACGGCACCACAGGAAACAACTCGCGTAACCCCGTTTCAACTGGTCTATGGCCGTACAGTCACGACGACACTTGATGCAATGTTACCGGTCCATAATGACAACTTTGATCCATCCGACATTGACCACTTCTTACAGAGAGCAGAAGAAGCCCGTCATTTAGCCCGTTTCCGAATACGTCAACAGCAAATAACGGACGCAGGCTACTACAACGAGCACCGCAGGGACTTTCAATACCAGCCAGGCGACAAAGTGTGGGTTTGGACACCAGTACGACGCCGCGGTCTGTCCGAAAAGCTCCTACGACGGTACTTTGGTCCATATGAAGTCATTCGCCGAATCAGTGATTTGACATACGAAGTCACCCCTGACGGACACAAGCGCTTTACTCCAGAGACAGTTCACGTAGTTCGCATGAAGCCCTACTATGAACGACAGTGACAGATCTCTTCTCATTTTCATGCCCTCCAAGGCGAACGCATCGGGACGATGCGTACTCGGAGGGGGACTAATGACGCTGAGGCTGCTGCTGAGCGTCGATGGTAGCGAGGGAGCCACGAAGAGCGTCTGCTATCTCGCGTTCCAACTTTCTCCGTGGTGCCGGCGCAACGCGTGCCTCTCGTGCACGCGCACGAGACAGAGACACGAGCCCTGGAGTTTTGCCTGGTACAGTCAGTCGAGAAGAGGCCAGTGTGTGTGTGTTGAACGCTCTTAGCGACATACTTTTGTTAACCCTATTTTCGGGCAGAACTTCACCCATAATAGATCTGTTCTTATACTCTCCTACCGCTACAATATCATAGGAGCTCGGTAAGGCGCATAGACTGCCTATGACCGAGTCCTTCAAAAAGCTCGACGGTCGTCCACTTAGTGAACAGAAATTCTTGGAACAGCGTCCTCATTGACGAACGGCTCAGAAGGCAATGAAAGCGCTTTTCAGCATTCTGCCAGAGCCAACGTTATTAGATCACAGCTGAGCCAAATGAGCTCTGGCTGAACGTCCAACCATGGCCTCCGCGATCGGCAGCTGCCGTCGCTGATTGCCGAGACCACGGTTGAACATCGGGCGGCGGTGGCGCGGCGGAAGGTAGCAGCCATGGTGGCGTGGCGGGCGTCAGCGCACGCGCTGCCGTGAAGTTGGCTTTCCCACAAAAGGGGGGGTTGCATTTTGCGAACGTGAGCGCACTTGGCGAATGGGGGCGCGAGCGGTGCGTTCTGTCAGGGAAACAACTCTGTTCCCCAAGGGGAACATATACAGTAACTCCGAGAAGCTAGAGTCAGTGGAACATTTCTAAGTGAAGCTAAGCGAATAATGGGAGGCGATCTTAATTTAAGAGTAATTTTGCTTGTTAAACATAGTTCGCTGTAGTAAACACATTTGCTTTAACCAGATCACAGTTAAATTTAACTTCTAAACGCTATAGTGAAGATATAAACCAATCTATTCCCTGTATGAGCAGTGTTGGGGTGGTGTATCGGTAGATCATCCAGCTCCTTTCGTCAAATCCCACTGTACGTCGGTTCGAGTCCGCGTGGGTAGAATTTTTCAGAGCGAACGACAGTTTATTTTTGCAAGGATCAACTACCGTTACAGGAAGTACGTCACTGACATCTTGGTGGGCCCAGCCATAAAACACTTTCGTATGAAAACACATCGCTAATGTTCGGGACACGCCGCGGGAGTATTTAAAAAGTTAGGTCTAACACTGCAACAAATAATACATGTGGTCATAAATAAACACGAGACCTAAACAAGCTCCATGGCGCCCCATTATTGCAAATGATGGAGGAGGAGAAAGGAAGAAAGGCCGGGAGGTTAACCTTGGCTGAGCCCGGTAGGCTACCCAGCACTGGGGACGGGGGAATGGGAGGGAAAGTTCTGGAAGATAGAGAGAGAGAGGAAAAAACAAAAGATGCTGCAGTAAAGCTGACGTTCTGGAAGTTGCTGGTCCACTTTCAAAGACGGTTAATTAGTCCAGTACCATTAAGAAATTGCTGCAAATGACGTTGGTAAATACGGTAGTCTGGTGATCTCTAGCATTAATTAAATCGTCCACTACAGCCGCTGCCTTCGTCGCATACGAAGAAGTGTTGTAATGTCACTGGGGTCGCTAAAGCTATAAAATAGCGCCAAACAATTCCAACAGAACGGTTGAAGCCGCGAGCACGAAGACTAGTGATGTGTTCCACCCATCATTCCCATGGCAGCTGAACGATTGCTGGACCCGAGATCGCCATAGCATTTTGTAGGGAACTCTAGGGCATCGACGTCTTCCTTCCCCGCTGCTCCATGCAGGGTGTTGACAGTCATTGTTCGGTAATTTCGGCCGATTTTGAGCGGGTCCGCGATGTCCTATGCACACTATCACTTGCGCTTACACCGCTTAAAGCTGCGACGTTGGTTTCTTGAATGAGCATCGGTAAATATTCCTGTATATTGCATGGACATGCGCAAGTTCAACTCTAGGACCGGTTTGATGGTGTCTTCATTTCCTGAAACAGCCCGGATGTCCGAAATAAAACAAGATGTGCCAACTTTCTACTTACTCTTGTCTATGCACAGCGGCTGCAAAGCAACCAACGCCGCATCCATTCACATGCACGTGTGATGCTTTTCCGGGCACACTTACGTATTCTTTTTGTTTCCTCTATTTTGCTTTTAGCAATTCTTTCCGAAATTTAAAGCTCTCGCACGTGCTCAACCGACGATTTCTTAGCTGAGCTCTATTTTTTGCCTATCCTGGTGGGCTTGTGTAGGCCCTCAAGCATGTAATAAATGACAGAGAAGCATCAACGCGATTCATCGAGGGGGGTGAAATATTCTTACATCTGGGTACTGCTACCGGGGCGGCTTTGTACCTAGCAGTACCAATTTCATAAAAGTTGCGTAAATGAGCAAAAAGTGAGGACATTGCGTGTGCGAACCCATAGTTTTTAGTCGTACCTATTATCATAATAGTACAGACATTGCTGATGAGAGAAATAACATTCCTATTTCGTCAGGGACACCATGTAAGCTGACGTACACGAGTTCAATAACAGTGCAGTTGTCTGTGCAGTCCTGCTTCATTTTCTCTATGCATTCCTTATTTGCTGAAGCTTTCTTTTTCTTTGGTGCACTCGGGCATCCCTTGGCTGTTGCAATATCATCAATTATTTCTCTAAAGCAGTTGACGCGTCGAGTTTCTTAATGTGTTTATTTGATATTATAAAACAAACATAACAGTATATTTACAATTGGAGCTTCGCATTGAATTAAGAAGACTCGAGAACTGGGGTGATGGGTTAAGAGCGCTGCGCTTGAGACAGCGCGGTAGGCATATTTGTACCAAGGCTACGCTTGTCCCACTGTAACTTATATATGGATGCTTCACTGCCTATGATGTAAAAAGAAAAAGAGCAGCATGTGCAGCCGAAAGCTGACATCGCAACAAATATTTCAGGAAAAGATGACTGCGATCATGTTAAGCACTCAGCTTTCGTGCCTGCAGCCACTGATAAGGGCCGCGCGATACGTAGAAGACGGCATGCCCCCGAGATAAATTTACATATTTCCTTATTGATTTTCATGTTCTAGATACTAACTCACGTGATAACTTACATTGTGGAAATCGCTCGGTAAACTTATAATCTGTTCGTGGTTTTGTCTAATTACACCCGTGGCAAAAGGTAGCGTACTAAAGCCATCGCAAGTATCAAAGACCAGAAGCTTTACGGAAGTGTTCTCGTGAAAAGTATTCCAGCCGTACGCTACCGAGGAGTGGACAGTGACATGACGAATGGTTGTAACTGAGGATGAGGTTGTCTCCACCTTGTAAAGCGGGGGAAGAGAAGCATATGGAGACGTCCGAATGCAAACTCTATAAATGTGCCATCCACCTTCATAAATCCTGGTGCCACGTGCTTGGCACCGACGCTCTGTGGTGTCTGAAGGCGCATGTGACATATTGTGGGATGACTGCGAGAGGCAAACGGCTTGGTGTGAGGTACGTACATTATCGCGTGTTGAACGACGAAGCGACTACTGCTCGACAAGACAACGAGTGCGTGCCGAATACGACATATTAGCGATATGGCCAGAAGCGATCGCCCTGAGGCATTCACGTCTCTTCGCTCTACCTCCTATTTCAATTGACGCGTGCTTTTCCGGCTCATACTGTCACGAGCTAGTGTACTTCAGAAAACTACGTAGGAGATATTATTCAGCAGTACCCCACTACGGGTAATTCAAGCGCATCGTGATGACGGCGCGTAAACCCCCAAATTTCACTGCATTCACTGATCCTCTTTTTGTTAACTCGTTAAAGCACCCGCCGGCATGAAGGCCCACCTCAAGATGGAGCATCCCTTCCATGTTATGAAAACGACATAGCACCGAGACCATCGAGCGAAGATTCCGACAGTAATTCGTCCGCTCCCCTGGACCTTACTTGGTAAGCTTCAGGCAAAACATCTTCTGAAGTACACTGCGCACCCTAATGATCTGCAATAGAGGAGATACTGTATGTACAATTTGACACCAAAGAAAGCAAGGTGGGGGTCGGGACCTCGTCAGGCTTCTAGCCTTTAGTCCTTGCCTCATGCAGAGAAATATAGTATTTCTACTGCTGATAAACCATGTTTATGTTCATGTTCTGACTTAAAGAATGACTTAAAGAATTACAGACTAATGAGCCTACTCCCAGTAATATACAAGCTATTTACAAACGTAATTTCTACAAGGATAAGAGAAACACTCGACTTTAAGCAACCGAGAGAACAAGCCGGTTTTAGGAAAGGTTACTCGACAATGGAGCACAGCCACGCTATCAACCTAGTAATTGAGAAGTACGCGGAATATAACAAACCTCTTTATATGGCGTTTATCGACTACGAGAAAGAATTTGACTCCATAGAAATGCAAGCAGTTCTAGAAGCTCTACGTCGACAAGGGGTACCTGGCGTATACGTCAAAACCATAAACAACATATACAAAGATTGCACAGCCACACTACTCCTACGTGAGAGAAGCAGAGAAATCCCGATCAGGAGAGGTGTGAGACAGGGAGATACAATATCCCCGATACTATTCACTGCATGTTTAGAGGAAGTCTTTAAACGTCTAGACTGGGAAGAAAAGGGCATTCGAATAGACGGAGAATATCTAAACAATTTAAGATTTGCAGACGACATTGTGCTCTTTAGCAGTGATGGTGACGAATTACAAAACATGATTGATGACCTAAACAGGGAAAGCATTAAAATTGGATTAAAAATGAATAGGCAAAAGACCAAAGTTATGCTGAATAGCTTAGCTAAGGAACATGAATTAAAAATCAACAATGAACCCTTACAATGTTTAAACGAATATGTATATCTGGGACAGTTAATATCAGGAACTCCTACCCAGGAAAACGAAATTCTCCGTAGAATAAGGCTGGGCAGGAGCGCATTCGGAAGGCATTACGAAATCATGACCGGAAACATACCGCTCTCATTAAAGCGAAAAGTATTCAATCACTGCATTCTCCCAGTACTAACGTACGGTGCACAAACATGGAGAATAACGAAAAAACTAGAGATGAAACTAAGGAGCACGCAACGTGCAATGGAAAGAAAAATGATAGGGACAACGCTAAGAGATAAAAAAAGACGAGCGGAATGGATCAAAGAACAGACAGGAGCAGCCGATATTATCTTATCAATTAAAAGAAAGAAGTGGACCTGAGCAGGACATGTCATGAGGAGGAAGAATAATAGTTGGACAGTAAGAGCGACGGAATGGATACCACGAGAGGGAAAGCGCAACAGAGGTAGGCAAAAGGTTAGATGGAGCCCCGCCACGGTCGTCTAGTGGCTACGGTACTCGGCTGCTGATCCGAGGGTCGCGGGATCGAATCCCGGCCGCGGCGGCTGCATTTCGATGGAGGCAAAATGTTGAGGCCCTTGTGCTGTGCGATGTCAGTGCACGTTAAAGAACCCCAGGTGGTCGAAATTTCCGGAGACCTCCACTACGGCGTCTCTCATAATCAGAACTGGTTTTGGGACGTTAAACCCCACAAAACAACAACAACAAAAGGTTTGGATGGAGCGATGAAATTAAAAAGTTTGCGAGCATAAAGTGGAACCAACTCGCTCAGGATAGGGTGGATTGGAAATCGTTGGGAGAGGTCTTCTTCCTGCAGTGGACCTAAGCAGGCTGATGATGATGATTTTCGGCTGGTACTGTCACGAGCTATTGTACTTCAGAAAACTACGTAGGGGAAATCATTCAGCAGTTCCCCACTACGGGTAATTCAAGCGCATCGCGATGACGGCGCGTAAACTCCAAAATTTCGCTGCATTCACTGTTCCTTTTTTTTTAACTCGTTAAAGCACCCGCCAGCATGAAGGCCCACCTCAAGATGGAGGATCCCTTCCATCTTCTGAAAACGACATAGCACCGAGACAATCGAGCGAAGATTCCGACAGTAATTCGTCCGCTCCCCTGGACCTTACTTGGTAAGCTTCAGGCAAAACATTTTCTGAAGAACACTGCGCACCCTAATGATCTGAAATAGAGGGGATACTGTATGTACAATTTGACACCAAAGGAAGCAAGTTGGGGGTCGGGACCTCGTCAGGCTTCTAGCCTTTAGTCCTTGCCTCCTGCAAAGAAATATAGTATTTCTACTGCAGATAAGCCATGCTTATGTTCATGTTCATGATATCACATTATTTTTTTGTGTGATACAGCAACCATGCGAGGTTTCCCTGAGAGTAAAATGCTCCCCAAAATTGATACAATGGCCACTTTCCTGGAAGGCGACGACGCAGCGCTGTGGCTGTGGCATGGAGGCGAGCCGTGTCGATTCCGCATGTAGGTCTAGCGAAGCGTAAGATTACTCAGGGTCACGCATCTATCCCTTAAACGCGAAGTACATTAGGGGCACGCCTTGTCGCTGACCGTATCTATTGCGTGATCAGCGCTAAAGATCACATGGTTAACACAGACATAGCAGTGGGTTTAAACCGCCCAGAGCCAGCTGAAAGCAAACAAAACATAAAATACTGCAATTTACCGTAAACCTTCATAATTAATCGCAGCAATTACCTAAAGATCGCGAGAGAACCCACAACTTACACATACACTGTCTGAATGTACTACCTACAGGATTCTTGCATCCTTGAAATATGTTAGTACTTATTAGATTCTTTTCTGTTTGCATAATTCCTTAGTATCCTGTACCCCCATGCTCATTGGCATTGCTACTGCAGTGCACACACAGTGACGAAGTATGTGTGGACGCACTCAAGGCTGTCAAATGCTGTTTCTAGAGCCCCAGTATGGTCAATAAATCTGGTAGTCGAGCGTCTAGCAACGTTTAGCACAGAGTATCGGCCAGTTCGCGCAGTAACAATGAAATTCGCGCGCTGCCCGACAATGCGGCTAGCGCGCTGCCGTAGCAGACGAAGCAGTTCAACACTACAATCCTGAAGTGTCTGCGCACGCGCGAGCTGCTGCTGTCGCGCGACTGCAGCGCTGGCAGCATCGCGAGGCCACGCGCTCCGAGATTTCCCCAAAGTGTGAAAGAGACTGCATATGGTATGTCCTTCGTTCGCCGTTTATAAGTTAATATTGTAATGAAGAACAAGTGTTTCAAAATTGCGGGTGATTCCTCTGTCATAGGAATCGGTATACCACGACAGTACAATGTGTTCACCAGAGCGGTTTAACATGAATTTGCAAATAGCCATCATCTGATGTAGTTGCTTGCACCCATGTTCGCGCATGGTGGCACATCTCCGTAGCGACGAATAACGCCCATCCCCAAGACCAAAGCATTGCGGCAGCTGAAGTAGTGTATGTAACACGTGGACGTAGTCGATGATAAATTCAGCGCAACAAGGCCGTCCTGACATATCCACTTGAGCGGCACTAGCCCGTCAACGCCGTCGCCTTTGTGGGGGGGTTAATGCAGGTGATTTCTTAATCCGTGCGATGAAACTCGAACCAGTAGTTCGCGAGAGAACACTGTTCGTGCATGCGGGAACTGCACTATGGAGGCAATGAGGGTCGCACGTTAATACGTTAATACTACGCCCATGTTAGTTGTCACCAAAAGGAACCGGCGCGAGCTTCCGCCGACTATTCTGCTTGTAACTACCCAAGCAATTAATAGCTCTCATTAATGCGACGCCTCATACTTGGTATAACCACTCCTGATAGCGGCACCGCCTTAGATGCGCGCGTGAAGACTGAACGTGCGCACTGGAGAGACGCCAAAGAGAAAGAGTATAAGCAGCGTTCGCGCACCTTTCAGCGCACACTCCCGGCCGCGGCGGTCGCATTTTCGATGGAGGCGAAAATGCCAGAGGCCCGTGTACTGTGCGTTGTCAGTGCACGTTAAAGAACCCCAGGTGGTCTAAATTTCCGGAGCCCTCCACTACGGCCCTCCTCTCCTCTCCATCTCTTTCACTCCCTTTCCCCTACCCCTACGGACGCTTAGCCGTGCTTCCTACATCGGCTGCAGAAATTAGCGTCCTTTCCTAACCGAACCACAACCCCTCCCCCCCCCCCCCCATATCAAAGCGGCGAGCGCGCCGGGCACCTTTCATTGCGGGAGGTGTGGTCGTGGGTTCAATTCGTAGCGCAGGCTCCAATTCTTGTGCTCGTGTTCTTTGCGATTTTCACCCTATTTAGTTTACTGCGTGATTTTGGAACCGAAGCGTCGTGAGTGAGCTTTTGGGTGACTCCGCCATGAAGAGCACAAATGTATATTCATGCTTTGTCGCCAGGTTTCATAAAGCTTTGTCGCCAGCTACTAAAAAATAGCTCAGTTGATATACTGTCATCAGGTATCATCGCTTTCGATCTGCAAGCAATGCGTCCTAGAACAAGCTTGGAAACATAGAAATGCAGACGCGAGCAGCATAACATTTATTTTAAGAGATGTACTAAAGTAGCGGTGGTTTCACGTTTGTACCCGTATCTTCCTTATTCTTAGTGAAACGTGCTTGCCAAACTACGGCAAACTAGTGACCTATAGCCATTGCTTCAAGCACCTTGCTGATCACCATTTGGCAGCTGGTTGATAGTAGACTAGCTCCCTTGGAAACCTCGCGATTGTAACTCTCTTGGAGTGTCATGTATAAACACCACAAAAGAATAATTGTTCTTCACCGATGAAACAGTAGACTGGATGCGCTTTCGAAGTTGTCGAAATCCGGGCCCTTAATACGATATGTCCCCTGCGCACATCTACTGATATGCGTTTGGGTGTCCTTTCCTCACACGCCAAAGAGGTCTATGTCATCTCTACTTTATCACCGCGATCGAAGCTCGGTTGCGGCTGCTGCATATCAATGGCTGCTCCGAATGTTGAGGCTCGCTTGCTGTGCGATGTGAGGACACATTCAAAAACCCGCTCAGATATTTATGTTTATATGATGGTGTGGGATCATAAATTTCTAAAAATCAATCAATCCCTATAAGCTCTAAGTTCTTTTATGCAATGGCAGCTATTACTGGCCGAGGTTGGTCGACGTAAGGCCATAACTCCTTATGGATTTCAGTGTCTTCTGTGCACTGTGTCTGTGTGGGTAGCGGAGGTTCAACCGCGAAACATTGACGCTACCCTGCGGTGTGGGTGCTTTTATCTCTCATCATGATGGCAAATAGCTGCATTCTTCCTTAGTGTATGCTGTTACAATGCATTGGACATAGGGCCCATGGTCGACGACGCTACATTGTCCCTCGGGTGTCTTGTCCTTTCGATAGACTCATCCGCGTACATTTAATCTGAAGGAGGCTCATGTTTGTTGTTTCTACTTAGTATCAGGTGGTATTATGTGATGACGAGAGCCTCTTCAGTTAGCCTCATTGGAAACTGTTGCCCTATGTCTGGAGCATTTGATTGCAACTTAGATGTCGAGGATTTTTCAGTATTCCTTGCGAAGACCAGGCAGCATTTCAGAGGTGGTCTACTTTCAAAGCCGGATTCCGGCGTTGCTACCGGCTTTGTGTTCGCCCATAATTGGCCGGAAATCTAATTATACATGGACATCTCGTTAAACGGCCAAAAATTTATTGTGGGAAGGATTGTGGGTTGGCGCAGGAATTGTCCACGGCAGCTTGACTTGCGGCAGAGGACAGAGGGGTACTAAGGTGCATTTACTCAAGCCTTCCAAAGCTGGTTCCATCAGTACGTGGTATATCCACGTACTGATGGCTTAAGAGTGTGGGCGCCGAGATTCCAGAGCATTGATCCCATATTAAAAACAATTTACTCGGGCGGTTACGGTTTAACGCGTTCGCAAGTATCGAGTTCACATGAGCAATTTATTGCACCTGCATTGCAGAAGAAAGCAGTTATAACTAAATAAAACCAGATAAATTACTCTAAAGAGACAGCTGCTTTGTCTAGAATTCCTTAAGCCTGTTGTAACGAAACGTGATATGTGTCCCCTTGTGTAGGAAAACTCAAGAGGCTTCCCTCACACAAGAGCAAAAGAAAATCCGGTATCCTAAGGCTGACGCTTCATCGCATGTTCCAAGTAAAAGTGGGAAGACATTGGAGCACTCCCATTTCACCGAGAGACGCGAGCACCTTCACCATCATGAACAAGCACAGGGCGAAGAGTGCGGTGCATCTTCTGAGGCCATGAAAGAACACCACCAGCAAGAGAGCGACGACAAAGGTGAGTTGGTTCTGCGCTGTTCCTAAGATTTTACACTGGAGAACCATTTTCGACAGAAAACGTCAGTTCTCTCTCCGCCCCCCCCCCAATTGTTGAATTGTGTAACCAATGATGTCCAGATGAATGGCGCCTTTGTTTCACCATGACCGACAGTTATACACGCTCATCGGGGCAGCAGTGTTTTTGTTGATTGATAGATAGCATCGGCAAACGTACGGTTGCATGTTGGTTCATATCGGCTTTCCGTTCATATAAGACTATCATGATATACTTTCAAAAGAGATTCACCAGTGTCTTCGCAGATAGGCCGGGAGAGACGGGGCAGTGCAATTCGGCCGGAGGCTTATGCCCCAAAACTTAGTGCACCATCCACCTCTACTCCTCTCCCCCCCCCTCCCCCCACGCACACACACATCATTACACACGCATTGCAAGCCCCACATAGCGCTCAACTTTTAACCTTACAAAGTGGTGCGTGATGCTGGAATGAACATTGCTGCTCTACATTGTCAATGAACATTGTCACAGATTTGCCTATTTAATGTCAACAGACCACCTGGCTTCATTGCTTCTCCAATTTGGCCTTGCGCACGTGTCTTGCACACGTGTCTTGCCAGAGCTGCAACTGTATTGGGCTGTGAGCTCCTCGATGCAAAAATAATTGGATGCTTCACGTACCAGATGCGCTACAACTTAATGCTCAAAACTTCTTCTTGGGCTAGTTGGTTCATAATAGTGCATATGCTTACAGGGGCTCAATCAACATAGAGAATCAAAGGACACACAGACACGCGGGCGCTCTGTGTGCCTGTGCGTCCCTCTCTTCTGTATGTTGGATTTAGCGCCCTGTAAGCATATGCACTATTAATGCTGAAAACTTATCGGCAGTTGAATGCAGCTCAGGTGCGGAAAGTAGAAGCTTGCGAAGCTTGGTTCTGCGTTTTCGTCTGGAGCAAGTCAGATTTATATTAATGTGGTTCGCTTTCATTCTTTTCGTTCCTCCACCAAAAGACCCTTTTTTGATTCGTAGATATCTAGCTTATATGGAAGGCGTCATAGAAGATATTCTTTCACGAAGAAGCATGGTAGACACGTGTTGTTCTATACCACAACAACACAGCTGAACCTTCACAGGCTGGACCTGAGACCTCCCCTGTTGTTTATTCTTTTAACACGAAAGTGTTTTATGCCGGGGTCCACCAAGAAATCAGTGACGTACTGTCGTAGCCGATGTGGATCTCTGAAGAAGTGAACTTACATTCACAATGAAAAGTTCCACCCAGGTAGGCACGAACCCACATTCACCCGGGATTTCACGAAAGGAGCTCGAAGATCTATCGAGGCACCACCTATTTTTGCTTACAAGGGGAAGCAGATTGGCCTTATTTGTTCACAAGAGCGCCTTACGAGTTGCATTTAACAGCCATCCGGTTAAAGAAAAGGTGTTTAGTGAACTACAGTCATTAATAAGCAAAATTACTCCTAAATGGTCAACGCCTCCCCAAAACTGCACTATTGGATCGCGTAGGTTCCCTGCGGTGGTACCGCCATGTAGGAACGATAGAGCGAATCAAACCGTCGTGCGAATTCGGGCAGCTAGTCAGCACTTCGGTAGTCCTCGCGCCTCGACCGGGCGTGGCGGTCGTCGAAGAGTCGTGACGGTGCGTTCCTCGGCCAAAGTAAGAACTCGGCCACTACAAAATTTGTCCTAAGTGGCCAGGTGTGTCGAGGTGCGACGCGCGCTGCTTCACAATCGCAAGGATGCCGTCGACAAGCAAATTATTTCCATTTCGTTGCTGTGGGCTGCGCTTTTCGTAAAACGGTCCGCCTACAATCCGTTCGGTTTCGCTTGCAAGTTGTCAGCAGATGCTTATTGCTTATGACATGTAATGATTCGCTGTATATGTGGGTAACACTTTGGAAAGTTTGTTATTGTCATAAGCGCCGGAATATATTTCTAACAAGTTACTTCTGCCAGTGGAGCTTGTTCGTCCTCACAATGAAAGCACAACCTGCGTGCGCACGGTAGTGTCGCTGGCCGGTGAGGGTGAAATTTCGGCACAACGTGGGTTTTTCTACAGGCGCTGACGCTTCTCTCGCCATATTATTGATATCTATATATCTCTATTTCTTTTCTTTTTTGCTTTCACCTGTATGTTCTTGCCTTGTCAAGAAGGCTTGCATAACGCGAATCAACGCCTTTGATTTCAGGGGGTGTAGATGTTTTTGGGAAGCAAAATGAGGTTGCTACTTGCAGAGGCGAAGTAGCAGCAATGAGGGTAATGTCGCCATGCTAAGTGGAAGCAGCGCGGGAAAGGAGGCTGCACCCGTCGCTTCGACAAAGAACGCGCGCTGAGCGTATTTGCTCCTTTTCAGGTCACTGAAACTGTAATTTACGCGTATCTTATTATGAGTCTTTTGATATAACACAAAAATTACACCGCGAGGAACGCTATGAATTCATGTCGTGTACTCGCCCAACGGGATTTTGTTGGTATGTCACTGCAAGCCTGAGCCCCTTTTATAGAACTTCTCCAGATATGTACCGGAGAGGTGGAGTGCATCTAGGTTGGATATCCCAGAGGATCTGCTGTAATACATTAGTGCATCTTCTCACAAGACGGGTACTACAAATATAGCCACACTGCAAAGCCCACTGCTAATTGTTCTTTTAAGGATAAGGCTCTTCTCGATTCCGATATGCTTGGTGGATCCCATGACCGCGGAGAGCGAATATCGCCTGCGTAATCAGATATAGCCGCAAATTTGTGCACATCGCAAAGGTCATATCTGAAATCCCGCATCACTGCCGAAATCATTCAATACCAGTAGTTTCGGTAAGAGCAAGCTTATAAGAACGACATCACCTGATTTCTTTATATTCTAATTACTGCCCACGTCTGGCAGTAGGAAAGCATCAAACATGTAAGCAACTGAGCCGCATATTTCGGCGAGAGCGGAACGGGCGTGTTTTTTCTTACTTTTATCACTCCGATTATGAAACTTAAGCCAGTCCGCAGCCCTCCCTACGGGCCCTGCCTTCCTTGTGTCTAGTAAAGTGCAGCGACAGGGAAAAATTGACTCTTAGTTTCCCTTATTCAGTCGTTTTTTCTGTACATAGATATGTGGGTTCATCTCGACTATACACTCTAAGAACAAAATTCTTAAGAACTAAAGCATGTCATGAACCCGTTGGGAGAGTTTTGTCACGTTATCGTTGTAACGATATAGACGATGTAGAACGGGGAATATCGTTGGGTCCAACGACATTCCCTGTTCTACAACGCTTTTAGCGATCAGTTCATCGATTCAAGTCTTAGACGACAGATATTAGCGGAAATATGCAAACTTACATCAGTATAGAATACGAAAGGTTTTACATTAGAAGGGTTCAGGAAGGACCCTAGGCAGCACTCCAACACAGGAATGATGTAGGCGTGAAGTCGGCCAAAGTCGGCAGCGATATCGGGCCTAAGTCGGCAAATCGCGCTCGCGCTACTTTCACCCACATCTGCCCGATAACTGCCAGCCAAAATGGCTCCACTGTGGCGAAGCCACCACAGGTCAAACTTGGCCAGCCAGAGTGGGCGGAATTTGGCCTGCCAGCATCGGTCAAATTTGGCCATCCAGAATGAGTCGCACTTGGCTAGGTAGCATTGGCCGGTGTTGCGGGCATTCAGGCTTTTTTGGCGTGTTGTCGGCCCCGCAGACATGGGGGGCGCGACCTTGCGCGACCGTTCACAGCCATTATGGCGTTTCTAGTGTTTACCCCACGTGTATCACGCCGTTTGGATTGCAAAAATTTCATTTGTGTGGTTTCACATTTTCGAAGGGCTATGAAGGCATTTTCGAAGTCACTTTGAAATGGACCAACAGTAGTTTGTGTAAATGTGCCTGTCCTGCGTACGCGAAAGCTCTATTAACACAGTAATAAGTGGGGTAAGTGGATCCTCTGTACTTTGTATTAATGCGTTCTAAACACAACAATTAACACAACCAGAGAGGTTTATATAGAAAAGCACCATTTCATTTATTTTCTGGATTGATAATATGCTATTCTCGTGTTGCACCGTCGTAGTAGAAAAGCTTCGGCAAGGATGTAACCTGCGGGAAAAGGCATGAAAGTTAGCCCTGCTTTGGAGCACATCATGACAATAGTATCATTGTATGCAACTTATGTGCGACTCACGAACAAACGCAGAAATTCAAGAAATGTCAGAAAGATCTTATAATGGGCACTACTTTAGAAAATATCAAAAGAAAGTTCTGCTTTTAATTATATAATCAATCTGTGTTCAATATTCAACCCCAAGATCTTGGCTTCGCCTCGCTTTCGATAACCAAGAGGGAAAAAAGCGTGAGTGAAGGTTCTGCTGCAAAGCAACTTTAAAAGCGGCACATTAGTTGAAATAGGTGCATTTTGCATTATTAGAAATTTAATATTTTTGGCATACATCGGAAAGGAAAACATGTAGACGTGAGCTAACATAACACACAACAGGGATAGGGTCTTTAGTTAAAAAATGTCCTTAAATGATAGGTGCAAGGTGCATTACAAGCAGATATTAGAGAAGGAACATCTTTTGAAGGCTACTTTAAAAATGCCATCGCATGCCGAACTGCCGCACGTGTCCTACACCAAGGAGCGCGTGTTCGGTACCACGTTACCTTTAAAAATACGGGCAAGAAAAAATAATGTTATGAGAACTGCAAGTCACCACACAATGCGTGTTTGATACAAGTACAGGATTAACTATATGAAGTAAAACTGCTTTCGTACAACGTGCATAAGCTTTTTATTCGAAAATAAAGATCCTACGCACCTCACGACACAAATAATAAATAAAGTGTAACCGGTGCCTTAACATCACAACAAAATGTGCCACGTCCCATTTTGAAAACTGGCGAGAAACTTACCGAATTTTGGCATCCGCTCTGCACTCCACAGCTCTGAGTCCGCAATACAAATAAGGCGACGGCACTGTAGTCTCACCAAATGGCGCAGGTTTGTGTTCATATACAACCGATGTCACAGTTGGGATGTGCATTGTGTTAGGACGTGTACTCGCCAAGGAATCGCGCCATCAGCTTGAATGATCAATAAATGCGGTGCGTAATAAACGATAAACGCGTAGACAGACGGCGCGCAGCCGTTGAGACTCGTTCGTACGTTGGTAGCAATGCAGCCGCGACGAGAGAGCGCGGAATGTTCCCCGGGAACTGCGTGGTTTACCCCTCTCAAGACGGGAAATGCCACCAAAAGCAGGTTCAGAACGACATTCTTTGCAAACTGTAGATGAGCACAATGGACGTGCATGGAGGGGGCGGTGACAATGGTGGCCAGTTCGGAAGGGGACCCCCCCCCCCCACACACACACACTTTTTTATGTTTAGTTGCTGCTGGCTTAGCACGTGCTAGGTTACTTCAAGCACGCGCTTTTTTCTTGCTTTCTTTTTTTTGTATTTGTCTCGAAACATGGAAGACAGCATTTCTGCGGGGCAAACCTTTATGCACGATGGCGGGGACATCCGCCGGGACTGCATTTGTTAACTGCAGCCTGGTGCAGCCTATGGAGCATGCTGGTATGCATGTGTTCTCTTGCCAGCTACTTGTAGCACAGGCTACCAGCTACTTTTGAAGAGGCTGAACCAGCCACTCTAGCTAAAAACGCGAGCGAAGTGCTGCACTGCGCGTAACAAACGTAGCGAGGGTTCGCGGCGTCGCCATTCTACATAAATTTCTGCAAGTTTCTGCAGCGCAGGAAAACACGTGCTGCGTTCCAGCGCGACAAGAAGTATTGCGCCGAATCTCTCTCTACTCACGCCCTTCTTTTGCTCTTTTTGGATATAAATAAATTAGTTTTCAAATACTAGAAAACGCAGATGTGGGCTTCTATCGACAGCTATCATGGACGGTCGGTTTATACTGTAACCCTGCACAAACATAAAGAAACTAGGGAACCAAAGAGAGCTTTGATTTTCAACTGATTTTTTTCAGTGCATGCTTGCTGTTTTTATATAACATAAAATACGCAGATCGCCTGCACAAGAACACTGTGTGATCACATACTCTAGTAGTACTCACCAGAAAAGCTGTCTATATATCAATTATAGGTGTGTGCATTTGTTTGCCACCTTTGAGATGAAAAATGCTTGCCATATGACTGCTTTGTATTTTTCGTTTTTGCCGTTTTCGCAGATGTCGTGGTCTTGACAAGAGCACTTCATTTGAATTCGCAATGCAAAAGGGATCTATGTATTTCATGGTGTATAAAATTGGCTAACATCCTCTGAATATAAAGTTAGCGCTAGATCTGTTTTGTCCGCTCGCTGTCACGCTGTTAGCACCATATGCTGCAAAATGTCTGTAGTATATCCATTTGCGAGAGTTTATTTCCGCTTCAGCACACCATAAAGTCTGTGCTAGAACTTTTTATCCACTCGCTGTTGCGCTGTTACCTCCGTATGCCCTTTCCTTCCATAGGTTGCTAAATGTCAGTAGTATAGCGCCGCTTCCGACTGTTTATCTTTGAAAATGAGTCATGGTTGTGCCCATCGATGTCAGCTCGAACAATTTCTATGATTTTTAATTTTCTGACATGCGCTGGCAGATTACTTTCCGCCATGCTTGTCGATCCTTCTAGCTAATGTTAACTGTGTCGCCAGCCTGTTTCCCAAAGTTCCCGCAAAACAGCCTATAGATGTATCGCTTCGTAGCAATATCAATAGTTTCTTGATAAGCATGTTTTTTGTGTGCTCTTTATGAAAAGGAAAGCCCGCGAACAGAATATTAGAAGCTGATCAAAACGCACGTGCACTATGTTCCGGCACTGAAACGCGCATACATGAATATATGAAGCCCAACATCTGATTCTTCCGTCGAATCTCTTAAGTGAAGTTCGGTCATGCTTGCCTCCAACGGACCTCTATTATTATATACAGCAGCCTTGCAAAGACGCCCGGCCGATGTCAACAATGAAAGGCTGAGCCGCAGTTCGACGTTGCCTCCAGGACGGCAGAAATGACTCAATGTTTCCTGTGAAATAATCTTCCTAGGCAAATATCGCGCCAAATTCGCCATTCCTCAGGCGATGCTGATGAGCAGCAAAATCGGCGCCACATTTGCCGGAGAAACTTATCGGCTCAGCCGACGGGGGCTCTAAGGTGGCATACTTGGCGCAGTGTTGCCGATAAATTGCGTCGGCCAGCCCATATTGTCTGTAGAAAGGCAAAGTCGGCGCCATAGTTGCTGTTGCCGGCGCCGGCGCCATAGTTGCCGCGGCTTTTGTGGCCCCATGTTGCCGATTACAGTCGACGGCCTACCGATATCGGCGGGGAAGCGGCTAGTAGCCCGACGTTCCCAGTGTTTGACGGTGGCGTAGTTGATACTGGCTCGCTCTCGGCAACATCAGGCCGTGGATGGGCCGAACTTTGCCACCATAAACCCAATATCGACCCTACATTGCGTGTTGCCTGGGATGACAGAAAACAGGGAATATTCCATCACCGCATGAATACTTCCGAACTGCTTATCAAAGAATAATTAAAATCGTACACGCTTTGCTGATTGAACGAAGTTGCAAATGATATGAAAGACGTCTCTGTGCCAGTGTCTCAGTATCAGGATGCAGAAGCTAAGTAAACCTTTCATGTAGATTTCAAAACCAGTTAAACAAGCACAGTTGGGAGTGTTTTCTTTCTAAATAATTCTTACAGACGACATGCTAACAGATAATGATCAACTGTTCTGACATATAAGCAGAATTACCATTGGGCGGCGGATCCCTCGCATTCGTCTTCTCCGATTCTTCGTTTTATTCTTTTCTTCCTCGTTTTGCAACGCTCTCCTCTACGAAAGCGCTGCCGCCAACTCCATATCTCATTTTCCGAAACATTAAAGCTATTACCAGAGCAACAGGTGAGTCCATATTGTTCACAAAAAGGGATTCCAAGCTGTGGTGTTTCCACAATGAATTACCTCGATTCGACGTGTCCACGAATCAGTACATTGGACAGACAGAAGGGCCGTTAGATTGCGCTTTAATAACCATAAATCACATCCTAACACGCGGCCGAACCTACCAATCGAGATGCATGCGCCTCCCTGACCACTCCTTTGACAAGCTAAATGCACTTTTATAGATTCAGGATTTCGTTCAAATTATGACAGAGACGCCCGTGAGTTTCCCAATTACAAGATCGATACCGTCGCGTCTGGCCTAAATGAGAGTGCATGAATGTTAGGTTCGCAATCTTTTAACCCATAGCGACTTTCTAGGTCTTTCTTCTTTATCAGCTAATCGATAAAAGGTTTCGTTCTCATTAACAAACAACGTTTTCTGTTCTTGCGGATTGATTGCCGATCAGTCGTTTTTATACCTTTCGAACTTCGGCTTCCAAATAAATGCGCAGATTCTGTATGTAGCATCGTCCGCTGCTAGTCCCTTAGAAAAGACTAACTTCCTTTCCGCATGCTGATATAATCACCCTTTAGAGCACCTATCTGCAGCTTACCCATAGGCAACGCGCTACAACCATACCATAGCACTTATGGTTCTTCCCTTCCTTTTGCGAGCTATCCACATCGCAGATATTGATGCGAAAGCGTTTCTTGTCTAGGATGACGACAGCGCGCGCAAGGCTGCCGTCGGCAAAGGTCGCGCCTGGAAGCACGTGATCTCTCCCACCGAATTGACGCCGGCGCCACCACTCGCCGTAGCGGTAGTCAGTGCGCGTTCGGCTCCGCTGCAGCTACTTGCAACGGCCACAGCCGGACTCGACTCTCCTCTCTTACGACTCGACTTTCCTCTCCTCCGAGCGCGGAGGAGAGGAGAGTCGAGTCCCGCCGTGCAACGGCCTGCGGCTTCGTCGCCGCCTTTCTTCGTTGGGTTGGCGAAAGCGCGCACCCTGCTCCGTGGCCTCGCCGCAGTAACACTGGCAAATCTCGGAACGTGAACCCGCCAGCTAACCCGTCTTCCCTCGCCACCATGCGTGCCGAGTTCAATCGGGAATTGAAGACGCCAACTGAGGACATCACGACGTTGAGATGAACGTGCATCGATCTCGCATTCACCAAAGACCCATACATTGTGCGAGATGTGATTTATGTCTTCACCGTCGGATCACAAGTGCATGGTGGTGTCTATGTATGCCGGCTAACGTACGCGGTCACCGGAACAACAAGAGGTGAAGAGGCCGGTGAATGTCTGTTGACACTAACCAAAACGCCGCGGCTGTCATAGTACTTCGATATGCCCGAGACCAGCTTTGCATATATCTGCATATACTGCATGGACGACGAAATAGAAGAGGACATGTGAAGTGTCGACACCACCTTGATGGCATGAAATCATGTAAACAAACCTAATCCGGCCTCCCACATTGACTCATTCTTTATAACACAACTCTGCAACACTGCAGTTTTCAGCACTCCTCTGCAACGACAATCTAGCCAAAATAAACGCTTTCGCGTTTTCATCTCCTAAAAATATGCTTAGGCATCGTCCAAGTTGTTCTTCTTGATATTGCGCCTGTTTGACGGCCTTGTCTCTCGTAGCGTTGCGCATGCGGGCCGTGTCCATACGCGTGTCCATCTGTTTTTGTATTCTTGTTTTTTGTATCAACTATGCCTGATACGCGCGTGTATATTAGGCGCTCCCGTGCCATGCTCGGTATTCGGATGAAGGTCGGTCCGCGACCGAAGCGTCAATAAATCGATTCATACGCGCGTCCCCTTCTACATTGTAGATTTGCCCGGACCAAGAACAGCCTTCTCTTACTATATATATATATGTATATATATATATATATATATATATATATATATATATATATATATATATATATATATATACCATATCATATGTAACCAGCTCTTTTTCGACCATCTCCAATCTCGCTGAAAAAGAATATATTGTTACGGTCTGCACGTGGTAAGCAATTGCTCAGCAGTCATTTCATGGGGAAAAATTTCCTGGCCGTGTGAGAGCGCCTCGAACATCACTCTAAAATGTGAATCATCATCATCATCATCATCAGCCTGTTTAGGTCCACTGCAGGGCGAAGGCCTCTCCCAACGATTTCCAATCCGCCCTATCCTAAGCGAGTTGGTTCCACTTTATGCCCGCAAACTTTTTAATTTCATCGCTCCATCTAACCTTTTGCCTACCTCTGTTGCGTTTTCTCTCTCGTGGTATCCATTCCGTCGCTCTTACTGTCCACGTATTATCCTTCCTCCTCATGACATGTCCTGCGCAGGTCCACATGTTTCTTTTCCTGTCTGTTCTCGGATCCATTCCGCTCGTTTTTTATCTCTTAGCGTTACCCCTATCATTTTTCTTTCCATTGCACATTGCGTGCTCCTTAGTTTCATCTCTAGTTTTTTTCGCTATTCTTCATGTTTCTGCAACGTATGTTAGTACTGGGAGAATGAAGTGATTGAATACTTTTCGCTTTAATGAGAGCGGTAAGTTTCCGGTCATGATTTCGTAATGCCATTCCGAATGCGCTCCAGCCCAGCCTTATTCTACGGAGAATTTTCTTTTCGTGGGTAGGAGTTGCTGATATTAACTGTCCCAGATATACATATTCGTTTACACATTGTCAGGGTTGATTGTCGATTGTAAATTCCTGTTCCTTAGCTAGGCTATTGAGCATAACTTTGGTCTTTTGCCTATTCATTTTTAATCCAATTTTAATGCTTTCCCTGTTTAGGTCATCAATCATGTTTTGTAATTCGTCACCATCATTGCTGAAGAGCACAATGTCGTCTGCAAATCTTAAACTGTTTAGATATTCTCCGTCTATTCGAATGCCCTTTTCTTCCGAGTCTAGATGTTTAAAGACTTCGTCTAAACATAGAGTGAATAGCATCGGGGATATTGTATCCCCCTGTCTCACACCTCTCCTGATCGGGATTTCTCTGCTTCTCTCATGTAGGAGTAGCGTGGCTGTGCAATCTTTGTATATGTTGTTTATGGTTTTCACGTATACGCCAGGTACCCCTTGTCGACGTAGAGCTTCTAGAACAGCTTGTATTTCTATGGACTCAAATGCTTTCTCGTAGTCGATAAACACCAACTAAAGAGGTTTGTTATATTCCGCGTACTTCTCAATTACTAGGTTGATAGCGTGGCTGTGGTCCATTGTCGAGTAACCTTTCCGAAAACCAGCTATTTCTCTCGGTTGGTTAAAGTCGAGTGTTTCTCTTATCCTTGTAGAAATTTCCTTTGTAAATAGCTTGTATATTACTGGGAGTGGAGAGCAGGCGATAGGAAACTACGGCGTCGGCCGTAGGAATAACCGTGGGGAAATGCTACTACAATTTGCCGAAAGGAACCAGCTTCGAATAATGAATACGTTCTTGAAGAAACACAAGAATAGGAAGTTGACTTGGAAAAGCCCTAACGGGGAAACAAAGAATGAAATTGACTTTATAATGTGCGATCAAGCGGGTATAATTCAAGACACAGAAGTAGTGGGGAAGATAAAATGCAGCGATCACAGACTAGTAAGGGCAAAGATTGTACTTAACCTAAAGAAAACAAAACTAAATTATTTACTAGAAAAAAATGTAATGTAGAGGTAATCAGAGCGAAGGACGACGAATTTAAAGTAGCCCTATGCAGCAAGTTCGAGGCCTTAACGAAAACGGTGACGAATTAGAACAAATAAACAAAAGCATAACGAAAACAATCCATGAAACCGCGATAGAAGTCGGTGGTAAAACAACAAAGCAAGCAAAAATTATGCTGCCCCAATCTACCAAGGACTTAATAAAGAAACGACAACAATTGAAAGTAACTTCATCACAAGATAAGATAGAATTCGCAGAACTATCAAAATTGATCAGTAAAGCCAGCCAAGGAGATGTAAGAAACTTTAACAGGAGAGAAATAGAGAAAGCTGTAGAGAAAGGCACTAGCATTAAAACGGTCAAAAAGAAACTGGACTTAGGACAAAACAAAATGCATGTGCTAAAAGATATACAAGGTAACGTTATCAACAGTTTCACCGAAATAGTTAAGGTAGCAGAAGATTTCTACTCGGAACTGTACAGCTCTCAGACAGATCATACAACCTTAATAGAAATAGAACCAGAGGACAACACCGAAATTCCATGTATAACCGCTGACGAAGTCAAAAAATCTGCCAAAGGCATGTCCCGCGGTAAAGCAGCTGGTGACGATGGTATAACAGCCCACTTGATCAAAGACGGAGGAGATATTGTACTTGAAAAACTTGCATCGCTCTTCACGAAATGTATCGACATACAGCGTACTGCGCAGCTGGAAAAATGCTAATAAAATCCTTATCCACAAGAAAGGTGACATAAAGGACTAAAAAAATGTCAAACTGCCGAGCAAAGAAATTTATACAAAATGATTTCTTTGAGACATGCCACGGAATAATTTTTTTTCTTATTCTTAGGGTGTCGTTCCTTCATTACTCCTATAGTCTGGTAATCTTGTTCTCCATTTACATTATGTTTGGCCATGACGTAAAACCACTCAATGTAGCAGACTTAGGAATTTTTAATCACAGCGCCAACTTAATTATGAGAAACGTAATTATATTAGCCACTTTCTAGCTTCTTCTACTAGGCGACAACAATACTCTGATATCTCATAACGCAGAAACCATGTGGCTAGAGAGGAACAAATTTGTAAAAAACCGCATGTAACCCATACTGAACCATCAATTTCGCAATGTAGCGATGGAAGTAAAAATGTTGCCTATAACTCGTTAAGTAGTACTCTCTGTGTGTACTTGAGGAAAAAGCTTTAAAGGAGTAATTTTTGTTTCAATTCAAAAAATATTTTTGAAGTTGGCAATCAGACGGCTGCAT
>CM023489.1:72971684-72999821 GCA_013339685.2 Hyalomma asiaticum
AATATATTGTTACGGTCTGCACGTGGTAAGCAATTGCTCAGCAGTCATTTCATGGGGAAAAATTTCCTGGCCGTGTGAGAGCGCCTCGAACATCACTCTAAAATGTGAATCATCATCATCATCAGCCTGTTTAGGTCCACTGCAGGACGAAGGCCTCTCCCAACGATTTCCAATCCGCCCTATCCTAAGCGAGTTGGTTCCACTTTATGCCCGCAAACTTTTTAATTTCATCGCTCCATCTAACCTTTTGCCTACCTCTGTTGCGTTTTCCCTCTCGTGGTATCCATTCCGTCGCTCTTACTGTCCACGTATTATCCTTCCTCCTCATGACATGTCCTGCGCAGGTCCACATCTTTCTTTTCCTGTCTGTTCTCGGATCCATTCCGCTCGCTTTTTTTTCTCTTAGCGTTACCCCTATCATTTTTCTTTCCATTGCACATTGCGTGCTCCTTAGTTTCATCTCTAGTTTTTTTCGCTATTCTCCATGTTTCTGCAACGTATGTTAGTACTGGGAGAATAAAGTGATTGAATAACTTTCGCTTTAATGAAAGCGGTCAGTTTCCGGTCATGATTTCGTAATGCCTTCCGAATGCGCTCCAGCCCAGCCTTATTCTACGGAGAATTTTCTTTTCCTGGGTAGGAGTTGCTGATATTAACTGTCCCAGATATACATATTCGTTTACACATTGCAAGAGTTCATTCCTGTTCCTGTTCCTTAGCTAAGCTATTGAGCATAACTTTGGTCTTTCGCCTATACATTCTTAATCCAGTTTTAATGCTTTCCCTGTTTAGGTCATCAATCATGTTTTGTGATTCGTCACCATCATTGCTGAAGAGCACAATGTCGTCTGCAAATCTTAAATCGTTTAGATATTCTCCGTCTATTCGAATGCCCTTTTCTTCCCAGTCTCGACGTTTAAAGACTTCCTCTAAACATGCAGTGAATAGCACCGGGGATATTGTAAGTTCCTGTCTGACACCTCTCCTGATCGGGATTTCTCTGCTTCTCTCATGTAGGAGTAGCGTGGCTGTGCAATCTTTGTATATGTTGTTTATGGTTTTCACGTATACGCCAGGTACCCCTTGTCGACGTAGAGCTTCTAGAACCGCTTGTATTTCTATGTAGTCAAATGCTTTCTCGTAGTCGATAAACACCAACTAAAGAGGTTTGTTATATTCCGCGTACTTCTCAATTACTAGGTTGATAGCGTGGCTGTGGTCCATTGTCGAGTAACCTTTCCGAAAACCAGCTTTTTCTCTCGGTTGGTTAAAGTCGAGTGTTTCTCTTATCCTTGTAGAAATTTCCTTTGTAAATAGCTTGTATATTACTGGGAGTGGAGAGCAGGCGATAGGAAACTACGGCGTCGGCCGTAGGAATAACCGTGGGGAAATGCTACTACAATTTGCCGAAAGGAACCAGCTTCGAATAATGAATACGTTCTTGAAGAAACACAAGAATAGGAAGTTGACTTGGAAAAGCCCTAACGGGGAAACAAAGAATGAAATTGACTTTATAATGTGCGATCAACCAGGTATAATTCAAGACACAGAAGTAGTGGGGAAGATAAAATGCAGCGATCACAGACTAGTAAGGGCAAAGATTGTACTTAACCTAAAGAAAACAAAAACTAAATTATTTACTAGAAAAAAATGTAATTAAAGTAGCCCTATGCAGCAAGTTCGAGGCCTTAAACGAAAACGGTGACGATTTAGAACAAATAAACAAAAGCATAACGAAAACAATCCATGAAACCGCGATAGAAGTCGGTGGTAAAACAACATAGGAAGCAAAAATTAAGCTGCCCCAATCTACCAAGGACTTAATAAAGAAACGACAACAATTGAAAGTAACGTCATCACACGATAAGATAGAATTCGCAGAACTATCAAAATTGATCAGTAAAGCCAGCCAAGGAGATGTAAGGAACTTTAACAGGAGAGAAATAGAGAAAGCTGTATGGAAAGGCACTAGCATTAAAACGGTCAAAAAGAAACTGCACTTAGGACAAAACAAAATGCATGTGCTAAAAGATATACAAGGTAACGTTATCAACAGTTTCACCGAATAGTTAAGGTAGCAGAAGATTTCTACTCGGAACTGTACAGCTCTCAGACAGATCATACAACCTTAATAGAAATAGAACCAGAGGACAACACCGAAATTCCATGTATAACCGCTGACGAAGTCAAAAAAGCTGCCAAAGGCATGTCCCGCGGTAAAGCAGCTGGTGACGATGGTATAACAGCCCACTTGATCAAAGACGGAGGAGATATTGTACTTGAAAAACTTGCATCGCTCTTCACGAAATGTATCGACATACAGCGTACTGCGCAGCTGGAAAAATGCTAATAAAATCCTTATCCACAAGAAAGGTGACATAAAGGACTAAAAAAATGTCAAACTGCCGAGCAAAGAAATTTATACAAAATGATTTCTTTGAGACATGCCACGGAATAATTTTTTTCTTATTCTTAGGGTGTCGTTCCTTCATTACTGCTATAGTCTGGTAATGTTGTTCTCCATTTACGTTACGTTTGGCCATTACGTAAAACCACTCAATGTAGCAGACTTAGGAATTTTTAATCACAGCGCCAACTTAATTATGAGAAACGTAATTATATTAGCCACTTTCTAGCTTCTTCTACTAGGCGACAACAATACTCTGATATCTCATAACGCAGAAACCATGTGGCTAGAGAGGAACAAATTTGTAAAAAACCGCATGTAACCCATACTGAACCATCAATTTCGCAATGTAGCGATGGAAGTAAAAATGTTGCCTATAACTCGTTAAGTAGTACTCTCTGTGTGTACTTGAGGAAAAAGCTTTAAAGGAGTAATTTTTGTTTCAATTCAAAAAATATTTTTGAAGTTGGCAATCAGACGGCTGCATCAGGCTTCAGTGGTGCTACGTATATGCCTCACATGGCACGTTACACTACCTTGCAATTGCCATCATATGCTGTTCGTGTCTTTGCAGATTCCTTGTCCTTGGCACCCATGCAGCTACCGTATCAGTCGCTTGTTTCCACGGAAGACGGAGTGCATTCCTGCCGACAGTGCACTTACACGACTAAGCACAAGGGACATATGAATACGCACCTTTATCGACACACGGGCGTGCGCCCCTTTCAGTGTAGCGAGTGTCCGAGATCATTCACCCATGCGAGCCATCTCAAAGAGCACATACTCACCCACACAGGGGAGCGCCCATTTGCCTGTACCCACTGCGGAGCATCATTTGCGCTCAAACGGAACCTGAATAGTCACGTACGCACCCACACCGGAGAACGCCCTTTTTCATGTGTCCACTGCCATGCATGTTTTGCGGAAAAAGGCAACCTATTTAGGCACATTCGTGATGTCCACACAGGAGGGCGCCCTTTCTCGTGTGTCCACTGCGATGCATCTTTTTCCCGCAAGGATAATCTCATTAGGCATACGTCGAAGTGCGGAGCAAACAAGAAACCCTAAAGGACTCGCGATCACATGCTTCCTTCGTGTCGCTTAAACTGATTTTTTTATGGTAGAGGGGGCTTCGAATGTGAGCTTGACGATGTTTGACGATGTTTATGGATCTCTCGGCCCAGTGTAAAAAAAGACAGACCGAATTGGACGAGCGGTACAAAATTATGACTCACCAGCAACAGCTTTCATTCGTTAAGACCGTTACATTGCTACCACATCTGCCGCGCTTACACTCGCTGTGAAATGTACACTCATGCCAATGCCTTGTCTGCTTCCCATCTCGTATGCATTATTTGTGGTAGTTCATTGTATACACTTTTTATAATTGAACATTGCTTCAAATGTAACCAAACCTGGTCATATTCTTAAGTGTCCTCCATTTGCAATGTCATTGTGTTAACTGAATACGCACGGTTTTGTTATGCCTAAATTTGAAGGCTCTGCGTGCACTATATCGCCCAAATTCCTCATATGCGGCAGCCAGAGTTAGCAACAAGCTTTACAATTGGGCGTTATTCACAGTAGGGAAGTAGGGTCATCATCCCTGAATGTCTAAATGTCTGTAGTAAAAAGCATGTCCCGCAATTCTCGAATTTCCCTGCGCTGTGCTAGGTGTGGTCATAGTGGTTGCGAAAGCTTCATTGAATAGAAAAAATATAGGGCACACTATAAGAATAAGTGCGGTGTGATCTGCACAGCTCTCGGATGAACAACCGTCACCGCTTTCTGCACAGCCGTGAACCACATTGTAGCGCCAGAAACGGCTAGCGAACATCGCTCACACCACTCATTCCTACGATTCTCGCCTTTCAAGAAACCGAGCCATCGACGTGGCGTGCTGCTTTCTTACATTTGTGATCCGTGCAAATTGACCCTTTTAATGGATTAGTTCCTTTTAGTGTTCACTTCGACCGGCAGTAGTGGCGGTCGTAGCCGTCATTCGCAGTTTCGAGAATAAAGAAATGGATAAAAGAAATACTGGTCTTGACTAGGTGGAATTCGAACCATGGATCCACGATCCATAGGCGACCGTCCCAACCGCTATAGCTACACAGTCACCCTTTCAGGAGGTACATTCTTGGAAACCATATCACTAGTGTTGCCAGTGCTGTGCCAGAGAGTGAGAGAAAGGTGCAATGAGAGGTTCTAGTAGGTCAGAGACAGTGAGAGGTAAAGAAAGACTCGCAGAGAGCACACAGCGCACGAGATTTAACATTTCGCCGTCATCGAAATTCAGCCGCCGTGGCAGGCTTCAATCTTCTTTAACATGTTCGATAGATGGTGGCAATGAAGTGTAACAAAGCGGATTAAAGCTTTCATCGCGAAATCGATACTTAGCCATTGACGATGGCAAAGCGCGATAGGGGACGGCTCAGACAAACGACTGCATTAGATATCGACGCCTCTCTGGAATAGTGTGCTACCGCTGATGTTAGTATCACTTGGCGACTCTGCCCTCTATTGTCAAAGTTTACGTAACATACATTTTAGCCGTTTGATGTAGGGATGGTCGAACTGTCTCGCACATACGTTTTGGAGTCGTTTTAGAGTTTCCGCAAGCCTCCACGAGGGAGGTATTCGGATTTTTCAGCTGTGTTTCATTTGATGACCTCATATTCCTGGATAATTATTCTAGTAGACTGCACTGGTTCCTTATGCATCAGACATGAACTGCTCTCGCAACATAACAGCCCGCAGCTGCAAGCAACGGTCAGTTTGTTAGAACATAAGCCCAGTCTTTCAGTCGAAAAGAGCTCACGTTTGAATTCTGGGGTTTTACGTCCCAAAACCAGTTCTGATTATGAGAGACGCCGTAGTGGAGGGCTCCTGAAATTTCGACCACCTGGGGTTCCTTAGAATGAGCTCACGTTCGCCAGCTATAAGCTGCCAAAGGTTAGCTATGCTGCGCGAAGGAACAAGTGCTGACCAGATATTTGATTAAGTTTTACTTTCAACCGAGCTTGCTTTGTGAGGTTCTATCTGTGTATGGACCTGGGAAGACCTGTATGGTTGTGACGGCTGGGTACATGGTCGTATATCAACGATCAATAAATGGTGCGAGTAACTCGCGAGGAACCTGCGGTCACACAAGAACACAATGCGACGCTGACAGATACATACTCCCGTGTTATGCCTGTTTTGTTTTCTCTATGTATTTGAATTTAAAAGATTCTCTAGCGGCCTCTGAATGCCTGAAATTATTATGAGAGAATTATTCCACTATGGTTTTACCTACCAAACGCGTGATCTGATTATGACACACGCCTTTTGTCAACACGTAGCGACATCGCTCAGTACGATCTCCTATTGGCCTCGAGATCGACATGTAGGTGGCAGCACTGTGACCACGTGACTGTGCATAGGCATTCGCCAGCGTGCATTGGTTGTTTGCAGGCAGTCGTTTGCAAATTAGATCATTGCTGCTGTAAAATGTTAACACGTGCGTCCCTAAATCTCATGTGAGCAGACGAAGAACTCAAAACGTTTATATAGCACTTGAAGGAAGAGTGATATGCCATACAACAGGGCAATGACGTTACTCAGCCTCACCGTTAGACTTCATCGGTGGTGCTCTGCTTCTATGTTTCTGTAAGGATACTAAAATTTTCTACTGTGGATAATGTTGGCATTGCTGTTACGCGACAGAAAGAGTTCAGTATTGTATTCTCGCTAATTTTTCATCATTGGTTACAACAAAAAATGGTTATTACTACTCACTGAGCTAAAGCAGCAGCTTATGTACTCCGCTGTATCACGTACACGCATACCTGCGTTGAAATGCCTTGCATGTGATGTTCCATGAAACTTTAGGTCGTGAACTAGCTAAATTAGTCAAGCTATATGACTGTACATGCCGCTTGAGTACTGTCAGGATATTTTACAAACGCCTAAATTTTGTAGACGTTTAAATAGCCAAATGCATCACTTTCATCGCATGAAAAGAAGCGTTTCTGTGACAAGAAAAGGTTTGTCTTTTTAAGCGCCCAATGAAAGGTATGCTCTTCAAGCGAAAAACAACTGCCATTTGCGTCTCACAGTCACATATGGCGATACGGTCGCAAGCTCACTGTCACATATTGCGATATGATATCGCTCCAGCACTGCACTCACATGTTGATGTTTTTTGCGTAACTTATTGAGGAGGACAAAGTTCACTTTGTCGTGTACTTGAAATCGAGAACAGCTGCCAAACTGAAATAACTCTGCCGAACCGGAGTGGGACGATGGGCTCGCAACACAGGCGCTCAGTAATTTTTACAGCGAGAAAATACTGCAGCAGAAACCGAAATAATACTATTGCTAATACTTTCATGCTTGGATAACAATACATGAAAGCATTAAACACTGCACCGGCTCAGGGAACAAACATATTAGAGGGTATGCATGACGTGTATGCGCATGTAGAACCGCAGTGCCTAGCCGATGCAAGGAGCGCTCTACACATGGGAGCTTCGTCAAATCGCCGCTGGGAGCCGACTCTGCTCGACGTCGAGGCCTATAGGACTTGGGCTGGTCTAAACAGCCACTTCCACAAGGAGATTCCGCTTCATTCGGGTCGCGATACTCGCGCGGTAACGCCTCGGCTGAAGTGACGGAGAAGCCGTACACTCATGCTAACTACAATTTCCATCTATTGTAACCATTTATTTATTTATTTACTTTTTATTACCCTCAGGGACAAAGGCATAAAATAGGGGAGTAGGTTACAGCAAATGAACAAGAAAACAATAAAAAAAACAACGGTCAAGTACAATGGCTTCTCAGTTATACAGTTTACTAATATAGTGTTGGTGGTAATAGCCTAGATTAGTGTAACCATGTGCGCATCGTCAGCGCCAGGCATGTAACAGAGTATATTGCGCTATAATATTGGAGTACGACGATTCAGTGGCTTTCAGCGATGCATCATTCGCCCGTTTCCTAGTGAGGCAGGCGATCCCCGAGATGGATCATGGCGCATCAGCCCGCCCCCCTCCCTCTTTTTTTTTGTTGGGATGCCCATACGTACGTGTACTGCGGGGTGATGTTTAATGCTTATACTTCGAGTCGATCAAAATTCTGAGAAATGGGTGTGATTTATTAAGAATACATTCACTGTATTACTGCTCCTTGTGCATCATTCTTTCATTCGAGCACACCGCAAGATATTTTGCGACCGGTACTCAGCAGTAAGGACACCGCTAAAATTAACTCGTATGCACCACTATACCAGTACCTTGTGCCTCTCGTTGAGATCAGCATTGTACGGACGTAAATAGGAATGGTTTCCTTATATTATCTCCTGCACACTCGCGTACAACGTTTTATCTCTGCCTTCTGGCAGGGAATGCTCTTAAGCTAGCCGTGCTTTGTCAAGCTGATACAATGCCACGTAACATATGTGTTCGGTGATGCTAGCGGTAACCAGTCATGCCACATTGCGTTACGCGACTTTTCGGGAATCGGTGACGTCAGATTGCGGTATGTGATTTGGGCAAGAACATGCAACGTGACATGACAATCTTATCTTGGGTGGCCACTTGACATGTTCGCGTCAAGAGGACGTAACAAAATGTCACATGACATGTTTCCCGAAAATGACCTAAGGCAATGCCACTGGGCAGGTTCCCACCAAAATATCACATGACTATCAAGTTGCCTGTTTCAGTAAACTACCAGCCAGCTTCGCTGGGACCTGGCTTTGCGCGACCGAGCGGAAGCTGCGTACTCTTATTTTTTTAGTGAAAGCGTACCTAAGACAATTTATTGCTCAATGGGTGTTATTGGAGCATCGTGCTGCGCAGACTGGTGCGGCCTGATAACAGTGCGGTACTTCCTGATATTCTTTTGCAATATCCCAGCGCCGTGAATATTTAGGATTTGATTAAAGAGCACTAAACATTATCCGGGAAACGCGTGTTGAAAACTGAAGTGTGAGGACCCTACCACATGATGACCTTTCGCGAACTGGTCCATCAGGCTCGTATATATTACTTTTTTCTATGCTTTGATGTCACGACGTTCACAGCTGCTCTCGTAACTTGTGTGCCCGCACCATACGCTGCAAATAAGCCGAAAAGGGCATATTAAGCGACGCGTCCTTCCTTAAAATACCTGCCTGAAGACCGTGCTCCCTTGAGTGGAACAGGCGTGGAGTGAAAATGTGAGATGGGCTGGCAGGATAGCTGGAATTTCGATGGGAGCATGATAAGACTTGTGAAAAATGAGTAGCCGAGATATGTGACGTCGTGATTCTAGATCAGGATGGTGACTCCGGGTTTTAAGTTTGGAAACGCTGGAATTATGAGAATATTCAGGGTAGATAAAGCGTGCAGCACGCTTTTGGGTCGATTCTAGAACGTTGGATAAGTTAGATAGATGGGTATCCCAGATAGAACATGCATATTCTAATTTCGGACGAACAAACGTAGTATATGATATTAATTTTGCTGATGGGGAGTCAAGTCTTAAGTGTCTACCTAGGAAACCCAGAGCGCGATTCCCGGAATTGACTATGTTAGTAACGTGGGCTGACTATGAAATGTTACTTGAGAATGTGACGCCAAGATATTTGTAGCATTCAGCGGATGAGACTGCAGAGCCGGAAATGGTATATTCTGCTGACTGGTGATGGGGCCTGCGATGTAAAGACACCAGTGAAATTTTCTTTACGTTTACAGACATTAACCATGTATCACACCACGATAATATAAGGTTGAGGTGGTTTTGTGAAATAATAATGTCTGCGCTGTTTACTACGGGACGGTATACGACCCAGTCGTCTGCAAGAGGCGAATGCTAGAAGAGATGTTTCATGGAAGGTCGTTGATATAAATGAGAAAGCCCCGCCACGGTGGTCTAGTGGCTACGGTACTCGGCTGCTGATCCGAGGGTCGCGGGATCGAATCCCGGCCGCGGCGGCTGCATTTCGATGGCGGCGAAATGTTGAGGCCCGTGTGCTGTGCGATGTCAGTGCACGTTAAAGAACCCCAGGTGGTCAAAATTTCCGGAGACCTCCACCACGGCGTCTCTCATAATCAGAGCTGGTTTTGGGACGTTAAACCCCACGAATCAATCAATAAATGAGAAAGAGTAATGGTCCGAGCACTGTACCTTGTGGCACACCAAAGATTACAGAAGAACGGCTAGATGACACAGAGTTGGCATGCACAAACTGTTGATGATTGGTAAGAAAGCTTCAGATCCAATTAAATACACTTGTAATAATGATTAAACGAGAAAGCTTTAGCAGTAGCCGGTTATGTGGAACTTTGTCGAAGGCTTTTACAAAGTCTAGGAAGAGGGCATCAACAGGTATGTTTAAGTCGAGGTTGGCACTGATATCATGATAAAATAGAGCTAGTTGGGTGTCACATGAAAATCCTGAGCGAAAACCGTGCTGGCTAGAATGAAAAAAGTTATTGCTTACTAAGAACTTGACAATGTTAGAATAGATCACATGCTCCATTAGCTTGGAGCAAACGCTAGTAAGGGAAATGGGGTGATAGCTGCTGCAAAGAGATGAAGGACCTTTTTGGGGACTGGATCAATCTTGCCCACTCTCCAGTCTTCCGGCATCACTCCCGATGATAATGAGTGCTGAACAATATGGCAAAGTAGTGTGCTGACAATTGATTTCGTGTTTTTCAGAATTTTTGCGTTCATGCCGTCGATGCCGCATGAAGATGAGAGTTTTAGTGAGTCGATTAGTTTAGCGATGCCGTTTGGGCAGAATGTGATGTCAGGCATTGCACTATGGTTGCAATTAAGGAATGAAGGCAAGATGTCCACAGGTTCAACGGGAAACACGGAAGAGAAAAAGCTGTAGGGTTGTTCAGCGGCCTCATGATCAGGAATCGGATGGTTCTGATCGTTGTACAGTGTTAACGGTTGTGACTTAGTGGGGTTAATTGTGTTCCAGAATTTTTTGGGGTTGTCGCTTAACATAGCGGATTGTGTTTGTGAAAAAAAAATGTTTTTCTTTGTCAGCAAGTCTTTTGAATTCTTTTTCTGCAGCGTAGTAGCTGTTCCATGCGCATGCACTATTGGACTGCTTTGCTGATCGAAAGAGCCGTTTCTTTTTATTATTTAGGCGTTTCAATGTGGTGTTAAACCGCGGAAATGACTTTTTCTTGGTTATAGTAATTCTGGGCACATGCTTAGTGAATAGATCTAACATTTTGTTTTAGAACAGTAGCCAATCAGCTTCGAGTGAACACTTTGAAAGGTCGGTAAGAAAAAAAAGTAGCGAATTGTTCGAGCTCCGAGTTTATAACGGAATAATTACCTTTATCTTACAGGGTTATATTTTGTTGTGGTTTTTGTTGGATGCAGTAGTTTACAAGAATTGGTCACGTGGATTACTAAGTGGTCAGTGAGCCCAGGTAGGAACGTCATCTTGGACACTTTTTCAGGCTCATAAGTGAGAACAAGGTCAAGAATATGAAGGGAGTTATCACTGTCGCGTGTAGGTTCGGTGACCAATTGCGTTAGACCAAAAGTTAGACATGAATTGACGAAATCGCTCTCTATACTGTTTTTGGAAGACACACATGCGAAGTTATTCCAACATCTTGCTGGAAAGCCGAAAAGCAGTATCGGGAAATGTCGATAAGATTCAGTTATGGAGCGAATAGCCTCGTGGCATTCGGGTACAAAAAGGGGGTCACTACCAGGGGGACGATAGCAAACAGATTATTGTGGCAGGATAAGTGGCATTACAAAGAACAAACAAGATTTCTAAGCATGAGGATGGTTTAATTTCGCTAAACTGAAGATCATTGTGGCTTCCTATTAGCGCGGCACCACCACGTATATTAGTACGATCACGTCGAAATACAAGGAAATCTGGAAAAAGTTGTAGCAACTCAGTGTCGGTAATAGAAGGGTTGAGCCATGTCTCTGTAATTGCCAACAAATCTGATTCTGTTGTATAATTTAGGCTCTGAAGAGCGTCTGCTTTAGGAAGGATGCTTCTTATGTTCGTATATAGAAACGAGAACGACTCTTACCGGATTGGCATGGCTTGGGCTTAAGCGTTTAAAGGGTGGTGTTTTCTTTGTGATGCCCAGTTGACCTTGGACTTGCATATATTAAGGATGGGTCCTCTTGAGTTGCACTTACCCATTGACAAGTTCAGCACAAAACCCTTTATCTTCCCATGCATTCAGCACTGTCTGTCCTGCTTTTGATGCCGGGCATTTCACTTCCAACAATCCAACTTCATTGCCATCTATGATGATGCGGTACGGGGACGCTGCCAATAAAGGGTACTCTTGCAGGACGTGCAGTCCCGTTTCATGTGCTATCGGCATCAAATGAAACGCGAACAGCGGAGCGCGTGGCACAAGCCTTATCAATGGCATAGTGCGCGCCGTCCACCAGTCATCGATATAGACAGGCCCGCACATCCGGTGTGGCAGCACTGCGCGATCCCCCTATAGCGCAATATTTCTGCTTGTGTTCCAGTTGTGCTATTTGATAACGCACTATAGGGGGATCGCGCAGTGCCGCCAAACCGGATGTGCACGCCTGTCATGGTGATGACTGGACGGCGAACACTATACTGTTTCTAATGCTTGAAACACGCGCTCCTCTGTTCGCGTTTCATTTGATGCCGATAGTACCTCTATATTTTTGTCATAAAGAAGCATCAAAGATTTGTATGCTTCAACCGCCACAGCTTCGTTTTCCCTACCCTAAAGCCTTGGGTCACGTGGATGCAGCGCGGTTTCATTTCTTGGATAGAGAATGCTTCGGACTAAGCCTTCGGGCTTTATGCAGTGAAGAGCTTTGAAGAAATTAGAGGCTGTCAGTCGGCCGATCCTCTCTTTTAGCCACTCTGGGTGCTCACCTTGACCGATTGTCCTCTCACATATCTCTGTTGCCTCTGCTGTGGACAGTGGTGCCCGCTGTTGCATATGTGACCGGAACATCTCTAGGCACCTTTCGGAGTGAAAGTCTTCCGTGTAAGGAAGAGCACTTGTATTTTGAAGAGGTGGTGGATTACCTGCGCTGTACCTATTCCACATTAGATGTGGCACATCCTTCTTGATCTGAAGTGCAAACTCCCTGTCTGCCTCTGCTCGATTTAGTGGAAGCGAGGGTTGCAGGCGACGCTTCACTCTTGAAGGCACAGACTTGTTGAGGATATTTCTCCTGAAGGTTATGTCAGCAAGGGGTGTCACTGGCAAACGGTTCTGTCCTCGAAGTAGATGAGAAATGTATTCATTTTTGTTCAATCATTTCATAGTGAAGTGAAAACAGCAGATAATGAAGACAGTGAAAAAAAAAGGACAGTCAGTGTAGTTTACTTTTTTTTCTACTCGCGTTTACTCCACCTTACCTTCCACCCACTTCAACAAAGCACAAGCATGCATTGTGGTCAAACCACCGAGACGTTATTGTCGACCTACAATGGTAAAAGTAAACAACAGTTTATGGATCCAGTTTACACAGCATGCCTTCATGCGAAAACTATGGTGAGGCTTTAACTGTGGTTTTCTCGCAATTTTTTTTTTGAAGTCCAAGATGGCTCAGTTACGAAATGCAGTCTCATTCAACACAATCCGCAGTGTGAGTGATACCTGTATAATTTTTGTTTTCCGAAGTGATGTAACTGGACATGCTGCTTGGACAGGTGTTACTAAAAAGTCGTGCATGAAATATTTATTTTCTCAGGTTTCTTAAACTGTCGTCTCACAAATATGTGCAACAAATGAACCTCTTAAGCCATGAGATGTGCCAAACTCAGAGAAACATCTTGAAGTTTTCATAGCTTGCAATAATGGAAGTTCAATGTAGCCCGTGACAGAAAGTGCCCTTGCCTTGACTCGGTGCCATCCATCTGCACGGCATATCAGTGCACGAGGGTGACTGTACATCCATGAGGGCAAACAGCAAAGCAGCAACATGCTGACACCTCTCGCTCAGCCTGAAAAAAAGTTAAACCTGAATCTACACACTTGCCATTCACAACATCAAAAAAACTTTCTAACGAGCACAAACAATTTTTGTACTCAAAGCTGTGTTTATTTTATACATAATCAGTGAAAAGGAAATCCTTACTTGAAATGATAGCGCCATCATATTTTAGGATTTTTCCCAGCCCCATGAATACTGCCTGTACTTAGAAGGCATGCCAACGCAGTCAATGCAGGACTTGTAGCAAGGCAGCGTTGTTACAACTTGCTTCGGCGGTAAGGTGTCAGCGGGCCGCAGAATGGTACGAATACTCGGTACCTTCGATTCATCGCGGCAGGCTTCTCAATACGCTGTCAGAAACGTTAACATTAACTTAAAGTGCTTCAATAAAAGTCGCCACTAAACATCTGCGAAACTTATTAAATGTCCAACGTCTATACACTAGCACGAATGTTGACCGAAACAGACCCCTTAAACACTAATAATCAGTTACAGCGCTTAGAATATCTTTGGAAGGTGCATATAGTTCACACGGTATAAGAAGCGGCTACTCACCCAGCAACGCAGTCGCAGTATGCTTGCACGACGAGCGAGTCAGCTTGCCGCAGCGGTACGAGTTATTGGTAGTGCCCGGGCTTCATCGAGCATAAGCATATGCTGCGTAGCAAGACCAAGTCGCAGCCAGAGGGGCCGTGGTAAACGTTGCAATCAATGCGACGTATGTACCGTTCTTCTTTAAATGCCCACGCTTTCTTTTGTTGGCGATGTGAGGTACCGAAGTGGTCGTTCATGGCACGTTCGGTGAAGCATGTCACACATGTCAGGTCACTTGACCATCCCCCTCCTAAGTCATAAAGCGACCGGAGCTCGTCCAGCGAGAACATCTTGTGAAAACAACGACGGATTAAACACTGCGCGCACCGCGAAGGCAGCCGAAGGTGGCCAAACACATGTGGTGGCCAAAGCGTTTCACCATGTGGTTTCACTTGGTGCGACGAGAGGGGCGACACCTGCCGCCTCAGGAATACAACTAGAAGCAAGCATAGCCTCTGTGATTGGTTACCAGCTTACCGTTGTAAGTCTCAGAGGCAGTGAGCCACCAGTTTCGATTTCGGCGATCGCCACTGGTGGTGCTGTTCGGCCTAGGAAAAGGTCCATTCAGCTGGCTTTCTCACTGGAGCCGGAGGCGACGGGCTGACACGATACGACCCCGACGTAAATATGCCAGGCTTTGCTATCAGAAAGCCAGAACTTGGCGGCTGAGAGCATCCAGTGCTTCGATAACCGAATGAAGCCATTCGACGTGCAGCTTCTGGCAGACCTGTCGTAGAAACGGTGCACGCCCTTGCCGGCTGATTTGTTACTCAAAACCACCCAGAATTACTCTTTGCCACGGGCCCCAGCAACACAGCAGAAATGCGGACACCTCGAGTTCCCAGTCGTGTGGGGAAATGGACGAAAGGAATTGTACGTACACAAGTCGAAGGTTATGAAAGGAGTTAAAGGGATCGGGGTATCCCGACCACCTCAGAGTAACAACGCTACTGATAAGCTGCTCCTGAAAGATTTCATAACCAAGTGCATGACAACGCAGAATGCCAATATGTGAAGAGACGTCGAAGGTATCTCACTTACCGGTCTGACACGGTCCGGTACACACGAGGATGTGACGAGGGCGCAGTCTGCGACAGAGCGTCCAGCACTAGACTCATAAGCTGGCGACACGTCTTCTCTGCAGTAAACTTGCGCGCCACCGGAAGGAGAGACCACTGCGCAGATCGAGGAATTGGAGTTCTGATTGTTCTCTCCCTGAACCCTGCCAGTACAAATACACAGTACAAACACACTTTTAAAATACCAGTGCAAACACTAGTACAAATACATAGTACTGGTGTACTAATTCACCAGTAGCCTTGCAGAGATTACTTCAGGGATATCTAGTACTCTCTCATACCAAGTCTAGCTGAAGCTAAATTTTGTGTCGTTAGGCGCTCAGTGTAAGGGTGCGGGATAAATACCAACAATAACCAGAGCAATTGCGACGTTTATCCCATGTGAAGATAAATAGGAGTATTATTACATGCTTTTGTTACCTCCATGTACGGTGAAGCATGTGAAGATTACAAAAATTTCGTGACCCAGTCATGGAATCGAGTTGAAATAAAGAGAATGCTGTCTTTTGATGCGCCACGGTCGTTGGCACTCTATTATTTCTTATTGTCCGCCGCGGCAGTCTAGTGGTTATGTGTTTGAATGGTGGTGCAAGAGATGTTGGTTCGAAGACTGGCTGGGCGGTCGCCATTAGATCAAAGTGAAAAGTGGTACAAACACTTGTACTGTGCTATTCCAGTACATGTCAAAGAAGACAAGGTGGCCAAGATTTCCTAAACACTCGCCTACAGCGGTCCTCATAGTCATATTGTCTTGGTGCACAAATTTTATCAATTATTATGAGCGTCACTCTGAGTACGGTGAAATGCCGAAATGGCTTCCTTAACTAGCGCGACACATTCTCCCAGCAGCTGATGATCCTAGCTAATCTAACAGCAACACAACAACCAAGGACGAAAGAAGAGGACACATAGCACTGAGTTATTTGCGAAACATGGTCTGTGTACATATAGTTCCACTTCAGTTATTTTATCACTGGAAGAAATCGCACATTTCTACGGTTGCGATTAAACACGTTGCCTTGGCTTCCACTGTACCAGCGCCTTAGAAGGAAATTGTCATCCCTTGGTCACCGACACCGGGTGGCGGGTTCACAATCGCTGCTTCTACGCATGTCGTGTCAGTATCTATATATGGGCCGCGTTTGCTGTGCTGTTACATGCGCTATGATTCACCATCAAGCCCAAACCTACACAATTCTGATCCCAGGTACCGCATTTGCATCCCAAATGTTTAAGTGGCTTTCGATATACGCAGATTTGGCCTGCGTGTCGCGGAAAGACAAGCAAACTTTTCAACACTGCAGAGCCAGCTCAGCACCAGGATGTCGGTGACCACCATCAACACGCCTCGTTCGACTGTTCCCTTGAGATGCGAATGATAATGTAGTTCAAAGATATCGCTTGATTTTTCAATGTGATGTCGCTTTGATAGTTGTGAAATGTTATCATTACCACGCATGCATTACGCAAATAGTGGTACACGCAGCCGTCTCCTCCTGCTCAGCCATGAGCATGGCTCGAATCGAACCTTGGGCGATTTACACGCCTGTGCCTTTTATTGGCAACGATTCCACTCACGTTACACTTCGCTTTCGCCAGGTCTTGACTTGCGCATAGACGTCCGTTTTCACGAGGCACAACAGCAAACATGGCCGAAGGAAGCGCCCATGGAAACACGCCTGCATCATTCAAGATCAATGACGAAGATTCCGGCACGGCCAGTGAAGGTTCTGACGCCGACTCGGACACTCCGCTGGACCTCACTTGGTGAGCTCTCTGCAAGTTGACTACGATTAGCAATGAGCTGGCATCCTGGCAGCAACGTGCGCAGGTTCCATGGAACTGTACTGCTGGAATTTCTGAAGTGCATTCTAGACTACATCGAGCAATTCTTTTGCGAGATAGTGGCAGTTCGGCGAGGTGTGCGATGTTACCTTGGCGTTTTTGCTGACTTCCCATTTTACAACGGCATTGGACAAAATGTCTAAATTTACTATCGTGTTACGACGGTTTGCAGGCGGTTTTCTGAAGCATTATCGCAACGTCTCTAACCCGCAGGAAGACAGCCGGTAATCAGGAATGGTGGGGTAACGGCATTATATTTTACTAAGCAGCCGTTTATGCACTAGAACCTGCAAAAATGGCAAATTATATGGCAAAGATGCCATCATCAAAAGAAGCTTCCCTTGCTGCTAGAAAAATACTCCGTACGTGATACATGCGTTCATTTAATCTTGCAAGACGCGTTAGGGTGCTCAACAAAAGCTGGACACAGGACTGCGTCTGTCATCGTGCCAACTTCAGTTAGCTCTGGCAGTGTGTTGCGATATGAGTGACGAACTAGTTTAGACCAAAGAGCCAACTTCAACGTCAGGGACAATCCATTTGCATCCACCATCATAGTTTAGGTAAGGTGTCATGATTCCCATTACCGAGCATGGCAGCCATATGTAGACGGCGGTGATTTTAAGCATAGCCATTAAACTGCGACCGCGAAAGTTTGTGGCATTTGCAATGCATGGCGGAGCGACAAAAACAAGGATGCATCGACCCTAGAGATTGCTAGAAAATATAAGCGGAAATTGGCGCTAGTGTCTACGGCAGTTTCAAACTAGGCGGTTGAACGAGCATGTAAATGATGGGCGTGACATGGATTTACCTAGCCTTAGTTGTTCTGGTTTCATACGGCCTTGTGGCTTCTAACAATGGGTCATGTATGACAAAATATTGCACTTAAACAGGAGTTTGTAGTAATTATATGCGTGAACAGGTCTTGTTCCTTTTTCTCGGATAGAAAAATGCCGAACGCTCAGAAAGTTCGCAATATGATGCGATAATATTAGCTCCTCTACTTGTGCGCAAATTTAGAAGCGTACACCAAAGTTCGAGATATAATGTTATTTGAAACGAAAATACACACCTGTGCTATTGTAAGTGGCACGCTAATATTTTCAAGTGCGTAAAGTGTAGACGCGCTTGCTAATAGAGACACACGAGCTTTCAATTGCTTCTAAGGCAGGGCCAGTGCTCCAATATGTTATTACAAAACTATGCGTTCGATGGAGCCGTAGCACCAGCGCGGTTTGAGCATCGTCTGTGATTGCATCCACGCAGCCTATGTTAGGCATGATAACGGAGCATTTCTTCGGCGTTGTATTAAACAGATAGCGGAATTGAAGTGCAATAGTACAAGATACACCAAGGGCGTTGTCACAAGGAATGCATGTTAGCCTTGATTGATTTGTGGGGTTTAACGTCCCAAAACCAGTTCTGATTATGAGAGACGCCGTAGTGGAGGGCTCCGGAAATTTCGACCACCTGGGGTTCTTTAACGTGCACTGACATCGCACAGCACACGGGCCTCAACATTTCGCCTCCATCGAAATGCAGCCGCCGCGGCCGGGATTCGATCCCGCGACCTTCGGATCTGCAGCCGAGTGCCATAACCACTAGACCACCGTGGCGGGGCGCATGTTAGCCTTAAAAGTGGTCCCACGCTTACACTTTCTGTCGCTCCTGATACAAGAAAGAAAACAGCAAAAAAATATGGTTCATCCCTATCACAGAGGAATCTGTATAACACGAAAGCGAAACATGTCTTCGCGAAGTTGCGGAATGCATAAGTGGCTATCTGGCGAATCGAGGAGTAGGAGATGGCTTGGGTAATGTGAATATATGAACAAGTGAAATCTCGATATCAGCGGCACCTCGACACGGCACAAGCATTCTCGAAAGTTATGCACGAATATTTTCCAGCGACTCACTTTGCTCTGGAAAAATTGGCAGGTCCCCCTTGCAGTGGAAATCAAGGAAATGCGAAGCACGCATCAGGAACGTAAAATGGATGTTCCTCATTTAGCATACCGATTTTCGTAAACATCCCCTTAGCGAAACGTCCAGGAGAGCACGAAATCCTAGGCGGCTAGATAGATAGATAGATAGATAGATAGATAGATAGATAGATAGATAGATAGATAGATACGCTCAAAATCGCCGTAGATTGCTAAGAAAGCAGTTATAACTAAATAACACCAGATAAGTTACTCTAAAGGGAGAGCTAGCTGCATTCTCTAGGATTCCTTAAGGTGGGCCTGTTGTAACGCACGTGATATGTGTCCCCTTGTGCAGGAAGCCTCAACAGGATACCCTCACACAAGAGCAAAACAAAATGCAGTATACTATGGCTGACGCTTCATCGCATGTTCCAAGTAAAATTGGGAAGGCATTGGAACACTCCCATTTCACCGAGAGACGCGAGCGCCTCCACCGTCATGAACAAGCACAGCTCGAAGAGGGCGATGCATCTTCGGAGGCCATGAAAGAAGGACACCACCAAGAAAGCGACGACAAAGGTGAATTGGTTCTGAGCTGTTCCTAACATTTTATATTGGAGAACCATTTTCTACAGAAAACGTCCATTCTCTCTCCGCCCCCCTGCCCACCCCCCCACTTGTTGAATTGTGTGGCGAATGATGTCGAGATGAATGGCGCCTTTGTTTCACCATGACGAACAGTTATACACGCTCTTCAGGGAAACAGTGTTTTCGTTGAATGACAGATAGCGTCGGCAAACCTACACTTGCATGTTGGTGCGTATCGGCTTTCCGTTCATATAACAGTATTATGATATTATTTCAAAAGATATTCACCTGTGTCTTCGCAGATAGGCCTGGAGAGGCGGGGCAGGGCAATTCGGCCAGAGGCTTATGCCCCGAAACTTAATGCATCATCCACCTCCACTCCTCCTTCCCCCCCCCCCCACCACCACCGCACACACACACACATCATTCCACACGCATTACAAGCCCCACATAGCGGTCAACCTTTGTACTTACAAAGTGGTGCGCGATGCTGGAATGAACATTGCTCATGCGAAATTCCTAATTTTTGTACACCAGTGACAGATTTGCCTATTTAATCTCAACAGACCGCTTGGCTTCATTGCTTCACCTATTTGGCCTTGCGCAAGTGTGTTGCACAGAGCTTCAACTGTATTGCGCTGTGAGCTCCTCGATGCAAAAATAATTCGGTGCTTCACGTGCCAGGTGCGCTACAACTTAATGCTGAAAACTTCTTCTTGGGCTAGTTGTTTCATAATAGTGCATATTGTCGCGACGCAGAAAAGACTGACACGGGACCACAATGCGACAAGGCGGAACTAGATCTGTATTCCGCAGAGAATACTACAGAGGCTTTTTCTTTTCTTTCTTTCTTCCTTGCTATTTGGCTCTTGCCCACTGCGGGGGATTGGCCATGAAGCCGGCGATTAATATAAAAAAGGGAGGAAATTGAGCTAAAACAAAGGAAGAGTAAGGAATCGGTAACGTAAGGAAGAATGAAATGTTAGATAGTGATAGACTGTTTATAATACAAATGAACCATAATATAATAATTCGAGGTTTAATAAACTAGTGGCGGCAATTTCAAGGTACGAAGTTTTGATTGGAAAAATGATTAGCAACTAATTCTTTTTGTGTCACGAAGGAAATTGCACATGGCGAAGCAGACGTTGCTGTTGCTGAAACCTACTGAGGCCGCTCCAAAAGAAAGAATATTCTGAGAATTCAGGGGAATTTTTAAATTCCTGAATTACAGAGGCTTCTCGAGCAGCCGCAGCAACTTCGTCTTCATCCATATGCCGGTGGGTGCAGCTCGTGCTTCTCGGTTGGTGATCTGCGGATGCCTTCTTGCATAGTATAGTCGTAACAATATGCTTACAGGGCGCTAAATCAACATACAGAAGAGAAGGACACACAGACACGCGGGCGCTCTGTGTGTCTGTGTCCCTCCCTTCTGTATGTTGATTTAGCGCCCTGTAAGCATATGCAGTATTAATGTTGAAATCTTATCGGCAGTTGAATGCAGCTCAGCTGCACAAAGTAGGAGCTTGCGAAGCTTACTTGTGCGTCTTTGTCTGGAGCAAGTCAGTGTTATATTAATGTGGTTCGCTTTCATTCTCTTCGTACCTCCACCAAATCAACCTTTTTTTCTTCGTAGATATCTAGGTTATATGGATGGCGTCATAGAAGATATTCTTTTGCGAACAAGCACTCCAGACACGTGTTGTTGTATACCACAACAACGCAGCTGAACCTTCACAGGCTGGACCAGAGACCTACCCTGTTGTTCATGCTTTTAACACGAAAGTGTTTTATGCCGGGGTCCACCAAGGAATCAGTGACGTACTTTCGTAACGGATGTGGATCTCTGAAAAAGTGAACTTACATTCACAATGAAAAGTTCCACCCAGGTGGACACGAACCCATATTCACCCGGGATTTCACGAAAGGAGCTCGCACCTCTCCCGAGGCAACACCTAACATTGCTTACAAGGGGGGAGCAGATGGGCGTTATCTGTTCACAATAGCGCATTTCGAGTAGCATTTAACAGCCATCCGTTTAAAGAAAAGATGTTTAGTGAACTGCAGTCCTTAAGAAGCAAAATTACTCCTAAATGGTCAACGCCTCCCCAAAACTGCACTCTTGGAGCGCGTAGGTTCCCTGTGGTGGTACCGCCATGTAGGAACGATAGACCGAATCAAACCGTCGTGCGAATTCGTGCCGCTAGTCAGCACTTCGGTAGTCCTCGCGCCTCGACCGCCGCGGAAGTTGGGGCGTGGCGGCGTCGAGGTGTCGTGACGGTGCGTTCCTCGGCCAAAGTAAGAACTGGGCTACTAGAAAATTTGTCCTGCGTGCCCAGGTGTGCTGAGTTGCGACGCGCGCTGCTCCACGAACGCGAGGATGGCCGTCGACAGGCAAATTATTTCCGTTTCGTTGCAGTGGACTGCGTTTTCGTAAAACGGTCCGCCTACAATCCGTTCGGTTTCGCTCGTAAGATGTCAGCAGACGCTTATTGCTTATGGCATGTAATGTTTAGCTATATATGAGGGTAACCCTCGGGAAAATTCGTTATTGTCATGAGCGTTGGAATATATTTCTAACAAGTTACTTCTGCCAGTGGAGCTTGTTCGTCCTCACAATGAAAGCACAACCTGCGTGCGCACGGTAGCGTCGCTGGCCGGTGAGGGTGAAATGTCGGCACAACGTGGGTTCTTTTACAGGCGGTGACGCTTCTCTCGCCATATTATTCATGTGTATATCCCTATTTCTTTTCTTTTTTTCTTTGGCGTGTATGTTCCGGCCTTGTCAAGAAGGCTTGCACAACGCGGATCAACGCCTTTGATTTCAGGGGGTGCAGATGCTTTTGGAAAGCAAAATGAGGTTCCCAGGCAGCACACCTGCATTGGCCGAGCCATGGACCAATGTTCGAAAAGAATGGCACGAACATTGGTCCAAAGTTGGCATATGAGCCAAGTGCAACTTTCTCCAATGTAGGACCAGCATTCATGCCAACACTGGGCTGACAGTATGCCAGTGTAGTTGCCAGGATGAAAGAAACATAGGGCCAGTTCACGAATGCCAAGATGTCAGGAACATAGGACCAATTCACAAATGCCAATGTTCGCAACATGGCGCTAATGCAGGGCCACCATGCAGCCAGTAATATGCCATCCTAAGCCAATGTTCGCTAGCCTGTATTCTTACTGGCCTGCCACTATAGCCATTGTTCAGGGACCTCCTTCCACTGCCATTCTTTTGCCAGCAGGCTTCAAAATTTGCCTTGAGGTCCTGCAGCTTACCATGAGGGCCACACCAACTCTTTACAGTCTTGAAGGCGATGACTTCCATGCCGATTGGACACATGCCGCACTGTGCTTGAAAAGCATCTGGTCACACCTTTTTCTTTACTGCCTGTTCTATGTAACCAGCCTGCCTTTGCTCAATTTCCTTTTTCTCAATAACAAGTGCCCTGATGCTATAACATCAACTAGTAGTAAAAAATTTAATGATGTAAAGAAGCAGATGTCCAGTATACAAGCAATAGGCGAATGAGAATACTCGAAAAAATTTTAAAAATTTTATTTATAAAAATACAAATGAGAAAATTCAACTGTACAGCACTTAAGTAATTGCCGTCACAAGCCAAGATGGAATTTGGCAAGGCACCATGAACAATGGGTTGGCTTGAGCTGCAGTTGTGAGGTGCTCATATCTGCCCGTTGGCCAGAATCCTATAAGCAGCCACTGGGTATGTGGTAGCAATGATGAGCTGGCCAGGGCCCTGGATGCAGCTACCTGGCAGAAAGGTAGCGTTTGTGGGTTGTTGATGGTCTCTACTCGAAGAACAAGGGTCATCCGGCAGCCAACTTCTGATGAAGCCCTTGCTTCCAACGCATTTACTTCTTGCAGGTAACCCCATCTGCATACAAGAATATAAAAACCAAACTGTAGTGTGCATGCAACATTGCAAAATCATGACGAGGATATTGAGCTTCTAAAAATAAATGTAACATGCCTATTGTGAAAAGATCTGATTAGGCACATCAGCAAGTCACTCATAAAATAGATTAACATTATGCTGGTGCAGAAAGTGCACTGAAAATAAACGCACACAAGAACTTCCCTACTTTGAAGCAGCTATTAGTATTGGAAGCAACTATTTTTCCATTTGCTATGCTATACTTTTGCACAAAGGACAATACAAGCCGCACATGCATGAGCTTACAACCATTTCTTATTTGTAAGTGCACATCAAATATGCATGATAGTGTGCCTGCTGGTCAGCAGGCAGAAAATGAAACAACAAAATTGAAAGCAATCTATGTGCTCTCCACAGTGGCACTTAGGCACCATTTCCAAGAGCCATGGAAAGTGCGCTCACATGGTTTATCAAGCCCTGCAGCGCACTAAATAAACCCCAAAATTTCCCATGTTCCTTTAGATCTGCATCGATCGAAAGCCTTGGCCTAATTGAAGATATGCTTGAAGCAGCATAACGTGCAGTGTGATGCCAAATGGACTGCCGATGAGAGCATTTCTGTTGTATATCCAGCCTCATTTAATAGAATACTTCCAGCCTTCCCCATATCAAGATTTTCCACACATTTAAAGGATTTTGCCGATAATGTTGCTGACACAATTTAAACACCTGTCCACATGCTGTATTTGTCTCTCGCAGATTTCTTTTATCATCAGTTTTCTTTCATAAGCCGTTCAACTTCAAAGAGCTGGCTAAAAGATTTTTGAGCAGCATTCACCAATCTTCTTGAAGGCACGTCAGATTTTTTGCACGAGTAGAGTCATCTGTTTTGGGGTAAAAGCATGATATTGCCCAATTTTACACCGCAAACATGTGTCAGGGGAATTGGAGCAAACCTTATTGATCCCTTACTTCAAAAACCATGTCCCACTTTTTTTAACGCAGCATGGAATTTGCAGTATACACGTGCTAATCAGGGACATCAAAGTCTTGTTGGCTTACATTATCCTGTTGACGCTATTCTCTGTAGTGGTTGCTTCCTCTTAAATAAATATGCAAGGTGCACGAGTCCACAACTTGCATCTGATTCATGCAATTTATGACCATGTCATGGTTGATGTTTGATCCGTAGTGGCCAACTTTCGAGCATTATTTAAACATGCTCACAAGCTCTACCAAAAGCGCACTGAAATTTCTGGCTCCAGCAGCCTCCTTGAACCTGATCCAGGCCACCACATGTTGTCCTGGATTGATAGCAAAGGTTCTATGAAGTGTCTGCTTGATGCCGTCATAAAATGAATAGCTCATTACTGGAACTTGCCAAAAGCTTGCATGTTAGCAGCAAAACAAAAGCAATAGGAATGATAAACTTTAATGAAGTTGTATATGCAAAGGCGCGCCTTACAAGAGAGACAACCCGTCCTGCATTTAGATGCCTAGAAAACACTTCGAAACGAAAAACTTCTGATGCCCAGCTTTGATCACCTTGTAAACCTCAAGCTCTCGGTGAGCTTTCAGTGATGCTCAGTAACAGCGATGAGCCCTTTTCTCCATGTCATCGCAGAGCGGGGCTACATTACTGATGACATGTGCTAGAGTTCTGCACAAAGCACTCGATGAAAAAGTACTGAACTGCAAAATGATGCTTCGCAAACACGACAAAAAAAAACCAGCTAATGTTACGGAAATTAGGAGCCACCTTACATCCATTCCACATGCCAAGCCAGACACCTTATGACTACCAACCTCTCCATTTCTGCTGCCAAAGACTTGCATTTGGCTTCACGAGTTTTACGAGCATGCACTGAAAGCATGCCCCACTAGCACTGCTGTCGAACTCACGAGGTGCTGCCATTATTATACCGCTACTAACCCAGGCTGGTGAATGCAGCACTAGCTAACGGGAGCTGTGATACCAAGAGAGCTTTTCCTCAACTGAGACACATTCTATGATTGGATAGCTCTCAGATTGACACTGCTATCTTGTGCATGGAGGTGCTAATGTATGTTAATGAGGATGCATAAAAAATCAATGGCCACATTTTCATGAATAATATGTTGCATCTTTCACAAGTTACCAATGGCTCTACTGTCAATTCTTACTTATTCGTTTCCAAACACTGAACTTCGGAGTATTTGCTTGAAATCCCCAATGTCTCTCCAATTACCACCACATAGAGATTTGCAGTTTTAACGTATCAGCTTCAAGGAGCGTGTGATACCCTCCAATAAATATGGAACTTGATTGTATGTAAACTTAACATAAAAAAAGCAGACAATTTCAGAACAATTCTACCAAGAACCTAATTTCTCACTAAGCATCAACTTGAATAATAGCACCACATAAGGTCCCCCTCATCCCCACATAAACAACTTTGCACCTAAGGTATCACTGCTACCTCTGCTTTATGCTTGCTGCTTTTTTATTGCTTTGTTCTTGCTACTTATGGTTCTTTCAATGTCCGTGACGAATCAATACACAGCCACACATGAAAATACTCATTACGGCAACAGAAGAACAGCTTTCTTGAGACCAGCTTGCAGCATGCACGAAGAGCATCTTTCCCTACTTCTATGTCACCAGGGGTTAGGGTAGCATTGGCAAGGAAGAGGGGATGCCCCCCTTGTAAGTGCATTAATTGATGATGGTGACTTTCAGTGTGTGAACATAAGAAAAATTAAACAGGAAAGGAAGAACGCTGAGTAGGGCTTTGGAATTTTCCCCTCACGATTCATGCATTTGCATGGATGTTTTGTTTTTGAGTGATGTGTCTCCTAGATCTCATTAATTTCTTTACAATTCCTCCTTGAAGTTGCACCATTCCTGGATGCAACATGATAGTTACCGACCGCCTGACAAGAAACACGGTGCGAATTTGGGCTGTCAGAGGAGACGAAGGAAAGTGCTGCCACAACTTGAGAATTTATTTTAGCAAGTGCCAATGTGTGCGCATGCAAATCTTCTTGTTTTTTAACCTTTATTTTACAATAAGTGTATTGCCTAAAAAAATCAGAGCACCTTTGCCTGATTAACGATTTCACAAAGCAGCATGAGCGTACATCGACATGTACAGTTACAGCTTGTCATTCGCTCCAAATGCTGTAGAAATAGCATGACAGCACTGATACAGACTAATGTGGCAACTCTGTAAAGCATACCTATTTGCGTGGATGTGACAAGTTGCTTCATTCTGATTAGAATTATACCAACACGCTCCTAAACACAGCAAATGTGCTAGCTGATTATTTCAAAATCTGGTTCTAGCGTTTTGTTGGTGGCATTACAATTTCTAAGATACCCTCCATGACGTACTGTTAGAGCAAGCCCTGCATGCTGTCATTCATTGAAGATTAACTTTTTGCAAAAATGTGGCTCTGTGTACTGATGCCATTTGGAACTATAGGGAAGCAGCTGTTCTGGGGAGGCTTTGCACATTTCTTGCCTAAACCATGCCACTGACTCGGACACCACAGTTGTCAAACATCCTTCGGGGGTTGAATGCAAAAAAACAGCTTTCAGGAATGGTAATGTAGCATCAGTGTTAGCATCCACTGTGGCAGCGCCTCCTTTTTATTTTTCACCCTACAAAGAGAAGAGCTGAATGAACTACAAAATCCGTTTTCTTCATGCCAACTAAACTATGCTACTTTCCCTACTCAAGTTCACCCCACAGACTACCAACTATAATATTTTGTTCATACATTCCAAATTCGAAAGCGTATTTCGGGCCATCACATTATTTGTTTAGTGGCCAATTGCACCACGCACAACCAGCTTTAGAGGGTCCATGGCACGATTTAAAGCCCTGCCACACCTCACAAACTCAAGAGTGTCAGATGAATCGTTGTAGGAAGGAACGACCCTCCCAGAGCAACTGCCCGCTTAACGCACATGATAATTAAATGCCATAGTTGTCTGCCTAAACTTTAGACCTGTCCATGTACTTAAATGGGATCATTCAGTCAGGCATGTGCTGCCAGCACAAAAGAAAGCTATGATACTTCAGAAAACTTCATGAGGAATGTGGGGCAGGCCACCGTATTAGAAATCACTGCGTTACTGCTAAAAAGGCACGTACCATCACACCTGGGAAGAGGCAGACTGGCATGTGTCCTAAATAGTTGGGAACAGCAAGATGCCAAGTGTAGCGACAGTGGTTACGACACTGCACTTACAACATCCACTCCCAAAAAAGTATGGAAAAGTTTGTCTGCTTCTGTGTCAGAATGGCACTTGTGAAGAAATAATAATTGTTATTCAGTTAAGCAGTGGACGCTATTTTCTACAGCATTTGTAGGGAGCATGGCTCAGCATTGTCGGGCTGGTTGTACAAAGAATGAAAGAGTGGAAGAAGAGGAATGCTGTCATGGAGGGCTCCAGAAATTCTGACCACCTGGGCTTAACATGCACTGACACCACATGTCAGTGCATGTGCATACATTAGAGATGTGTTTGTATTGCACAGGACATAAGCCTCTAGCATTTCTCCTCCGTCACCTGTGGCAGTTAAGCTTTCCACGAAGGCAAAATGCCCACATATTCAGATTTGGGTGCACATTAAAAAACTCCAAGTGATCAAAATTTCTGGAGTCCTCCACTATGGTGTTCCTCAACTTTTCACTCTTTCATTCTCTCATCATGCATTTTCAATTCAAATTGAAAAAAAAGAAAAACTCTCAGGCCTGCGCAAAGTATGCAGCACAGTCACAGTGTAAGCTTGACTTTGCTGCATGCTCTCTCGTTCTTTTTCCCCCTTAACTTCTTCCCCAGC
>CM023489.1:72999921-73224921 GCA_013339685.2 Hyalomma asiaticum
GTGCATTACAAGCAGATATTAGAGAAGGAACATCTTTTCGAGGCTACTAAAAAAATGCCATGGCATGCCGAACTGCCGCTCGTGTCCTTCACCAACGAGCGCGTGTTTAGTACCACGTTACCTTTAAAAATACGGGCAAGAAAAAAATAATGTTACGAGAGCTGCAAGTCACCACACAATGGGTGTTTGATACAAGCACAGGATTAACTACATGAAGTAAAACTGCTTTGGGACAATGTACGTAGGCTCTTCATTCGAAAATAAAGAGCCTACGCACCTCACGACACAAATAATATATAAAGTGGAACCGGTGCTTTAACATCACAACAAAATGTGCCACGTCCCATTTTGAAAACTGGCCAGCAACTTGCCGAATTTCGGCATCCGCTGTGCAGTCTACAGCTCTGAATCCGCAACACAAATTCGGCGACGGCGCTGTAGTCTCACCAAATGGCGCAGGTTTGTGTTCATGTACAACCGATGTCACAGTTGGGATGTGCATTGTCTTAGGAGGTATACTCGCCAAGGAATCACGCAATCAGCTTGAATGATCAATAAATGCGGTGCATAATAAACGATAAACGCGTATACAGACGGCGCGCAGCCGTTGAGACTCGTTCGTATGTTGGTAGTAATGCAGCCGCGACGAGAGAGCGCGGAAAGTTCCCCGGAAACTGCGTGGTTTCCCGCTCTCAAGACGGGAAATGCCGCCAAAAGCAGTTTCAGAACAACATTCTTTGCAAACTGTAGATGAGCACAATGGACGTGCATGGAGGGGGCGGTGACAATGGTGGCCAGTTCGGAATGGGACCGCCCCCCCCGCACACACACACGCACACACACACACACACTTTTTTATGTTTAGTTGCTGCTGGCTTAGCACTTGCTAGGTTACTTCTAGCACATGCGTTTTTCTTGCTTTCTTTTTTTGTATTTGTCTCAAAACGTGGAAGACAGCATTTCTGCGGGGCAAACCTTTATGCACGATGGCGGGAACACCCGCCGGGACTGCATTTGTTAAGTGCAGCCTGGCCCAGCCTATGGAGCATGCTGGTATGCATGTGTTCTCTTGCCAGCTACTTGTAGCACAGGCTACCAGCTACTTTTGAAATGGCTGAACCAGCCACTCTAGCTAAAAACGCGAGCGAAGTGCTGCACTGCGCGTAACAAACGTAGCGAGGGCTCGCGGCGTCGCCATTCTACATAAATTTCTGCAAGTTTCTGCAGCACAGGAAAACACGTGCTGCGTTCCCGCGCGGCAAGAAATATTGCGCTGAATCTCTCTCTGCTCCCACCCTTCTTTTGTTCTTTTTGGTTATGAATAAATTAGTTTTTAAATACAAGAAAACGCAGATGTGGGCTTCTATCGACAGGTATCTAGGACGGTCGGTTTATACTGTAACCCTGCACAAACACGAAGAAACTAGAGAACAGAAGAGAGCTTTGATTTTGAACTGACTTTTTTCAGTGCATGCTTGCTGTTTTTATATAATATAAAATACGCAGATCGCCTGCACAAGAACACCCTGTGATCACATACTCTAGTAGAATTCAGCAGAAAAGCTGTCTATATGTCAATTACAGGTGTGTGCATTTGTTTGCTACCTTTGAGAAGAAAAATGCTTGCCATATGACTGCTTTGTATTTTCGTTTTTGCCTTTTTCGCAGATGTCATGATCTCGACAAGAGCACTTCATATGAATTTGCAATGCAACAGGGATCTACGTATTTCGTGGTATATAAAATTGGCTAACATCCTCTGAATCAAAATTTAGCGCTAGATCTGTTTTGTCCCCTCGATGTGACGCTGTTAGCGCCGTATACCCTTCCTTTGCATATGCTGCTAAATGTCAGTAGTATAACGCCAGTTCCGAGAGTTTATTTCCGCTTCAGCGCACCATAAAGTCTGTGCTAGAACGTTTTTCATCCACTCGCTGTTGCGCTGTTACCTCCGTATGCCCTTTCCTTCCATAGGTTGCTAAATGTGAGTAGTATAGCGCCGCTTCCAACTGTTTATCTTTGTTTGAACATATGAGTGGTGGTTATGCCCGTCGATGTCAGCACGAACAATTTCTATGATTTTTAATTTTCTGACATGCGCTGGCAGATTACTTTCCGCCATGCTTGTCGATCCTTCTAGCTAATGTTAACTGTGTCGCCAGCCTGTTTCGCAAAGTTCCCGCAAAACAGCCTATAGATGTATATATCAATAATTTCTTTATATGCATGTTTTTTTGTGTGCTCTTTATGAAAAACAAAGCGCGCGAACAGAATATTATAAGCTGATCAAAACGCACGTGCACTATGTTCCGGCTCTGAAACGCGTACACATGAATATATGAAGCCCAACATCTGATTCTTCCGTCGAATCTCTTAAGTGAATTTCGGTAATGCTTGTCTCCATCGCATCTCTATTATTATGTACCGCAGGCTTCCAAAGAGGCCCGGCCGATATCAACAATGAAAGGCTGAGCCGTAGTTCGACGTTGCCTCCAGGACGGCAGAAATGACTCAATATTTCCAGTGAAATAATCTTCTTAGGCAAATATTGCCCCAAATTCCCCATTCCTCAGGCGCTGCTGATGAGCAGCAAAATCGGCGCCACATTTGCCGGAGAAACTTATCGGCTCAGCCGACGGGGGCTCTAAGGTGGCATACTTGGCACAGTGTTGCCGATAAATTGCGTCGGCCAGCCCATATTGTCTCTAGAAAGGCAAAGTCGGCGCCATAGTTGCTGTTGCCGGCGCTGGCGCCATAGTTGCCGCGGCTTTTGTGGCCCCATGTTGCGATAACAGTCGATGACCTGCCGATATCGGCGGGGCAGCGACTAGTAGCCCGACGTTCCCAGTCTTTGACGGCGGCGTAGTTGATACTGGCTCGCTGTCGGCAACATCAGGCCGTGGATGGGCCGAACTTGGCCGCCATAAACCCGATATCGACCCTACGTTGCGTGTTGCCTGGGATGACAGAAAACAGGGAATATTCCATCACCGCATGAATACTTCCAAACTGCTTATCAAAGACTAATTAAAATCGTACACGCTTTGCTGATTGAACGAAGTTGCCAATGATATGAAAGACGTCTCTGTGCCAGTCTCTCAGTATCAGGACGCAGAAGCTAAGTATACTTTTCATGTAGCTTTCAAAACCAGTCAAACAAGCACACTTGGGAGTGTTTTCTTTCCAAATCATTCTTACAGACGACATGCTAACAGATAATGCTCTACTTTTCTGACATATAAGCAGAATTACCATTGGGCGGTGATGATGATGATGATCCTTGAAATATGGCGCATCCCCACTACACCCACATTGGGCGGTGGATCCCTTGCTTTCGTCTTCTTCCGATTTTTCGTTTTCTTCTTTTCTTCCTCGTTTTGCACCGCTCTCCTCTACGAAAGCACTGCCGCCAACTCCATATCACATTTTTCGAAACATTGAAGCTATTACCAGAGCAGCAGGTGAGTCCCTATTCACAAAAAGGGAGTGGAAGCTGTGGTGTTTCCACAGCGAATTACCTCGACTCGATGTGTGCACGAATCAGTACATTGGACAGACAGAAGGGCCGTTTAGATTGCGCTTTACTAACCATAAATCACATCCTAACACGCGGCCGAACCTGCCAATCTAGATGCATACGCCTCCCTGACCACTCTTTTGACAAGCTAAATGCACTTTAATAGAATCAGCATTTCGTTCAAGTTATCACAGAGACGCCCATGAGTTTCCCAACTACAAGATCAATACCGTCGCGTCTGGCCTAAATGAAAGTGCATGAATGTTAATTTCGCAATGTTTTAACCCGTAGCAACTTTCTACGTCTTTCTTCTTTATCAGCTAGCCGATAACATGTTTCGTTCGCATTAAACAAACAACGTTTTCTGTTTTTGCGATTGATTGCCGATCAGTCGTTTTTATACGTTTCGAACTTCATCTTCCAAATAAATGCGCAGAATCTGTATGTAGCACCGTCCGCTGCTAGTCACATAGAAAGGACTAACTTCCTTTCCGCATGCTGATGTAGTCACGCCTTCGAGCACGTATCTGCAGCTTACCCATAGGCAACGCGCTACAACCATACCATAGAACTTTTGGTTGTTCCCTTCCTTTTACGAGCTATCCACATCGCAGATATTAATGGGAAAGCGTTTCTTGTCTAGGATGACGACAGCGCGCGCAAGGCTGCCGTCGGCAAAGGTCGCGCCTGGAAAGCACGTAATCTCTCCCACCGAATTGACGCCGACGCTACCACTCGCCGTAGCGGCAGTCGGTGCGAGTTCTGCTCCGCTGCAGCTACTTGCCACGGCCGGATTCGACTTTCCTCTCCTCCGAGGGCTGAGGAGAGGAGAGTCGAGTCCCGCCGTGCAATGGCGCGCGGCTCCGTCGCCGCGTTTCTTCGATGGGTTGGCCAAAGCGCGCACCCTGCTCCGTGGCCTCGCCGCAGTAACATTGGCAAAACTCGGAACGTGAACCCGGCAGCTAACCCGTCCTCCCTCGCCACCATGCGTGCCGAGTTCAATCGGGAATTGAAGACGCCCACTGAATTGAAGACGCGTCACGACGTTGAGATGTACGTGCCTCGATCTCGCATTCACCAACGACCCATATATTGTGCGAGATGTGATGTATGTCTCACCGTCAGATCACAAGTGCATTGTAGTGCCTATGTACGCCGGCTCAAGTACGCGGTCACCGGAACAACAAGAGGTGACGCGGCCGGTGAATGTCTGTTGACACTACCCAAAACGCCGCGGCTGTCGGAGTACTTCGATATGCCCGAGACTAGCTTTGGACACGTTTGCATATACTTCATGGACAACGAAATAGAAGAGGATGTGCGAAGTGTCGACACCACTTTGATGGCATAAAATCATGTAAACAAACCTAATCCGACCTCCCTCATTGCCTCATTCTTTATAACACAGCTCTGCAACACTGAAGTTTTCAGCACCCCTCCGCAACGACAATCTAGCCAAAATAAACGCTTTCGCGTTTTCATTTCCCAAGAATATGCTTAGGCATCGCCGAAGTTTTTCTTCTTGATATTGCGCCTGTTCGGCGGCGTTGTCTCTCGTAGCGTTGCGCATGCTGGCCGGGTCCATGCTGGCCATGTCCATACGCATGTCCATCTGTTTTTGTATCAACTTACTCGCATATCGCATGACGTTATCACTTCTTGTTTTTTGTATCAACATCTCCTTGATACGCGCATGTATATTAAGCGCTCCCGTGCCATGCTCGGTATTCTGATGAAGGTCGGTCCCCGACCGAAGCGTCAATAAATCGATTCATACGAGCGTCCCCTTCTACTTTGTAGATTTGCCCGGACCAAGAACAGCCTTCTTTTCCTGTATATATATATATATATATATATATATATATATATATATATATATATATATATATATATATATATATATATATATATATATATACACCATATCATATGTAATCGGCTCTTTTTCGACCATCTGCAATCTCGCTGAAAAAGGTTATATTGTTACGGTCTGCACGTGGTAAGCAATTATTCAGCAGTCATTTCATGGGGGAAAATTTCCAGGCCTCATTATATCGCCTCGAACTACGCTCTAAAATGTGAAACTGCCGAGCAAATAAATTTATACAAAATTATTTCTTTGAGACATGCCACGGAATAATTTTTTTCTTATTCTTAAGGTGTCGTTCTTTCATTACTGCTATAGCCTGGTAATCTTGTTCTCAATTTACATTACGTTTGGCCATGATGTGAAACCACTCAATGTAGCAGAGTTAAGAATTTTTAATCATAATTCCAACTTAATTATGAGAAACGTAATTATATTAGCCCCTTTCTAGCTCCTTCTACTAGGCGACAACAATACTGTGATATATTATAACGCTGAAACCATGTGAATAGAGAGCAACAAATTTGTCAAAAGCCACATTTAACCCATACTGAACCATCAATTTCGCAATGTAGCGATCGAAGTAAAATGTTGACTATAACTCGTTAAGTAGTACTCTCTGTGTGTACTTGAGGAAAAGCTTTAAAGGAGTAATTTTGTTTCTTCAATTGAAAAAAATATTCTTGAAGTTGGCAATCAGACGGCTGCATCAGGCTTCAGTGGTGCTACGTTTAAGCCTCACATGGCACGTCACACAACCTTGCAATTGTCATCATATGCTGTTCGCGTCTTTGCAGATTCCTTGTCCTTGGCGCCCATGCAGCTACCATATAAATCGCTTGTGTCCACGGAAGACGGAGTGCATTCCTGCCGACAGTGCACTTATACGACCAAGTACAAGAGCTGTATGAATCGGCACCTTTATCGACACACGGGCGAGCGCCTCTTTCAGTGCAGCGTGTGTCAGAGATCATTTATCCAGGAGAGCCACCTCAGAAGCCACATGGTCACCCACTCAGAGGAGCGCCCTTTTGCTTGTGCCCACTGCAGTGCATCATTTAAGCGGAAAGGGACCCTTGTTCATCACGTACGCACCCACACCGGAGAACGCCCTTTTTCATGTGTGCACTGCCGCGCATCTTTTTCGCGCAAAAGCAGCCTAAATATCCACATACGTAGTATTCACAGAGGTTTGCGCCCTTTTTCATGTGTACAATGCCGTGCATGTTTTACGGAAAAAAGCAGCCTAGTTAGGCACACACGTTGTCTCCACACAGGAGAGCGCCCTTTCTCATGTGTGCACTGCGATGAATCTTTTTCCCGCAAAGAAAATCTCATTAGGCATATGTCGAAGTGCGCAGCAAATAAGAAACCCTAGATGACTCTGGATCCCACGCTTCCTTCGCGGCGCTTAAATTCATTTCTTATGGTAGATGGGGCATCGAATGTGCTCGTGACTATGTTTGACGATGTTTGACGATGTTTATGCATCTCTCGGTCCTAGCCGTGTCAATGAAGAGCCATTGTAAAAAAAAACAGACCGAATTGGACGATCGGGACAAAATGATGACTCGCCAGCAATAGCTTTTATCAATAGAATGTTACATAAATATCACTTCTGCCACTCTTAGTCTTGCTGTGAAACGTGCACTCATGCTAATGCATAGTCTGCTTCCCATCTAGTATGCATTATTTGTGGTACTTCAGTGTATACACTTTCTATAATTGAACATTGCTTCAACTTTAGCCAAAAATGTTCATGTTCCTAAACATCTTCTGTTTGCAATGTCATGGTCTCAAGTAAAACTATACGATTTCATTATGCACGAAAATCAAACCTCTGTATGCACTACGTCGCCCAAATTCCCTAATTTGCGGCAGCAGGTGTAGTAACAAGCTTTACAACTTGGCGTCTTTCATGGTAGGGAAGTACGGTCATCATCACTGAATATCTAAAGGTCTGCTCTAAAAGTCATGTCCTGCAATTCTCGAATTATCCCTGCCCTGTGCTAGGTGCGATTGTGGTGGCGGCAAAAGCTTCAGCGGATAGAAAAAGTATAGGGCATACTATAAGAATAAGTATGGTGCGATCTACACAGTTCTGGGATGAACGACTGTCACCGCTTTCTGCACAGCCGTGAACCACATTGTTCCGCCAGAAACGTCTAGCGAACATCGCTAACACCACTCATTCCTAAGAGTCTCGCCTTTCAAGAAACCGAACCATCGACGTGGCGTGCCGCTTTCCTACATTCTTCAGCCATGCAAATATATCCTTTTAATTGGTTAGCTCCTTTTAGTGTTTACTTCGACCGACAGCAGTGGCGGTCGTAGCCGTCATTCGCAGTTTCGAGAATAAAGAAATGGATAAAACAAAAACTGTCTTGACTAGGTGGAATTCGAGCCATGGAACCATGGGCCATAGGCGACCGTCTCAACCGCTATAGCTACACAGTCACTTTTCCAGGAGGTACATTGTTGGGGACGAGATTACTAGTCTTCCCAGTGCTGTGCCAATGAGTGAGAGAAAGGTGCAGTGAGAGCTAGGGAAGGTTGTAGTTGGACAGAGACAGTGAGAGGTAAAGAAAGACTCGCGGAGACTCAGCGCATGAGACTCAACATTTCGTGTTCATCGAAATGCAGCCGCTGCAGCCGGCTTCAATCTTTCTTAACATTTATTTAAATGGCGGCAATGAAATGTAACAAAGGGGATTAAAGCATTCATCGCGAAATCAATACTTATCCATTGACGATGGTAAACCGTGACAGGGGCGGGTTCGGAAAAGGAATGCAATAGATATCGACGCCGCTCTTCAATAGTCTGCTACAGTTAGTGTCACTTGGCGACTCTGCCCTCTATTGTCAAAGTTTAAGTAACATACATTTTAGCCGTATGATGTAGGGATGGTCGAAGAGTCTCGCACATACGTTTTGGAGTCGTTTTGGAGTTACCGCAAGCCTCCACGAAGGAGGTATTCCGATTTTTCAGTTCTTTTTCTTTTGATGACCTCCTATTCCTGTATAATTGTTCTAGTAGGCTGCATTGGTCATTTATATATCATACATATGAACTGCTCTCGCAACAGAACAGCCCGCAGTCGCAAGCAACGGTCAGTTTTCTAGAACATAAGCCCAGTATTTCAGTCGAAATGAGCTCATGTTGTTTGATCTCTGGGGTTTTAAGTCCCAAAACCGTCTGATAATGAGAGAGGCCGTAGTGAAGGGCACAGGAAATTTGGACCACCTCGGGTTCTTCAGAATGAGCTCACGTTCGCCAGCTTATATGCTGCCAAAGGTGAGCTACACTGCGCGAAGGAACAAGTTTTGCTTTCAACCGAGCTTGCTTTGTGAGGTTCTATCTGTGTATGGACCTGGGAAGACCGGTGTGGTTGTGACGGCTGCGTACATGGTCGTATATCAACGATCATTAAATGGGGCGAGTAACTCGCGAATAACCTGCGGTCACACAAGAACACAATGCGATGCTGGCAGATATATATTCCCATGTTATGCCCGTTTTGCTTTTATCTATGTATTTAAATTTTAAAGATTCTCTAGTGGCCTCTGAATGCCTGAAATCGTTATGAGAGAATTATTCCACTATGGTTTTATCTACCAAACAAGTCATCTGATTATGACACGCGCCTCTTGCAAACGTGCAGTGACATTGCTCAGTACAATCTCCTGTTGGCCTCGAGATCGACATGTAGGTGGCAGCACCGTCACCGCGTGAGTGTGGATAGGCGTTTGCCAGCGCGCATTGAAATGTCCAGAGCGGCCCTCTGTTGCGAGAAGATTCAGGCAGTTGTTTGCAAATTGGATCATTGCTGCAGTAAGCCGTTAATACACGCGTTCTTAAATCTCATCTCAGTGGAGGAAGAACGCAAACGTTTCTATTGCGCTTTAAGGAAGCGTGATATGCCATACAACAGGGCACTGACGTTACTCAGCCTCACCGTTAGACTTCATCAGCGGTGCTCTGTGTCTATGTTCCTTTAAAGGGGTCGTGAAACGTTTTCTGAACATTTTGTAATAAGTGCGTATTCGTGGTCCTGACCCTCCAATCGACAATATGCATTGTTCCGTTGCACCGTGTGCGTTGATTTAGAGCGATAAAAAACGCGGTTTCGGTTTCACTGCGCGCGTTCTCCTCAACTCTGCAGATGACGTCATCTTAGTAGCCGTCATACCTCCGAGATTGGCGCGCCCTCGGAGGCCACGGGAAAACAAACCGCGCTGCCGCTTTTCTTCCGAATGGTGGCACCGTGCGGTTTCCAAGTATTTTCTTCCTGTCTAGCTTTCAAGTAAATCGATTCCTTTAGGGAAAACGCGAGTTCACTGTGCCTTTGAACTTAAAAGTGTCTTAACTCAACGTCACCAAATAGTGCCACGCCGGCCGGTAGTGTCGCATAGTCGTTTCGGGAGCGCAAGAAAGCTGAGATTTAAAACGGGCATTGTTAAATGTGCACTGAATATTTCGCCGAAATATTTCGGAATCGGCTTGTAGAATGCGTATTGAAGGAGTTAAAATTACAAACCGGCATCTCCAAATTCTTTTCACGACCCCTTTAAACATACTTAAATTCTCTTCCGCGGATAATGTTGGCATTGCTGTTACGCGACTGAGAGGGTTCTGTATTGTATTCTCGCTAATGTTTCATCATTGGCTACAACAAAAAAATTCACAGAATATCCACGGAATGAATGATGATGAGTGGGCGATGCTCCGGATGTTCATCGTGGATCGTGCCGAGTACCGGATTAATTTAGTTAACGCGCACGCTACGAATCCTTATGGTTCAACTACGCACAAGTGAAATCTCCCACCGGCACTTCATTGCAAGTCAAGATCCAGTGCATATATATATATATATATATATATATATATATATATATATATATATATATATATATATATAAATGAGTAGCCGGTGAACGGTTCTTCAGCGCGAGCAGTCGGTATTTTTGAATCGAGAAACTCGCTAGAAGACGCTGCCTGCGTCAAGCTTGTCTCTCGAGGGTGAGGGCGCGTTCTCCTTCTTTGCGAGCTCGTGGAGCGTTCATGATGATTGTGGTTCGGTTAGGAAAGGACGCTAATTTCTCCAACCCATGTAGGAAGCACGGCTAAGCGTCCGTGGGGGTGGGGGAAAGGGAGTGAAAGAGATAGAGAGAAAGGCCGTAGTGGAGGGCTCCGGAAATTTAGACCACCTGGGGTTCTTTAACGTGCACTGACAACGCACAGTACAAGGGCCTCTGATACTTTCGCCTCCATCGAAAATGCGACCGCCGCGGCCGCGGATCGAACCCGCGTCTTTTGGGTGGCAGCCGAGTACCGTAACCACTACACCACCGCGGCGGACTGAGCGTTCATCGAAGAAAGAGCGTTTCCATAGTCAACGCGCGCCTTTCGCGCTCTCTCTCTCTGTCTCTCTCTCTCACAAGACAGGAGATGGAAGAGTGAGAGAGGTAGCGCGCCTTGAGGCACGTGCCGAGCGCGAGCGCTAGCCTCCAGGCGCGTGAGCTCTCGAGCGCGAGCCTCCCGATGGCGCGAGGTGGCTACATACATACTACTACTACTACTACTACTACTACTACTGCTACAGAGGAGGGAACGACCCACACCCTAAGGAGCTTCGCCCCTAAAAATGGTTGTTACTAATCACTGAGTTCAAGCAGCAGCTTATGTACTCCGCTGTATCACCTACACGCACACTTGCGCTGAAATGCCTTGCATGTCATGTTCTATAAGACTTTAGGTTGTGAACTAGCTCAATTAGTCAAGCTACGTGACTGTACATATCGCTTGAGTACTGTCAGGATATTTTACAAACCCCTAAATTATGTAAACGTTTAAATAGCCAAAAGCATCGCTTTCATCGCATGAATAGAAGCGTGTCTGTGACAAGAAAAGGTTTGTCTTTTTAAGCGCCCAATAAAATGTATGCTCTTTAAGCGAAAAACGTCTGCAGTCACATATGGCGATATGGTGACAAGGTCACTGTCACATATTGCAATATGATATCGCTCCAGCAATGCACAGACATGTTGATGTTTCTCGCGTAACTTATTGAGGACAAAGTTCACTTTGTCATGTACTTGAAATCGAGAACAGCTGCCAAACTGTGCCGAACCGAACGTGCGACGATGACATAGTGGGCTCACAATACAGGGGCTCAGTAATTTTTAGAATGAGTAAATACTGCAGCGGAAACCCAAATAATACTATTGCTAACACTTTCATGCTTGGATAAGCATACATGAAAGCATTAAACACTGTACAGGCTCAGGGAGGAAACGTATTAGATGGTATGCGTGACGTGTATGCGCATGTAGAACCGCCGTGCCTACCCGATGCAAGGATCCCTCTAAACAGGGGAGCTTCGTCAAATCGCCGCTGGGAGCCGACTCTGCTCGATGTCGAGGCGTTTAGGACTTGGGCTGCGCTAAACAGCCACTTCGACAAGCAGATTCCGCTTCATTCGGGTCGCGATACTCGCGCGGTAATGCCTCGGCTGAAGTGACGGAAAAGCCGTACACTCATGCTAACTCCAATTTCCATCTATTGTAACCATTTATTTATTTATTTACTTATTATCACCCTCAGGGCCAAAGGCATAAAAGAGGCGAGTAGGTTACAGCAAATGAAGAAGAAAACAACAAAAAAACAAAGGTCAAGTACAACGGCTTCTAAATTATAAAGTTTCCTAATATACAGTATGTGGCAATAGCCTGGATTAGTGTGACCATATGCGCATCGTCAACGCCAGGCATGTAACAGAGTATGTTTCGCTATGACATTGGAGTACGACGATTCAGTGGATTTCAGCGAAGCTTCATTCGCCCGTTACCTAGTGAGGCAGGCGATCCCCGAGATGGATCATGCCGCATCAGCCCGCCCACCTTTTTTAAAGACGATAGTCTTTCTCAGGGAACTTCGACGCAAAAGTTTTGGTCTGTCTGTGTGTGTGTCTGTCCTGCTGCGAAAGGTTAACCCCATCCTAAACGACCGCCCATCTTGCGACCACCCAGTTGCGTTCATACTTGTGATCACAGTCGACCAAAAAGCAAATATTACGCATATCTGAAGCGCGACATCAATACGTAAGTATTAGGCGGTGTGTTCCTTTAGTAGAAAATACATAGATGTGCACCTCTAAAGACCCTAGTGCTTGTTAGCGGACGTTTCCTAAGCAATTCTGCGTACTAGGCAAACTTCTTGCGTTTCCCGAAACCATGGCCAGATGGCGCCCTTACCTCACGCTCACGTTGCGGAAGGAGTAGTCACAGCGGAAGGACGTGCGTAGCGAGCTCCCGGAAGACGCCAGTCGATGAGTGTTTGCATGATTTTTCTTTGCATTCTTACATTGAATAGTAGGGGAAAGTAGTCTTTTCTTTCGTGTGCTTTTCTTTGTGTCCAGTATTTTACCCGCGTAGGGATTTTTCTTTTTCTTTTCGATACCACGTGATAGGTATTTTCAGTTGCTACCGTTTGAGTGTCAGGCTTTATTGGATAAGTGTTTTTTGCTTGCTTGCGGTTTTTTTTTACCTTTTTAGACCGGGTAAGAGAGGAAAATAATATTTCTTGTTGCGCCTTTCTTTGTGTCCCGCATTTCCCCGAGCACGGGTCTGCCTTTTTTCTTTTTGTCAAGGCCACGTGGTCGGCCTTTAGTGGCGCTGTTGTTTGTGTGAGTTGGAGAAGGTTGTATTGGGCGATAAGAGGATCGGTCGGGGGAAGTAAACTGAAGATATTTAATAGTACCAAATTTTGGGCCACTTTTATTTCTAATTTTATTTGTTGTTTTGTGGGGTTTTTACGTCCCAACACCAGTTCTGATTATGAGAGACGCCGTAGTGGAGGGCTCCGGAAATTTCGACCACCTGGGGTTCTTTAACGTGCACTGACATCGCACAGCACACGGGCCTCAACATTTCGCCTCCATCGAAATGCAGCCGCCGCGGCCGGGATTCGATCCCGCGACCCTCGGATCAGCAGCCGAGTACCTTAGCCACTAGACCACCGTGGCGGGGCTAATTTTATTTGTGCGCGCTGTCGTTGCACAAGGCGGGAGAACTGCCTTTGTGCATTGAGGATATATCGGGACATTTAGTTTGCGGTACTCTTGCAGCCTACTGATTTATCGTATACGTGCTTTTTCGTGCGGTGTACTGGATGAATTAGTAAAATATACGTTTGAAGCCCAGGACAGTGTAGCGGTGCGCCACTAATAACCGCATGAGGTGTGCGTGGTAAATTTTTAGGAGGCTTAATTTTTGACGAGTGTGTGACCGTTCATTGCGCTAATCATGGCGAAAAAAACGGTGAAGTGTACAAAGTGTGGCGTGGGAGTCAAAGTAGATGTTTGCGGAGATGATGGGGCATGCGAAGTAGAAGTGTCCTGTGGCCAGTGTGCGATTATGGCGAAATTCCAGCAAATGGAAGAAACGCAGACCGCCCTCTTAAAGCGAGTAGGCGAGCTGGAAGACGCTTTAGAGGCGGAACGCCAAATAAGAAAGGAGATGGGCGAAAGGCTCAGAGCAACCGAGGAGCAGCTGACAAAGGTCACCACACAGAATATGAAAGAGTCAGGTGACTATCATGGAGAGGGAACGTCCTTGACCCCACAAGAAAAGTCGACAAAAGGAGCACAAAAGCGGGGCTCGACCTACAGCGAAGCTCTGGTGAAAGAGCGAGTGGACAAAAGACCACCCGAACCTCACCCTGAAAGTCAGTCCAGATGTCCAGAGCAGACAAAGGGAGCAAGGCAGCTGGAAAACGTAATAATAGCGGGGGACTCCAACCTGGCTCGGTGCTCGCAAACAATTCAGGAGAGGCTAAAAGGAGACAGAAGAGTAGCTGTGGGGACGTTCCCAGGAAAAATGTTGGGTGCAGTAATGCAACAAGCAAGGGAAGAGCTGACTCGTAGAGATCAGGGGCGCAGTTTGGTTGTGATAGCTGGCGGGCTGAACAATGTGTTGAACGGAAGGACCCCAGAAATAGAGAAGAGGTTAACAAAAGGTGTAGATGAGTTGCGGGAAGTGTCCCCCCAGGTGCAAATTGTGGTGTGCACAATCCCCGAGGTACCCTTGAAAGACCTAAACCTACAAAGAGCAGTTGTCACCGCCAACGAAACGATTTGGCGGGTTAGTCGAGCTAAAGGCTTCGAGGTTGTCGACATAAACAGAGAAGTGCACAGATGGGGTGGTTTCCAGAGAGATGGAATCCACTTTGACCGTAAACTTGGGCATGAGGTGGGCTGGCGCCTAGCAGGACGCGCAGTAGCTTTTTTAGGGGGCACACGAGCCCTCCGGTGTCCACGGTAGAAAGGGAAGAAACATCTATGGGGGACCCTTTGGAACACAGAATTGATAACAAAGGGAAAAGGGCAAAGGGGAAAGAGAGAAAGAAAGTGCAGCGCGGTTTAATAAGCTACATAAATATGCAAGGTGGCAGAAAACCGACAAAATGGTTAGAAATAGAGGAACAGTTGAACAGAGAACAGATAGCGGTGTACGCCGTTACAGAAACGCACCTTCGGGACTCGGAAGAGCCACCAATTATTGCAAATTATGTGTGGGAAGGGTGCAACAGGACAAAATCAGAAAGAAAAGGTGGGGGAATCGGTATGCTAATTCATCGGGAAGCAAACTGGTGTAGGATTACTTCGACATGTGAAGAACACCTCTGGGTATCTGGAACGGTAAGCGGGAAGAAAACTATGTTGGGTGTAGTTTACATGTGGACTGGAAATAACTGCAAAGAGAAAAATCAGGAGTTAGTGAATTGCATAAGCAAGGATATTCAAAAATTTGGTAACGGGGCCGAAATAATCCTCATAGGAGATATGAATGCTCATGTGCATGACCTCGACGGATATACAGATTATAACGGGAAGTTGATGGTAGAGCTCTGCGAACAACATAGTCTCGATATAGTTAACATGAGTCCTAAGTGCGATGGGCAGGCAACATGGGAGGTCGGAAGCAGGCAGTCAACAATCGATTACTGCCTCATGACGGAAGGAATTCACGACAAGTTGAGACAAATGAGCATAGATGAGGAAGGGAGTAGCAGCTTGGGGAGTGACCATAAACGCATAACTTTGCGAATGGGATATGTAGATCATAAAGAGAGCATCGAATTAAAGTCGGGCAGCTCCTTTCTAAGTGAAAAACAAATTAGGAACGTAGTCGCAACAATCGAGGACATAGTGAGCAGAACAAAAGGCAAAGTGTGGGATTATAATGAGCTGATTAATTTAATAAGGACTGAAGTTACGAAAGAGAAACAGAAGAGTTGCTGGAGGGGAAAGCGAAAGCCAAAACGATGGTGGAACAGGGAAATTCAGGACGCAATTGAGAATCGACGGGAAGCATCTCGAATACATAGGCAGGCAAAAAAGGAGCAGAGGCCACAAGACGAGGTCAAGCAAAAATGGGAAACATATCTCGAGAAAAAAGCCCTAGTACAGAGTTTAGTTGAAGCCAAGATTAAAGGCCAAAGTGAACGTTGGATATCGGACATTCGCGAAAAGAAGGACGCATCTAGGCTTTTCTGGAACCACCTGCAATCGCTGGGGAAGAAAACTGTAACTATGCAACGGCATATTGTGGATGAAGAAGGAAATAAATTGGAGGGGTACGACGCATTGACTTATATTCGAAACGCAACAGCCGATTCCTTTAAGAAGCATGACGAGGCTCCCTTTACGACGTATAACAGTAGCAAGGGAGACCAAGTGGAAGAACTAGTTCTGGAAAATTTCAATTGGAAGAAGGCGGAGGAAATGATTCCCAAACGAACAGCTACAGGATTAGATGGGGTTAGCATTGCTGTAATAAATGAGCTCGGAAGAAACAGCAAAGAAGCCCTATTAAAAGCAATTGAAAAAAGGTTAAAGGACAGGCGAATACCGGACAGTTGGCGTCAAAGTAGGATGAAGTTCATTTATAAGGGCAAGGGAGAGAAAAATAACATTCGCTCCTATAGACCACTGACCATTACATCAGTACTCTACAGGTTGGCGATGCAGGCAATTAAATTTAAAATGCAGATATGGACAGAGCTTAATGACACTTTTGGCGAACTCCAAAATGGATTTCGAGTCGACAGGAGATTAGATGATAACCTTTTTGCGCTTACGCAGTGTATAGAAATAGCCGGAAAAGAGAACAGACCTCTACATTTGGCATTTTTGGATATTAAGGGTGCGTATGACAATGTGAATCAGAATATTTTATGGGACATAATGAAAGAGGCTGGTATAGGGGATGATTGTATAGAGCTCTTAAAGGAAATATACAGTGGAAATACAGTATGTGTGGAATGGGAAGGTATGGCGAGTAATGGTAGAATGGAGGCCGTCGATATAGGTAAAGGGTTGAGGCAGGGATGCCCGTTGTCCCCACTATTATTCATGCTTTACATGAGGAGAATGGAGAAAGCATTGGAGATGAGCAATATTGGTTTTAAGCTGTCGTACAGACAGGCAGGTATAGTGATAGAACAAAAGCTCCCCGGGTTGTTTTATGCAGACGATATTGTGCTATTCGCAGACAGTCGAACAGATTTGCAGGGTCTGGTTAGTATATGTGGTCGGGAAAGTGAAGATTTAGGGCTAAAATTTAGTGTGACAAAATGCGGCTGGATAATATTCAATAACAGCAACGATCAGACCATATCAATACAGGGCGAGGAGATACCCAGAGTACGAGAGTACAAATACCTCGGGATATGGATAAATGATGGGAATAGATACATGGAAGTACAAGAAAAAGCTATGATAGTTAAAGGAAAGAAGAACTCCGCAATAATGAAGCATAGAGCGCTGTGGGGTTACAACAGGTACGAGGTAATTCGAGGTTTGTGGAAAGGTGTAATGGTGCCAGCACTTACATTCGGAAACTCAGTGGTGTGCATGAGGTCAGAGGTACAATCAGGGCTGGACGTGAATCAGAGGACGGTCGGACGTCTCGCACTGGGAGCCCATGGGAAGACCACAAATGAGGCTGTTAAGGGGGATATGGGATGGTCTGACTTTGAGGGAAGGGAAGCTCAGAGTAAAATTAGGTACGAACAGAGATTAAGGAATATGAAAGAAAGTAGATGGGCAGCGAAAGTATTCAGGTATTTGTATAGGAAGAACGTTGATTCACAATGGAGGAAGAGAACTAGGAAGCTTACCAGTAAGTATACATCCAGTAACGAAACGGATGGGACGAAAAAGAGCGTTAAGAGCATGGTCAGAGCGGCGGAGAACTCGGATTGGATAGCTAGAATGGAGAAGAAACCGGCATTGAACAACTACCGAAAAGGGAAAGACGAAATCAAGAGAGAAAAATTTTACGATAATTCAAAGGGAAGCGCTTTACTGTTTGAGGCAAGGTCCGGTTGCCTAAGAACCCGAAGTTACAGAGCAAAATTCAATAAAGAAGGGGATACATGTACGTGCTGTGGAAAAGCTAGGGAAACGACAGACCATATTTTGATTGAATGCACAGATGTTCACCCAGGTGTACCTGTGGACACTACCCTACAGGAGGCCATGGGTTTCAGGAGTAACAGGGGAAAGCTGAACATGCCGGCGATAGATATAAGTAAAAGGCGCTTAGAGCATTGGTGGCGCAAAAGTATGGAGCAAACAAAAGTGAAAGGTAGTTCGGGTAAGATTGTTTCATCACAGAGGAACGATAATAGATAAAATAAATAGACGAAGTAAAAAATTAGTTGTGAAAATATGTGTGATTCGGGAAAAGAAATGGTTGTAAACGAAAAAGAAATAAAGCTAGAGCTTGGTGGCCCGGCCACCGCCCCGTTATAAAGGGGACGCTCCTAATATCCATCCATCCACCCATCCATCGTGCCGAAGGGAAGGCAGCGGAACGGCCGCCCGCCACTCCGGCCGGTCCCTTTCTCTCCTCGCGTCTCTTCGTTTTCCCTCTCGCTTGCGCAACTCCTCGGGGAAATAGAAACACGCGAACCGGGACTCATGTAGTACGGCCGGTAGAAGGCTATCGTCTTTCGACGACATTTGCAGCGAAGCACGGAGTTACGCGGCCAATTTTTTTTTCCTTTTCTTGGGATGCCCATACGTATGTGTACTGCGGGGTGAAGTTTAATGCTTATACTTCCAGTCGTTCAAAATTCTGAGAAATGGGTGTGATTTATTAAAAATACAGTCACTGTATTTCGGTTCCTTATGCAACATTCTTTCATTCCAGCACATCGCAAGATATTTTGTAACCGGTAGTCACCAGTAAGGACACCGCTAAAATTAACTCGTATGCAGCACCATACTAGTACCTTGTGCCTCTCGTTGAGAGCAGCACGGACATAAATAGGAATGGTTTCCATATATTATCTCCTGCACAGGCGCCTACAACGTTTTATGTCTGCCTTCTGGCAGCGAAGGCGCTTAAGCTAGCCGTACTTTGTGAAGCATGATACAATACCACGTAAGATGTGTTCGGTGATGCTGGCGGGAACCAGTCGTGCCACATTGCGTGACGCGACTTTTCGGGAATAGGTCACGTCACGTTGCGGTATGTGATTTGGGCAAGAACATGCAACGTGACGTGACAATCTTATCTTGGGTGGCCACTTGACATGTTCGCGTCAAACGGACGTAACAAAATGTCACATGACATGTTTCCCGAAAATGACCTAAGGCAACGCCACTGGGCAGGTTCCCACCAAAATATCACGTGACTATCAAGTGACCTGTTGCATTAAACTCAGCCAGCCTCGCTGGGACCTGGCTTCGCGCGGCCTAGCGGAAGCTGCGTACTTTTTTATTTCATGAAAGCGTATCTCAGATAATTCATTGCTCAATGGGTATTAGAGGGACATCATGCTGCGTACATTCGTGGGTCCTGATAGCAGTGCGATACTTCCGTGTCCTTTTTTTATTTGCGATGTCCCAGCGTCGTGAATATTTAGGATTTCATTAAAGAGCAGTAAACATGATCCGGGAAACGCGTGTTGAAAACTAAGGTGCGGTCCCTGCCACGTGATGACAACCTTTCGCGAACTCGTGTATCAGGCTCGTATATATTACTTTTTGCTATGCTTTCATGTCACCATGTTCACAGCCGCTTTCGTAACTTGTGTGCCCGCGCTACATACTGCGAACGCAAGTAAGCCGAAAAGGGCATATTAAGCGACGCGACCTCCTTTAAAACTACCTGCCTGAAAACCGTGCTCCCTTTGAGTGGAACAGACATGGATAGAAAATGTTCGCCATCCTCTATTTCATTTCCACGTTAAACGTGGCACTGAAAAATACAAGAAGGCTTGGTTTTACCTTCTTTTCACGAGGCAATTTGCAGGCGAAAATGCTCCCTTCAGTGTTAGGGGAGCTTTGTTGTGCTCCCTTTCTCTATACATATACATATATAAAGAAACGAAAGGCAAGAAAACCGACCTCATAGGAAAGGGAGCCAGTATGTGTTCGTGTGTGTGTGTGCGCGCTTGCGTGATGGCGGTGTTTATTTCTTACCGGCGTATGCGCGCGTGAAAATGAGAAAACGAGGAGCATTTTAATTCGCTAGATTTCCCTTTGTTTTACCCCGTTTCTTTTTCTTTTTAGCCCTAATCATGCACACTTCCAGGATGCCTGTGAAATTCAACACGTTCGTGAATGGCTTCTCCAGCTCCTTGACAGCGATCTATCCACTGCCGTACCGCAAGATCGCCACCGATGGCAAATTTTTGACGCGGCATGTTACGTCTTGCCTCATAATGGCCCGCAGTATTTGCTCGTTTGTCCCCGGCCGAGAGCGAAGCCAGTCAGAAAAGCGTCGATGCTGATGGCTGCACCAGTTGGCTGTGGTGATGATGCCCGCCTTGCAATTCGTCGTTCTCACGCGTTCCTCTGCGTTTAGTATGTCGTGTATGTAAGTACGTGCGAGTAAACTAGGGAGACCAGTCGAGTTTGTGGGTAGTCCTGCCCCGACGCCTCTTTCTTTTCTTCTCTTTCATTTTTTTTCTTTTTTAGCGCTTACCTTTCATCGAACATATGAACTGCGCCAGCGCAAATATGCAGCACTGCAGTGGCTGACTGCCTCGGAGCCGTCGTATCTTCGAAATATGTGCACTACAATGAAATTTACTTGTTCTACGTGGTCGTATTGTGCATCAGATGAGTTACACGCAAGTCTGACCTCCTCTCGCGGTATTCTACGCGCTGCCACTTAGGTAACGGAGCCACCTCGATCGCCATGGTGCGTCCCCTGTTGTCGCGATTTCCGGGGCCCTCCACTACGGCACGCATCATAGTCATACTGTATTTTTGGCACGCAAAGTGCGTCCTCTTGCGCAAAGTGCGTCCACGCAAAGTGCGTCCTCAACTCGCCAGGCGGAGTACGCTTTTGAAACAGCGCCGATACAAGCACCTTTTATTACCAGCTGGCTGCCCGACCTGCGTCTTGTTTTATTGCGCATATCACATTAGCTCCGGCGCCAAGTTTTTGTGCGGTGTTGGGACATTCTTGTGCGCTCTTTGTGACAAACGCCCTGCAAGCACATATTGTTTGTCGAGACGAAAAAGAGCGAGTGTCGAACATGGTTCTCGGTGTCAAACATCGCGATCCCTTCAGCTGCAAGCTTATTTGCTTGAAAAGAATGTTCGGCCATGTAACTGATGCGTATCATCATTTTTTTCACGACTTGTCGATATACTCATACCGTTAAAAGACGATCCTGGAACTATTTCCATTATATATCAGCCTATTTTGACCCTCAGCAAATGAATATTAAGTATAGCGGGAGCACCTCCGCTATGCTACGAGCACTTACATATAATTGTATGAAAATTTTCACTTATTCGGCCCCGCATTCGGAAACATGTTATATGATGCAACTTCGGTTCGTGCATTGAATGTGGAGATTTTAGGCAGTTACATATTTTCATGATCTATGCAAGCATTGAAAGACTGTTTACGATGGTGTTGTAAGTTCAGCCATTAGTTAAAATATAGCTATTAAAGTAAATACACAGAGACTTGCCCATTTACTTGTCCACGTGGTGGGTCTTTGGTACGGAGGAAGCGTCCTATTAATATTCCTCAAGTGAAGGGGACTGGGTTGACCTATAGCACGTGTGTTTCTCTAATCTCAAAAGCATACCACTGCAACAAGCTTTCGTGTTTGTAAATCTCAGGACGAACTAATTCTCAATAACCACTATGCAGAATAAAGTATTTGCAAAATACAAACACAGATGGAGCTTTTCTTTTGTTTTTTTTCATTTTAGCGCAGCAAGCAGTGTCTTATCATCAGAGGTTTCTCTCTTCCAGTAAGAAGTATCAGCAATTACTGATATATACTATGAAAGTGCTATTAAAGACATGATATTTTAATTGTTAACTTGTATTCTTAGAAAGTGTAGATTTGCACATTTGTGTATGTATACTAACCACTGCTTTCTGTATTGCCTTCGGGCTCTGAAAGTATTTGTAATAAATAGATAAATATTACACCACTGGTCCGGTCATGGTCCGGGGTTTAGTCCTGGTCCTGGTCATTCTGGCCCCCACCCCGGACCAGCACGAATTTTTCGGCAACTAGGAAGCTTTTATCCTGAGGAATCCGTACGGATTTCCTTGCAGCCTTGCACTACAAAACGGGTGGATGCCAATTTTCCCTTTCACAACATACATGCCTGTGATATATATATATTGGCGGTGCGGTGGTGGCGTTGCGGTGGCGGTAGCGACTGGCGGTGGCGGCGTTGCAGCTCCTTGCGTTGCCTGGGCTGGCGGCGCGGGTGCGGACGCCGTGGCTGACCCGTCGGCCTGGTCGCCTGTCGGCATTTTAGGACGGCGGAGGACAAGACCGCTGCGGAGTTCCGTCTTCTCCAGTACCCAGCACCTCCACCACGATGGAACGAGCAGAGATAGTAGGCTAAATGGGAAGGCCGTTTTAATAGCAGAAACGATATCGCCGGCCCAGCCCTAATCACAGACCGAGAGAGAGACTACCCCACTACGTCGTCTCCTTCGTATTCCTAGCAATCGTCGTCTTTCTTCCTGTCGCACCGTGGATATATATATATATATATATATATATATATATATATATATATATATATATGTGTGTGTGTGTGTGTGTGTGTGTGTGTGTGTGTGTGTGTATGCACGCACGCAAGCGTGACAGACTGTGAGTGGCTTTTCACATTTCGAAAGAGCGATCCGCTGCGAACGCTCTACGCGATGCGCAGCGCCTATAGGGGCGCCACTGAAAGCCGCGTAGCGGCGGCCGTTGGAACCACTGGTGGGTCGCGTAGCAGACGCCTCATTTCACTGAAAGCCAGTGCCAGGCACTGTGCAAGCATGACGGAAGTGCGCGCGTGCGATTTGCCGCTTGTGCGCGTCCCATATAATTACTTTTGCGGCGATAGTGTGCGAAAAGGAGCCGCACTTCATAATAGTGGACATGTGTCCGATGTCACAGCTGCGTGGGACGGAAATGTCACCATACGCGCCAAGTGTTTGCCACAGACAAGCGTCAACGAGCTTCCCTGCGAAGTGGAGCCCATCTCAAGTACACAGCTTTCTTTATAAAGTCCCGATCACTAATGCCTGCATGCGTTGACGCGTGAACCAACGTTTTTTTCTCGACACAGTAGCTTCGTTTACGTGCCATGTGTTTATATAGTACACATTGAGGGAGCGCTGTCGCACCGGAGCATGGATTTCACGTGTGCGGCCACGCGAAGGGTCAGTGTTGGTAAAACTTTGAAACCAGCACGATAAACTTGTGAAAAAATATCTCGGCAGCTTGCGCTAGTGGCGAGTGATTGAGTCACTGCGAAGCTGGTGGTCACCTTGGTTGTCGTAGCAGCTTGGCTACGTATTTGCTAGGTTTTTGCAAGCTATTAACAGGTGTTGCAAAATGACGTTAGGTTCTACGTGATCGTCAAAGCCTTCAATGCGCACAGGTGCCATGTTTTACAGCCAATATGCATATTGTCACGCCGTGAGATGAGAAAGAGAAGTTTAATAAATTAGAAGGTCGGCTCGCACAGCTCAGACGCGACGTAGCTCGAACTTCTTCCTCGTCGACTTCTCTATGTCCAACCCCACGCGCCAACACCAGGTGGCATATATCCCCCCCGCCTTTAGAAAGCATCGACTCGATGCTTGGGATACGAGAAAAATAACTAACACATGGGTAGACAGGTCAGCCAGCGGGAGTCAATGTCCATATTAGAAAGTGCGTATGGAAGTACCCAAGGTCGCCGAAGAGAAAAGGAAAGTAAATTTCGCACAGGAACACATGAACAACGGCGAACACATACTACTGAGTGAAAATATAGTTGAGGCGAGCGCACAGCGAACATTCTGCACCGGTGATCGCATTCCAGTGCCATCAATAGGTAGAATGCAGCCAATTTCGTGCAGCACACGTGTGATTCCACGGCGCTTTTGTAAAGGAGCCGTCACCAGCCCCACATTTCCTGGCGTTGTGATTCGCGCCATTCGTTTTTAAAGAGAGCCTAGGCATCGCGTCTTATCAGTAATAACAACTTCATGTACATTGTAGCGTCTACAATGCAGGCGAGGCGACGAACTGTAAACTTAGTAGCGTTCGTTGAAGATGTGACGACATAAATGGAGAAATAAATACACGGTAATCGTTCTAACACTGCCGTAAACAAAGCTCGATTGCCCTCGCTCATGAAATAGCACCGGAAACCTGTATAAGTGCGTTCCTGGCGAGTTTTTCTATGTGTTTGAGCAGCCGACAACGCAGCAGTTATTTTTCGACATCGCTGAAGCCCGACAGAGTCGTTAAATCACGATGAAAACACATCCATCCGTGTATTCGCGTACACGCTCGCGGGAACACTGCTCGGTCGGACCCACCAACGCTTCCGAGCCGTGGCGGCAGATGGCGTCGTCGGCGCTTTGCGCATCGCCTATAGCTTCTACACTAGCTAGACGCAGCGCGGTGCTTGTCCGCCTAGAAATGCCAGCTACCGGTTCCCATACACTTATTCGCTTGCGTGCGAGCGCAGGTGATAATCCTATCACCTGCGCTCGCACGCATACGCGCACGCACGCGGGCGCGCATATAACGTTTGTGATATGTTATCTGTGTGTTTTTGACATTCCGAAACAGCACTCGGCTCGAATTGTCCGTACGTGCTAGGCCTACTCCATTTACGTTAGAAATGTCTAGGCAACCACGATGGTTCTGTCATATAATAATAATAATAATAATAATAATAATAATAATAATAATAATAATAATAATAATAATAATAATAATAATAATAATTTTTCCATGGGAAAACGAAGGGAACGGGCGTGGAGAACTATAAAAAAGGGGAACCACCTTGGGTGACATGCTAGGCGTGGCAGATAGGTGCAAACCCGCATGCCGAGCGCCTGCCACCATCCACCCAGGAAGGGGGAAGGAGGTGAGCAAAGGAGGTGAAGTTAGCTGAGGCCTCTTGCTGTGGCTCTGCATAGTGCCCTAGACACCTCGCGGTCAGTGAGGAAGAGTAACCGCACTATTACAGGAACAGAAACTCTCGCACTGTTGCTGGAATCAGAGAGTTCTGGTGGCGCACAGTGCTCGCATGAATAGTTTCAGGTTGACCTGTTCGCTTGTTACATCGCACAGTAGCACAGATGTAGGCGTCTCCGAAGGATCCATCCAGGCAGCAACAGACAAAGTGCACAAAGGCAACAGCGCGCCGGTGCTGGGGCGTTTGCGAACTGAGGCACTCCAATCGTGCCTCATATCGCGGAAGGACATCACGGCTGTAACCTAGAGGAGTAGAGAGCGTTCGGGCGCCACGGTGCGGGATGCTCTCGAGCAATTTGGTAAGGTGAAGTTGATAGGGGTTCCATATGGAAGAGCCATATTCAAGTCCTGGCAGGACGAGGGCTGTGTTAAGTGCACAGAAAGCCTCAGGACCGGAAGGTTTTGATGTACGTATCAGGAAGCCCAGTGTTCGACTCGCCTTGGCAACTGTGCTGGGGATGTGACGTGAAAAATCGAGAGATGGAGTGAACAGGACACCTAGGATAGAAGATGACGGAACGTCGCTGAGGAAAGAGTCATCAAGTGTATAAATGGGGGAGGCAGGGCGTTTGCTATTATGAAAATGGAGCACAACACTCTTCGTTTCGCTGATGGAGAGATGATTGAGTGTTGCCTCTCGAGAAACGCTGGTAAGGTGGTTTTGCAAGAGAGCGCAAAAGCTATCCGAAGATGAGAGACGGACCAAAATAGATGTATCAGCCACGTACTGGACAAGTAGCACATAATTCGACTGCGGCATATCATTAACATAAGGGCAGAAGAGGGTCGGACAGAACCCTGAGGGACACCAGAGAGAAAGAGCAGTAGCGTTCATAGCGGGATCCATGATAAAGGGCCCACTGAGAGCGACCCACCAAAAAATGTGCTAGCCGGAGGAGGCATGTGCCCCGAAGCCCAGCTTGGCTGCCTTTGTCGACAGAATGGCGTGGTCAAGTGTATCGAATGTGTTACTCAGATCAAGGTCGGTTGAGAAGCCATTGTTCATGTTGGCTGTCTCACAACTACGATTTGGTAGGAATCCGTGCTCAGAAGGAGCAAAGGTGTGTTTCTCCTCAGGAAGGTGTGTTTCTCCTCCGCTGATCAAATAGGAGATGCTCAGCTTAAGATTACGATCATGGACATAGACAAGAAATTAACTTCTCTCCTTAGTTTGAATGAAAAGGTAGAAGGAATAGACAGGTCAATTCAGTTGCTGTCGGATCACTTTGATAAAATTCAGGAACGCTTGAGCGGGCAAGACAGGGAAATAAAAAACATAAAATGCAAGATCGACAAACTTGAGAAGGAGGATCCAGCTAAGGGTCTCGCCCAGCTTCAGATTGATTTTGATGACCTCGAGTGGCGCAGCCGACGTCTGAATGTGGAAATACATGGAATTCCTGAGACTGCAGGTGAAAATCTTTTGAACAAGGTAAATGATCTTGCGAAAACCTTGAATTTGACGGAACTTGCTCCGGCTGATATTTCCGCAATTCACAGAATGGCATCAAGGCCAGGTAGAGAGCGTGGAGTGATCCTTCGCTTTGTCCACCAGGACCTTCGAGATACGTGGCTTGAAAAGAGAAAATCCTTGAGGCAGGAACAAGAAAATGTCTACATAACTGAGAACATGACCAAGCGTTCCCGGGCTCTTTTATTAGCAGCTAAAACCTGGGCTAGGAGAGTTGGCTATGACTTTGCATGGCATTCCAATGGGAAGGCTCTTGGTGCGTAGGAAGAGTGGAGAACGTGCACAGGTCATCAGGTGTGAGGATGACCTGTCAGCGTTGAACAATTGATGTTTGTTTTTGTGTTATTTCTTGGTTTCTTTTCTTTACTGCTCTGTAAAATGGATGACCTCGGATATATCGCCCTTCGTGAGTTAGCGAAGCGGTTTGAAAGTGTACAAAGAGGTTTTCTTCGATGCTTCCATTTAAATGTACAATCAATGGGAAACAAAGTAAATGAACTCGAGTGTCTGTTTAATCAAATGAAAGGTTGTTTTGATGTAGTTATGCTAACGGAAACCTGGCAATCGGATATTTCAGAAGAATTTGAACTACCTCATATGAAAACGTTCTCTGTTTTTCGGCCAAGTCGTCGGGGGGGTGGTGTCACTATGCTACTTGAAAATTCTTTACCAGCCGTACTGCTCGAAAAGTTTACTTCAGTTACTCCTCATTACGAGATGTTATGTGTCCAGTTTCAAGATGTCATAGTTGCTGTGTGTTACCGGCCACCTGATGGTAACTTGTCTGATATTTGTGCATTTTTGGATGCTTTCTTAACATATGTAAATCAACATCAATACACTGTTATATTAGGTGGTGATTTCAATGTTGACATGGGGCATGAAAGCACAAAAAAGTGTGACTTTGAAACTATTATTGCATGCAACGGTTGCGAAAACATTATAAATAGATCCACTAGAATTACTCTGTCTTCGGAGACCACCATAGACTTATTTATCACAAACTGTGATCTGTCGTGTGTGACCTGTGCTGTCCTTACGTATCCTATTAGTGATCACATGGCGATATGTTGTTCTGTAAAAACAGGTGCACATCCGTTAATTCAGAATGACATTCCTTATAGTTATCAGCATGTCTCGCCAGCTGCTTTAGATGCCTTCCGTTCAGAGATTGGCACTTTGCATTGGGACACTGTTTTTAACTCAAATGATGCGAATGTAGCCTATGACGCGTTTTTAGAATCCTTTACCTGTATATACAAAAAACACTTCCCTTATAAACAGCGCAAAAAACCTAAAGGTTGTCGGAAACCTTGGATGACACGCGAACTCTTACGTAAATTAGACAAAAAAGACAGATTATTTCGGAAATTCATGCGTACGCGCGACGAGGCGGACCTAATTGCTTTCAAGCAGTTCCGAAATGCCTTAAGTAAAGAAATGAAGAAATCAAAGCAGCTGTATCACCTACAAGCATTTACTGTGCGCTCAAAACGAGCAGATGTTTTATGGAATAGAATAAACTCTTTGATGGGCCGCAATCCGAAAACAGGAGAAATTAAGGAGGTACTCCATGATGGAAACTTTGTCAGTGGAGAGGCTATGGCCAATGTTTTTAATGATTACTTCGTTTACAGAGACTTTAACGACAGATCACCCGCTGTTTGCCGAACTATGGGTCCAGAAACTACAAACACGTTTTTCTTAGCAGGTATTATTGAACCAGAAGTCCGCACTGTATTTCTCGGCTTAAAAAACAGTCGCAGCTGCGACGCCGATGGCATGCAAATAAAACCAGTGAAATATGTTATCGATCTGATCAGTCCAGCACTAACACACATATTCAATCTCTGTATTTCGACAGGGGTTTTTCCTTCGAAAATGCAAACGGCACGCGTAATAGTTCTCTACAAAAAGGGGAACAAGCAAAACGTTGCAAATTATCGACCGATATCTATTCTCCCCGTATTTTCTAAAGGTTTAGAAAAAATTATTTTTAGTCGCTTATCCTGTTTTTGCACCAAATACGTCCTGACAAAATCGCAATATGGCTTCCAAAAACACAAGTCTACAGAACTCGCCCTACTGGACCAAAAAGAATATATTCTACAACAGTTCGAACAAAAAAATAAAGTGGTCGGAATTTTTGTAGATTTCACACAAGCATTTGACTACATTCACCACGGTATTTTATTTGAAAAATTAAATCATTATGGCATTCGCGGGCTCCCACTCATGTTACTTAAAAGCTATCTGGAGCACAGATGTCAATTCGTTTCGATAAATGATTTAGTATCAGACAAGAAAAATATAATTTCAGGGGTACCACAGGGGAGCATTCTTGGCCCTTTATTGTTCACTTTATATATTAATGACATTGTCCATATCTCCCCAGAAGTTAAGTTTATTATATATGCAGATGACACGAGTATATTTGTCCCATCAGCATCAGATGCTATCCTTTCTAATAAAGCTAATGACGTCTTACAGAAGTTAGACAACTGGACAAGTAACAATAAGTTAAAAATAAATGCAACTAAAACAAAAGCCGTAGTTTTTCATTCGAAAGGTCAAAAAGTGACTTTGGAGAATAACATTGTATTTAGAGGCTCAGATATAGAAATACTGACGTCAGTGAAAGTACTTGGGGTACATTTCTCCAGTTCTTTGCAATGGGATGACCACGTCAATTATATTCAATTAAAATTAAGCCGGATAACTGGAATATTCAGCCGTATCCGGTACCTCATCCCAAACTCGGTGAAGTTATTGATATCCAAATCACTGTTTAGTTCTTATCTTAGTTATTGCTATTTGGTTTGGGGAACAACTACAGAAACAAACTTAACAAAATTACTGAGAATACAGAAGAAAATACTGAGGCTGATAGACAACGCTATAGTTACAGCACCTAGCGACCCACTGTTTAAAAAATATAAGATAATCAAAGTGAATGACCTATATCAATACAGACTACTACGAGAGTACTGTCTTAGCTGCAAACGCTCAAACTCTTTGTTTACAGATATGGCGAATCTTTGCTTAAAGGAAAAGACTTATGAAACTAGAAATACAGAAATGTGGAACGTTCCTTACTTTCGTACTAATTATGGTTTTCAGATGCTTCGATGTACTCTTCCGCGAATTTTAAATAATTACATTAGCAAAGGTATAGATGTGTCTCATTTAAGTGTCGCTGAATTAACGGCTCTTTTTGTTGTATAAACAATGTAGTAATTATTTTGGTTCAGAAGATTGCAGCAGGTTTCTTTGTTGTATAAGCTATGTATAAAAAGTGTATGATATTGTGATGTCCTTTCAGCTGCTGCCACTGTTCACAAAGGGGGTGGAGGATCCCTCAAGCCGTCATTACGGCTTTTCCCTCCGCCTCCTGTTACACTGTACTGTGACGAAATAAAGCAATCAATCAATCAATCAATCAAATCCAACATGGCTCGATTGATGACACGCTCGAATGTCCTGCAAACGATAGAGGTAATAGAGACGGGTCGATATCTGGACGCCTCAGAAGCCGACTTTGCTCTGCTTTTGTGAACGGGGGAGATAAAAGATTCCTTCTACTTCAGGAGAACAAAGGCATTTTTTAGAAAGGAGAGATTCTTTATTATTGTAGAAAGGTGGAAAAGGGGAGGGGAGTGCACGATAACTGTCTCTCCGGAGTGGACACCTCAACCGGTACACTCAAGGGGAGGGGGTATGAAAGAATAGAAAGCAAGAAGAAAGATCGAAGGACACACACACACACACACAGCACACACACGTTCCGCTGAGTCAAAGTCAGTAGGGACCGGGCTGTCGAGTGTTTTAAAACCTCCCGGTTAGCCCGGAGTCCTCGATGAGGTTGAGGACTGCGGCGGGAGCAGAGCGTCGACGTTTGGAGCAGCCTGATGGAAAGAGCACGTCTTGCTCGGTAACACAGGGCATCTCGAGTTTCCTGTAGCGAGCACGCGGCTGCTCGTACTCGCTGTCGAAGGCCGGCGCTCACACAGGAAGTGGGACAGTGTTTCATCTTCTCCGCAGTCACGTTATGCGGGAGAGGAGAAACCGCGGAGTCGATGGTGGCACTCCGCCGGCCAAACACCTCCGGTGAGCATGGCGAGGAGGAGAGTGCGCTCTCGCCGGGAGAAACCAGTTGCTGTGAGTGAGCGTGGCTGGCTGCAGTCAACACGGGCGTCGGCGTGAGCGTGCGCGAGCTCTGCGAAAGTTTATCCTCGCGGAATCGTAACAGCTTGCGCAATCACTCGTCGGTGTGTCCGGGCTGTGGGCGCGCTTGGCGAGCTCATCTGCTGCCTCGTTGCCCGCGATGCCACGTGCACAGGGAGCCAATGAAGGACCACGTCGAGTCTGCTTGGCTGCAGGGATAGAAGGCTGCGGGCAACACGTTGGGCGAGCGGCGGGCCGCATTCGTCCTTCGCAAGTAGACGCAGGGCCGGCTTCGAGTCACAAAATATTGCTGTAGTTGTGATGGTCGACGTTTCCACAAGGAGGTCCGCGGCCAGCTGGTGCCTGACGAGTTCGGCTGTCGCCGATGAGGCACAGTACACGAGTCGGCTCTGCTTGGACACACTGAGTCCGGGCGCGGTGCAGGCAGCAGCAGCCGATCGGTCCGCCAGAACCGAGCCATCCGTGAAAAGTTGTGTCCGTCCGGCCAGGTCGTCGTGCATCCTCGACGCCGCCTCCTACGCGACCGCACCGCGAGGCATGTGCCCCTTCGCTCGCACTCCTGGGAGAGACGCACACACGCACAGGTGAAGGTCGTGGTGAGGGGCAGGCCAACGCGCAGAAGACACTGGGTCGTCGCACACGAATCCCTTCGTACATGCCCATAATGCGCACAATGCGCGACTCGGGCACACTGCGCAAATACTCGAAGAGCGGGCCAGCGCCGGGAGCACAATGAATACGCACCAAGTGACACACGGCTCGCATGTCGGCCGTGAAAGATGGAGGCCATGCACGAGGCCGCGCCAAGGTGTCCACAATACGAGAATCTCGCGGCATCCCATGGCACATTCGGAGGGCTCCGCAGTGGTCACGGTCGATCTGGAGCCACTGTATCGAGGTCACACTGCACAGGGTAAGGGCATAAAACACGAGGGATAGTGCCATTGCCCCATAAATTGGACAGGCAAATGAGGGGGGGGGGGGCAACCATTACCTCGTGCTAAAAGCCTGCACACATAGAACACCACGCGTCGAGTGGCCTGACGAATGCGTCGCACCTCGGGGTACCACGGCAAACTATTGTCAGTCGTCACCCTGAGGTACCAAATGCAGTTCCGCCAGGAGATGGGCGCACCGTGGAGCTGAAGGCACGGCATGATGCAGCGCGGGACGGCTCGGGGGTGAACAAGTGCCTCGGTCTTCTCCGACGAGATGGTCACCAAACCCGTGCTGTGAAGTACGGGACGCAATCGTCGGAAAAGATCCCAAGGACTAACTTATTAATCCCCCGGAAAAAATCCCACGAAAGCATGGACAATAAGATTTTTGGTCCCCTTCAGCACACTAGCAGAACGCCAGCAGTGGTTCAAAGACCCAGTCAGAGCCAAGGGTTATCAAACAAAACAAATATATTCTCATCAAATCGGCAGTTACACACAACGTACACAAACACGGCTCTTCCAAACTTCAGGAAGGCGCGCAATTACGAGTGGGAATGCTCTTCGATGGGGGAAAATGCAATGTTTGTAGCGCCTTCTGCGCCGAGTCAAATTCACCGCCCAACCCACTCTATTCGTCTTACCTTTTGTTGCATTGGGCCAACTTTGCGACCGTTATCTTTCTTCAGGCCGGCGCGCAATAAGTAGAGGAATGCTCTACGATGCGGGAAAACGCATATTGTGCGACTTCTGATCGAGTCAAAATTTCACAAAAAACCCAATACTATAGTCTTACCTTTTTGGCATTTTGGGCAAAATTTTGAGAGACCGTATTTTTATTCAGGAAGGCGCGCAATAAGTAGAGGAATGCTCTACGATGCGGAAAACGCATATTTGTGCGACTTCTGATCGAGTCAAAATTTCACAAAAAACCCAAGACTATAGTCTTACCTTTTTTGGCATTTTGGGCAAAATTTTGAGAGACCGTATTTTTATTCAGGAAGGCGCGCAATAAGTAGAGGAATGCTCTACGATGCGGGGAAAACGCATATTGTGCGACTTCTGATCGAGTCAAAATTTCACAAAAACCCAATACTATAGTCTTACCTTTTTTGGCATTTTGGGCAAAATTTTGAGAGACCGTATTTTTATTCAGGAAGGCGCGCAATAAGTAGAGGAATGCTCTACGATGCGGGAAAACGCATTTTGTGCGACTTCTGATCGAGTCAAAATTTCACAAAAAACCCAAGACTATAGTCTTACCTTTTTTGGCATTTTGGGCAAATTTTGAGAGACCGTATTTTTATTCAGGAAGGCGCGCAATAAGTAGAGGAATGATCTACGATGCGGGAAAACGCATTTGTGCGACTTCTGATCGAGTCAAAATTTCACAAAAACCCAATACTATAGTCTTACCTTTTTTGGCATTTTGGGCAAAATTTTGAGAGACCGTATTTTTATTCAGGAAGGCGCGCAATAAGTAGAGGAATGATCTACGATGCGGGAAAACGCATTTTGTGCGACTTCTGATCGAGTCAAAATTTCACAAAAAACCCAATACTATAGTCTTACCTTTTTTGGCATTTTGGGCAAAATTTTGAGAGACCGTATTTTTATTCAGGAAGGCGCGCAATAAGTAGAGGAATGATCTACGATGCGGGAAAACGCATATTGTGCGACTTCTGATCGAGTCAAAATTTCACAAAAAACCCAATACTATAGTCTTACCTTTTTTGGCATTTTGGGCAAAATTTTGAGAGACCGTATTTTTATTCAGGAAGGCGCGCAATAAGTAGAGGAATGATCTACGATGCGGGAAAACGCATTTTGTGCGACTTCTGATCGAGTCAAAATTTCACAAAAAACCCAAGACTATAGTCTTACCTTTTTTGGCATTTTGGGCAAAATTTTGAGAGACCGTATTTTTATTCAGGAAGGCGCGCAATAAGTAGAGGAATGATCTACGATGCGGGAAAACGCATTTGTGCGACTTCTGATCGAGTCAAAATTTCACAAAAAACCCAATACTATAGTCTTACCTTTTTTGGCATTTGGGCAAAATTTTGAGAGACCGTATTTTTATTCAGGAAGGCGCGCAATAAGTAGAGGAATGCTCTACGATGCGGGAAAACGCATTTGTGCGACTTCTGATCGAGTCAAAATTTCACAAAAAACCCAATACTATAGTCTTACCTTTTTTGGCATTTTGGGCAAAATTTTGAGAGACCGTATTTTTATTCAGGAAGGCGCGCAATAAGTAGAGGAATGCTCTACGATGCGGGAAAACGCATTTGTGCGACTTCTGATCGAGTCAAAATTTCACAAAAAACCCAAGACTATAGTCTTACCTTTTTTGGCATTTTGGGCAAAATTTTGAGAGACCGTATTTTTATTCAGGAAGGCGCGCAATAAGTAGAGGAATGCTCTACGATGCGGGAAAACGCATTTGTGCGACTTCTGATCGAGTCAAAATTTCACAAAAAACCCAATACTATAGTCTTACCTTTTTTGGCATTTTGGGCAAATTTTGAGAGACCGTATTTTTATTCAGGAAGGCGCGCAATAAGTAGAGGAATGCTCTACGATGCGGGAAAACGCATTTTGTGCGACTTCTGATCGAGTCAAAATTTCACAAAAAACCCAAGACTATAGTCTTACCTTTTTTGGCATTTTGGGCAAAATTTTGAGAGACCGTATTTTTATTCAGGAAGGCGCGCAATAAGTAGAGGAATGCTCTACGATGCGGGAAAACGCATATTGTGCGACTTCTGATCGAGTCAAAATTTCACAAAAACCCAATACTATAGTCTTACCTTTTTTGGCATTTTGGGCAAATTTTGAGAGACCGTATTTTTATTCAGGAAGGCGCGCAATAAGTAGAGGAATGCTCTACGATGCGGGAAAACGCATTTTGTGCGACTTCTGATCGAGTCAAAATTTCACAAAAAACCCAAGACTATAGTCTTACCTTTTTTGGCATTTTGGGCAAAATTTTGAGAGACCGTATTTTTATTCAGGAAGGCGCGCAATAAGTAGAGGAATGCTCTACGATGCGGGAAAACGCATTTGTGCGACTTCTGATCGAGTCAAAATTTCACAAAAAACCCAAGACTATAGTCTTACCTTTTTGGCATTTTGGGCAAAATTTTGAGAGACCGTATTTTTATTCAGGAAGGCGCGCAATAAGTAGAGGAATGATCTACGATGCGGGAAAACGCATTTTGTGCGACTTCTGATCGAGTCAAAATTTCACAAAAACCCAATACTATAGTCTTACCTTTTTTGGCATTTTGGGCAAAATTTTGAGAGACCGTATTTTTATTCAGGAAGGCGCGCAATAAGTAGAGGAATGATCTACGATGCGGGAAAACGCATTTGTGCGACTTCTGATCGAGTCAAAATTTCACAAAAACCCAATACTATAGTCTTACCTTTTTTGGCATTTTGGGCAAATTTTGAGAGACCGTATTTTTATTCAGGAAGGCGCGCAATAAGTAGAGGAATGATCTACGATGCGGGAAAACGCATATTGTGCGACTTCTGATCGAGTCAAAATTTCACAAAAACCCAACACTATAGTCTTACCTTTTTTTGGCATTTTGGGCAAGATTTTCAGAGACCGTATTTTTATTCAGGAAGGCGCGCAATAAGTAGAGGAATGCTCTACGATGCGGGAAAACGCATTTTGTGCGACTTCTGATCGAGTCAAAATTTCACAAAAAACCCAAGACTATAGTCTTACCTGTTTTTGCATTTTGGGCAAAATTTTGAGAGACCGTATTTTTATTCAGGAAGGCGCGCAATAAGTAGAGGAATGCTCTACGGTGCGGGAAACCGCATTTTGTGCGACTTCTGATCTAGTCAAAATTTCACAAAAAACCCAAGACTCTTCCTTCGTCTGTTTCACACGCTCGCTCGCCGCGATAGGGCGACTTCTACACAATTATCTCCTTTTGGAGATTCGGCGTTGCCTTCGGCGCCTCTTTCGTGCATGTCGCTTTTCTCGTTTTTTCCGGGCTTTCCCTTCAGCTCGACGCCGGGTTTCTCGTCGACATAGGCACTATTTTGTGACACAATCTCAAGCACGTGTTTTCTCTTCTGTGGTATCCGAGAGCATTGTCTCGTTTCTTTTTCCCTCCTCCTCTGCTTCCCTCCTTCTTGATTCTCTTTTTGGGTCGATGTCAAGCGCGTATGCCTTGTGCTCAACCGGAGGGTTTCTTTATCTCTCACACTCTCTCTCTCTCACACTGGTTTCCGTGAGGGTACCTCGTGGAAGCGTGGGTATGTAGCCTAGTGGTTAAGATGGTCGCCATTGGAAAGTCGGTTCTAGGATTTGAATTCTGCCTAGTGGAGAGAGTTTTGTTTTATTCATTTCTTAATGTTTGAAACCGCGATTGAAGGCTGGGCCGCTGCTACTGACGATCGACGTGAACGCTGTAATGAGCTCACTCATTAAAAGAATCCCTTTGCATGGATCACAAATGGAAGAGCGGCATGCCATTTCGATTGATCCGTTTCTTGAAACGGGAACATCATATGAAGGAGTGCGTGAGCGATGCTCGCTAGCAGTTTTCGGCGCAACAAGTTGGTTTACTGGTGTGGAGAAAGGGGTGATGGTCGTCTGTACCCGAACTATGTATGTCTCACTACACTTATTCTTATATTATATCTTATATTCTCTCCGCCCACTCAATGTTATGCCGTAACGATGACCGCACCAAGCACAGGGCAGGGATAATTCGAGAATTGCAGGAGACGTTTTTCTACTACATTGTTTACGCACTGAGTGATGATGACGGTAATTACCTCGCATGAACGACGCCTCACTCCAAAGCTTATTGCTAATTGCGGGAGGCGCAAATTAGGGCTGGGTCACATCGTTAACGGAGAGACATTCAGTTTTATAGTTAATGCAACCACATATGCTTACTTAAGACCATTACAATCCAATGCAAGACATTCAAAAATATGAAAATTAGGGGTATATTTGCAACAATGTGCAATTGTAAAAAGTGTAAACAGTGAACTGGCACAAACAATGCATACGACATCGGAAACATACAACTCATCAGCGGCATAGAGGGATTTCAGGACAAGTCTACGCGTGGTATCTATGTAACGTCCATCTCGATTGAAAGCTATTGCTTGTATAGTGATCATATGGTCTTGGTCGAGTAATAATGAATCTGCACTGACCCGCGCACTCGTATATCCTGCAAAGGCGATTGCTACGAACGGTGTCAGCATTCGCTAATGCTGTCTGAGACGCCGAATGACCCAGAGAAGCGAAAACATCTTTGGGCACATTTCAAGCCCTATGCACACGAAAACATCATTGAGGCAAGCAAAACGAAACAAGCATGTGTACCAGAGGATCTAGCGTTTCTTGTTTGCCCCACACTTCGACATATGGCTAATGAGGCGATCTTTGCGCGAAAATGATTCAGAGCAGTGGACACATGAGAGATGGCGCTCTCGTGCGTGGATACGTATGTGCCGAACGAGGCTGCTGCTATCGGCAAAAGTTGCAGGGCATTCGGCACATACATAGAGACGCTCCCCTGTGTGGGTGCGCATATGTCTAACGAGGTTGCACTGCCAGTTAAATGAAGTTCCACACACGCTGCACTGAAAGGGGCGCTCGCCCGTGTGGGTGTGAAGGTGCTTAGTCATGTTTCCCTTGTGCTTGGTCGCATAAGAGCACTGTCCGCAGGAATACACTCTGTCTTCCGTGGACACCAGAGAATGGTACGGTAGATGCACCCCTGCCGCCGACAAGGATTCTGCACAGACGCATATGAAGGCAATTGCGACAGCTTGTGACGTATAATACGTGAAGCAAAGTGATGTCAGTGAATGAAGAAGCTTTCCTACATTGTAAAGCACTTGGCAATATTGGCTTGCTACATTACGCGCTTAATGAACTTTTCATCCACCAGCACAATAACACTACTGTGATATATAAGAACACACCCGGCCTTCAGCTTTTTCAGCTACTTCAGTTTTTTTTCGAGTTTCACTTTGTTGAAGTTTACTTAATTGAGTAGTTTTGAATATTTTCATCGAAGAGAATTATCCGCACCCGCAAATTAAAAAAAATGCAAAACTTGATATTTTACACATGCAGTGTATTGAGCCGCATGCACGCATTCTTCCACGCATTCTTCCGGTGCGGACCACACCTTTCATATACACGGAGCTCCTCGAATATAAAAAAAGAATTGCTTGTAGGGTGTGTGCATTTCTTTAAACTTCTCGTCACTTCTGATAGCCCCAGTGGTAAGCCTACAATACACTACGTTGCGCGGATTAAAGTATGCGCATTTCGTCGTTGGGTAGATTTGACGACGGGCCTCCCCGCTGCCACTGTGCTGATAGCCATAGTTTCTCAAATTGTGAGTGGCTTTGCTGGGCATATGGTGTCACTGCAAAGGGCTTAGATTTTATGTTTCGGTGTTGCTCTTCCCCCGTAAGAAGCACGTGACAATATGTAAGAAACGTAAAAGAGAAAAGTTTATGAGAAAAAGAGTTTGATTTAGGAATAGAGGAAGAAAAATTTACAAGCGATAATCCTACAGAACAATGACTGCTCGCAAAAAAGAATCACTCTTTTGTTGACTGGGAGTTTTCACTTGTTGCTACGCCATATTATATGTTACATATCCTTTATATACCCATAAGCTGCTGCCATGAAAGCATAAGGATACCAGCGAATACTAAAAGACACATTCGCCATACTCACCCACCAAATCGCGCCTACCACCGCACAAATGAGCAGACAAAACTGACTATCTATCCGAAGAATCGCAATCACTGCATAAGGTAGCATTAGTGCAGACTTGCATATTGAAGGCTGTGCTGACATGCCAGTGTGAAAGTGTCACATTGATTGTCACAGCCTAGAAAACCTTCACCTTGACGTACCACATGTATTGGGAATAAGGTATTAATTTTCCGATGGCACGAAGAGAACTACCAGACATGTGAACATAAGGTAGAAACCGAGCATAATGGTTATTACGAAAAATGACAGCAACATTTCTGGGAACATGCTGGACGTGCGCTGGTGCGGTATTTCGTGACGACAGATACATATACGAATAGAAATAGGAAAGCGAAGTGGCGCTACTTGCGACATTCTTAAAAAAATTACAGCATATCCACAGAGTGAATGATGATGAGTGGGCGAAGCTCGGGGGTTCATCGTAGATCGTGCCGAGTTCCGGATTAATTTAGTTAACGCGTACGCTACGAATCCTTATGCAAAAGTGAAATTTCCCACCGGCACTTCATTGCAAGTCAAGATCCAGTGCCTATATGTATATATATATACATATATATATATATATATATATGTGGGTGGCCGGTGAACGGTTCTCCAACACGAGAACTCGGTATTTCTCAATCAAGAAACTCGCTAGGAGACGCTGCCTGCGCCAACGTTGTCTCTCGCGGGTGAGGGCGCGTTCTCCTTCCTTGCGAGCTGGTAGTGCGTTCATCTAAGAAAGAGCGTTTCCATAGTCAACGCGTGCCTTTCCCTCTCTCTCTTTCTCTCTCTCTCACAAGACAGCAGATGGAAGAGTGAGAGAGCTCGCGCGGTGGGAGGCACGCGCCGAAGGCGAGCGCGTGCCTCCCGGGAGATACTGCCGGTTACACCTGACGATGACGCAGGACAAGGTTAGACTAAGAGGAGCTTCGCCCCTAAAAAATGTGGTTCATCCCTCTGTCATTGGAATCGGTAAAACACGAAAGTGAATCCCTATCTTCGCACATAAGCGGCAATTTGGCGAATCGAAGGCGGGGAGATGGGTTAAGTACTGTGGACATGTGAAGCCGTTGCATGTACACAACAGCAGCACCTCGACACTCTGCAGGGATTCTCCACAGTTTCAAACAAGCGAAACCTCTCGAACGACTCACACTTCTAGGCGTTATACTGCATTGAACGCGGCAGCGCCCTGCTCAAACTTGCCAGGAACCAGAAGCGTTCGCAAAGAGTTAAACCTTGCAAGCGAAACCTGCAGTACATAGATATTTTTTCGTTTTTTAAGTAGCGAAAAGCATAGATGTGCCGCTGGCGCATCTGATTAATCGGAGTTACTTTTGGTAGCCATGTTTTTCCTAAAGCCGTTACATGAATGCTGCAGTGAGAGAACGTTAAAGAAAGTTGCGCGTTTCAGTAGGCGTTTCCTTACATATGGAACGTCCGCTGTCATATTTGATAGGAACGCGTAGGTTGACGGCCGGAGGCTATCTGCGCTCGTGTGCTCCGCTCCATGTGTTTACGAAGAACATGGCTGCCGACGCGGATTTTGAGCGAAAGGGTGCCGGGAGAGGAGGCAGTTGTCGCTACTTAAAAAAGAAAAAAATAGATCTAGAGACTTTACCGAAACCGAGGCGTTTGTCAGCAGATTGTCTTGTGAACTCACACTTCGCTTTGCGAAAGGCGCATCATTTGCTTGTCGCCTGCCCTTTTTCGTTCCTGGAGTAAATAGCTTTACAACGGAAATGGCTAGATAGATAGATATCCATATATATATATATATATATATATATATATATATATATATATATATATATATATATATATATATATATAGATAGATAGATAGATAGATAGATAGATAGATAGATAGATAAGCTCAGTGTCGCCGATGTTTCGCATTTATAATAGTGCTATGTCTATGCAGTGATTTAGAGCTGGAGAAGCCTGGACCATGGGCAGCACATGATACTGATGTTGAGGTCTTGGAGCCATCGGTATAGAAAGCTGTTGAACGATACTTGTGCTGAAAGGCAAATAAATGTCGCTGCATTACTGCATTTGGACAACTGTTTTTCTTGAGCGGCGTTTAGTCAAAAGTGTGAGGCCGCCGCTCCTAGGGTGCAATAACTTCAGCAGAGTCATTTTCCTGTAGACCTTTAAAGGACATTCTGCAGCAGATTTTATTGCTAACGGAAACTGTCGTGCATCTAAAGGGCGGTTTACGTACAGCTGGCTGATTTGTCGTAGGAGCGCTCAGAAGTGCTTTGCATGGATGTTCTTTCAGGGACATTATCCTGATTGCATAGGCGACTACTAAGTACGTACGAGAATAATCTAGCGCCCATTGACCCGAAGAGCACAGAGACTTTGAACAGGGCTAGTACTGAAGGCACCGAGCGCCGGGCGGATACCTTAGTGGTACACAGGGTTCAGTAGCTAGAGTGCAGTTTATAAGCTGACCGGTAAACTACGCAACCATAGTCTATGCGTGATGATATAACACCTCTAAAAAGCAATAAAACATAATATGTGTCAGCTCCCCAGGATTGATGAGATAACATCTGTAAAGTGCTCGCCATTTTAAAACATTTAAGCTTCAGCTCCTTAACATGCTCAACGAAGGATTAGTTTACAACAAAAAATTACGCCAAGAAGTTTTTTTTTCGCAAAAGCTAGGTTTCTACCTTCAATGTGACACTAGGGTCAGGACACATCCTTAACTGTGTAGGAAAAAAACAGGTGGTATTTTCTGTGTAAAATTTGAATCCTTTTTCCCATGCCCACTTTGCGAGCCGATTGACACCTAGCTGTATCTGGCGTTCGCATATTGACTAGCTGCAAGATATAAAATTAACCTGAAAGTCATCTACGTAACCGGAGTTATGGTGGTAGGAATAACAGAGCAAATAATAGCAGTGTGCAACTGTGCCCCTCTCCCCTCCTGGTAAACCGTTTTCTTTAGTAAAAGTGCACGACAAAACATTGCCTATTCTTGCGTGAAACCTTTGTTTTCGATAGGTACTCTTTCAAAATGTGAAGCAATCTGTCACATAATGTTCAGGAACACAAATCCTGCAGAATTGCATACCTCAAGGCAGTATCATAAGCCTTCTCAAGGTCAATGTTGTTGTTGGTGGTATGTGGGGTTTAACGTCCCAAAACCGGCTATAATTATCAGAGACGTCGTAGTGGAGGTCTCCGGAAATGTCGACCACCTGGGGTTCTTTAACGTGCGCTGACATCACACAGCACACGGGCCTCAACATTGCGCCTCGCCTCCATCGAAATGCAGCCGCCGCAGCCGGGATTCGATCCCGCGACCCTCGGATCAGCAGCCGAGTACCATAGCCACAAGACCACCAGTGGCGGGGCCCTTCTCAAGGTCAAAGGAAACAGAAAGGCAGTATCCTTATACGACAATACGTGAAGCATTTGTACATAAGTACAAATGCTTCACGTATTGTCGCGTGGTCGTGATGCACGCAGCACTCATGATAAAGCACAGAGAACTCAAGCCAATGTCAGGCGAACAGTTTATTGGGCGAACTTGTGCCCAGCAGAACAGAGCCATTGACAATTCACAACAATAGCGGCGTGAACAATCGTCAGTTGACGGAAAGACTGACAAGGGGCGTAATGCTTCGGCTTTTATACACACCTCATAGCGTTCTTGCATTATCTCTGAAATTCCAGAAGTCACTCAAATGTGTGCGTGCAAGGTAAACATGCATGGTAAACACGACCTGCGCTGCGCGTAACAGAAAATGATAACGGCACTCCCGCAAACAACATATGCAACAGCCCTTTTCACAGGAATATGATAATGCATTTCCACTTAAATAAACCAAAACAAGCGTTCGTGTCAGTACATAGGACTCAAGGAAAACAACTGTAATATTCGTGGATGTCACCCTTCGGGAGCACGATTGGAATGAATCTAACGCACCATTATACTTCAGAAACTAGACGAAGCGACAGTAAATCATTTTTTCAAACACCTTAAGTAGGAAGCGAGTCATTGCCATTGGCCTGTAACTCTTGACGGATAAAGGGTCTTTGCCGTGCTTTAGTATTGGAAGGACTATTGCTTCCTTCCAAGCTAATGGTGTACGACCCCTTCTCAATATTCTGTTGTAGAGGGCTGCAAGGAAGTTTCATCAGGAAATTTTTGATTATGTCATATGAAATCATGTCGGAACGGGGAGCTCAGCTATCATAGGTGCCTGGAGCAAGCCTGAGCTCAAGGGGCGTTAGTGGTTGGTTGTAACCATCTCATAACAAATTCTTAGGGTGCAGTGGGGTCCTTTCAGCTGTTCTTTTAGGGTGTGGGAAATTAGCACTATATTTTTCTGGGATTGATCTTCTATTGTATCACATTATTGATTGGCAAGGGGGAACCGATTTCGAAAGTGAAGCTTAAGTTTTTAACTCTATTGCATGCCTTGTGAGCATCCGTATAAGAATTTTGTGGATATTTAACGCATGCAGCTCTCGCTCCTTGCTATACGGCGGACACACCTGCCATTTGACTTGGAGCGCTTAAAATTTATCAAGCGTTCAACGGTGGGGTAATGCAAGACAATACTCCATGCGTTAATTTGGTGTTTATTTTCTTGCAATTTGGGAGTGTTCGTTCCGCCATGGCTTCGCGTTAACTGTGCGGAGTGAGGTAGGAACTTTTGAGCATAGCTGAGGGTATAATCAGATATATAGCTTCCGTACCTTCTGCATCTAGGTGGTCCACGTTTTCTGCACACGATCCTCTAAAGTTTTGCCATCTTGCATTTCGAAGCTTCCATCTCTTAGGACCAGCTGGTCCTTTGGGCCTGTTGTTTCTAGGAGTGTTGGGAAATGATCGCTCCCTTTTGTGTTTTTCATAACTTTCCATTGTATGTAAGGTCGCAGTGATGGCAACCTAATGGCTAAATTTATCCATGAGTATGTCTTGCATCTCGGAATATAATATGTTAGCTCTGATTTTTTAATAGGCAGGTTCCAGATGACAGAAGAAAGTTTTCAATAAGCAGACCTCACGCATCACATCTTGAGTTACCCCATAATGCACTATGAGCATTAAAATCGGCAACTAGTATGTAAGGCTCGACAAGCTGATCAACTAGCGTCTCAAGCTCTATTTTGTCAAATGCTTCACCTGGCGATGTGTAAGTGGAGCAGACGGTGACCTGGCGGTGGTTGAATAAAAGAGCCCAGACAGCCACAACTTCAAGTGCCCTCTGGAGCGATGCATGCTGGCATGCAACTGTCTTTTCGGCAATAATCGCTACGGTTCGTGAACACGATTTGCCGCTACTTCTATCTTTATGGAAAACTCTGTACTGCTTTAGCAAGTTTTTATGGCTTTACTTTAAATGTGTTTCCTGAACACAGAAACGTCTGTGCTGATGGTAATTTAACAGTTCTTTGACATCATCTAGTTTATGAAATAGCCTCTGGGATTCCACTGAATGGTTTGTGCAGCCATACTGAGAGATAACTGTGTGGGTTGTGTTCTGGGGCACGTGGTATGGGGAGTTTAATATATAAAGAAGGGGAGTAAACCGCTCAGTTACCCATCCCTTTTTTGGCGGGACTTGTTCGTCCTTTCTCGAGCGCTCCGAGAAGCGGTGATCTTTTGGCGTCACGGACAGCGACGTTTTTGCATCCAGCTCAATATCCTTCTCCGAGCACTGGAGAGCCGCGAGGCAGGCACTGAGACTCGCGTCTCGGGCTTTGGAATTCGAGTTCAATTTAGTTTCAGGACCTGGAAGCCGAGGTCTGCAGACTTGTCTCGATTATGATGGAGCAGCGCTAGCTGCTGCTATCAGGGGGGTGAGTAAAGTGAGTAATGGAGCACTGTTAGTAATTGCGGTAGGCTGCGAACGAACATCTGACGCTACCCCTCGTTGCGCCAGCTCAGCAGAGTTCGTGTGGCCAAGGTAAGAAAGTCGCCTTCTTGCTTCTTAGAATGTAATGTTCTCGTTGACTTCTAGAGAAATTATTTCTTTCACCCTCTTCCATTTAGAACACACTCCGGAGTAAGCTGGATGGGTTCCATCACAGTTCAGGTAGTGTGGTTCTGAGTCACAAGCATCGGATGCGTGATCATTAGAGCTGCACTTGGCACAGCTCTGCTTTCCTCGACACGTTTGGGATCCATGCCCGTACCTCTGGCTCTTAAAGCACCACTGAAGATTTGGGACGTACGGCCTCATACCAAGCTTCATATACCCTGGCTCCAGTGTGCTAGGGAGTAGGCTAACGCCAAAAGTTAATATAATATGCTGTGTTCAAATTCGCTCGTTGTTTCGGCGAATGAGGACTCCTTCAACTTTGATTACATTTTGATCTTAAAAACCTCCCAACATTCCTTCAGCGAGGTCCATAAACACTTCTTCGGAGATCACCTAACGACTTGTATTCATTGTCGTATGCACTTACGCAGTGATTGCCATGTCACCAATGCATTTTATGACATTCAGTTTCTCATATTGGGGTTGCTCTTTCAGTTCGAGTATGACGTCGCCATTACCTATCTTAGTGGCCTTGTATGCAGCACCTGTTGTGTTACTTAGGCATTGAGCCACGCAGAACGGTATGGTTTCCCTCACTCGTGTTGGATTGGTGGTGGATTACATGGTGCTTCGGGGAGGTGTCACTGTTTTTCAGGAAAAAAATGAAAGATTGCTTCGGAGCGCCCCCGTTTGTGGGGGCGATCAAAAACAAAGACCCTTGTTGAGCCATAAAATAGGCATATCTTCGGCGGTAGCGCCGATCGCCCATCACGGAGCCCAACACGGGACGCGGTAGAACTTATTAACAAGTCGGCATGCCGCTAGTGGTACACCACCACTATAATAGAATATGGTGTACCCAAGGGAGGATAGCCACACAGGGTTAATCCTTGCCTCTCGGAAAAACGGAAGTAAATGGACGAGAGGAGACAGGACCGATGTAAAGTAGGAGAAAAAGAGGAAGACGTGAGAGAAGAGAGAGACGAAAAGGCGACTTCCGTTTTCCCCCGGGTTGGTCAGCCCGGAGGTGCCGTGTGCGTGAAGCCGCGGCCAAAGAGGTGTGTCGCCTCCGCCTAGGGTCTATAAAGGCCAAACACCCGGCATTGGCTCAACCACCAGGATACCCTTTTCCATGTACACAGTTAAGCCACGCAAGGCAACACATGGGAGGGGGTCCCCCCGTTGGCACGGTTCCCTGGTGACACCTGAAATGTAAACCGTTGATTCGCGTTATGCGTACCTGCTTGACAAGCCATGAAAATTCCAGTAAAAGTAGAAAAAGCAGGTAGACGCATTAACTATGGGCCGAGGTAAGGCATTCAATGGTCACGCCTGTTCACAAAACCACGTGGTTGCGGAAGCTTCGCCCTCACCGGTCAGCAACCCTACGCCCCCGTAGATTCCGCTTTCATTGCGAAGATGAACGCGGTTCTTTGGTTGAACTAACGTGTTCCAAAGCTATTGCTATGCTCATAACATTATGGGATTTTCTCAGGTCTCGCCTACCTACACAGCTAATTCTTCTGTTTGCAACGTTACCTATAAAAGTGAGTTGCCATCTAACATAACCCAGCCTCCGGACAGATGCAGGACATGCTGGCTTCAGTTCTCACTGGTCCTGTGTATTCACCTGAATTTTCAATCTCAGGAGCCTGACCAGTCTTATGAAGTTGGTGTGGTTAATTGCACATATATAGAAGTTGACCCTTAGATTCCTCCCCCCCCCCCTTACATGCTCTTTGCTTCCCTCCATTTTTCCTCCCTCCATATATTCTGTTTCAGAAGCCCTGCGCAGCACTGTCGAAGCTACAGGCCTCTTTGGCCAATCCGGAGGGCGCACATATGTTAAGAGTCACCTTCTGTGGCGTGTCATTTGCCAATGGTGGGTGCTGCAGTGGTGGCTGCAACATTGGAAGGAGGCGAAGGAGCATGAAGTGGGGCCACTATTGGCAGTACCGACTCGCAGGTGCCTGTATGAAAATTTGCATATCGTCTCGCTTCAGAAGAATTCTGCGTTCGATGGCCTCGTACCCTTGGCTCTGCTGCATGGAACCACTGAAACAAAGTATAGCATAAGCGGCACGCTCCAGACCAATACTGCGACACAGTGTCCCTTTCAATAACCACTCAGAACTGCGTTTCCGCTCCCGTCCATTTCGCAACCCTCTAAAAGATAATGAAGTACAGGGAATGTCTGTGGTCCAACCCGTGCAGGTTCAGATGCATTGTTGAACTATGCAGCAACACGAAGCATCATCACACATCTAGCGTTCTTTTTCGTCAATGGTTATCTTCCATATCGCAATAAAAGAGAGGGAATATTAGCATCCACCTGTTTTGTAGCATAAGGCCGAGCGTGTCCCTAGGTCCGGCGTTGGTCCCGGCGGGTTCGAACCCCGGGCCAGGACGAATATTTCGGCATAGGAAGCTTGCATTTCTCAGAAATCCATACGGATTTCCCTGTAGATGCAGGGCATGCTGGCTTCAGTTCTCACTGGTCCTGGGTATTCACCAGAATTTTCAATCTCAGGAGCCTGACCAGTCTTATGAAGACGGTGTGGTTAATTGTGCTATAAAACGAATGGATGCTAATTTTCGCTTTCATATATGTTACTCTACCTTGCGTGTTTCCGTAGAACTCATTTACCGCGATAAATGTAAGATAGATCTCTCGAAACGAACAAGAGTTTTTCTGAATGGGGGAAGAGAATGAAAGAGAACTACGCTAATATAACACTGTCTTGCTGGAGACGAAGGCTCGCGGAACTAGGCTCCGCCCGCTTCAGCATTCCGCAGCTCAGCTGCCTTCAACTGTCGTCAAGTCTTTAGCATTAAGCTGTAGCCTTCCTTGCATATGAAGCACTGAAATCTTTCCTCATCGGGGCTCGTATGGCAAGAGTTGCAGCTCCGTGCGCCACGCGTAGACAAGGCCAAATTGGTGGAGCAGGGAGGCCTGACGGTCTGTTGACATTGAAGTAGGTAAATATGTCACTGGTATGCAAAAACTGAGAATTATGCCTGACCAAGGTACACTCCAGCATTACGCACCAATTTGCAAGCACAAAAGTCGACCATTGTGTGGTGCTTGTACTCCCTGTGGGCCATTGTGTGTGTACGGCGGGTGAAAGGAGCGGGAGAGGGAGCATTAAGTTTTGGATTGCCATGCCCCCTCTCTTCCCGCTCTTATATAAACCAAAAGCAGACATGAACCAACATGCAAGCACAAGTTTGCCAACGCTAGCTGTCGTTCTATTAAAACACTGGTGCTCTGAAGAGAGTGAACAGCCGTCATCATGGAGAAGCGAACATGCTATTCTTCAGAGCACCACTGGTTGCACGTTTCAAAAGGGGAGAGTGCTGGATGGACGTTGTGTGCCAAATTGGTTCTCTAGTATAAAATGTTGTGAACAGTGGAGAAAGAATTCACCTTTGTGCTCGCCTGTTTCCTGGTGGCGTTCTCTCATGGCCTCCAAAGATGCACCACACTCTTTGCGCTGTGCTTCTTCATAATGCTGAAGGAGCCGGCGTCTCGAGCTGAGATGGAGGCTTTCCAGTATCTTCCGACGGTTGCTCGAAACATGTGGTGAGGCGTCGGCAATAGGATACTGCATGTTGTTATGCTCTTTGGCATCTCCAGTTTTCCTATACAAGGCGACATATATCACGTTTTGATACCACAGGTCCACCTTATGGAATTACATTTAAAGCAGCTTTCCCTTCAAATAATTTATCTTGTTTTTTATTTTACAAACTATATTGTCTAGTAACGCTGACGTGAACTCGCTAGTTACCAACTGTCTATACAGCCGTAAATAAGCAATGTTCCTGTATATCGGAATTCACACTCATCAGCACTAAATACTCTGCTTTAACTTACCGCAGCAAACGAGCTTTGTAACGTTTGAGGCAACACACTTAAGTACATGCCTGTCCTCCGCGGTAGGTCAAGCGGCACTGCGCAATTTTCTGCGCTAATTCAAAATTTTTCCAAGAATAAATACACGGATGTTTCGGGCCGACTTGCAAAATATACCGGTATGGTAAAGTTTCCTGCCCAAGGCTAGTAGAAGGCACAGCTTATAGCTACGTTGGTTTGTTTAGGGAACGCGGCTTCGAAACTAGATGAACTTTGAAACGCTGTTTGGTCTTCGCAGTGAATGGTGAAAGAGCCCCCCCCCCCCTTCCATCGAAATTGTGCAGAAACGCTGCAGACATAGGATATGTTTTGCCACGAGGCCAAGTAAAGGGTAGTCATCATGATATGCATACACCTAATACTGACTACAAACAATGTACACAGGCTTCCTTCAGCCTAAATGTACGTGGATCAATCTCTACAAATGGATAAGAGGACGCGGGAGGGACAATCTAGCGTCGACACCGACCGGCGCAGTGTCCCATGCATTGTAACAGCAGACACTGAGGGCGAATGCGGCTATTGGACATCATCACGACAGATAAAAGTACCGACACCAAAGGACACAGTCTCAATGTTCCGCAGCTAACTCCCGCTACCCACACATGTGCAATGCACGCACATATCCAGGCAGGGCCAGTCCCGTTCCGCACTAAATCTCTAAGACGTCAGGTAGTCTTTCAAACAAATGAGTACTTATTGCCTTCTGTCGACTAACATCGCCCAGCAATAGCTGCCATTGCAAGAGAAGCCAGCCCTATAAGGACTGATTGATACCTGCAATTATATTTCCCCAAACGACGACATAAATATAAGGGCTGTCGTAATGGAGATCTCCGGAAATGTCGACCAGTGGGGTTTTCGAACGCGCGCTCACATAACTGCACTGCAATATCAATCGGACATTTCAGTGTCTCACAGGAATTTCGAACAGTTAGCTGATTTGTCAAGTGATGAACTGAGTGACCGAGGTAGTTCAGTTATCGGGGCCAGGGAGATCTTCCACTATCATGTTAAAGCCGGATAAGCCGCGGATACATATCCTGAATCTTGAGTTCGAATTATTACGAGAACATAAGCGAAACCTCTTCAGAAAGGTCATATAATATGGCTGCAAGGTCACCTCGAGCACAAAAGCTCCTCAGGAACTACTTTCGGCTCTCATAGCCGATCGCATGCCCGGAGCGCGTCTACTTCGCTGAACGACGAAATTAGGAATCCTAGGCAGAACACTTCTAGCGGCCGTCACACGTATCACACTCCATAGTACAGGAAGCGTTGTACCGGCCCTAGTGCATAGAAAGAATACACACCTACGCCCTATCGCAAAACCAGTGCCACTGGGCGCCAGCCTCCAGTGCGCCATGCCTGATTATGGGCCCAGTGTGACGCAGCATACTGGCACGCTGGCATGCCGCGGGATACTGGGAGGTGCGTGTTACTGCAACGCTAAACCGATTTACAGCAAAAAACGTGGTGCTTCCCTGCCATGCATGGTAAACAAGATATAAATATAAAAGATTGGCAGATCCCACGAGCAGTTGGAATCAAGGAAATGCGAAGCACGCATAAGGAACATAAAATGGATTTGCATTGTTGTCTCGCTATACCGAGTTTGGTACATATGAAGTTAACGAAATGGCCACAAGAGCACCAAGACTGTGGCATGTAAGCCATGCCGCTCATACACGCACGTCATGATTCTACCGTTGTGACTTGTCATTTATGTTCGTCATGCAGTCGTGTTGTGCCATGGCAATTTTGGTATACATCCCTTTAAGGAAACGAGTGGATATAGATCATGCCGCTAATGACATGCATGACACGATTTTCATGTTATGACCTGTCATTTATGATCGTCATGCAGTCATGTTGTGCCAAACAAATTTTCGTATAGGCTCCGTGCAGTCGAGTTTCCCATGGGCGACATCAGCACCAGAATGCACTGCCTGGTGGAGAGAAGCAAAATTGGGCAGACTGTGACAGGGAAATACGCGAACGCGATGCGCGTCTCCAACTCTTAGCAGCAGAGGCAGCCCGTCCCACCTTCTTTCGTTTTTAAATGCGAAGCATTTCTTAGCGAAATTCGGCGACTTTCAGCGTATCTATCTATCTATCTATCTATCTATCTATCTATCTATCTATCTATCTATCTATCTATCTATCTATCTATCTATCTACATATCTATCTATCTATCTATCTATCTATCTATCTATCTATCTATCTACCTATCTATCTACCTATCTATCAACTATCTATCAACTATCTATCTACCTACGATTTTGTGCTCTCCTGGTCGTTTGGCTAATCGGATGTTTACGAAAATTGGTATGCCACATCAGGACAACATGACGAACATAAATGAGAGGCATAACATGAAAATCATGACATACGTGTCATGAGTGGCATGATTTACATGTAACAGTCTTGGTGCTCTCGTGGTCGTTTCGTTAATGGGATGTATACGAAAATTGGTATCTCAGAACATGACTGCATGGCGAACATGACTGACAGGTCACAACGTGAAAATCATGATATACATGTCATGGGCGACATGATTTACATGCCACGCGTTTCATTAACGGGATGTATACGAAAATTGACATGCTACAAGGTGACTGCATCATGCACATAAATGACGTGTCATAACATGAAAATCATGACTTGCATGTCATGAGCGACATGATTTACATGCCACGGTCTTGCTGCTCTCTTGGCAGTTTCGTTAGTGGGATGTGTAGGAAAATTGGTATACAGCAATATGACTGCATGACAAACGTAAACGACAGGTCATAACATGAAAAGTATAACATGCATGTCATGGGTGGCATGATTTACATGCCAGGCGTTTCGTTAATGGGATGTATATCAAAATTGCTATGGCGCAACACGACAGCATGACGAACGTAAATGACAGGTCATAACATTAGAATCATGACACGCGTTTCATGACCGGCATGATTTACATGCCATGGTCCTGGCGCTATACTGCCGTTTCGTAAACGGGATGTATGGGCTCCGTCTGCTGACTAGTGGGCGCTACGTAGGTCTCGTCGGACACCTCAGTCGCGCATGGTGGAAGCCGAGGCGACAGCGAAGCGCGCGTTTCTTCGCTGCTTTCCGGGCGTGCTGCGAACCACACGAACGGTCGCGGCGTCGCCATTTGCAACAGTTTGCCGCAGGTTTAGAACGCGCGTCTCAAAGGAAATAAAACGAAAGAAGGTGGGATGGGCGGTCGCTGCTGCTACGGACATGGAGACGCGCATCGCATTCGCGTATTTCCCTGTCACAGTCTGCCCAATTTTGTTTCCTCTCTCCGCCAGGCAGTGCATTCTGGCGCTGATGGCCACATGGAAATCTCGACTGCACGGAGCCTATACGAAAATTGGTTTGGCACAACATGGCTGCATGACGATCATACATTACAGGTCATAACATGAAAATCGTGATATGCATGTCATTAGCCGCATGATCTACATGCCACTCGTTTCCTTAAAGGGATGTATGCCAAAATTGTTGGGGCACAACACGACTGCATAACGAACGTAAATGACAAGTCATAACGTTAGAATCATGACATGCGTGTATGAGCGGCATGGTTTACATGCCACAGTCTTGGTGCTCTTGTGGCCGTTTCGTTTACTTCATGTGTACCAAACTCGGTATAGCGAGACAACAATGCAAATCCATTTTATGTTCCTTAGGCGTGCTTCGCATTTCCTTGATTCCCACTGCACGTGGGATCTGCCAATTTTATTTCCTTTCAGACGCGCGCTCCAAACCTGCGGAAAACTGTTCCAAAGGTCGACGCCGCGACCGTTCGTGTGGTTCGCAGCACGCCCGGAAAGCAGCCAAGAAACTCGCGCGTCGCTCTCGCCTCGGTTTCCACCATGCGCGACTGAGGGTGTCTTCCAATACTCACGGTAGACGGCTAAATAGACGGCTACGTAACAGCGGCCAACTTAACTCCCCTTCCATTTCTCACGTAGACGGCAAAATAGACAGCTTCGTGAGGACGGCATGCGAAGACAATAACGGTGCAGGCTACTTTGCTGTCCAAACAAGATGGCGACTGCGAGGATTGCTTGAATATCCACGAACCTCGCCGGAGTGGTTGTCTGCTCGCAAATAGGCGCTTTGTCATGCAATTTATGTGAGCTTCATTGAGTTTTTCATAGATTGGAACACGAAATAAGCAAAATTAACGAAAATTGTGAGCGTTTTATTTAGCTTTCTTTTGTCGACGCGAGATGACGCCTCATCGCGCAAACGTCATTAGGGCGCGTTCCATTACTCGGACGACATGGACGCGGAGCGGTCTTTGAAGCTGCCAAGCTAGGTCTGCGGTGCTCTCCAGAATTGGAACACAGCCTGAGCCGTCTGCCGAGAACTACGTAGCGCCCTCTCGTCAGTAGACGGAGCCCATACATCCCACTAACGAAACGGCCAAGATAGCGCCAGGACCATGGCATGTAAATCATGCCGGTCATGACACGCGTGTCATGATTCTAATGTTATGACCTGTCATTTACGTTCGTAATGCTGTCGTGTTGTGCCATAGCCATTTTGGTGTACATCCCATTAATGAAATGCCTGGCATGGAAATCATGCCGCCCATAACATGCATATCATGATTTTCATGTTATGACCTGTCAGTCATGTTCGCCATGCAGTTATGTCGTGGCATACCAATTTTCGGATATATCCCATTAACGAAACGACCAGGAGAGCACCAAGACCATCGCATGTAAATCGTGTCACTCATGACATGCATGTCATTATTTTTGTGTTATGACCTGTCATTTATGTTTGTGACACATCATGTTGTAGCATGCCAATTTGCGTATACGGCCCATTAACGAAACGCATGGCGTGTAAATCATGTCATTCAAGACATGCACGTCATGATTTTCATGCTATGACCTGTGATTTATGTTTGCCATGCAGTCATATCGTGACATGCCAATTTTTGTATACATCCCATTAACGAGACCACCACGGAGAGCACTAAGACCGTGGAATGTAAATCATGTCTCTTATGACATGCATATCATGATTTTCATGTTATGACCTGTCATTTATGTTCGTCATGTACTCATGATCCGGTTAGTGGAATGGCCAGAAGAGCACAAAATCGTAGGCGGCTAGGTAGATAGATAGATACATAGATAGATAGATAGATAGATAGATAGATAGATAGATAGATAGATAGATAGATAGATAGATAGATAGATAGATAGATAGATAGATAGATAGATACGCTCAAACTCGCCGAAGTTCGCTAAGAAATGCTTCGCATTTAAAAAGCGGGGGGAAGCATTATAGCAAAATAGAAAGAAATGCAGAATAAAAGATTCAGCGAGCAGTATTCGAACGCGGCACGTTAGGATTGCCAACTCAACTCGCTGCCACTTCGTCACGCTAGAACTGTGCGTACGCGAACAGGTTAGTCGGCGGTGTGACCTTCCGTCGCACATGATTTGTAGAGGTACATACAAGGCGGGCGAGTTGTTTATGCGCACGTGGACTTCATACCTTTATCAAACGAAAGAGACAAGCCACCGATCACGCATGACATTTCAATAATGGGAATAGTGGCTAGCATATTATACAATTCATATCTAATACTGAAAGAATATAAATAGCCCGACGGGTAGGGACTAGCAGCTATTTCGAACGAGGTCGATAGCCTTTTCTTGCTCTTACGACGAGTCGATATATATGTGGATCTCGTTTTATGTAGACTATAGTGCCACTGGATAACTGAACTTGTACTTCTAGAGGCACTTGCTGTTTTCTTGCTCAAACGGCGATATTTTGGTACAGCCGCAGTGCCAGTGTCTGATATATGCAGGTTCCTCGAAGATCACAACTTTTACAGAGCAGTGGGTAACATATTATCTTCTTTGTTCTCTAAACCATAATGATTTGCAAATGTCATTGCATCTGAGTCAGAAAAGAGTGCGGTAGCAACTTCTTGTGACATATGTGTGCTTTCACGAAGCACGTCGCTTCGATGCTCACCGCTTCATGTGCAAGCACCGGGCAGAAATAATAATCTGTTCACTTTAACCAACGCCAAGGGTGTAGTGAGCAATAATTTTTATTCTTCGAAGTCGCATATCTGTAAGGCTTGGAGCGCCGTTCGCGGGTAGATAAATTCGGCTGGTAAGGTATGCCATGCTTTGCTGGGAATGTACTGCTACTGTCCGGTTGGCACTCAACACTTTTATCAAGCTTAAGTTATTGTATATGAGCTGAGGAAGCTTTCTGACAATTACTTTTAAGTGCATTTAAGGTAGTTGAATGTGCATGTATAGCCAGATGTGCGTTTGCCGTGGCGGGATAGCAATCGGTAATATTCTTTTCTTTTTCTATGCGAGTTAAAACACGCTGAGAACATCATCAAACAAACGTTACAACTTCGCATCGATATAAAATTTTACAGTTGTTTACACCGACTCCTCCAGACATTTAACCGTTAGTACAGCCGAGCTATCACCGGAGTAGTTCATAGACGTGACGTTGCGTGTCTGTGCTAAGTGCGGGGGGAAAGAAACGTAAACATGGAGAGCTCCTAGCGCTTAGTCGCTGCGGAACCCGTACACCGTGAATTGCTGCATATTGTGGCTCGCCACGATGAAGTGCGGCCAATCCGTAATTGTTCGCACATTCCTCACACCTAGCGAAATCAAGTAATACTGGCCCCAGTGCAGAGTGTGCCCCTGTGAAACCAGCGCCTGCATCTGTTCAGCTGCTTCCAGCGTGTTCCTCACTCGTGCCATTGCGCAGCCTCCTTATGTAGAGTGCTTTTCAGTGAGCCTCTCAATGGTACCAGTGGCATGCCAGCTATTCCAGCTTGTCCCAGTACAATGGCAGCGCACACCGGTGCAAGTAGGGCTACCAGCGTGCCAGTGTGTACCGTCCAGTGAAATATCGTTCCCGCGCGTTTCCAGTACTCCCAGTACGGAAGACATACTGGAAATGCACTGGGTGCGCTGGTTTTTGCAATAGGGTGTTCACGAATTTCTAGGTCACGGTAACTGTATGGGCGTGGGACTCCGTATGGTTGAATAGCGTTCGCACTTTTGATGGGTTTAGGAATGTGAGATTTGTGCTGTCGTATTATTCAAGGGGAGTGCAGAACTCTCCATTTGCAACATTATGACCTACACCACCCCATCTTTGTATTGGCATAGGCGGGATCGAGTTCAGCGAACGTCGATACGTTTCAAACATTCTGAATATAATACTGTCACGTGGGAGTGACGCACGCAGCACTCAAGGCGAAGCACGCAGGACTCAAGCGATGTCAGTCGAACTGTTTATTGGGCGAACTTCCGCCCACCAAAACAATGCCAATGACAATGCATAGCAGTAGCGGCATGAACAGTCTTCGACCGATGACTCTTCACGCCAACGACTGTTCACAACAAGCGGCCTAATACGTCGCCTTTTGTACACGCGTCATAACGCGTTCTCGCATTATCTCTGGAATTCGAGAAGTCACTCATATGTACGTGTCAGACACGTCAAGTTTCAAGAATGATCGACAAGGTTCCCGAACTGACATGCAAGATAAACATAGCCTGCGTTGCGCGTAACAGAAAGTGATAACGGCGTTCCCCGCAAACAATGACAGCAAGCGCGCGATTTATCAGAACGTGCTGACGGTGTTCTCTTATTGTTGTTTTGTGGGGTTTTACATCCCAAAACCAGTTCTGATTATGAGAGACGCCGTAGTGGAGGGCTCCGGAAATTTCGACCACCTGGGGTTCTTTAACGTGCACTGACATCGGACAGCACACGGGCCTCAACATTTCGCCTCCGTCGAAATGCAGCCGCCGCGGCCGGGGTTCGATCCCGCGACCCTCGGATCAGCAGCCGAGTACCTTAGCCACTAGACCACCGTGGCGGGGCGACGGTGTTCTCTTAAACAAACGAAAAGAGCTGCAAGTGTCAATACATAGGGTAAGGCGATACGTGAAAACGAAAACATGCGTACCATCGATTTCTACCGCCAGGCTCCTTCAAAACAATTTTGATGGAGCAACGATCCCTAGAGTCCACCGTCTGGGTGTGTTTGGAATGCATATTGAAGAAACAGGCAATGCCGACACCGCCATGCTTTACAGAAAGCGCATGGAGCGCAATTTTAATAGAATAATCAGCACAATCGAACGCAATATACAAGATGGAAACGGATGTCATATTTGTGCACGATTTCATTATAAGCAGAAACACCTATACGAGCCACATTTCGTTTAGTGCATATTAATTTTTTCGGAAATTAGCTGATGTTAATCCTTTGCGCTATTCGTGGCAGCACTAGAGCAAGGTCCAGAAAGAGTGCTCATTCTGAACGCCTCTGGGGCCCTTTGAACAGCATACGCGAAGTCGTGTGCTTTCATTGTTTTAGGACGACCAATGCAGTACTATCTCTATAAGTATTCCAGATTTCGCTGGCAGCTCAGAGTTTCTGTACATCTCAAAGGTCACATTTTCTGCGAATGGCCACATGGCATCGTCATCCAAATTTCGACGGCCATGGCCTTTCTGATCGTCACCTGCCTCTTTCGCTCAATGTTGTAGGTGCCATTGTGATGGTTACTGCGCCTGCGTGGAAACAACAGGGCTACCAATAATTGGATCCTTGGCACGTTTCAGACTAAAGGCTATGATACACCGCTTCAAGTACAGGTTCTGGAACAGTGTGTGGTGTGACTGAAAAGGAGAATTCGAGTGTGCAGTCCCTTCCACACTGAGAACAAAACCGGTCTTCCACATCCAGCTTCCTGGTTTCGCTGATTGCGGCACTTAGCTGGTTGCTTTCACCATTTACCTACCAAAAGGTTTCGGCGAAATCTCTTGGTGAAGTATATGGTTGATGTATTTGAGGGTTAGTATACAACAGCTAGCATATATTGAAATGCTAGGCAGTGTTTTCGCGCAGCCGAAATCTGCCGCACGACGTTTCGTTGAAATGGCAATTTTAACGCGGAGAACGTTCCCTTGAATACAAAAGCATTGCGAACAAAACTGCTTAAAGGGCACCTCCGGCGGCTGTTTTTTTACAATTTTCTGATATCAATATTTTCCAATTGTACTGATATTCCGGTAACTGCCAGAATGGATCAATTTCCTGACAAACGCACCGCTAATTTTAAACACACAGCCGAAAGTCGTGTTGAAAGTGAAACTGAAATAGGTAGACGATTTATGCAGCGTATGCGATCAGGTCATTACCTCCCCGCCATCAGATATATGGGCCATGGGCCAGAAACATGCGGGTGGCGAGGTTATCCGATTATATAGTGAGTTATGCCAGCTTTTTTCTGAACCTGGTAGTGACGATTTGAGCACTGAAGTATCGCCGTTTTCCTTTTGACTGCCTGCTGGCTCTGGTAGGTAGCGTTGAAGGCGATTATGGTAAATTCACAGGGCCCGCATCGGAATGCGTCCAAGCTTCTTAAATTGATTTACAGAAAAAGTAAATGATTTACAGCGACCTTATTGGCTGTAAGTCATTTAATTTTCCCGTAAATCAGCGATACAGGATACTGTAATTATTACAGTCCTCGATACTGTAATTATTAGAGTATCGAGGAGCATATATACTTAATATTGAGATCAGTTAATATTGAGATCAGTGAAGAGTGAAAAATCACCGGAGTTGCTCTTTAAGCCGTTGCAGCTGCCGCACACGCCCGACCAAAGATGTCACCGCGAAGCTCGGCCGCTAAGAACTTCGTTTTAGTAGCGCCAGTGCAATCAATATCAGGGAATCTCGTGTGACACAAAATCAGGGCGCAGCCGAGTGTGCAGAGTTTACAGCCAATTACAGCCTCGCTGAGTTTAAGAACTGCCCAAATATAGCACGCGATATGGTGGATATGACGCATGTGCTTCGCGTGCGTGTAGTTCATGTGATACCAGTTCTTCAAATCACATGATTTGAAGCCGGTATAATCGTAACATGTTGGCACACTTCCATGACATGTCTGGGCCGTAAAGCGCGCAATGCCAGGCCGTCCATGGCATTTGGAACGATTCTACTTCTGCACATCTCGTAAAATGGACCTTATGTACACATCTGCATTGCTATATCTTCAAAGATGTGATGGGACGCATCGCCTGCTTTGCAGATCGAAAGCGATGATACGTGCTGGCAAAATAACAACTGAGCTTTTTTTCGTAGCTGGCCACAAAGCTTTAAGAAAGGCACATGCACTCGAGTCTATTTTAACACAATTGGGCTTGTTATAGAGGAGCGCCCAAGAACTCGCTCACATCAGTTCCGTCCCAAAATCAGGCAGTAAGTTAACGTGTGTAAATCACAACGAAAACTTGCAGAAGAATTCGCGCTCAGGCCGGGAATCGAACCGATCACCACACGTTCGACGACGAAAGGCATCCGGCGACCTGCGAGCTTAGACATTTAAGGACGTGCTCAAAGGTGTACGAACGCTCGTTATATTCTTTCTTATGGGCGTCTCCCCAGCGCGCACGTTCTTCACCGCGGGATCAACTAGGGCGGTAACGCCATCTAGGAGAGCGACAGAAAACCGACCCAAGTATGCCCCCGTTGCCAGGCTGCTTTTTCTAGCATGTCCCTAGAAAATGCCGAGTGTGCCTAGCCTGCATTGGCTCCACAAGCATTAGCGCGACAAGTGCGAGACGTTGCACCCTTCACTGACAGTGCGATTGACGTGCACAAGCGAGACGCATTCAATTAGTGAAGGCGTGCCATAATGCTCAGTTATCAAAATATATGAACAAAAGCAACGATATGATTATCAGGCACGCGCTGATTGGGTGCTCCACAATGATGTTCACTTCTCCAAGATATTCATCGGCGCATGAACTTCACCTCCATTGGGAGGCGGTCTCCGGGACCAGGAATCGACCCCGCCTCTTCGAGCTCAGCAGTGCAACAGCATGCCTGATCAAAGCTTCTACAGCGTGTATTCATGCCTTTGCTTATTTTCGCACGAAAACAAGGGAAGGGGCATTTTCTGTTGAATGAGTGCTCTTCGCGACGGAAAATAGAGTGAAAATATTTACACGAGATTAATAATGCGGTTTAGAGTGCGGGGCACAGCTGTACAGACAGAGTCAGGGAGTCCGCCTGGGTGGAACTTGTTTATTATAAATGCAAGTTCATTTTTTCGAAGGTGTACTTTCGTTCCAGTAAGTGCGTCACCGAATTTCTTGGTGGACCCCGGCATGAAATTCTTTCGTGTAAAAAATTATTCAGTGGACACTAGTGCGTCACATTTTTAATTTACCAAGCTTTTACATACTTTCAGCGAAACTTGTGCGCCGATGTTTCCCGTAGGGCACATCAGTCTCTACACTGAACCTGCTTTTTGTTAATTATGCACTTGTATTGTCCTGTCGACAAATAATCTTATAATATTTATTTATTTAGAACGTACTGCAGTCACTGAAGAGCATGCAGGTGGGGAACAGAAAAACAACGAATTATATAAACTGAAAAATCTAATGAATAATGAAATTTTACAAGGATACGAGAATCCTGCAGGCAGTGTAATCAGACAGTATGTGTTAGTTGTTGTGCGTTTCGCCATGATGAGTTAATTGCTGTGATTAAATATGTACGTTTGCTGTAAATTGCATTATTTTAGGCTCAGTTTGTTTTCAATTGTTTTTGAGCTGTTTTAGTCTAGCGCTAGGCCTATGTTAACCATTCGACTTTGAGCGTGATCACGCGACAGGGCAGGGCCCTATTGTGCTCCTCACTTCAAAGACAGGCGCATGACCTTGCCTAATTTTGCGCTTCAGCGAAACTATATGCGGAGTCGACACGGCTCACCGCCGTGCTGCAGTCAGAGCACTGAGTGGTCAACATCTGGAAAAGCGGCCACCCTATGTATTTTGGGGAGCATTTTACTGCCAGGGAAACCGCGCTTAGGTGCTAAAAGATGTCTAACGAATAACATAATATAATAAACCTCCTTTATTTAGCATCCACATCATTAGTGTGCATAGCAGAGTTAAGAAAATGCTTTGAGCTTACCAAGTAAGGTCCAGGGGAGCGGGCGCATTACTGTCGTAATCTTCACTGCTTGTCCTCGGTGCTATGTCATTATCAGAAGCTGCCAGCGAGACTCCGTCCTGAGGTGGTCGTTCGTCGCGGCGGCTGCATTAACGAGTTAAGAAAAAGAGGAATATTGAACGCCATGAAATTTGGAGGTTTGCACAGTGACATAACGATACGCTTGAGCAGTACCGTAGTGGGGTACTGTTGAATAATTTTTTCTACGTAGTTTTCTGATGTGCACGTAGCTCTTAGCTGTGCAAACGAGAAAAGCGTAGGTGACCAGAAATAGGTGGTAGAGCGAAGAGACGTGCATCCGTGAGGGCGATCTCGTGTGGTCATATCGCTAATATGTCTGGTCAAGAAGTTGTCACTTCATCATTGGACACTCGATAATGTACGTCGAGCGAAGCTTATAGCCTCTGGAAATCATCTCGGAATATTGCCCCTGAGCAATCGCACATCGCACAGCGTCGGTGCAAACTGTGTTGCACCAGGATTTATGACGGCGGATGGCACATCAACAGAGTTTGCATTAGGGCGTCTCAATATCGTTCTCTCCCGCCGCTCGGTACAGGGCCGTCAGCCACAGTGTTCGCCATGCCAGTGTCCACTTCTCGAGAGCGCACGGCTGGAAGGTTTTCATGAGAATATTTTCTTAAAGCTACTGGACTTTGATGCCTGAGCGACTGAGTGCGACGGATATAATTCGACAGAAACACGAACAGGTCAAGAGTTCGCCGTATTAGGTTTCTCCGCAGCGATTCCCACAATGTTAATTATTACCCGATTGAACAAAGAAGAACGAAAGCCAATGAGTGATAAGGTAAATTTATCGGGAGGGGGGGGGGGAGGGATGCCGTCGCCTAGGTATAGCGCAGCGTTTATGAGCGCGTGCACGCGCGAAAGCTCGATGATTGACCATAACCGCAGCCTTCGTCTTGTGGAAAAGGGGGGGGGGGCAAATTTAGCTTTTACCACGACATAGAACTGTTGGTAAATTCGGTGCTTCTCTTTTTATAATCATAGGCAGTAGTTAAAGTATCCATGTATAAGTGATATCGCATCAAGCATAGCCTTGGCACAAATACTGCTACCGCGCTATCTCTAGCGCAGCATTCGTACTAGGCTTGTGCTCAGTATTCGAGTCCCATTAAGCCAACGTAAACATCCGTTTCGACTAACACCGTTATATTTCGTTGAATTCATAGCTACCAAATACTTTAACGCGACGCATCAACCCCCTTTAGAAGACATAATTGATGATATTGCAGCATCAAAGCTTCATAATATGCATAGGGTAAAATCAAGCAGAGTTGCAAGGGTCTACATTGCTGTTCAACTTGGGTACGTTAGCTTACACTGGGTCCTGACGAAATGGGATATTCTGTTCCTAAACCACAATATCTGTTAGATTGTAAATGTAGGTACGCCTACAAAATTATCGAGTTGCAAGCGCAAGATTCTTGTTTTTTCCGCAGTTACAAAATTTTAATGAAATTTGTACTGACATATACAAGGCCGCCTCCGCGGCAGTATTCAGATGTAACGATATTTTGCCGCAAAGATGAATCGCATGCATGCTTCTTTGACATTTGGTACGTGCGTCAGGACCTGCATAAGACAACCAAGAATTGTTATGTGGGGTTTAACGTCCCAAAACCAGCTCTGATTATGAAAGACGCCGTAGTGGAGGGTTCCGATATCTTGACCACCTTGGGTTTTTTAACGTGCACTGACATCGCACAACACACGGGCCTCAACATTTCACGTCCATCAAAATGCAGCCGCCGCATCCGGATTTGATCCCGCGACCCTCGGATTAGCAGCCGAGTACAATAGCCACTACACCACAGTGGCGTGTTAACCGATAATAGGCAACGAAAAAAGAAAGACAATGTTCAGCTAAAAAGCTGTCAGTTGAGTGCGTGGGAGAGTTGCACATTTGGAAAGAATTGCTACAAACAAGATAGAGGAAACGAAAAAGTGTACGTAACATTCTCGGGAACAACATCACACGTGCATGCAAAAGTATGCGGTCTTCATTGCTTTGGAGCCGCAGTGCATAGCTGCAAGTAATCCCAACGTTGCCACTTTTTTTTTAAATTTCGGACGTACAGGTTCCTTCATAAATGCAAACGTCATCGAACCAATCCTAGAGTGGTGCGTGCGCACGGGCTTGCAATATCAAGGCATATTTTCCAATGTGCATTCACGAAGCCAACGTCTTAGCTAGCTTGCTGCTGCGCCAGCACATGTGATAGCTTGTACACTGACATCGCGGACGCGCTCGAAATCGGCGGCACTTACCACACAATCAACATCGGCACCCTGCATGCAGCAACGGGGAAGAACGACATCGATGCATCATTGTTTGGATCACTCCACCGCGCATTGCAAATATGGTTCCCGCGTTGGGTAATGAGAATTGTGACACTTTACCAGTTAAGCTGTGATAGTGGGTGTGAATCGATCATCTTTGGCGTTAAATGTGGCTCTTGGGACCCAATTCGTTGATTATTTATGTAGAGACAAAAAGAAGGGGGCTAACTGAGGTTCGTGCGAACAAAGGCGCCGTCCTGTGGGCCGGCTTTTGCTAAGCACCCCAACGCTCTATGCAAGATGACATGAATGCATGCGTCACGGTGGGAGTACCTTGTAGCACCACGGAAGCCTCGCTTTGTCTGTCTCATCCGTGCCACATCATCTGGCATTTCTGTGCTTATTCTAATGGACAAACGCGTGTACAGCAAAACAGAACGCCGCCAACGAAGAATTCCTGACTACCAGCTGTCTTCCTGCGGGTTAGAGACTTTGTGATAATGCTTCCATAAACCTTCTATAAACCGCCGTTACAACGATTGGAAATTTAGACATTCTGTATAGCTATTGCTGTTGTAAAATGGACAGTCTGTAAAAACGTCACGGTAATATAACAGATATCACTGCACTGCCTCTCTGCACTGCATCTCGCAAACGAAAAGTTTTCGATGTAGTGAAGAATTCGCTTCATAGACTCCAGAAGTACAGTTCCGTGGAACCTGCGTACGTTATTGTGAAAATACCAGCGCATTGCTATTCCTAGTCAACATCCAGGGAGCTCACCAAGTGAGGTCCAGCGGAGTGTCTGAGTCATCGTCAGGAGCTTCAGTGCCCGTGTTGGACTCGTTGTCAGTGTTCTTGAATAATGGGCGTGTGTTGCCGTGGCTGCCCTCTTCGGCCATGTTTGCTGCGGTCCCTTGTGAAAACTGGAGCCTATGTGCAAGTGAAGACCGGGCAAAACTGAACTGCAGTGCGTGCGCAGTTTTTGATAATAAATGACATATGCGTGTACAACGCCCAACGTTAGAATCGCGCCATGCTCACGGCTGACAAGGAAGAGACAGAAGGGCGCGCCGCCATTTGTGTAATGCATGCGTGGTAATGATTAGATCTCAGAGGTACCAAAGCGACGTCACGTGGGAAAATTTGACGGATATCTCTGAATTGCGGTATCATTGCTTCCCTAAGGCTTTCTGCACCATATTCAGAACAGCAGAATGAGGCCTTTTGACGGTGGTGACCCTCATCCTGCTGCGAAGCTGGCTGTTCATTGGTGAAATGTTGCTTGTCGATCCGTAATACGCAGGTCGAATCTGCGTCAGCCGACAGCTGCTTAATGATTTGCGTTGTAAGCTATGCGATGTAATCATATGTGATGTAACAGCATCGCAAGAATTAAGGACGAACGAAGGCACACAACGCTGACTTTCAACAGCCTTTATTTGCGAGACACGGCTCATCTAAATATAGCGAGGCGACGTGCGTAAAAGGGGCGATTGGTAACCTGTGTCAGTAACAAAGGGATGACAATTTACTTATAAGGTGCTGACACAGAGGAAGCGACGCCAAAATATTTAATCACACCCGTCCAAATATGCAATTGCTTTCTGTGATAAGGCAGCTGAAAAGGGAACTATATTTATAGGGGCATTTTTTTCACGAGGTTTTGAAGATCAGTGCTGTGTGTCTCCTTTCATTCTTCCTTGTTGCGTTTCCGTTACAATAGCGAGGATCAGATTTCGTGGGGCAAATCTGTCGCGCGGGCTGCGATAGCCATTTCTGGATTTCACCGCACTCAGAGTGACCCTGATAACAATTGACAGAGATTTATACCCCCAAACAACGTCATGAATACGAGGAGCGCTGTAGACGACTGTTTTGGGAATCTTGGCCAGCCTGCGTTCTTGCGACGTGCACTGGAATCGCACAGTGCAAGTCCTTCTACCATATTTAACCTTGTTGGAATGGCTGCCCTACCGCCAGAGTTCGAACCAACATCTCTTGCATGACCATTCGAACACATAACCACTAGACCACCGCGACAGAGAATATGCAATTTAAAAAGTACCGAGAGGGGGGGGGGGGCGCATCAAAGGGCAGCATTCTTTTTTAATCAAACTCAATTCAGTGAGTGTGCCGCGAAATTTTATAATCCTTGCAAAGATTAACTTAAAGAAAGAAAAGTGGCGCAACACAGGACAAGGACGAGATGAGGGAACGGGTACTTTTCTTTCCTTAAGTATGGACCAACTATCCCAGCAACGAGTTAAATTAGACTGTATTACACACATGATGATATCAGGTGATAGAGAAATGCGCGGAATAAAATCAACCCCTATATATAGCCTTCATAGATTACGAGAAGGCATTTGACTCGGTCGATACCTCAGCAGTCATACAGGCATTGCGGAATCACGGCGTAGACGAGCACTACGTGAGACTACTGGAAGACATCTACAACGGCTCCACAGCCACCATAGTCCTCCATAAGGAGAGCAGCAAGATACCTATAAGTAAGGGTGTAAGACAAGGTGACACAATCTCTCCAATGTTATTCACAGCATGTTTATAAGAAGTATTTAGAACGCTGGATTGGGAACAGGTGGGTGTAAGGGTTAATGGGGAATATCTCAGTAACCTCCGATTTGCTGATGACATTGCCTTGCAGAGTAACTCGGGAGATGAATTAGAAAGCATGATTACTGACCTTAACAGGCAAAGTATAACAGTGGGCCTGAAAATTAATATACAGAAAACTAAAGTAATGTTCAACAGCCTTGGGCGAGTACAGCGATTTCAGATAGCTGGCGAGGCACTGGAAGTAGTAAGTGAATATGTCTACTTAGGCCAGGTAGTGACCCCTGATCCGAATCATGAGGCTGAGGTGATTAGGAGGATTAGAATGGGGTGGAGTGCATTCGGCAAGCATTCTCAGATAATGAATGGTAGCTTACCATTGTCTCTGAAGAGGAAAGTGTATAACAGCTGCATCTTACCGGTACTCACCTACGGGGCAGAAACTTGGAGGCTAACTAAGAGGGTTCAGCTTAAATTGAGGACGACGCAGCGAGCTATGGAACGGAAAATGGCAGGTGTAACCTTAAGGGACAAGAAGAGAGTGGTGTGGGTTAGGGAACAAACGCGTGTTAGGAACATAATAATTGAAATCAAGAAGATGAAATGGGCCTGGGCGGGCCATGCAATGCGAAGACAACAGAACCGTTGGTCATTAATGGTAACAGAGGGGATTCCTAGAGGAGGCAAGCGTACCAGGGGGCGGCAGAAAGTTAGGTGGGCAGATGAGATCAGGAAGTTTGCGGGGATAAATTGGGCACAGTTAGCACAGGACAGGGATAATTGGAGATCCATGGGAGAGGCCCTTGCCCTGCAGTGGGCATAGAGAGGCTGATGATGACACACATGACCGCGCCCGGAGTATTATAGGAACGTAAGAACAGAGGCTTATTATCTTTACAAGGAATGCATCTGCCCATTGCTATGGATATCATTGGTATTTATACAGAGGAAAGTAGAAAGGCAATCTCGCATTCTTATATAAAGCGCCAAATGCTACAAAATTTCGCTTCGGCTTGCCTTGGTATGAGTGAGTACTGGATATGCCTGAAAAAAATCTTTGCAAATCCACTGGTCTCCTAATAACCTAGCACAGCGTTCTAGGTATTTGTACTGATCATAACAGGATTCAGGGCAAGAACACGTCTTAACTCTAGTTACATGATCTGTGGAGGGGTCTCTCCTTGCGCGAAATTTTGCTGCGCTGAAGAAATGTAACCAGCATCATCAATCTAGTGTTCAACTGATTGTCGTAGACTGCCCCGCTTAAACGTGTCGGTGGGCACTGAACCGTGTGAGGCCGAAAACTGAGAGGGCTTTTGACATCTCTTCACACATTGGTACTCTGCATTGTCCTTGATCGCTTGGTTATGGATTCCTCCAAGACAGTTGCGTATATCGGTATCTAAAGGTAGCAGCTTCTGAGTAGCGTTGTTCCTCTGCGGTGTTCGGGATACCTCCAAGATTTTGACGCCTTTCATTGCCTTTGAGTCGTCTACGTGCAATTCTTTTCGTCCATATCGCAATACCACGGCGCACACGAGGCGCCTGCATTTCTGGTTTGTTGCTGTAGCCCGCGGCAAATGGTCACTCTGGCAGGTCCCGCGCGACAAATCAGTCCACACGGGCGCGAACCGTTCGTCGGAGGGGTCTGCCAAGAGCTGCACGTCGGATGGCTTCATTCGACAGTCGAAGCGCTCAATACTCTCACTCGCCAGGTTCTGGATTTCTGCCAGCAGAGTGGGCGTCGGCAGGGTGTCGTCTCGCCCGGTCTTTGTCCGGCACCAGTGCGATGGCCAGCTGAATTGTGCAATCGAGTGCATGGTCCATAGAGATGGTGTTTCTGAACCTGTCTCCTAGAGAACAATTGAAACTGCTGTCTCAGGCAATCGCACGGGATTTCCTTCAAAGCATTGTTTTCTTGTCACCTTTGTTTTATGCCTTCGTCGTGAGCATGTTCCAGTAGCGTATGAACCATAGCATTCAAGAGGCTTCTGCCGCGCATCTTTCCGCATGTCCTACTTCACAAACTCACACTCGTGATCTTATCCCGGCATAATCTTCGAACACGTGCTTTTCCTCTACTAAATCCTCACGAGCTTCGTCCTTCTCCACCAACTCTGCACTCTTGGATCCGTTTTCCGCTACTTGGCTATCCGACCCCTCCGCAAAGCAAGACGCGACTGTGGAAAATGCGTTGTGGGTAGTGTTGCTCCTCTGTGGTTTTCGACATACACCCATCACTTTAGCTCCTTTCATTACCTTGGACTTGTCCACTTGCATTTCCTTTCGTCCATATCACAATACCACTGCGCACTCGAGGCGCCCGCATTTCTGGTGTGAGGAAGGCATTAATGACGTTAATGCTAATTTACTCTATTGGCGCAGCCAATTTTCTGCATACGATGAAAAAATTTTGAGGTTGGTCGCTGTATCCTGTGGCTGTGGGCTTCTGTCATCGAAACCCAGTGCACCGACGCAATGAAACGAAGACCATAAGACATGTAAAATAAACACAAAGCACTTCTTTATCCGAGAGTCATTGCCTCCAATCTCAGCATTCTCTTGCAGGAGACTGCTGAGATCAGAGGCAATCACGCGCGGTTAAAGAAGTGCGGTTAAAGAAGTGCTAGATATATATATATATATATATATATATATATATATATATATATATATATATATATATATATATATATACATACATTCGGTGAAGAAGTTCTGTGGGTCCGGTTCAAAAGTAGATTAGAAACGAATAGCGCACTTGCGAAAATCGCACGTTTATTGTTCAACGTTTCGGCCGTGCCACGGCCGAAACGTTGGACAATAAACGTGCGACAGTTATGTACACGTGACCGTACTACGGGTCGGGGCAGTGCTCCAAGGCAACATACATACAATTTATGACGAAGGCTGTGCTACGGCCGAAACGTTGAACAACAATAATCGTGCGATTGTCGCAACTGCGCAATTCGTTTCTAATCTATATATATATATATATATATATATATATATATATATATATATATATATATATAGATAGATATGTTTGACGAAGAAGGTAAGAAACGTTCGATACACAAATCTTTACTAAAGTTTCGGCAGGTGGGCCTGCCTTCGTCAGAGTAACACAGACTGCTTGCCACGGAGGGCATACATAGAGTCCGCATATCCTGGCGTAACACAAAGCCATCTCATCACTAATATCGTTTCTGGGGAAATATGACTACTTATCGACGCATGCACGTGGCCGTAGGCCGACACACAAATTCAACGCGCCACGTTATACAATTGTGAACTGACACCTTCAAACTTTCATAGATAGCGCATACATAAATACATGACAGCGAAAAGCGCTGACAGTCACTGCTGTAGTGAGTAAATAAACGGAACAGGCATCACGCAAAAGCACATGTCATATCTCGACAATGCGAAAATAAGAAAAAGAAAGAAAGATAAGACAAATAGGTGGGCAAAGATACGTCGGTTCTCGAGAATGTGACAGTCATGTACACGTGACCGTACTACGGGGCTGTGCTTCAAGGCAACATACAAGTCAGAGAGCCCGGGCTCTCGTTCATGCCGTTGGACAGCGTGTTGAATTTATGGATTAAAAATGATTCCCTGAGTTCGCGTTCCCAAGAAACGATATTCGCCAGAGACAATATTCCCCAGAAATTCCCCAGAAACGATATTATTGATGACACCGCTTCGTGATACGCCAGTATATATATGCCCTGCGTGGCAAGCTGTTTGCTACTTTGACGAAGGCGGGCCCACCTCCCGAAATGTTAGTAAAAATTTGTTTCGAACCTCTTCCTCAAACACATATTACACCGGATCCATCGATTTTCATTCGCACATATTTCCCCGCTATGGAAATCCGGCAGACAACGTCGAAACTCGCGACATGGAAGTACCCAAAGTCCGCAATATCTACAGTCGTCTTGGGCGATTCGCAGACAAAATATCTGTGCCAGTACTTTGACCTGCTGCTACAAAGCACGCCAGTATTTGTAACACTCTCGGGCGCTTTGATCAGTGATGTTTCCTCGCTGGTCGACTTTGTCCCCTCATTGGCAAACACTGATCCTTCACGTCGGGAGCAACGACTTAGCGAGAAGTGCCTTGGCAACCTTTCAACGTTATCGCAAGCTTCTAGACTTCATACATGAAGGACTTCCTGAAGTCAGGTGCATTTACGCAACGCTGGTCTTGCCCAGGACTACCAATCGTCGTCGTAGAAACGATAACAGGGCGTTTCTTCATCGCTTTAACCGCGAGGCCAGCCGCTTCAACAGCCTGCTGCGAAGTTTCTGCGGACGTTCGAGGAAGTTGTCCTGTCTGGATCACATGTTGGAATGGCTGCCGCATGGACGAGTACTGGCAGCTGATGGAGTACACCTAAGCTTTGAAGGTGTTGCACTCATGCCTAGTCACATCCGGCAAATTTGTTTCTCGTCCCCAAGCGAAGCAGCCTCGACGAGTTGGCGAGACACCATGAGTTCGCCCAAATAATCTCGAAGGCCTTCTACACAGAACTGCTTCCAGGAACCGTCCAGGACAGCCCAGGTCCACAAGACGCTACCTGATACAAGCCGACGGACGAACAGCCCCCCGGATTTTACCTGTGCTTCCGGCAGTGAGCACGCCAACGGGATCCTGCGCAGCAACGTCCCACTCGCCCAGTCAACAACTACAGCAACTGCAACCCAGCACCCACAGGGTCGTGCTTACGTGCGCCGCAGCAAGGATCGCCACTCCTCTGCTATTACCAAGAAATGTGTGCCAGTGAACTCGGTCGTGTCTACCCCACAAGTACCAGGAAATAGGGCACACTCCCCTAAAAGCTCGAGGTATTTGCTTCGCAACAGGTACTCTGACGCTCTAAGAAGAAAACGGAACTGACTAGAGGGTTCGGTGCTAGATAACTTTGCAGTTGTTGAGTGTTCTAAGGCCTTTCAAGTAGTTAGAAAGTCTGTTGAGAAGCCTGTCCGATATCAGCTACACCTGTCGATGCTAGAAGCATATTTAGCTGCGGCCGTAGCGCCTAGCGGTCTCAGTCTTGCTTTACAGCCGGCAACGTCGGAGCTGTGTAAGGCCAACGCGAAGAAATGGTTGAACACCTTAAAGAGCGCTTCTTTAGAGCTAGTACGTATTGCGATAAACCATTATCAGGTTTCACTGCAATCACTCATTAACCGAGAGCGCCAGCCACTTGAGCAGTTTGTCCTGTCAGCAAAGGAATCGCACTCCCTAAAGTCATATGAGGAAAAGAAACGGATTGAACTCAGCGCACATAAACGCAAAAAGTTGCTCAGTGACGGCGTAACGCCTCTAAACTCGAAAAGACCATCTATGAGCCAGGAAACATTAAGTGCAAGGTCACCTGACAATATTATTAACATTTCCAGGATCACTCTATCACGAGAAGAGATCAGTCTTTTTTCGCGTGGTTTAAGCTTCTGTCCCGCAAGTGGCAGGTAAAATGAATTTCAGGAAATATGAGGCTTCATGAATACTTCTTCGATCAGCGGGCCCGGCCTTACGTTTCCATAGCATTGCACTCAACTAAACGCTGGACACCTGCATCACAACGTGATAAGCAAGTTGACATGTTCATTAAAGTAGGTCCAAAAGGATGTTATCCGTGCTTGCAATGATCGTCATCCCTTTAGAAAGAATTTGTCAACTCTAGAAATGAAATCACTAGCAGACCTTGGTAAGCGCGTTGATATCACCAACGAACCTGCTCACAATGGCGGTGCTATTGCTGTCATGGATACGGCAGACTACATCACTGAAGCTAACAGGCAGCTTGGTAGCACCTCATTTTACAATCGACTCGATGCCGACCTGACTGGTGATTACAAAACTTTATTAGATACCACAATAAGGAAACTGGTTAAAGAGAAGAAAGTAACTGACAGGGCAATTTCTGTGGTACCCCTTAGTCCGGTCGCAGGAAGATTCTACTTACTGCCAAAAATCCATAAGGAAACAACCCTGGCCGCCCAATCGTTTCGGGTATAGGCACTGTAACAGAAAACTTGTCGCATTACGTAGACAGCCTTATTAGCCAGGTGGCCCCAACCTCCCAGTCACTTTTATGGGATACTAATCATTTCTTGTCGGATATAAATAAGCTCACTGTACCGAAGCATTCTCTACTAGTCACGCTCGACGTTGCATCACTTTACACGGACTTACCTCACTTGGACGGGGTAAGGGGTGTGGTTGAGGCTTCTAATAACGGTAGTTTCGATAAGCCCATTGATAGCTTCACTATAGCTAGACTGCTGAATATTATGCTTCAGCACAACAACTTTGAATTTAACGGAGCACACTACGTTCAGGTAAGCGGCACGTCCATGGGGACAAAGATAGGACCAAATTACGCGAACATATTTATGGGGACTCTCAAGAACGATTCTTTCTCCGGCCGCGCATTAAAACCATTTCACTATAAGAGATTCATCGACGACATATTCATAATATGGCCCCATGGGGAAGGGGAACTCTTATCTTTCATTACGGATTTTAATCGTGCTCACCCATCCATATCATTTTCGCACGCATATTCACCTGACAGTATCCAGTTTCTGGATGTCACCGTATGCATTCGTGCCATGAACATGACCACTAAGCTGTACCGCAAGCCGACTGACTGCCAGAGGTACCTACACTTTCAAAGCAGCCATGCAAGACATTGCAAATCCAGCATTCCTTACAGCCAGGCCTTAAGGTTTAAGCGCATATGCTCCGAACCATCTGATTTTGATTCTAACTGTGATCGACTGCACAATGCTCTCCTTGTGGAGAAATATCCGCCGAACTTATTGACGACGCAGTGAATCGCGCCGACACAATACATCACGGAACACTCTTCTGTCCTAAAGGAGAGTTCTCATAAGCACTGAGAGGTCAACCTGGTTGTAACCCACAACGCATCCGTCTCTAATCTTGAGGCTGTTCTCCGAAAACATTACACTATATTTGTGCAGAGCGAGCGCCCTGCGCGAGTGTTTCCGAAGCCACCGCGGGTCGTCTACACGCGAGGAAAAAACCTGCCAGACTTAATAACTTTTTCGAAAATGAATCGTAAGGAAAATGCCCAGGCGGTTGCGTCCCATCCTTGCATGAAACCACGCTGTAAAGTGTGCGCACACATGACCACGACAAACATGGCCACGAGTGCCACTACAAATTTCAGTCTAAAGATCAGGGGCAATTTCACTTGCGACACAGCAAACGTCGTTTATTTGCTAGAATGCTCCATCTGCCATCTTCAGTACATAGGCCAAACCGATGCAGTTTTCAGGTACTGTCTTATTAACCACAAGGCACACGTGCCTGCCCTTCCTAATTTGTGCCCCGCCACGGTGGTCTAGTGGCTATGGTACTCGGCTGCTGATCCGAGGGTCGCGGTATCGAATCCCGGCTGCGGCGGCTGCATTTCAATGGAAGCGAAATGTTGAGGCCCGTGTGCTGTGCGATGTCAGTGCTCGTTAAAGAACCCCAGGTGGTCAAAATTTCCGGATCCCTCCACTACGGCGTCTCTCATAATCAGAGCTGGTTTTGGGATGTTAAACTCCACATAACAACAACCTTCCTAATTTGCCTGTTTCAAGGTATGTCTCTGACACAGGTCACTCATTTAGTAAATTTAAAGCCACAATACTTGAATCAGGGTTCAACTCACATCATGAACGCGAACTCAGGGAATCATTTTTAATCCATAAATTCAACACGCAGTTTAACGGCATGAACGAGAGCCCGGGCTCTCTGACTTGTATGTTGCCTTGAGGCACTGCCCGTAGTAAGGTCACGTGCACATCACTCTCACGTGCTCGAGAACCTACATATCTTTAGCCTGCCTACTTGTTTTATCTTCTTCCTTTTTTCCTTTTTTCACGTTGTTGAAATGGCATGTGCTTTTGCGTGACGCCTGTTCCGTGTATTCACTCACTACAGCAGTGACTGTCAGCGCTTTTCACTGTCATGTATTTATATATGGGCTATCGAGGAAAGATGGAAGGTGTCATTTTACGATTGTATAACGTCGCGCGTCGAAATTGTGTGTCGGCCTACGGTGACGTCCATGCGTCGATAACTATTCATAATTCCGCAGAAACGATATTAGTGATGACACGGCTTTGTGACACGCCAGTATATGCGAACGCTATATATGCCCTGCCTGGCAAGCAGTCTCTGTTACCATGACGAAGGCAGGCCCACCTGCCCAAACGTTAGTAAAAATTTGTGTTTCAAGCGTTTGTTACCCTCTTCCTCAAGCACATATTACACCGGACCCAACGATATATATATATTGTGAGGTACCGCTTTTATTCCAGCCGTGTGCAAGAATTTTGATGTTCTTGCTCGCGAAACTGCATTTCTTTGTGCTGAGCTGTAGGCCAGCCTTTGCGAGACAGACGAGGACTTCTTCCAGCCGTTCGAGGTGTTGTGAAAACGTGGTTGAAAATACGACAATGTCAATATATATATATATATATATATATATATATATATATATATTGACATTGTTGTATTGATATATATATATATATATATATATATATATATATATAAGAAGAGAGAGAGACAGACAGGGCCTTTGCCGCAGGCGGGCTGTTCTATTCTCCGTCGTCTTCCTTCTCGTCGTCCTCCTGCGCTCCAAGCGCGAGCGCCCTAGGCACAGCGAACTCTTTATTATAATACACCACACTCTGCCACGACTGCGACTGTGGTAATGGCCGAAACTTTCGCCGCCAGGTGGCACTGGCTGTGCCGCGCTGAGGGAGTTGCTTCTGAGGAGTGCTAGGCGAAGGATGTGTTTTTCGAGGTCTCCGGAACGACAGCGGCAGATAAGTGTTCTTGAATGCATGGAGTTTGCCTTTACTACTATATGTCGGTAGCATAAACCATATTTGTGGTCATTATTTGATACGGTTTTTCGGGGAGTCAGTAACTTCTGTTTTGTTTTGTTTTTTTTTTGCTTTCTTTTTTCTTTCTCCATGTGGCTGAGGTACACGTACACCCACAGGAGTCTTTTGAAGTGTAGGCTATTCACTGAGTTTTTTGGGTAGGTTTTGGCTTAGAGAAGTGTTTGGAGTACAGAGTGTCTTGTTCATTAGATGGTGTGATTCATGTGCTACGAGCGGGCATGTTCAAAAAGACCGTAAAGTGTTCAGGGTGAACGGCAGCTGTCAAAATCGAGGTTTGTACGGAAGAGAAGGCAGACGAAGCTGACGCGAAATGTAGACAGTGCAAGATCTGGGAAAAAATGGAAAAAAAGATGGCTGCTCAGAGCGAACTTACACACAGAATCGCTGAGCTTAAGAATGCGTTCGCAAAACAGCTTGAGAAAACGAAGGCCATTAGAGAAGGCTTGGGTCAGCAGGGGGGGGGGGGGGGTAGCCAAGGTAGTTAAGGGGAACAAAGAAGCAGGAAACGGCGAGAATAGTACGGCGCATACCTCTAGAGCGGGACACATGCGCAAAGAGCGCGGAGCCCAGCTTCCGAGAAGTAGTTTTGCGCGAGGGAGTGGACAATGCAGCAGCTGTGACACACGCTGAACACCCAGACAGTAGCCAGGTGCAGGTGACTTCAGCTGGAAAATCTCGGCAGGTTATCACAGCCGGAGATTCTAATTTAGTTCGATGCGCAGAGACACACAAACAGAGGGTGAAAGGCGACAAACGACTATTGATAGGGACGTTCCCTGATCATAGGCTGGGGTCAGTCATGAGGCAAGGAAGAGAAAAACTCACATCTGGAGCTCCCGGACGCAACGTCGTGGTAACTACGGCAGGGCTAAACGACGTCATCAACAAAGAGACTTCAAGATTAGTGACGACCTTGGCAAAAGGCATCGACGACATGCGCGCCACCTCCCCGCAGGTGCAGATAGTAGTGAGCACGGTAAAGGAAGTAGCAGTGCCTGACGGCAACCTGAAAAGAGCGGTTGTAGATGCAAACAAAGAGATGTGGCGTGCGAGTCGAGATGAAGGGTTTGGAAATTGTGGAAATAAACAGGGAGGTGCATATGGGGGGAGGGTTCCAAAGATGCACAATTCACTTCGAAAGGAGGCTTCGTCATAAGGTGGGTCGACGGCTTGCAGGACGTGCAGTAGCTTTTCGGGTGGGGGAGGGGGGGGGCATGGGTGCCCTTTGGAGTCCGGGGGAGCAAGGAACAAAGAAACAACCAGGGGAATTTTCGTGCAGGTAGCACTGAGAAAAGCCAGAAAAAAGGCAAAACGAAGAAAAGAGAAGGCGCGCGTAGCAGTTACACAAACATGCAGAGTTGGAGAAAGAAGGCAAAATGGCTATAGGTTGAGCAACAGCTAAACAAAGAAAAGATAGGACTTTATGCAGTTGCAGAAAGACACCTTAGAGGCCCGGAAGAGCCACCACATATTGACAGTTATGTATGTTTAGGAAGGGTGTGACAGGATCATATCAGAAAGCAATGGTGGGGGTGTTGGAATGCTTATTCATAGCATAGCCAAATGCGAGAGAGTAAAACAAGAATGTTCAGAGCACCTCTGGTTTTGGCGCACTGTAGGCGCGATGAAAAAATGGCTAGGTGTAGCCTACATGTGGACGGGAAATAACTGCCAGGAAAAGAATCTGGAGATAAAGAATTGCATAAACACCGATATTAAGGAATTTGGTCATGGGACCGAAATCATCCTCCTAGGGGACATGAATGCCCAAATAGGCGTCCTTGATGGATATACCGACACCAACGGGAGGTTATTGCTCGATCTCCGCGAGCAACATAGTTTTGTGGTAGTTAAAGGGACCCTGAAACGGTTTTGACGATTTTGTGCAAACATGGTGATCCGGTAGAGCGGGTTACTAGGACCATTACAGGACAGATTTTAGCGCTGTGCGTAAAGTGTGTAATTTACAATAAGGTTTTGAACACGCGTATCGCAAAAGGTCGCAGCGGCTCGCCAAAAAGCGTTTTCAAACGCCCCCGTCATTGAGCGATCGAATGGGAGGTCGCTGATTGGCCCCGACCCAAGTGACGTGCACGTAATTCTCAAAACCTAGCTGCGAACAACGTGCTTCTACAACGTACTTCTTCGTTTCAGCCAACGGTATGATCGCGGCATCTGGCGGCGTCACACGAGTCGCCGGCGCTCTATTACAGAGGCTAGCACTGCCGAGGCGGGCGACCTCAGTGAGGATATCGGGGCGCTATGTCACTACGGGAGGCTCGGCAGAGCGGCTGACGCGGGAGGCGCTGTCGTCGCTAGCGCGAATTCCGCAGCAGATCGAGTTGAGGAGGAACAGCAGTGGTAAGGAGGAAGGCGACAGAAATAAGCCCTTAGCTGCCTTAGCGCATTGTGCTTCGCTTTATTTATGGTGTGAATGATTTCGCAATTGTGTTGCCTAATCAGTGACGCAATGTCAAAAAAACGTTTCAGGGACCCTTTAATACGGGGCCCAAGTGTGATGGACAGACGACGTGGTAGGTGTGAAACAGCCAATTGAAAATTTATTATTGTCTTATGACACAAGAATCTATAATAAACTGTGAGAAATTAGAATAGACGAGGACAGGATGAAGAGCTTGGGTAATGTTCATAAATCAATAACATTATAACTGCGATATAAAACCGAAAATAATAACTCAGAATCAAGGTTGGGCAGCTCGTATTCCAATGAGAGGCAAATAACAAACATAGCCGCAAGAGTAGAGGAAAAAGTAGGCAGAATACCAGGCAAGGACTAGGGGTATAGTAAGCTAGTACATGTAATGACGCAAGAAATAAGCAAAAAGAAGAAAACTATTTGCTGGAAAGGAAAGAGAAAGCGAAGAAGATGGTGGAACAAGAAAATCCGGGAAGCGATTCAGACGCGACGTGAAGCATCAAGGGAGCACAGACAGGCAAAAAGGAACAAGCAGCCACAAGTCCAAGTTAATAATAGATGGAAAATATATTTAAAGAAAAATCCGGTGTACAGAAATTGGTCGAGTGAAAATTAAAGGTGAAAGCGAACGCCGGGTGACAGAAATTCATGACAAAAAGAAGGCCGTCCCTAGGATATTTTGGACTCACATAAAAGCGCTAGGTAAAATGTCTGCCACATTGCAAGAACATATTGTTGATGAAAGAGGAAATCAATTGAAAGTGTATGAAGGGCCAAGTCACATCCAGAAAGTAACAGCCGATTCGTTTAAAAAGATCGTCCAAGAGATCTCCACTGTGGATAAAAGTATGACGGAGAGCGATACTAAGGAATAGCTAGACCTTGAGAATTTTAACTGGAAAGAGGCCGAAGGAAAAATTCCGAAGCGCACTGCTCCGGTTTTAGATGGGGTCCCCGTCAGCCTCATTAACGAAGTAGGACAGAGCGCTAAAAAAGCACTATTGAAAGCCACAGAAAAATTCTTACATGAAAGCCAGATACTAGACAGCTGGCGCAAAATTACAATGAACTTAATCTATAAAGGCAAGGCGGAAAAGAATCACATTCGCTCGTATAGACCACTAACCATTACATCGGTATTATACAGGTTGGCTATGAAAACAGTAAAATTAAGAATAGAAGCGTGGGCAGAACGTTACAATAATTTTGCGAGAACTTCGGAATGGATTTCGAGTAGACAGGCGATTAGACGATAACCTATTCGTTCTTACTCAGTGTATAGAAATATCTAAAATAGAAAGCAGGCTCTTGCATGTGGCTTTTGTAGACATCACTGGGGCATATGACAATGTTCATCTGGAAATATTGTAGGAAATATTGGAAGCAATGGGCATAGCCGACGATTGTGTACAGCTTTTGAGGGAGATATATTAAGAAAATACAGCGTGCATAGAATGGGAAGGAATCCGTAACATAGAGAATGTTGATATTAGCAAGGGGCTGAGGCAGGGATGTCCTTTGTCGCCGCTGTTATTCATGCTGTACATGGTTAGTATAGAAGAAGCGCTAGGAGATAGCAACATTGGTTTTAATCTGTCACACAAACAGGGCGACGTGATGATTCAGCAGATGCTTCGAGGTTTATTTCATGCTGACGATATTGTCTTATTCACGGAGAGCCGCGATGATATACAATGGCTGGTGAATATATGCGGAAAGGAAGGCGATGCTCTAGGACTAGGATTTAGTGTAACAAAATGTGGATTGATGGTATTCAGTGGACCCATCGATCAGGCAGTGTACGTACAGGGCCAAGATATACCGAGAGTGAGCGAATAGAAGCACCTTGGGGTATGGGTAAATGAGGGTGAAAGATACATGGATGTACACGAAAAAGCCTTGGCAGCAAAGGGACAGAGCCGCTGCAATAAGGAAGCACAGAGCGTTATGGGGATACAATAGGTACGAGGTGCTTAGGGGTCTGTAAAAAGGGGTAATGGTACCGGGGCTTACATTTGGGAACTGTGTTGTGCATGAGGCTAGAGGTATAATAAGAAATGGATATGAATCAAAGAATTGTGGGACGCCTCGCATTGGGTGCTCACGGGAAAACGACAAATGAGGCTGTAAATGGCCATATGGGATGGGCGAGTTTTCAGACAAGGGAAGCCCAGAGGAAAATAAGGTTTGGAGAGAGTCTAAGGAATATGGAAGAGAATAGGTGGGCAGTGAAGGTGGTCCGTTTTTTATATAGAAAACGCGCTGACACGCAGTGGAGGACAAGAACTAGGACGCTCACCATTAAATATATGGCTCTAAGAGAACTGACAAAAAAGAGCGTAAAGGGAAAAGCCAGGGCGGCGGAGAAGATTTACTGGATGGCAGCGATGGAAAAAACCTACCCTGAATAACTACTGAAAAGACAAAAATGAAATAAAGATAGAGGCATTTTATAATAATTCAAGAAGAAGTGCTTCACTGTTTCAAGCGAGATCGGGCTGCCTTACAACGCGTAGTTACAAAGCGATATTAAGCAAAGAAGAAGCAAACTGCACATGCTGTGAGGAAGATACGGAAACGACGGAGCATGTTCTGAATGAATGCGGAAATATCCACCCAGGTGTACGTTTCGGCTCTACCCTACGTGAAGCCTTGGGGTTTTTGGACAACAACGGCAAGGTCAAGATACCCGCGATTGAAATAACTGACGGTTAGAATACTGATGGCAGAAAAGTAGAGAGAACGGACAAAAATAATTATAGGGAAAATAAGGACCTTCTGCCATAAGGGGCAGAGAACTGGGCAATGAATTAAGGTTTTGGCTATAGTATGATCCATTTAATTGAAGTAGGTTTAAAAGGCATGAAGAGAGCCTAAAGAGAGAGGGAAAAAAGAAAAGTTCTTAAAATTTTTTACGAGCCTGGTGGCGCACATGTCACCGCCCCATTACAAAGGTGACGCTCACAGCATGCATCCAATGGTGATCTGAACCTCGCCATTACTTGACTTTGCAAACTGCGAAAAAGTCCTCTGGGGGCTTGCACTGGTTGTACCACAGAGGTTGGCGCGGGACTCCACTTCGCAAAGCTGCTGAAGACTCCTCTGGTGGGCGGCACTGGCTGTGCAATGGTGGCCGTCGCAGGAACGGGCCATCATGCATCTTGGTTTTCTTAGCTGTCCCGAACACCTCCGGTTGGCGGCATTGGCTTCGCCGGGATGGTCGTCGAGTGATTTGGCCCGCTGAGACTTCGCTTGAAGACTTAGCGATGACACCACTGATGAACGGTACTAGCTCTGTCGCCCCGGTTTAGGGTCATGGCCACATGGCGACTTGACATGGCGAGCAGCTAGGCATGTTTCTGGCAAACCGTATTGCAGGTGCCATTGTATTTGCATTGTTTTCTTCATGGTACTCTTCCATGGCAGACGTAAAGCTGGCATAGGTGGAGGATCTCCAGCCTTAACTGCCATGTGTCGTGGTAAGCGAGTTCGATTGCACTGAATTGCACGACCTTTGGGGTGGCTTCCGGATGCCCGCTACGAATAGCCGAGCTTCCATATCTGTAGGTGCCGCTGTCAGTTCGAAAGCGTTATCGCTGGCGGGTCGTCAGTGGAGCTCGAACTGGCGGACATGTCACGTGCAACAGGCCCTTCCTGGCATTCTTGGCTTACCACTACAGGAACAACACGAGGCTTAGTTTGTACGAGCTTGCCATTCATGAAATTGACATTAAAGCACTTGGCATTGTTAAGCGACGTGTTGTCCAGCAAAAGGAGCACACTCGCGCAGACGTTGATTGAGGGCGGTGAAGTCGGTGCTCCCGCTGCTAGTTCCGACTCCTCAAGGGAGACTGTAATGGTTACACCCCGACGAACGTCCTCTTTTTCGAGCAGTGACGAGTCCAGTAGGACTGCATACCGCGAGTCAGTATCTCCAGACGATGACAGGCATAAGGAAACTGGCTCCATCGGCTGTGCCGATAAGAAGCTCTCGGACACTGGCGGTGTTGTTGCAGTTGCAGTTAGCGAAGCAGAAGTCGAGACGTGCACACGCGCACGTGGACAGCCGGCTGGCCTCCGTACCAGGGCAGTCCACGATACGTTCTGTCGAAGGTCTGCTGGGCGCAACAGCAGAGTCGTCGTGTGCTGCCTGGCCGTCTGTTGTCGAGATAACTGTCATGGTGGCACGGGTGGGGAAGCGGGCCAAAGGCGGCAATAAACTCAGCACTCCACTGCTGCCAGGATTGCTGCCATATGCCTTGGTATCGATCCCAGGCCAGGGCAACTTCTCCTATGAGGCTTAGGGCCACCTGCCATTTTTGTTGGAGCGACCACACATAAAAAGTTCCGCGACAGTTAACTTCATTGATCCAGTGAATGGCATCATCTTTGACTACACAGAACTCCGCAATTGCACATGGATTCGGTGGCGGTGATGCCGCGCCTGACAGTCCGCATGTTACCGTGGAGAAGAGCTTGAGTTCCGTTGTGCCCCGCCACGGTGGTCTAGTGGCTAAGGTACTCGGCTGCTGATCCGAGGGTCGCGGGATCAAATCCCGGCTGCGGCGGCTGCATTTCGATGGAGGCGAAATGTTGAGGCCCGTGTGCTGTGCGATGTCAGTGCACGCTAAAGAACCCCAGGTGGTCGAAATTTCCGGAGCCCTCCACTACGGCGTCTCTCATAATCAGAACTGGTTTTGGGACGTTAAACCCCACAAATCAATCAATCAGTTCCGTTGTCATGCGAGCAACGGCGTGGCTCGCATGACATCGTTGAGGTGGCTGACCAAGGCGCTCGTGGAGCGACGGTCGGCGGCCACGGAGAATACGGGGCCAGTTGTCCTCACGCCGGCGGGATCCATGTCCGAGGATGGTTCGACAGCGTCCCTGCGAGGCTCGTGTCCCGACGTAGTCCTGGGCGAGGGGTTGTGCCCATGGGAAGCGTGAACGGCATGCCGTGGAAACAGGAGCCCGTGCGTGGTCGTGGATCGATGCGATGGCGCGACGCCGGTGGAGTGCTGACCTTGGGGCGCCAAGAAGGCCTGGACAACGTCCCCGTGTTGTCCCATAGGTGCTTCCGGCGGTCGAATAGTTGCGGGCGTCATAATCACGGAAGCGTGGGCAGTGTTCATTGAGTGGTATGTCCGCAGCGCTGATGACCCTCGAGGCCGGCCTAACGATTTGTCGTTCGTCGACTGCGCCATTGTAGTGACGAGAGAAAGACGGACATGGCGCCTTTGCCGCAGGCCGGCTATTCTATACTCCGTCGTCTTCTTGCTTCTCGTCATCCTCCTGCGCTCCTAGTGCGAGTGCCCTGGCACGGCCATCTTTTCGCTGTAATATATATATATATATATATATATATATATATATATATATATATATATATATATATATATATATATATGGCCCTAGATGCGTGGCGCTGAACGGACGCACTGATGGACGAGGTGTGGAACAGGAGGTTATAAATGACATTTTGTTAGTGTAAGGTATAATCAGCGGGGCAGAGATGGCCGTAAAGAGCTTGGTGACACGATAGCGCCACACTGATTCTGGTGGCATTTCGTAATATCCTTCCGAACTACCTAGTTTTCGCTTCCCTTGAAGGCATAAGTGCAATGCACAGTGCATTAGCAGGCGCTCTGCCTCAAGCATGCAGTTTACTAAGGTATTTTTCTAGAAAATCATATGCCCTGAATTAGCAAAGGCAGCCCGCTGGAGCTCCCCACCGCTAATGAAAGATTCGACATAGGCACAAGGGCTCAGTCTGGGGCTGTTGTTGAACAAAAATTGTTGCGATATATTATTATCAATATGCCTTTATTGCAAATAGTTTTCAGGTACCGCATAAGTTGCGTCTCAATTGCATGCCAATGGCATTCTCGGGCATGACGTGGAAAATTTAGAGACATGACTACAGGGGTATTTCCGTAGAAGTTTGACAATCTGATTGGTATCTGGTATTTGACAAGCACCTGAATCTAAGCGCACTAAACCTCTCTCTTTAATGTAATCCCTGTCGAAATGTGACCGTAGTTAACAGGAATCGAGCGCGCGATGTGAGATGCACGCTGCTCATGAAATACTGTCAACGTTTCTTAAATGCGCCAAGATATATTTCACAATTCAAAAGAAACGCACTGCTACCACCGAAGGTAACCAGGCAAGTGGTAAAGGATGTAGGGCTTGAATCAGTCTCCATGATGCAAAGCAAGCACGCTCGTAGTCCTCAGGGATAGGCTATGCTGATGCGCCTTTAGTGTGTGCTAAGTGATCTTATGGCAAAGCTATAAAGAATACATATGTCTTACATTCGCTAAACAGGCTATTTGTTCAAATTTCCTTGGCCGTGCTGGCACATTCTAACCAACTAGGCTCATGATGCGCACATTGGCGCACAGTACCCTTACCGTATGCTTCAGAAAGAGACATCTGGGCTTCAATGTGCAGAACAGTGCTGGCGAGAACCCTGGCAAGCCAACGTTACCCACACAATTATCTAATTAAGAAAGTCGGGGCTCTTTGATATATATTCATCTTAGTTGCAACGACAATAGCACGGACGCTTAACAAAGAAGGAAAATAAAAGGGAACAAACGAAAGACCCTTCGTGTGTCCCGATGCTGTATTTTTTGCCTCTGTCCGCATGAGCACGAAGCAACCAAGATGAAAAACTGTACTCAATAAGGTAGGACATTGTGGCCACTTGCCACAGTTGGCTAAAGGCCGAGCAGTCGCCACCACCACTGACTGATTCTTTCCTTTGCATTGCATCAAGTCGCACAATATGTTGGATCTTGTGGATTTTTTCAGATATCAGCAGCCGTGGCGACAGTGGCACACCCCATCGTTCCAGTCGCTACATTCCTCTCGTTATTCCTATTCTTCTTTGTTGTCACATGTGCCTTTTTCCTCTTCTAAATCGTCGTCATCTCCTCTGTCTTCGATTTTCGGACCCCCTCCCCATCCCTCCACGGCAACGCCGATAATAGTAGAGTCAGCAATTGGAAAACATATGATCTCCTGAAACACCTATCCCACCATGTAAGGGCTGTGGCGCAGACTGCTACACAAGCGACCAAGCGATGGGTGTGAGCCGGGGTTTTAGTGGTAGAGCTCTTTTGAGATGGGTTCAAGTTCGCACAGGCACGGAGATTTGAAGTGACGCTTTTATTTACAGACTTCTGAAGCTGGTGGGGTAATGATGCTCCAAAAAAAGAAAAAGATAATCCCATGCCTACTGCAGAGTACTAAGCACAGTGGTGGCTTGGAATAGATATCTCTATTGGGAAAACCCAGCTCCACTGGGCGCCAGCATCCAGCGCCATGCTTGATTATGTGCCCCATGTGACGCTGCATACTGGCACGCTGGCTTGCAATTGGATACTGGAGGGTTACTGGCACGCAAAACCGCTTTAGAACGAAAGACGTAGCGCTTCGCTGCCATATATGCTGAATAATATATAAATATAAAAAAGCGAGAGGACGCATTATAAGAAGAAATGGTGTTTAGAAAAAAAATCTTCCGATGGAGAGGAACGCGGCACCTCGGTATTGGAGCACGCCAGAACGTGGATATCTCTCCGAGAACAGGTTAGTCAGGGGCATGACCTACCCTCAGACTTGTCGCTTTCAGCAACAGACGAAAAACAGACGAGCTTTTTATGCGCAGTTGACCCTCACCCGTTTAACAGGCGAATGAAATAAGCTGCCGATCACGCATGATATTCCAATAATGGCGACAACAGCTAGTTTATTCTACGATTCATCTCTAATACTGAAAAAGTATACATATACCGGCAGGCAGGGACTAGAGGCCGTTTCGGCTGAGCTCGATAGCCTTTTCCTGCTCTTACGAATAGTCGACATATATGTAGATGCGTTTTATGTGGAGTATGATACCTCTCGATAATTAAACCGGTACTTCAAGACGTACTAAGCAGTTCTCTCGCTCAAACCGCAATATTTTAAGACAGCGGCATTAGCACTGCCTAACATATGCAGGTAGTTCGAAACGTACAAATGTTGATCACTCCGAAAAATGCAAGCTCAGTGCAGTGGGAAACATCTCTTCTTTTTTCAGTAAACCGTACTGATCGACAAATTTGTGTTTTGTGTGACTGCATCTGAGTCAGAAAATAGTGCAGTAGCAACTTTGAGTGACATATACGTACTTGCTTAAAGCACGTCGCTTCGATGCTTACCGCTTCATCTTGAACCACCACGCAGAAATAAAAATCATCTCTTCAGGTTAAGCGATGCCAAGGCTCTCGTGAGCAATGAGTTTGGTTCGTTGGCGTTGCATGTCCTTAAGGCTTTGAGTGCCATTCGCACGCAAAGGGACTCGGCCAGTACGCTAAGCCCAAGCTTCACTGGGATCATACTGGGACAGACCGATCGTGACTCGGCGGTTTGAGACAGGCAGACAGACAGACAGACAGACAGACAGACAAAGAATTTTAATGAGGTCCTGAGAAGTGCTGCCCTTAGAGCACCACTGCGGGCCGCTTCCACTTGGGGACAGGGAGGCCAGCTTCACCGCCGCATCGTGGGCTCTCTCGACACGGAGTTGTGGAACAAGCTCGGAACTCTTGATGGCAGAATTACACTCCTCTTCGGTGACTTGCTTGGGCCCATGTAACGAGGGGCACGCACCGTCAGAGCATGTGTTCCAAAGTGCAAACGGACCCGCAGCCCGGGCAAGTAGACTCGAAGGCATCCGGAGAAATAATGTTGAGTAGAGCTAAACTAGGATATGACACAGTTAAAGCATTCGGACTATGATTGCCTGAGGCCAGGGAAGTTTACCGTGAGGGGGCGGAAAATCCGCCGGCACATTTGATAGTGTTTTGTGACTTCATTAAACGTGAATAAAATGTTTTTAAGTTCGCTCCACCCTTCCTGAAGACCTGCGTCCATCCCAGCGTGGAAGGTTAGAGCACGCGCCTGAGAATGAGATGTTTGATAAAGCCAAATCTATTGCATATTAGCTCAAGAAGCCTTTTCATATGACTACCATTTGGCGCATCTAAAGTAGGTCCAGCTCTCGCCAGAGGTGCATTTGCCGCGTCGTGATACCAATCGGTGTTTTTTTTTCCTCTTAATTTTTCTGCTTGACTATGGAGGCATTGAAGGCGTCATTGAATAGCGCGGCGATGTAAAATTTTAATGTTTTTTGCAACTAATCCTTCGGACAAGTGAACACTACAGCAGAACCATCACCGGAGTGGTTCACAGACATGACTTTGCGTGTTTAAGCTAAGTGCGAGGAAAATGCACAAATGTAAAGATTCACAGCTGCTGGCGCTTAGTGCGCGCGGAAGCTGTACGCTGCCAAATGCTGCATGCTGTAGCTCACAGTGATGAAGTGTGGCCACCCCGTAAATATTTCCAGAGTTCTTATACCTAGCAAAATCAACTAATACTGGTCCCAGTACAGAGCGCGCGCCTGTTAAACCTGTTAAAAGAGCGTCTCTTGAGCTGCTTCCAGTGTGTCTTGCTCTCGTGCCAGTGCGCAGCCTCCCAGTGTACAGCACTCTCCAGCGAGCTTCTCTCTGCTACCAGTGACATTCCAGCTATGCCAGCTTGTCCCACTACAGTGCCAGCGCACACGAGCGTACACCAGTGGAAGCCAGCACTGCCAGCGTCCCAATGTGTACCGCCCAGTCAAATATCGTTGTTACTAGGGTCGTTCCAGTTCTCCCAGTACGGAAAACGTACTGCATCCGCTGGTTTTTGCAATGGGGATGGCTGCCCACTCTCTCATTCTTCATTTTTTTCGGGTCTCGCCGTCTATATTTCACGTCCTCCTTTCCTCAGGCGCTGTTGAGAATGGTTATTAACAAACTGGCCCAACATTTCGGCTTGACCAGCCTGGATCCATTCTTACTTCCCTTGCCTTTTTTCTTCCTTTTCATGTGTCCAATTTTCCTGTTTCCGCTTTTTTCGTCTTCATGCGCTTGCTCGTTTTCTTTCCTGTCTGTGACGTCAATTTCCTGTCTGTCACAGCCGCCAGGTATTCTCGGCCGCCCTCGTGTCCAACCAGATGAGATACGGCATGGGAATGTGCGGAGCGAGGTTCGGCGTCCTTTGGAAGGAGGGAAAAATCCACTTATTGCGTCCCGAGGAAAAGCTTGGACTTGCGGGCCGTTTTATCGCCAACGCCTCTGGACGCCGCCGGCACCGCCGAAGAAACGCAGCTGCCGGGCCGGGGCCCCCCGTAGCGGGGCGGCGCGCTTTGTCCAACTTAAGATGCCGTCAGGCGGAAGGGAGAAGATGATTCTGGCCCGATTTGGCTGCCACGGCAGTTGATGTCTTGACCAGCGAGAGAGCAGTCAGCGGTGTCGCGGGTCTCGTGTAGTCGTCGGTCATGGAGCAGCCGAAGTGACGAAAACAGTCGTGCACAACATCTGGCCCTCTCTTCGTCTACCGAAGCCGATGAGACGCCAGCGACACCCGTCAACTCCTCTAAGAGTCACGACCATAATTGTTGGACATTTTCGTAGGGCATGAATATTTTCATTTAATGTTCTTTTAAAAGCGAAGCATTTCTTAGCGAACTTCGGCGAGTTTGAGCGTATCTATCTATCTATCTATCTATCTATCTATCTATCTATCTATCTATCTATCTATCTATCTATCTATCTATCTATCTATCTATCTATCTATCTATCTATCTATCTATCTATCTATCTAGCCGCCTACGATTTCGTGCTCTCCTGGCCGTTTCGCTAATCGGATGTTTACCAAAATTGGTATGCCACATCATGACTACATGACAAACATATATGACAGGTCATAACATGAAAATCATGATATGCATGTCATGAGCGGCATGATTTACATGCCACGGTCTTAGGGCTCTCCTGGCCGTTTCGCTAATGGGATGTATGCGAAAATTGGTATGGCACAACATGACTGCCTCACGAACATAAATGGCAGATCATAACATGAACATCATGGCATGCATGTCATGAGTGGCATGATTTACATGCCACGGTCTTAGCGCTCTCCTAGCCGTTTCGCTAATGGGATGTATGCGAAAATTGGTATTGCACAACATGACTGCCTGACGAAAATAAATGGCAGGTCATGACATTAGAATCATGACACGCGTGTCATGACCGGCATGATTTACATGCCATGGTCCTGGCGCTATACTGCCGTTTCGTTAATGGGATGTATGGGCTCCGTCTACTGACCAGAGGGCGTTACGTAGCTCTCGTCGGTCGGCTCAGTCGCGCACGGTGGAAACTGAGGCGACAGCGACGCGCGCGTTTCTTCGCTGCTTTCTGGGAGTGCTGCGAACCACACGAACGCTCGCGGCGTCGCCCTTTGGAAAACACTGCCGCAGGTTTGGAGCGCTCGTCTCAAGGGAAATAAAGCGAAAGGTGGGACTGGCGGTCGCTACTGCTATAGAGTTGGAGACGCGCATCGCGTTCGCGTATTTCCCTGTCACACACTGCCCAATTCTGCTTCTTCTCTCCGCCAGGCAGTACATTCTGGCGCTGATGTCGCACATGGAAAACTCGACTGCACGGAGCCTATACGAAAATTGGTTTGGCACAACATCACTGCATGACGATCATGAATGAGAGGTGATAACATGAAAATCGTGTTTATATTTGTATTGATGCCCTGTCGCATGTATTTCCTCCGAGTTCCTGTCGCGCATGTTCCTGTAGTCTGAGTTCATTTCTTTTTGTAAGTGCCTATTGCCTTGCTCGTGATTAAATGCTTTTGCTTTTGTTTCTAAGCACCTATCCGTGTTTGTCTGAGAGTGCGTCAGTCAGGACCAACACCACCACACGTGCCACCCGCACAGGTCGGCCGGCGAACATAAAACAATGTGTACCGCTTCGAGGCTTTTAGGGCGTCGCAGGCCTAAGCGTAAGTGGAAGCCTGCGAGTCTGCCGACTCGTCGCTACTGAACGGCGGGCCTGAGCGAAGTGTGTGACACCGTCTGTGACTTCGATTTAGGTCTAATAAGTGTTGTATGCTTGAAGTTTAGGATTCACGGCAGCCTTTGCAAGTTTCCTTTTTAAAAAGGAGTTTCCGAAAAGCTGAAGTGCAAATTGACGAAATGTGTGCCCGTTACATCACGTCACCTGAAATAGTAGTTCATAAATGCTTATATTGCGTAACTGATCGAATGATAGAGCCATGAATATTGTAGGTAAGTACACTAGGATTTGTTTTTGGCGTTATATTTATCAGCACTGTTTTATCAATGTTTCATTCCATGTCCCATGCTGCGCACCGGTATTCGATGTGTCGAAGAGTTTGCTGTAAAAGGTTGTGGCCTTCAGAGCAGGTTATTCCTTGAAATACAACACAGTCATCTGCGAAGAGTTTAGTAGACACTGAGTCAGGGATTGTTTTCACTAAGTCCATTTACATATATAAACAGTAATAGTGGGCCCAGCACGCTTCCCTGTGACATATCAGAAGTAGCATTGAGGTGTTAGAAGATAAACGTGTAGGTTGGGTTAGTAGCTGTGTCAATGAAAAAACTGAGCACGAGTCTTGGAATTCTTTAGCTTGTGTTGAAAAGGGAGCGAGTGAAGGCGATTGATCTTTGCAGGATATGTTTGGTAAATTAAAGTCGCCCAGGAGTAGGATGGGAGATGAGGGAAAACGCGTGCGAACAAGATTAATACTGTCGTGCAATTCATGGAAAAATGTAGGTGGTGCGGACGGTGAGCAATAGCATATGCCTATGATGAATTTTTTGTGACCAAGGGTGACGGAAGCCCAAACGGCTTGTAGATCGTCGCTCGTATAAACCAAAGACGGAATAGCGTTTGAAATTGGCAAAAGGACGCCACCTCCTCTAGGTGCAGTACGGTAGCAACAGTAAACACGGTATTGCACAGCACCGTGGAACACTTCCGTGTCGGTGACATGCGCAGGCAACCATGTTTCGGTAAGTGCAATGATTTTTGCAGAACATGTGTCGATTGCTGAGGGTAAATAATCGTATTTATTCGACGAACTTCTAACGTTAGAATATAAAACGGAAAATTCATGTAATGAAGAAGACGAACCACTGCCCCTCGCGCTTTCCTAGATCGGGGAACGGGATGGAACAGGGCATGCATATTCTACATTATTACTGCTTTGGTTAAGTGCTTGAATTTCATCAGAACTGGTGTTGTACACGCACGTTTTTCCGTTCAGAATCAACTTATGAAAGCGCAATTTGAAAGGTTCAGGAGAGGCTTGGCTCTTAGCGAATGCTATCAGCTTTCTTCGGGCGGTTCGTGTAGCAACTGAGAAATCCTCACTTATACTTATGTTTGTACGCTTCAATTGGCTGCGCAGAGACAGTAGTTTTTCTTTGGTTTTGAAGCTTGCAAGCTTCACAATAACAGGACGGGATTTATTAGGCATAAACGAACCAAGGCGGTGGGCACGTTGTTTTGCGTCTGCAGAAAATGTGTCGATAATACTAGTGATTATTTTGGTTATATTTGATTCTGTTTCTTGCCAAGTTTCAATATTATCAGGGAGACTATGGAAAATTAGGTTATCGCGGCGCGACCGATCTTCCAATTCACTTAGACGGGATTCGAAAAGGTTACTCCGAGCGCTAACTTCTTTGTTTTTGACATGCTAGAGACTTTCACGCTGACATTATCGACGTTTTGCGACTTTTCCTCAAGTGCGGCCAGTCTTTTCATATTGCCAGAAACTTGATTCAAGCGATTTTTGTCCACTTTTTATGGCCCTAACATCAGCAGTAAGCTCAGTCTGGAGCTTTGACGTTTGTAAGAACGCGTGTGTACGTCCCTGTGCAATTAACTCTACCAATAATCACATAGCAGAAGCTTGAGGGCAATTATGTGCGCAGTAGGTCGAGGGCAACTGCGTGTTTTCCTTTCTCTTCTGTTCTATCCGACAGTGTTCTTTTTCGTTTCTTCGTTCCCTCCTCTCTCACTACCTCCTTCTTTCATTCTCTTTGTGGGTGGATGTCATGGGCGTGTGCCTTGTGCTCTGCCCGTGACTCTTTCCCACTATAGCCCTCCCTCGCTCTCATTGCACCTTTCCCTCCCCCATAACGAGAATTGTTGGCCGAACACTGGCAATCTGGTCCCCATGAATGTACCACCTGGAAGGGTGAGTGGTTGAGACGGTCGCCTTTGGACCGTGGATTCCAGGGCTCGAATTCCACCTAGTCGAGACAGTTTTTGTTTTAGCCATTTCTTTATGCTCGAAACTTTGAATGACGGCTATGACAGCTACTACTACTGATCGAAGTGAACACTATAAGGAAGTAACAAATTTAAAGGTTCCAATCACTAAAGTAAGAAAGCATGACACCACGTCGATGACTCGGTTTCTCGGAGGGGGAGGATCGTATCAATGAACGGTGTGAACTACGTTAGCAAGCAGTTTCTGGCGGAACAGGGTGGTTTCATCATCATCATCATCATCATCAGCCTGTTTAGGTCCACTGCAGGACGAAGGCTTCTCCCAACGATTTCCAGTCCACCCTATCCTGAGCGAGTTGGTTCCATCCCGGCTGCGGCGGCTGCATTTCGATGGAGGCGAAATGTTGAGGCCCGTGTGCTGTGCGATGTCAGTGCACGTTAAAGAACCCCAGGTGGTGCAAAATTTCCGGAGCCCTCCACTACGGCCTCTCTCATAATCAGAGCTGGTTTTGGGACGTTAAACCTCACACAACAACAACAACAACAACAACAACACTTTATGCCTGCAAACTATTTAATTTCATCGCTCCATCTAACCTTTGCCTGCCTCTGTTACGTTTTCCCTGTCTTGGTATCCATTCCGTTGCTCTTACTGTCCATCTGTTATCTTTCCTCCTCATAACTTTGTCCTGCCCAGGTCCACTTCTTTCTTTTAATTGATATAATAATATCGGCTATTGATATAATAATATCGGAAGGGTGGTTTACAGCTGTGCAGAAAGCAGTGAAGGTCGTTTAAACCGAAAGTATGTCGATAGCACCACAATTTTATTATTATGGTATGCCTTGTATTTCTCCTATCCACTCAAGATTCTGCTGCCGCCATGACCGTACCTAGCACAGGGCCGCGATAATTCCAGGATCGCAGGATACGCAGAGTTTATACACTCAGTTATGATGACCGTAATTCCCTCCTATGAAAGACGCACAATTTTCAAGCTTCTTGCTAACTCTTGCTGCCGCAAATTAAAAATTTGGGCGACATAGTGCACGCAGAGGCTTCATGTTTATGCATGATAAAACGTATATATTTTACTTAAGACCATCATATTGCAAACGGAAGTCACTTAAGAACATGAACAGCTTTGGTTACAGTTGAAGCAATTTTCAATTATAAAAAGTGCGTGCAGTGAGTTACCACAAATAATGCATACGAGATGGGAAGCAGACAAGGCATTGGCATGAGTGCACATTTCACGGCGAGTCTAAACGTGGCAGAAGTAGTGTCAATGTAACGTTCTATCGATTGAAAACTATTGCTGGCGAGTCGTTACTTTTCCCACTCGTCCAATTCAGTCTGTTCTTTTCATAATAGATCTTCAGTGGCACGTGCACTTGTACGTCCTATAAACATGATTGTCACAAAGAGTGAGAGCAGTAGCTAATGCTCTGTTAGGTGCTCTAGGCCGTGAGATGCACAAACATCGTCACACATCGTCAAGCACACCATTCGAAGCCCCATGTACCATAAAGAAATTAAAGTGCCACGAAGGAAGCACGTGCTCAGGAGCCCTCTAAGATTTCTTGTTTGCTCCGCATTTCGACATATGACTAATGAGGCTTTCATTGCGAGTAAAAGATGCATTGCAGTGCACACATGAGAAAGGGCGCAACAATTTGTGCATAGAACGTATGTGCCTATCTAGGTTGCCTTTGTCCGAAAAAGATGCACGGCAGTGGCCACATGAAAAAGGGCGTTCTCCGGTGTGGGTGCGTGCGTGCCTAGTAAGGGTTCCTTTGCGCGAAAACGCTGCACCGCAGTGGGTACAGACAAAAGTGCGCTCCCCTGTGTGGGTGAGTACGTGGTTTCTGAGGGTGCCCTTACTGGTAAATGATCTCTGACACACGCTGCACTGGAAGGAGCGCTCGCACGTGCGTCGGTAAAGGTGCCTATTCATATGTCCCTTGTGCTTGGTCGTATAAGTGCACTGTCGGCAGGAATAGACTCCGTCTTGCGTGGACACAAGCGATTCATGCGGTAGGTGCATGGGCGCCAAGGACAAAGAATCTGCAAAGACGCGAACAGCATATGATGGCAAATGCAAGGTTGTGTGACGTCCTATATGAAGTATAAACGCAGCACCAATGAAGACAGAAGTTTCCTGCATTTGCAAATCTGGCGACAATCTTGCATTACTATATCACGGACGTACCTCATGTTGTCATTTACGCGTACGGAAATACTGTGACGACAGACACGAACACCCTCCACCAAAATATACACAGACGTACTCGGTGTTGCTCGAATTTCTTCACGCTTCCTTTGTATGCGTGCTATTCCTCTTTCTATTGTTCTGTTTTCTTTACTTACTCGATTAGATTTGAACTTCCTTTTTTCCGATGAGAACTATCCGTACCTGCAAATGAAAAAAAAAACCAGAATTCGGTGTCCTACGGTGGAAGCGCATTGACCCCCTTGCTTCTGATTTTTGACGGCAGCTATTATTCACCAACCTGGCACGTATTGTTTCGGTGCTTACCGCGCCTGTTACATACGCGCCGGTCCTGCAATGTTACCAAGTGTTGCCCTAGAATTCCATGCAGGGCTTGTGCATTTCATTAAATTGATATACTTATGCGGTCACCAATGGTACTCTATTAATGCGATAGGATGCAAGGATTAAAGTACGCACACTTTGTGGCAAGCTACATTTGACAAGGCGGCACTTCGCTGTCACTGTGCTAACAGTCGTACCATGAGAAATCATGAGTGGCTTTGCTGGGCACAGGCTCTCCTGAAGAACTCCCTTCTTAACTACTTCGGTAATGCTCTCATTAGGAGCGCCACGCGATAATATGTAATAAAATATACAGGATGAAAGACGATGCGAGAAATGGGTTTCAGTTATGAATAGAAGAAGGAAAGTTTACAACCGCTAAAACATCACAGTTTTGGGCTGACAATAGACTTTCACATTTTTCGGTTTATTGGGAAGTTTCTCAGTTCTCAGTATGCCTTAAGAAAGCTAGCTCATCTCCTTAATTGGCCATATGCGGCTTCAAAGAAAGCGTAAGGATTTCGGCTAATAATAAAAAATACTTTCGCCAAGCGTAACCAGCCAGCATACCACCGCATGTATAAGCAGATACAAACCTGACAATAGGTGAAAGTAATCGTCTTGAATGATTAGATAGCTGTAAAGAGAGCTGAGAGCTGAACTTGGAAGTATGTCACATCCCAGTAACCCTTCATCACCGTAGAATACCCTATGCATTTGGGCATCAAGGTATTGATATTCAGTTGGCACCAAAAGAATGACCAGACAGGTGAATATAGGACAGAACGCGAGCATAATGAATACGATCAAATATTGCAGCTATATTCCTAGAAAAATAGACGAGTAAAAATCGTCAAAGTGCGACGTTGTACAAAATTGTAACATTGTAACGAAAATTGAAAGCGACATTGTAAAAGTAAAGTGGCGTGATGAACGTTTTTTGATAATATCAATAGAAGTAAGACTCGAATAGAAGCAGAAAACATACAGAGTAGAATGTGTCATAAATATAAGCTCCCGTCCCTAAAGTTACTTCAAAGCCATTTATTGCGTAGTCATGCGACACCTGTTGAACAAGATATGCAGGTAATGCTCTCATTAAAAGTTCTTTGTCTGTCTGTCTGTCTGTCTGTCAAGTATTGCTCCGCCAAACTTCCATCATAATGTGCACTGTTAAATAGACATGCAGTGTAAAAAGCACGGCAAACCACAGAGTCGACAGAAGTGCATTAGAAAGGTGGATTGAATTGCTGTATATTAAGTATTCAAACTAAAACGTTCCTTTATTCACTTTGAGATCTGGATATTGTGGCTGTGCAAAATGATAATACGGCACTTCATTATTTAAAAATGACTAAGAAGAGGCAGCTCGAAGATAAGAGGGCCACACAAACATAACGTCATGACAAAGTCAATAGCAAATCAGAGCAAACAAGTCGGCCACATCTACAAAAGGAATTTTGCGATGCCTTTTCTGGCAATTTCAAAACCATGCCACCTCTTGTATTGCCTATAGGAGAAATGGGCCCCTCTTGAAGAGAATGACGATGCGTGTTATTATCAACATAATAGCAAGGAGATTTATTGTTAGGATGAACATTATTTTAGCATAACATATTGCTCGTAATGAATTATATATGGCTGGTCAATCTGCAAGGACTGAATGAACTACTAGTGAATAGAAAGGCATTGAGTAATACGAATATCAGATCTTCAAATTAGGCCGTATGTTCCAGTAGAAGGTTTGCGACATAGCTGCGTTGGTAGAAGTAAACTCGATGAAGTTCGGACATGTACATACGGGTTTTTTTTTAATTTTTACTCCTCCTTGGGACACTCAATCATCAGGTGCATGGCTTCATAGCAACTGCTACGCTAATAATGGAGTAGGAAACCTACAATGAGCGAAGGAGCGTCTTTAAGCACAACGAATAATCATGTGCTTGATTACACAAGGGCTGGAGATGCGTTAATGGAATCGCTGAGTATACGCAGCATTTCGGGAAGCATTCACAACACACACGGTGATCCCTCTGTTGGGCCACGTGGGACCAGTATTCAATGTGTTAACATTCCATTTCGGCAAACGGAGATAGCGAACAGAAAAAAAAAACATTGGCAGTGAGATATCTACCATGTGACATATCATATAAAGATAAACATTGGGATGTCATAAGCTAAAAGGAGCACGTTGCCGCACTAAAGTTTCCTCAGTAAGTTACTGATCTAACGAGAGTTGAGTGATGCCCTCGTATTTTTCCTCAAATGGGCTGTTGAGAACACAAATGGAAAATAACAGGTAACAAATATAGCTTAATTTATATTGGAACCGGGCAAAGGGAATGGCAGTAGACCACTGCCTCACAAGAGAGAATTAAGGGAGGCGAGGAAGAGGTTAAACGGAGTTTTCTCTTTTTCGGGCATATCGGATACCAGAAGAAGTGTTACATGGTTTTTTAAAGACGATAGTCTTTCTTGGGATACTTCAACGCAGAAATTTTGGTCTGTCTGTCTGTCTGTCTGTCTGTCTGTCTGTCTGCGTGCGTGCGTGCGTGCGTGCGTGCTGTGCGTGCGTGCGTGTGTGTGTGTGTGTGTGTCCTGCTGCGAAAGGTGAACCCCTTCCTTAACGACCACCCGGCTTGGACTGGTATGAACTGGTTGACACTTCTGAACACAGTCGACCAAAAAGCAAGTATTACGCATATCTGAGGCGCAACATCAATACGTAAGTATTAGACGGTGTGTTCCTTTAGTAGAAAATACATAGACGCGTAATTATAAAGACCCTAGTGCTTGTTAGGATGCGCCAAAGCGGACGTTTCCTACGCAGTTCTGCGTACTACGCAAGCTTCTTGCGTTTCCCGTTATCATGGCCAGATGGCGCCCATATCTCACGCTCGTGCCGAACGGGTAGCACAAGGCAGCGGAACGGCCGCCCGCCACTCCGGCCGGTCCCTTTCCCTTCTCGCGTCTCTTCGTTTTCCCTCTCGCTTGCGCGACTCCTCGGGGAAATAGAAACACGCGAACCGGGACTCATGTAGTACGGCCGGTAAATGACTATCGTCTTTCGACGACACTTGCAACGAAGCACGGAGATACACGGCCAATTTTTTACTATTGACGTTCTAGCGCATAATATTATGAAGCCAGATTACTTAAATCTCTCACGAAGAGGCGTACTACTTGGAGTAATTAGAGTAAGGTAACTTGGGTGACTGCATAAGGGTACGTACACTAATCCATTGACGACATGCTGTGCGGTGAAGTCGCAACAAAGAGAAGCCTAATGCAGCCGCGTGATTGTCAACTTCAGAAGTACTTTTCGCGATTAAAAAAAATGCTCCTGCAAAAATCTTTTCGTGAAGTACACAGGGATAGTACTACTTAATCATTTATAGGCAACATTTTTACTTGGATGGCTACATCGCGAAATTGATGACTCATTACGGGTTACATGTGATTTTTGAAAAACTTGTCCCCCTCTAGCCACAAGGTGTCTGCGTTACAAGATATCACAGTATTTTGATCGCTTAGTACAAGAAGCTTGCAAGTGGCTAATATAATTGCATTCCTCCTAATTAAGTTGCCATTTATAATAAAAATTTCTAAGTATGCAACATTGAGTGATTTTACGTCATAGCCAAACGTAATGTAAAATAAGAACTAAAAAACCAGGCTACAGCAATAATGAAAGAACGACAACATAAGAATAAGAAAAAAATTATTTCGTAGCATGTCTCAAAAAAATATTTTTGTATAAATTTATTTGCGCGACACACTTTCACTTTTTAGCACGAAGTCTGAGGCGCTCTCAAGCGCGCAGGAAAATTTTTGCCCATGGAATGACCCTCGAATAATGACTCACCATGTGCAGACGTGACAGTATGATCATCTTCGGCGAGATGGGAGATTGTCGATAAAGTCTGTTATAATTGATATGTAACGACTCATTTGTGTATATATATATATATATATATATATATATATATATATATATATATATAAAGGCAGTGCGATGGGCTCACGGTGAACAAGTACCGTTATTTGACGTTTCGACCAGTGTCTGGACCCCCTGACGAAAACCAGACCCTGCTCTAGACGTCAAATAAAGTTACTTTTTCACCGTCAGCCGATCTTTCTGCCTTTATAATTCACCGGATCCACACGAACTTCAATTTCCTCGTATATATATATATATATATATATATAAGTTCTTCCTGGCTATCGGGATAACTATACTATCAGAAGGTCACAGTGACAAACATAGGATTTATTCGGACGTTTCGGCTGGAGGCCAGCCTTTTTCAAAGATGAAAGTTTCTCATGGGCGCATGGTCTTTGAGTACAATTCACGAACATGCATAATGGGGGGGGATGGAAAGGGGAGAGCTCACACACAAAAAAGAAAAAGGAAAAGAAAGAACAGGGGGGAGGGGGTTGGGATACAATGTTTGTCCAAAAAGCAGGGGCCAGTCAAAGATGACGTCCGCGTCCGCACGGCGCCTCCATATCAAAGAACAGGCAGGACGAGCTCGTCTGGTAGCAGATTGTGCGCCATCGTTCGAAGACACTCGCGTTGCCATCAGCTGAGTCCATGCTGCTGCGACTCCCACAGTGCAGCGCAGAACCGCTGAAGCCAAATGTCGTTGTGTGGGGAGTACAAAGAGCCCCTTGGCTGAGCAACGCGCACTTTCGCTAGAGAAAGGGTTTCACGGAGTATAACTCGTCAAACTAAACGCCTCTTCTTTCTGTGTGGTGCTTTCTCTTCTTTTATTATATTTTTATTTTTCTCTCCTTTTTTTTGTGCGTGTCTCTCTGTGTACATGCCTTTAACGAACGAAACCACTTAAGGTTGTTCGCGGATGCGCTACGTTTCTTGCCCTATCCTCCATTTTCCGTGAAACACGGCGCCGGGACGATCTTTTCAACTAGACTGGTACCGACCACGCACAGAGCAACCTGTCTCTCCCCCGTTCTCCGCCCCCCCCCCTCCTCTTTGTACTCCCCACACAACAACGACATTTGACTTCAGCGGTTCCGCGCTGCACTGCGGGAGTCGCAGCACCATGGACTCAGGTGATGGCAACGCGAGTGTCTTCAAACGACGGCGCACAATCTGCTACCGGACGAGCTCCGCCCGCCCGTTCTTTGTTATGGAGGCGCCGTGCGGACGCGGACGTCATCTTGGACTGGCCTCTGCTTCTTGGACAAACATCTGTATCCCCCCTCCCCCCCTGTTCTTTCTTATCTTTTTTTTCTTTTTTTGTGTGTGAGCTCTCCCCTTTCCACCCCCCATTATGCATGTTCGTGAAGTGTACTTAAAGACCATGCGCCCATGAGAAACTTTCATCTTTGAAAAAGGCTGGCCTCCAGCCGAAACGTCAGAATAAATTCCTGTTTTATCACTGTGACTTTCTGATAGTATATATATATATATATATATATATATATATATATATATATATATATATATATATATATATATATATATTCAAAGTCGATGAAGGAGACGTGCGTATGAAGCGATTTATTGACGTTTTGGTCGGGGTCCGACCTTAATCAGAATCTCAAGCATGGCATGGGTGCGCTTAATATACATGCACTTATCAGACACATGTAGATACAAAAACAAGAACTGAGAACGTCATGCGATATGTAAGTCAGTAGATATAAAAGAGGTGGACACGTGTACGTACAGAATGCGTATATATACACTGAAAGCGCAAGTAGAACGCACAAACTCGAAATGATAGTCCGGACGACATGCGCAACGGTACAAGAGACAACGCGATAAAAGAGATGCAATATCAACAAAAAATTTCCGCGATGTGGATAGCTAGTAAAAGGAAAGGGAATAAACAAAAGTGCTATGTGCGTATGAGTAAGATGCAGACACATGCTCGGAAGGGCGATTATATCAGCATACCGAAAGTAAGTTAGTCCTTTCTAAGGGACTAGCAGCGGACGATGCTACGTACAGATTCTGCGCCTTGATTTCGAAGACTAAGTTCGAAAGGTATAAAAACGACCGATTCAGCAATCAACACGCAAAACTGAAAACGTTTGTCGAATGCGAACGAAAGCTTTGCTTAGCTAGCTGGTAAACAATAAAAACGTAGAAAGTTGCTATGGGTTACAAAGACAGGCAACATAATGTTCCCGCATTTTCATTTAGGCCAGACACGATGGTATCGAACTTATCAATGAGAAACAGCTCACGGTCTTCGCTATCATAATTTCAACTAAAACCCGTTTCTAGTAAGGTAGCATTTAACTTGTCAAAGGAATGGTCAGGGAGGCGCAGGTGTCTAGAGATTGGCAGGTTCGGCAGCGTGTTAGCATAAGATTTATGGTGATTAAAACGCAATCTAAACGGCCCTTTTTTTCTGTATAATGTACTGCTTCTTGCACAGGGTACATTCAGGCATTTCTGGTGCCACAATCATAATTCCCTTTGACATTGAAATGAAAGTCTGAAGCTGTGCTAACAACTTGCTTGGAGGTGCGCATATAAGGGCAGAATTTACATCGCGGTTTTCCACAAGAGTGGCATCCTACGAGGTTATGGCCTTCGGACTTAAATGACGATAATATATCACGAATATTTCTAGCTTTACCCTATACTGCTATGGGTGATTTGGCGAATATGGTACTGAGGCGTCCACTTTTTACTAGAATATTATGATGCTTATGAATGCTTATGCTTATTATAATTCCAGATATGTCATATATATGCTTGAATTTACCCTTTGCAAGAAGCAGTACATTGGACAGAAAAAAGGGCCATTTAAATGGCGCTTTAATGACCAATACTCTCATGCTAACAGGCTGCCGAACCTGTCAATCTCTAGACACGTGCGCCTCCCTGACCACTGCTTTGACAAGTTAAATGCCACCTTACTAGAATCAGGTTGTCGTTCCAAATTATGATAGAGAAGCTCGTGAATCTTTTCTGATAAGTTCGATATCGTCGCGTCTGGCCTCAATTAAAATGCGGGAAGATTAAGTAGCCTGTCTTTGTAATTCCTATAGCAAATTTCTTTGTTTTACTCTCTACCAGCGAGCTGATGAAGGCTTTCGTTCGCATTCAACAAACAACGTTTTCAGTTTTTACGGGTTGATGGCTGATCGGTCGCTTTTTTTACCTTTTGAGCTTGACCTTCGAAATAAAAGCGCAGAATCTGTACGCAGCATCGTCCGCTGCTATTTCCGTAGAAAGGAATAACTTGCTGTCCGTATGCTGATATAATTACCCTTCCGAGCTCGTATCTGCGTCTTACCCACATGCAAAGCGCTACAACCATACCATAGCACTTCTTTTTGTTCCTTTCGTTTTACTAGGTATCCACATATTTTTTATTGATATAGCCCTAGTTTGATGGCCACAAGAGTTGAAGATTGGGCTAGTTGGTTCGTCGCACTTGAACTGGTGTAGCGCATTATGAAACAAGAAAAACGGCCAAGCAGACCTCTTGCGTCGTCTTCATGGCCGTTTCTCTTGTTCCATAATGCTCTATACCAGATCAAGTATGTTTGATGGCCTCCTCTGTTGTACCGTTGCGCATGCCGGCCGGACTATCATTTCGAGTTTGTCTGTTTTACTTGCGCTTTCAATGTATATGTTCGAATTCTGTACATACACGTGTCTACCTGTTTTATATCTACTGAGTTGCATATCCCATGACGTTATCAGTTCTTGATTTTTTATCAACATCTGTGTGATAAGCGCATGTATAATAAGCGCACCAATGCCATGCTCGTAAGTTCGACGAAGGTCGGTCCCCGACCGAACTGTCAAAAAATCGCATCATACGCACGTCTCCTTCAACTATTTGTCTGTATTATATATATATATATATATATATATATATATATATATATATATATATATATATATATATATATGGATTCCAGGTAAGTCAATGTGCAGGCACCTACACCACACCTCGCAAACCATTTTTGTGAACCACATGTACTCACCCGCTGCTCTGGTATTCGCTTTAATGTTTCAGAACATTAGATATGGAGTCGCCGGCAGTGCTTTCGCAGAGGAGAGTTGTGCAAAACAAGGAAGAAAAGAAGAAAACGAAGAATCGGATGTTGTTTCAAATATATTCAGCGCTACTTATTAGGCGTAGACAGTGCAGGTAGCACAGAGGGCGGGCGCTACTCGAACTATGTTTATTAAGACCACACAAGTGGCCCTTTATAGCAAATGTAGACAATGAGCGCATGCGCGAAGCCAATGAAAAACATAGATTAATACATCTGTCTGCTATTATTTAGGATTCCAATCTCGCAGTCGCGCAACCAAATAGATGTGGTGCTGATGCATGTGTCGCCCTTTTTCTTGATAAAGTGCGCTTCTGATATTTCGCGGGCTATTTGGTCCTTTACTGCGACTTAAAATTTTTATTCCATCAAGTCGTGGCTCACATTCCGGGCAATTGCTGCAATGGGCGGGCAGGTTTAGGCGTTTCGCTGACTTATCCTGTAATGAGCGCTCATGTTCCTTGGCGCGCTGGTAAACACAGCGGCCCGTCTGACCCACGTAACCTTTTCCACACGATAGCGGTATTTCGTAAACCGCGCCGGTGGAACATCGTCCAAACGGCACCGTGCGCTTCTTTCCACAGCCGTGAGGAACCTTGCCACCATCGCAGACCCTAGGGCACAGTTTTGCCAATTTTTGTGGGGCAGAGATGACAATCGGTACACCGTACTTGTTGCCAACCCTTTTCAAGCTATGAGACACCCTATGCATGGTATCACCATAGGTCTGGCGTCGCGACGTTCTCCTCTCCGAGGCTTCTTTCTTCCCTTAAATTTCTGCATAAGCGACTCCATCACAGTCAGTCGCAGTAAACACCAATTGGCCCGCGAAATATCAGAAACGCACTTTATCAAGAAAAAGGGCGACACATGCATCAGCACCACATCTGTTTGCTAGCGCGACTGCGAGATTTTATTCCTAAATAAGAGCCGATAGATGTATTAATTTATGTTTTTCATTGGCCTCGCGCATGCATTCATTGTCGACATTGGCTATAAAGGGTCACTTGTGTGGTTTTAATAAACATAGTTGGAGTAGCGCCCGTCCTGTGTGTTAGCTGTCCTGTCTACGTTTAATAAGTAGTGCTGAATATATTTCAAATAACATGTGCGACCGACTAGCCCCGCAACGTGTTTTGTTAAGAAGAACCGGAAGAGGGAGGTGAGGCATCCACGGACCAGTGTTAATTCTGCTTATATGTCGAAACAGTACAGGATTATCTGTTAGCACGTCGTCTGTATGACCTATTCGGAAAGAAAATACGCGCAATTCCGCTTGCTTAAATGACGTTGAAAGTAACACAAAAGTTTCTTTTGTTTCAGCGGCCTGATACTGAGACAGAGCCACAGGGACATCTTTGATGTAATTTGCAAATTCGTTCAATCAGCAAAGCGTGTACGATTTTAACTATTATTTGATAAGCACTAGAGAAGTGTTCATGCGATGATGCAATAATCCTGGTTCTGTCATCCTTCCTGAACCCTGATGATGCAATAACTTGGTAGTCCACACGCTGATGCCCCGTAAGTTTGCATATTTCCACTAATATCACTTCTCTAAGACTTGAATCGATGAACTAATCGCTAAAAGCGATTTAGAAGAGGGAATGTCGCTGGAGCCAACGACATTCCACGGCCTACATCGTTTTTAGCGATTTGTTCATAGATTCAAGAATCCATCTTCCCCTGACGCAATGTCACGTGACACGTTCACAACAAAATAGCACATGACTATCAAGTGTATCCGCCAGCTTCGCTGTGGTCTGGCCTTGCGTGATACAGCGGTAGCTGTGTAATTTTTTTTTTTACCGTCGACCGGCGACTGCTGACACTGCTGTCATCTTGCAGTGCTTATTGCCTTACTTTCCTGGGCAGAGTTTCGCCCACAGTAGACTTCGATTGACAACACCTTCAGTTGTGCAGCGCCCTCCATTGTCACGACCTCGCGACAAACTCTCCGAAACTGCTCCGGGCACTGCTTTAATTCTTAAGAATGTTTAGTTCTTAGAGTGTATAGGGGGGCCTACATGGAGCGATATATTTATGTACAGAAAAAATGACTCAATTAGAGAAACTAAGTGAATTTTTTCTCTGTCGCTGCACTTTACCAGACACAAGGAAGGTGGGCGCCGTAGGGAGGGCTGTGGAACTGCTTAAGTTTATTGAGGGGAGTGATAAAAGTAAAAAAACTAAAACGCCTGCCCCCCCCCTCTCCGAAATTAGCGGCGCCGTTGTTTACATGTGCGATGCTCCTCTACTGCCAGACTTGGGCAGTAATTAGAATACAGAGAGATTAGATAATGTCGGTCTTATAAGCTTGCTCGTAGAGAAACAATGGTATTTAATCATTTCGGCTTTGGTGAGCGATTTCAAATACGACCTTTGCGAGGAGCAGAATTCTGCGGCTAAATATAATTACACGATAGACATTAGCACTCCACTGCCACGGGATGCACCTAGCGCTATCGAAATGAAGTACAGCCATATCCTGTACAGAACACGTGGCAGTGGGGCTTGCAGTACGGGTATATTTGTAGTAGCCGTGCTGTAAAAAGAGGCCACTAATGTATGGCCACTGATCCTGTGGCACATTCCGGCCTAGATGTACTCCATAGAGAATGCCGCTCTGGCACATGTCTGGATAAGTTTAGTTTCAAAAAGTGGCTCAGGCTTGCAGTATTGTATCAACAACAGCCCGTTGAGCGAGCACACGAGCATGACTTCATAACGTTCCTCGCGATGTAATTATTTTGTTATATAAAGGAAAACTGATAAGAAGATATGCGTACAGCCCAGCTTCTGTCACCTGAACACAAAAAAACGCGGTCGCTGAGCGTTCTTTGTCGAACCGACGGGTGCAACCTCCATTCTCGCGTGGCTTGTACATGGCATGGCGCCATCATCCTCATTGCTGCTACTTCGCCTCTGCAAGTAGCAACCTCATTCTGCTTTCAAAACATCTACACCCGCTGAAATCAAAGGCGTTTTGATCCCCATTATGCAAGCCTTCTTGACAAGGCCAGAAAATTCAGGTGAAAGCAAAAAGTAAAGAAGTAGAGGTATAGATATCAAGTATATGGCGATAGAAAAGATTCACTGGTCCCGCCTGGTGACAAACGCAGGTAGCGAAAACAGTTAACGCTGTAACTTGGGCTAGTTGGTCTTGACTTAAAAACATACTAAAGCGGAACAAAACAAGGACATAGAAAGAAGCACACAGGATGACCGCTAGACTTCAACTACATTTTTACTTAGGACATGTGACATATACGTATAGTGTAAAAAACAAGATCTAATCTATAGAACCGTCACCATTCTGCCTAAACAGAAGCTACACGTGCCAAGCTACGCGTCGCGCATGCGCCCTTCCAGGAAGCCAATCTCCGCGGGGAGAGAATGGACATTTTCTGTCGAAAAGTGTTCTCCAGCATAAAATGTTAGGAACAACACAGAACCAATTCACCTTTGTCGTCACTTTCTTGCTGGTGTCGTTCTTTCATGGCCTCCGAAGACGCATCGCACTCTTCGCGCTGCGCTTGTTCATGACGGTGGAGGCGCTCGCGTATCTCGGTGAAATGGGAGTGTTCCAATGTCTTCCCACTTTTACTTGGAACATGCAATGAAGCGTCAGCCGTAGGATACTGCATTTTGTGTTGCTCTTGTGTGAGTGTAGCCTCTTGAGTTTCCCTACACAAAGGGACACATATCACGCTCGGTTACAACAGGCTCACCTCAATGAGTTCTAGTTAAACGAGCTGTCTCTTTAGAGTAATTTATCTGGTTTTATTTAGTTGTAACTGCTTTCTCATATAACGTTGATGCAACAAATTCCCCACCTGAACTCGATACTTGCCAACGCGTGAAACAGTAACCGCCTGCATAAATTGTACTAAATAAGGGATGAATACTTTTGAAACTCTGCGCGCACACTCATCAGCCATCAATCAATACGTGCATTTATCTTAGCGCAGCAAACCAGCTTTTTAAGGCCTGACTAAATGTACCTAAGTATCCCTCTGTCCACTGCCACTAGTCCAGCTGCCTTGCACAGTTCCTGAGCCAACCCACAATTTTTCCCCCAATACAATGTTTGGCCGTCTCACGAAATATGCCTATGCCATAAGATGTCTTGCCAATTATGGCCGAACACCCTGTAGCAACATCGGAATCCGGCATCAAAAGTGTACGATCTCTGAAGGGGTGCCTGGTCTTCGTAAGGAATAGTGTAAAAGCCACGCCATCTAAATTGTACTCAAACGCTCCAGACACAGGGCAACGGTTATTCAGCGAGGCCTACTCAAGAGGCCGTCGTAATCACATAATACTACCTAATACTATGTACAAGCAATGCACACGGGCTTCCTTCAACTTAAATGTGCGTGAATAAGTCTCTCCAAAGGGGAGGACACTCGAGCGGCAATCTAGCGTCAACGACGACGGGCCCAGTGTCCAATGCATTATAACAGCATACAGAAAAGAAGAATGTGGCTATTTGCCATCAGCATTGGAGATAAAAACACCCACGCCACAAGGGAGTGTCAGTTATTCGCGGTTGAAGCATCGCTACCAACCGTGGGAAAAGAGTGCCGCGTGTCGCCCCGCAGAACCTAGTCCCGGCCAGCTAGCCAGTTCAGGGCCGTCGCGCCCAGCCGCGTGCGCCGGCGCCTAGCCGAGCTCCGGCCCATGCTAGCTCTAGCGCACGCCACGCACTGCCCGATCACATCGTCGTCGTCTTCTCTGCGTCCCTCTCGGGCGATCCCCGCACCACACAGACACGGTGCAAACACATGACCAGGCGGGACCAGTCCCGTGATGGGCAATATCACTAAGAGGTGTAGGAAGACACTGAAATCCATGGGGAGTTGTGGCCTTAAGTCGACCAACATCGACCAGCAATGGCTACCACTGCAAAAAAATGATTTAACCCTTATAAAGATTCATTGATTTCTAGAAATTTAGGATCCCAAACCACGATATGAATACAAGAGATATCCGACAGTGTTTTTGAACGTGTGGTCACACCGAACAGCAAGGGAGCCTCAACGTTCGCAGCAGCCATCCATACGCAGCATCCGCGGCCGACCTTCGATCGCGGTCAAAAGGTGGACATGACACAGACCCCTTTGGCGAGTGAGGAAAGGACACCCAAACGCATATCAGTAAATGTGTGCAGTTGACATATCGTATTAAGGCCCCGAATTTCGACAACTATGAAGGCGCATCCAATGTGCTGTTTCATCGGTGCCGAGCAATTATTCTTTTTTGGTTTTAATGCATGACACTCCAAGGGAAGTACAATCGGGAGGTTACCAAGGGAACTAGTCCACCCTGTCAACCAGCTGCCAAATGTAGATCAGAACGGCGCTTGAAGCAATGCCTAAGGTCGCCAGTTTGACTTAGTTTGGAAAGTGTGTTTCACTAACAATAAGGAAAATGCGGGTACAAAAGTAAATTAATGCAATGAGCCGTCCCACTGTTGAGGGGAAGAACGCATAAGCCAACACATAACCAGCGTAGCTTCTGTGAATTCCTCTGCGTCAAACTGGGCACGAAAGCCTTACTGCAATGCTTGTTGGACTTGAACTTTACGTCCACGGAGAGTGCTAACATGACCCGTGGAGTGGAGACTACAAAAGAACAGGGAATGCTTTGCCGTTATAATTCCAGTGCAAATATCCAGGTGTATATGCAGTAATCATACAGCACTGAAATATCAGCCAAGAAGATCTGGATACTTCCATTTTTCAACTTCTTTTAACTTCGACACAGCATGCAAAATACATACAAATGCGTGGAGAAACCGGGCTACAATATCAATCCATTATTTCGGTATCTTACAAGAATTTTGGAACGGCGTGTTGATTTGCTGACTGATGAAGTCTGTGGGGAGGTAGTCCAGGTGCGAGAGTCACCGAAATCTTCCACCATGTTAAAGTCAGATAAACCGGTAGATATCCTGAACCTTCAGCTCAACTTCTTACGAGAACAGAGGCGAAAGCTCTTTGAAAAGGTTATGTGTCACGTTGCCGGGATCACCTCGACACAAAAGCTCGCTAGGAAATGTTATCCGCTATCGTAGGCGGTTCCATCCGTGGAGCGAATTCACTTCGCTGAACCACAGGACACTTATACCTACTTTAGGGAACGGAAAGTGTACCTTTGGCAATGGAACGAAAAGTAGAGTAGGGTGGCGTAGTGAACTAGGATAGCGCGAGCAAAGATAACGCAGCTTGTACTATTTTAATCATAATAAAGTTCGCGTTTTTGCTTGTTCTGCTTGGGTCGCGCTACTAGCTCTCCGTGTTTTGTTTTGTCTCTTCGCTAGATCCGCGGCTTCAGTGCAATTTCGAACCGCGGAGCAACATTTCTTGCTTCGCGTTTCGAAAGCGTATGGGAGCCGCGGATCCGGCAAAGAGAAAAAAAAAACAAAACACGGGCTGTTAGTAGCACCTTCACGTTCCGCATTTCGTACACAACTAATGTAGCTCATCGCCAGGTGCCTGAACAGGCATCGACTGGCAAAAACAACTTCAATCAAGTAAGCTTTGCATCGTTTATTAGGGGAGCCAACGCTGGTACAAGCAATGAGAGCACATATGCGCAGGTGCGAGCAAAAGTATACGGACAACGCGAGAGCGTGCCTAACTAGCTTTCCGCTCCAGCTAGCCGACCGCCGCCTAACGGCCACCGGAGAGCTCCACTGGAATTGAGTCTACTCGCTACTCGCTAGCGTGTAAATTTTTCAATGCCGTGCACCGCATTGTTAGTTTGCTGTTTCCATGCGCAGCGCTCGTCGGCGGCAGGAACGCCACATATCTGCCTTGATAGCGCTATCACAGCCCTCACGGCCTGCATCGACTGGTGTACCGATGAAGAGAGATCAGTTTCGGGAAACGCTACCGTTATATAAACCCGTGGATGCTGGTACCAAAGAGCGCTTAGCGTTAGAAAAAGAAAGGGGAAAAATACTTGTTCACAGTTGGAAAAACAGACAAACCCTAGATTTAAGGAGGGATGCTTCTTGCACCTAGCGCTGCTGTCGATCGCAGCTGACGTAACGGAAGTGCCGCCAAGAGCCTGTGAGCCACTCGATGCCGTGGTCCGTATACTTTTGCTTCTTAAAATACTGTAGCGCAAAGGAACACAGGGACACACAAAGAGCACAGGACGGGCGATACTTTTGCTCTCAACTGTAGATGAGCTAAATTTGTTTCAACTGTAAACGAAGCCTATCATGCATGCTGAGTGCGCTTCAACTCTTCTATATGTGCGCAGAAACTGAAGGCAGAGGAATTCACTTTCTCCATACACAAAATTTCATTGTTCAGCGCCGTTGTACTCTTGCACATAGGTCTTGGACAAGCGTTTTATCCTGTCGCTACCTTTGCCTAGCAGCTATGCAGGCGTTTTCGAGGTAGACCTGATTTTCATATAAGTCCGCGGTGCGTAATTTATTTTTATTTATTTACAGATACTGCAGGCCCTCCTCGGGCCCATGCAGGAGTGAAATACAAACAATACAATCAGCCAATAAATAGTTATACACTGGATAGCTTGGCATAATTCAAAGAATACATAAATAACAAGTACACACCAGGAAAGTCATGAATATTCAATGCATATGTATTTTTGTGAGACAACATAACTACACTCAACTAAAAATATTTTCAATGTAAGTAAACCATTGAATTGCACTCAAAGCAAGGTATATTCAATATACATCACTTACGTCAGAAAAACTAATACTTTCAATGTGTTTCCTAAATGAAGCCGTCGAGGCAGCATTCACTGCTTCCGCAGATAACGCATTCCAATGGAAAATTGCGCGAGGAAAGACAGCGATCTTGTGGGCATTTATGTGGCTAGGTGGCTGCCTAAAAGTTTTATTGTGATTCGTCCTGGCTGAAAGTTTTGAAGGTTGCTGAAGATAACGCTCACGTGATAATTTGAAGTCCCCATGATAAAGTTGGTAGATGAAATTTAATCTGGATACCATAGAGTTTCCTACTAATATACTAGAGGGAGAACTGGCGCTAGTGTCTATGGGAGTTCCAAACAAGGCGGTTGATTGATTGATTTGTGGGGTTTAACGTTCCAAAACCAGTTCTGATTATGAGAGACGCCGTAGTGGAGGGCTCCGAAAATTTCGACCACCTGGGGTTCTTTAACGTGCACTGACATCGCACAGTACACGGCAAACAAGGCGGTTGAGCCTGCATGGGAATGATGGGTATGACATGGATTTGCCTAGTCTTCGTTCTTCTGGCTTCATATCGCTTTGCGACTTCAAAAAAAAATAGGTCGTTTACGACAAAATGGTGCACTAAAATGGAAGATTTGGAATAACCATGTGCGTGCGCAAGTACTAGTTGCTTTTTCGCGGTTAGAAATATACTGAACGCTCAGAAATTTAGCAATATTGTGCGATATGGCAATGTTGCCTGCTCTGCTTGTGCCCAGATTTAGCAGCGTCCATACAGGTTTAAGTTCCAGATGTAGTTGTGTTCGAACTTAAAATAAAGATTTTTGCTCTTGTAAGTGACTTGCTGACATTTTTAAGTATGTAAAAAGTATATGTGTCTTCTAAATATAACAAACGGGCTTTCGCTCGCTTCTTTTAGTGCAACGCAAGTGCTCCACTGTATTTTTACAATCTATATGCATGGGTCAATCCCCGAGCGATGCCGTAGCAGGAGCGCAGTATCGCCCATCATTTGATGGTTGGTTTTATGAAAGAAAAAAAAAACGTTATGTTAAATAAACAGCCGCGCCGTTAAACTCCGTCGGGAACTGCCCCTGAGACGGTCTGAGCTGACTTTTTGAGCTTCGTCCGCAGGCGCGTCTGCCTATCGCCCACTGGGCGTCTACTACGGGCGATAACTGTGCGCTTGCTTGGCGCGTTCGGTCAGCGTTAAATTAATCAGACAGCGGAATTGAAATGCTGTAGTACAAGATATACGAACAGCGTACTGACAAGGAATGTATGTCAGCCGTGAAAGCGACCCTACGGTTACAGATTCTATCGCATCTGATACAAAGAAACAACGGCATAACCGCATCGATAAGGCTCGCGAGACGCAGCGCGAATATTTCTAAAGTTGGGTAAAATACCGCTGTAAATAATATGTGTAGCCATCCATCAACAAACGCAACAACGAAACACTGCATATCACCTCATCATTGCAAGCGCTGCCTTCGTCGCGTAATGAAAGAGTGTAGTGACGTCACTCGCGTCACTGAAGTTAAAAAACAGGAATAAACAAATCCAGCAAAACGTTTGAAGCCGCAGGCACTAAGACTAGACAAATCCATGTCATACCCATCATTCCCATGGCAGCTTCACGATCGCAGCGCCAGTATTCCCTCTAGTATTTTAGTAGGAAACTCTATGCTGGATACTATCCTGCGCTGCTCAAGTTTTGTAGGCTTGCCCTATTACGTGAATTTGTTACACTATAATGCCGGGAGTAAGCGGAATATATAATGCGCAAAGCTAGATTCTGGACTCTCGATTTTTTTGATCAAATATTCTTGCCAAGGGCTCGAAATAATGTCGGCATACTCCAATTTTGGTCGCACTAGTGCTTTATATGCGTTCAGTTTTACCGTGGGAGGAGTATTACGCAGTTTTCTCTTCAAAAAGGTCAATTTCTTCAGTGCACCCGTACAAACATTTTCAACATGCATTTCCCAGCTGAGGTTACTGGAAAGTGTGACTCCTAGATATTTAACGCGATCATCTCTCGTTATGGCAGCATTTCCTAAAGAATATGTAAAGTGAAGGGGCCTCGATTTGTTGGTAAACATAATGGAACTTGTTTTTGAAGGATTTATTTTTAGCCCCACCTTGCACACCTTCATTAATTGAGCGTAAGACATCATTAAGCTTAATTTGGTCTTCTTGATTATTTATGGATGTGTATAGTACGCAGTCGTCCGCAAATAGTTTGATTTGGATCGGTGGCTCGACGCAAAGATGAATATCATTAATATAAACTAAAAAAAGAAGAGGCCCGACGACTGAGCCCTGCGGGACCCCTGAGTACACTGCGAACTCCTTCGAGAGACAGCCGTTTATGGAAACACTGTGTCTTCTGATTCTTAAGTAGCACGCGATCCATGCTACAACCCTCCGTTCAATGCGTATAGCTAATAATTTTGTTATTAAATTCTGATGGGGAACGACATCAAATGCCTTCGATAAATCCAAAAAAATGGCATCGGTCTGACCTTTCATATTGAGAGTGCTAATTAATTCATCATTTATTTCAGCCAGTTGGGTAACGGTAGATAAACCAGATCTAAATCCATGCTGTTGGGGATAAAGTAGTTTGTTATTTTCTAAGTAAGTGATGATGGCCTTAAATATAATGTGCTCAAATAATTTACAGCAAGCACTAGTTAAGGAAACGGGCCTGTAGTTGTTAATTTCCAAAACGGAGCCTGATTTATGTACCGGGATTATTTTTGCCGAGCGCCAATCATTAGGAATAACGCAGTGTAAATGCGATGTAAATATTTTGGCACCCAAACAGCATATCTACTCAAAAAGTATTTCATATTTCATCAGGACCAGGTGATTTCTTTACATCTAGTTTGTGCAAAAGGCAAAGAACACCATCATCAGTTATTTCTACTTCCGGCATAAGACAATCGTAGTCGTATGGCTGCAACTGAGCATGCGTGGCTGTCCGTGTGAAAACAGACTGAAAAAAGCCATTAAATTTGTTGGCAATGGCAGTCGCGTCAACAATACTTTCTCACGCGACTCTGATCTCTGAAATGCTTCGTTTATCTTTCGACAGATAGCGCCAGAATTTTTGGGGTTCTTTCGTCATGAATGACGGTAGAGTAACTGAAAAAAAGTTTTCTTTTGCCGATCGCGTTAGTTCTCGCAGCTTCGAAGTAAGGCTTGAAAGGTTACTCGTGTTTTGACGCTTGCGCGGACGCTTAATTTTCCGTTTCAAATGAATCATTTCTCGCGTGAACCACGGATATGCCCTATTAATAAGTTTCTTTTTTAACGGCACATATTTTTGCTCGCAAAAGAGAACTATTTCTGTAAAATTTTACCACATTTCATTGAAATCGTTAACTTGGCTAAAACAATCAAAGCGCGATTCCAAATAGTCTAAAACAGCGTTATCATCCGCATGAGTGTAATCTCTCACGAAAGTATCCGACGGCCTAGTAAAAACACGTGTACCTGAAACAGGACATGACAGAGCAATCAACCTGGGATCCCCTCTTCTACACTGGCGGAACAACCTTGAAGTGAGCTGCTAACGAGTGCGAAATCAAGAATAGAGGATGATGAACTGTCCACCCTGGTAGCCTCAGAAACTAGTTGTTGTAAGCAGAAGTTGAAGGCGGTCGTGATCAGTATTTCTGAACTTCGGCGACATGAGTAGGAAAGAGCATGGTGGTATTGCTAAGTTAATGTACATACCTAAGCAATCTCGAATGCTGAGCAAAGTGGTATTGCTAAATTAATGCACCTGAGCCGACGCGGATGTTGAATCCTTGTCGGCACCGTGTGAATTTGTGCCATTGATGGAGAAGTACAGGTCATGTATTTTCCATGCGTTTGTTGCTACTGCGTAATTCATTTTTCATTATATTTGTGCTTCAGCACAATACAAATACCTGTTTTCCCTGTCAATTTTAGGAGCTGCAGCTTTCGAACTCTTATGTCATTGTGCATACGTCAAATTCATGTGTGCTTTCACTAGCTTCTCAATTTACTCGACTTTGTTGCGTTGGCTTCATACGCCATTGTAATTGATAATGGCAGGCACTATAAAGAGGGCATGTTAATTTATTTGCTGATACCAGAAGTAGGTAGCTTAACAAATTATTCTGCTTTGCTATAAAAAAGGCGGGGCATCCTACGAACACAAGTTGGCTTATGAGGACGTTAACATGCTTCATGCTTCTTTCACTGCAAGTAAAGCTCATCGCATTTACAATTTGTTTTTTTTTTGCTGTAAATAAATTTACATTATCCTGCTGAACATATATGCAAAGTTGAGTGCGGGCTTCTAAAGCTTCGGGCAATTTTTCAGGCAACGAAATGATAAAACTAATATACAGAGGGCATGCTAAAACATTAGTGTACTGTATATTATATATAGAACAGTAGGCAGCTAACACTTGTGAACGACCATCAGTAGACCTTCACAAGATGCCTGATGAGCCATCCATAAGTACAGACAGCATCACAGGCATGGAGTCGAAGATGAACTGCTATAGACGTCCACATATTTCACAGTGTTTGCAGAGTCTACTTTCGAGGGCAGTTATGCTGTCGTTGTATGGCATTCCTGAAAAGAAACAAGTCATGAATTCATCAGCGACTGAGAAGCATAATGTGTAAAGCATGATTTTGCAAAATTACGCAAAGAAATTTATTAAACTGCCATTTGTTGCACATACAGGGAAACATACCTAATAACGGTTGTTGCAGTCTTGGAAGTGGCTTCTTTAGCCGTGTCAGGTAGCATGTGCCTTGCCCATTGTGAGGCAATGTGACCATGTGGGATGTGGCTGATAGAGTTTGTGAGAGAGGTCCATGAGACTAAAAGGTTAAAAACTGAAGCATATCTTTGTATAACATGCTGGTTTCTAACAATAAACCAAAAGTACGCTCTAATTATGCACAGTACTCACGGATCGAAGCGCCAAAATTTTGGGCGACGTAACGCACGTACTTTTGTTCCTACCTTCACTTTGTGACCCATCGAATTGTCATTCCAAGTGACATGCCATGCTTAGGTATATTGAGTAGCCGCGAGCTTGCACCGATCAGTGTATTCATGTTGCAATTCATTCTGTGAGCACCGCACACTAAATGTATTCATGAAAAAGGACTGTTGCTAAATATAGTTCAAAAGGCACCGTCCAAGTAAAACACTTCTAACCTTGCCTTGGACATGCAGCTCTTGCAAACTCGTGCGTACGAACATGTGTCCCAGGCGCAGTGTATTCCATGTAACCCGATTTATCGCTGTTGCCGGCTTTGTGAAGATACAACGTCCTTTGCAAGCAATAAATTTCCAGAATGCGTTTCTGTTCTCTCAAAGACTCGGCCCTCAGGGAAGCCGCATCGCCTAAGCGAAATCTTGATTTTTTCGGTCGGAGAGCATGACACCCCGGAATGTTTACAATTGGAGTCAGTCGTTGCCGTTTGAAACGCATGACCAACGCTAACAAACAGAAGCAATGGGTCTGTACTCACCGGTCTGTACGTGCTTGCGCCTTGAAATGAGTTTGTCCTGCCGGAATTTCAACAGTGGAAGCTTCGTTGCACTGCAGGCCGCTGATTACGCTCCCCGGAAGCACGTCGTAACGTATCCTGCCGGTAGGAAGCAACGATTAAAAGACTATACTTTCTAACCTTCAGTTCATCGAAGGGCTAGCGCAATGTCCAGAAAGAGTGCGTATTCTGACCGCCTGCGCATCCATTTGAATAGCCTATTTGAAGACATGGCTGTCATTTCTTTAGGACGAACAATACAGTATTGTCACAATACTCTACCTTTCGGTAGAACCTCCGAGCTGAAGTATACTTTAAAGGTAACATTTTCTGCCAGTGCTCACCTGGTATCGTCGTCTAAATTTCTCAAGCCATGGTCTTTGACAGCCTCACTTGCCTCTACAGCTTTGGTTTCGTTTCGTCCAATGTTGTAGGTGCCATTGCGATAGTTTATGATGGTGGATTTTAATCGCGCAAGGGCACCTATGGCCAAAGACTGCCAGACACATGGTTAGTGTTCAACTAATGTAATTGAGAGTTCTCAAGGTGACGTGAAGCAAGGGATAAAAACAAGAGTGGTGTATAGGGCCTAAAGTCAATTAGAAAAATGATGCTATCTCGACGAGTCTAGAAAGAAAAACGCTCGTTGTTTACGAAGCCATGTTGCCTCAGCAACACTCCTCGCCTGGGCAATGAATACGAAATGCGTGACATATGAGCTAAACAGCTCAGACATTTCATCAAGAATGAAGTAAGGCTGAGGTCATTGGAGATATGAAATCACACGTGAGAAACCTACAGTGTTTAAAAACGTACTCTTGTTATAGAAAACAATGAACTGGTCTCCAACAAAAAGTGATGCATGTCGTGGTATTGGGTGTGTGTAAATTTCTGGGAAGTGATGTCGCCTTTCTTGTTCCATGCTCTCATATTCGATTAAAGCATGAATAACGCTCAGCCGATCGCTACATTTTGGACAGTGAGGCGGTGGACAATTGTTTAAAAGATGCGAGCGTGCTGCATGGGTTTGTCCTATTCTAAGTCTGCATAGCGTCACCTCTTTTTATCTAACACGTTTATCTGTAGCGTAAGTCCCTTTGTTTGGCTTTACAGTACCCAGTTTCTTTGCAATTGCGGTATTGGAATCTTCTTACCATTGTCGACGAATTGTGTTTCTAATGTGTGGCGTGAGGTCCCGATATGCTACGGTATCTACGTCAGGACTACTGCGGAGCTCAGCTGCCGCAGCAAGCCTGTCAGCTACCTCATTCCGAGCTATACTGCAGTGTCCTTGTACTCAGCAAAATGTTATTTTAACTTTGGATCTGTGAGCCGACATAAGATATTTTAGAAGGGAGTTTGTGATTGGATTCCTTTGTTTCTTTATGGATGACAACGCAGTTACCGCACTGAGAGAGTCTGTGTATATGACGAAGGTTGGTTCTTTGTTCTTTAAAATGTGTTTTATCACCAGCAGTATACTCCAGCATGCAGCAGTAACGCCTGTATGTACGTTTATTCTTACTGATGCAGAGAATTCAGGGCCTTGTGCTGCACATGCAACTACAGTAGACTTGGATGCGTCAGTGTAGTACTCTGCACACCTGCATTTTGCCTGCAGGGTACAAGAAATATTCATCTATTGCAAGTGGAAGCCCATGTTTGCCTACTTCAATGGGGCAATTGTGTCTTTGTGGGACGTCAGTTCCAGATTTGAGACTGGTGCGCACAGGCTTTCAGGGTGCACTGAAACTAAGGGGGTATGGCGGAGTTCCTGCTGGTCGCCTCGGGAACAACTGGGTGTTAGTTGTATCGCGCAGAAGCTCACCAGATTGATGCTCAGAAAGAGAGAGCACCTTTGTGGCATAGAAAACGCCTGTGAACTGTCTTCGTCGTTCTAGTGACGATCGGTCCGCATTGACGTGCAGGCTGGCTATCGGTCTAGTTCGGAAAGCGTCAGTAGCCAGGTGGAGCCCAAAGTGGTACACTGGGTCAAGCATCTTGAGAGCAGATCTTGATGCTGCTCATACACTACCGAGCAATAATCAATGCGTGACAGGACTATGCTATTCAGGAGGGTTAGCAGACAGTCACTGTCTGTACCCCATAACTGATGGGAAAGAACTTTCGGAAGATTCAAAGCTTTCAAGCATTTCAATTGTGGCTGCTTGTTATGTGGAACAGAGGTAAGCTTTCCATCTACTATGATGCCTAGAAATTTATGTTCTTTTTAATGGCAATGTCCTGCCCATTCATTATGATGTCGGGGCCTGGCCTAATGCCACGCTGTTTAGGGTTGACCTATTGCATCTGCTTGTTCAGTTCTAGTGTATCTAGTGCTCAGTTCTAGTGCAGTACTGACGAGGGGCACTGGATGAGCACTGTGCCCTTGAAGTGCTCTTAGTCTGCTATAACCCTTATATATGTCTGAGTAAGAGTTTACACCTGAGAGGAATAAGTGCCAGCTTTCCCTTTTTGATTCGCGTCTGATACGCCTACCATTTCCTTTAGCCCGCTTGAAGTTTAGTAAATTGTCTGAAGTAGGATATCAGGGGAATTTCGACAAGGCTTTGTTTTGGTTCTTGCGGGCATTTCTGCGCTCCGCGTTCCACCACGGTCATTATGTTGGATTTGCCTGGTGTCTGCGGGATGTATTTCTCTGCAGCGTCTATTAAGTGCTTTGTAATCAAGGATTGACATTTGTCTATACCTAGATTATTGATTAAAGAACCGGACAGTACTGAAAGGTCTCGGAGCATCGACCAGTTGGCTGTCTGTTCTCTGAACTTCCACGAAATATTTACGCTCTGAATACCTAGATTTCCAGTGTATTGTAAAGAAATATGAACGTTGTCACTTCCATGCAGATTATCAAAACAGACCACTCAGTGACCGCCAGGAGCAACTGAGAGCCAATAGCAAGATCGATTGCTGTGTACGAGTTGTGTGCTCTGATCAAGTATGCAGGCTATTTTTATTGAATATGTAGGACACAGATGACAACAGAAAGTTTTCCATTAGCGCTCATCCGGAATCGATTCTCGTACATCTCCGTAATGGGTGGTGGGCACTCAATCTCCAACCAAAAGGAATAGATCCGGAAGCTGGTCAATAAGCATTTCAAATTCTACAGTGGACAGCTGATGATCGTGAGGGATATATATGGAACATATGGCTATTACTCTTCCACAAGTTAATGGTCGTATTGCCACTGGTTCTAAGTTGGTAACCAGACTGAGGGGTTCAGAAAGAATTTAGTTTTGAGCCACAATCGCAATGCCACCCTACGAGCGTGCGCTGCCTTGCCTAGCCTTGCAGTAGACTACATATATTAAAATGTTTGTTTGCTTTGGGTTTAGGTGAGTTTCCTGCAGACAGAGTATATTTGGTTTGTACTATGCGCATATTTCATGTATGTCATCCAGGTTTTTTAGCAGCCCTCAGATGTTCCAGTCCATGATGTTCTGTTGTGCCATTTTTGTGAGTGAGCAAGAGTGGCAATGGCTGAACCTGTGTTTTGAAGGGCCGTTGCAGGTGTTTTTTTTTTCTTTTTATCGAGTGAGTTGAGCCTCCGCGATAGCGCAGGCAGAGTGCAGGAAGTCTCCAGTCGCTTCTTCTTAAGTGCTACAGGCCCGCGAAACCGCGGGTGTTCGAGTTTCGGACCTCTCCCGTAGGGGAGGTGCCTTTTGGGCTGCCGACAGCAAGGCTGGCGGCAGCCCGGTTTGACAGATGGCAGGACAGCTTTCGGTGACTGCCTCTGCGGCTGGGGGCACTGCCACAGGCCCTGTGGATATTGACACGTGCGGTTGCTTTTTGTTTAACTGGAAAGCCATTATCACTTCCCAGTGACACGCGCGCTCATTTTGATTGTTTGCGGGGAGCGCTGTAATCACTTTCTGTTACGCGCAACGCAGGCCGCGTTTATCTTGTATGCCACTTCTGGAATCGTGTCGACCATTCTTGTAACTTTGCATGCTTGACGCGCATATTTCAGTGACTTCTGGAACTCCAGAGATAATGCGAGAACGCGTTATGACGCGGGTATAAAAAGCCGACGCATTATGTTGGTTGTCAGTCTTTCCGTCGACCGACGACTCTTCACGCCGCTGTTGCTGCGAATTGTGGTTGGCCTTGTTTTGCTGGGTACAAGTTCGCCCAATAAACAGTTCACCTGACATCAGCTTGAGTGTTACGTGCTTCGTGTCAAGTGCTGCGTGTGTCTCAACCACGTGACATCTGGTGGAGGTGCATCTCGGTCCGTGTACCGTACGCCCCCGTCCAGCCGTGAGCCAAGGTCAAGCCGCCTAGAGGACGACTCCAGCCCTGTCCTTCGAGCTAGCCGCAGAGAGCAGGACTCCCGCCAGAATACCCCGCGCCTCCACCAGATGTCAGGTGAACTGTTTATTGGGAGAACTTGTGCCCAGCAAAACAAGGCCAATCACAATTCGCAGCAACAGCGGCGTGAACAGTCGTCGGTCGACGGAAAGACTGACAAGCAGCGTAATGCGTCGGCTTTTTATACCCGCGTCATAACGCGTTCTCGCATTATCTCTGCAGTTCCTGAAGTCACTGAAATGTGCGCGTCAAGCATGTAAAGTTACAAGAATGGTCGACACGGTTCCAGAAGTGGCATACAAGATAAATGCGGCGTGCATTGCGCGTAACAGAAAGTGATAACGGCGCTCCCCGCATACAATCAAAATGAGCGCGCGTGTCACTGGGAAGTGATAAAGGCTTTCCAGTTAAGGGGGGACATGGGTCTTAAGACCAAAAATATTGTCAAAAAATCAATTTTTGGAAAATAGCATTTTTGTGACCTACACCAACCACTCTCCATATATGCCAAGTTTCCCATCTCTTAAGGCCATATTTGAGCCAAATCATCAATTCAAAGGCATATAAAGCACGCGATATTTTGCTGTGTCAATGCTAAAATGAGACGCATCCAATGACGCCACGCTCACAGTCTAGTAGCTTGAGCATATACTAATGGTAGCCTACTAAATTTTTGTAAGTGTGTATGTGTACAAATATTTGCAACTGCTCACGCCTAAACATGGCATTTATTACTTTTCTTGGTTTTCTCAAAATGCTAGCTTTGCACACCCAGCAAGACATTTACTCCGATACTTAAGCAGCCATCACAGATAGAATAATTCTTTTTGCAACATAAAGCTGGATGTTTGGAGCACACAACATAGGAAAGAAATTTCTAATATTACTTGCTTAAGTTTATCAAATTTGTTTTTTTGTGAAACATTTGCGTGGCCATTTTTGAAATGATACAGTTCATTGCACTATAAAGCAAAAAATAATGACCTAATCACAAAAATGCTTCCATTGTTGTGATCCTTATGATTTCTGCTAACATATAATATGCCATTTGTATATTTCAGTGTGGTGGTAGTCTGTCAATCGTAGTAAGAACAAAAGAGGTTGTCTTGTTAATTATGTCATTAAATAATGAACTCAGGGGAAAAATAAAAGCATTTTTAGAATTAGAAAAATAGAGCAAACAAGCATGCAAACATTAATCAAATTTGGTTCATAAATAGGTAAGGACACCTTTAAGACCCACGTCCCCCCTTAGACAAAAACAATCGCACGTGTCAATACGGTGCCGACAGCCGCTCTGATGCTACGCCCCGTCGCACCACATCGGCGAAGCTTGTGTTTGTAGTGAAGGGAAATGTAACTGCAATAAGCCTTCTAGCCTCTTTGAATGAAATGTTTTTTATTGTTTTCAGTGTAATTATTTCTTTTTCCTTTTTCCAGCACGGACATGCCCTGGAGTATCCTGCATGCGGGCCTTCACAATTTGCGCACCGTGGCACAGAGTCGCAGCGTACGTAAACATGGTCCTTCGAGTCGAGTTTTGCGCATGTAGGGCGACCACGGCAGCTGTGAGAACCGTGGCCATATATCGCTGGCAGTTGAAGCCCGCCTTGGGTTTGGAATGCAGTGTCGAAGAGGTAGCTTTAAGTAAACGACTTCTATTGATTCTGGAAGGGTACTCAAGGTGAATGTTAAGATGAGGTGCTTTGTTGGGATTTCTTTGTTGTCTCTCATGATGATCTAGTGGACAGCTACTACGTTCTCTTCTTTGGGGCCTTCCAGGATTTCGTCCTTTGTTAGGTCATTCAAGTCATTTTCAGAGATTACACCACGAACAGTGTTCAAACGTCTGTGTGCTGTTACAGAAACAGGGATGTCAGCAATGCTTCCTACGATGGATAGTTTGGCATATTCCACATTATCTTTGATTTCTAATAACAGGTCTGCAGTTGCCATTTTTGATATTTTGTAGCGTTGGCCCAGGGAAGCGGTGAGAGATTTTTCTACTTTGAGAGGAAATGTTCTAGCACTGTTGTGGTTTCTCACACTGGACAACGCGGAACTTGAGAAAGTTATCTATGTTCTTCGAGGAGAACTCTTGGGTGGTATAGGCCCACCCTCTTTTCTGAGGGCGATCATGTTTTGATAGGGGGCGCCATAGAAAGGGTATTGTTTTCGGCCATGGTGCCAGCCGCCCACCGTGGAGACCAACTAGGGCACGGGACAGGAACTTTCAAGCAAGTCCTGCCCTCGCCAGCGGACACCGCAACTATAACCCAATATTGCATAACACAGTGTGGGTAGCCACACAAGGTTATTAACCTTAGCCACCAGGAGTGAGGAAAAATACCAAGAAAGAGGAGGAGACAGGAGAGTTGTGATAAAGATAGGAAGGCAAAAGATGGAAAGGAGCACGGAAAAATCGACTGCCGATTTTCTCTGGTCGGTCAGGCCGGAGGTGCCGTCTACGTGAAGCCGGTGCCAAAGGTCTGTTGCCTTTTCCGGGGGGCGTTAAAGGTCCAATCATCCGGGGTCGGCTCAACCCCCAGGATCCCCTTTTCCCCGGACACGGCTAAGCCACGGCTTGTTTGGTGCTGTTTAATAGGTTTAGTGACCCGAGTGACATTACAACTCTTCCTCGTGCGCGACGAAGGGAGCAGCAGTAGTGCACGATTTATTTGATGCTATAAAGAGCACGAGACTGCCGCATTTACAACCATCCTTTGCAAAGATGGGATGCCATGGAGCCTGTTTCGGTCATGCGTTTGTTAATGACTACACGTATTATTTTGAAGCAGTGTTTGACCTAACTTTTCCAATATATTTCCGCGGCGTCTCCCGAACATTAGCGATGAGTTATTGCTGCTCTTTTTCTTTTCTGTATCAGATGCGACAGAACTGTAAGCGTGGGACCGCTTCCACGGCTAACATGCATTCCTCCTGACAAGGATGTACAGCCGCGGTCACGTCTGTGCAGAGCGAGCGAGCGAGCGGCCGGCCTTGCTCTGCGGGGCGACACCTTGTGGCCGTTGCGGGCTGTGACGTGGTGCGCACAGGAGCACGCGCGGCCTAATAGACATGCAGACCTGCGCACGCCGTTGCAAACCAGAAATGATATTTTTAAGCGCACTTGTTTTGCCGGCTGTGCGCATTACCCGAGGGCACCGCCTTACTGCACCCGGGGGCAAAGGGACTGCGCGCGTCAGTGGTAACGTGTGCGATTCTGTCGCAACACTTGCACAATATATATATATATATATATATATATATATATATATATATATATATATATATATAATTTCTTCACCCATCCCAGATAATATATCCGGCCAATGTAAAGACGATATCATGTGTCTGCTGTCTGCATCAAAGATATTGTTACAGGAACGTCGAGTGACCAGGCACCGCGATTAGCAGCTATATGCAGGCTATCAGCAGCGGTTGCAAAGCAGACCGTTCCCGCTCAGAGTCCGAGCCAAGTGCGAGCTTCCTCTTCTTCTCTCCGTCGATGATGGCCACGCGCATCGGCCGAGCTCCTCAAATGCGGCATGCATGTAGCATGATCCCCCGGCGGCAGAAGCGACGTCTCGGAGCGTCTAAATGTCATCAGCTGGAGGTTGATATGCCTTCAACCGTGTGACGTGCACGATATCACGTGTCTGGGAAGTAGGCGAAGCAGCTTGGGCGATAGGGGCGATTTCGTAGGTCACGGGAGTGACCTCACGAATCACTCGGTAAGGGCCTGTATACCGCGACAGCAGTTTTTCCGACAGGCCCACGTGACGTGTCGGAGACCACAAGAGGACCAAAGAACCAGGCGGAAAGTGGACGTCTCGGTGTCTCCGGTCGTACAAGCGCCGTTGGCTCTCCTGGGATGTCAAAAGGCGGTCACGGGCAATTTCTCTTGCGTGGGCAGCTCGGTCGAGAGCATCAAGGGCATATTGACAGGTGGTCCCCGTGACAGCAGGTATCGACGCGTCCAGAGGAAGGGCTGGTTCTCGGCCGTATAGAAGAAAAAACGGAGAATAGCCGGCGGTGTCGTGACGCGAAGAATTGTATGCAAATGTAACATACGGGAGGGCGAGGTCCCAGTCAGTGTGGTCTGACGAAACATATTTGGCAAGCATATCTGTCAGAGTGCGATTAAGGCGCTCCGTGAGGCCATTTGTTTGCGGGTGGTACGACGTGGATAACTTGTGCCGCGTTGCACAGGACTGCAAGATGTCTGAGACGACCTTGGAGAGGAATGTTCGGCCACGGTCCGTGAGCAGCTGGCGTGGAGCCCCATGTAATAAAATTACATCTTGCAGGAGAAAGTCTGCGACATCCGTGGCAGAGCTGGTTCGGAGCGCGCGGGTAATAGCGTAGCGCGTAGCGTAATCTGTGGCTACTGCGATCCATCTGTTCCCCGAGGTAGAAAGTGGAAAAGGGCCAAGTAGATCCAAGCCAACGCGGAAGAATGGCTCCGTGGGAATGTCTAGCGGCTGGAGGTACCCGGCTGGGAGCGTCGATGGCGTCTTGCGGCGTTGGCATTTCTCGCACGCTGCTACGTATCGACGAACGGAGCGAGCAAGTCCAGGCCAAAAGAAGCGTCAGCGGATCCTGTCGTAGGTTCGTGACACACCGAGGTGTCCGGCGGTGGGAAGGTCATGGAGTTCGTGGAGGACTGCCGAGCGAAGGTGTTTGGGGACCGCGAGCAGCAAGGATGGACCGTCTGGGCGAACGTTATGGCGGTAGAGAACACCATCCTGAAGGACGAATAAGCGAAGGGACGGGTCGGAAGGTGACGACTCCAGGCGATCAATGATTGCACGCAAGGCAGGATCACGGCGTTGCTCATCACCGACATGGAGCAGTTGGGAGATAGAAAAAACGCAGGTGTCGGTGTCAGGGTCAGACAGAGCGTTCGGTTCTTCGACAGGGTATCGAGAGAGGCAGTCCGCATCCTGGTGTTGGCGTCCCGACTTGTACGTCACTGTGTATGTATACTCTTGTAATCGAAGTGCCCAGCGACCAAGCCGGCCGGTAGGGTCCTTCAACGATGAAAGCCAGCAGAGCGCATGGTGGTCTGTGATTACAGAAAATGGCTTGCCATATAAATATGGGCGGAACTTAGAAACTGCCCAGACAAGAGCGAGGCATTCGCGCTCTGTAATCGAATAGTTGCGCTCTGCACTTGTTAGGAGCCGGCTTGCGTAGGCTATAACGCGGTCGTGCCCGTGTTGACGTTGGGCTAAGACGGCACCGATTCCGTGACCACTGGCATCGGTTCGGACTTCTGTAGGGGCGGACGGGTCAAAGTGGGCCAATACAGGTGGAGTCGTTAGGAGCGCTATAAGGTGGGAGAACGCAGCCGATTGCGTGGGTCCCCACGTAAAAGGGACGTCTTTCTTGAGGAGTTCAGTAAGTGGTTGGGCGATTGCTGCAAAATTTTTCACGAAGCGTCTGAAATAGGAACAGAGCCCCACAAAACTCCGCACGTCTTTTACAGACTGAGGAACAGGAAAAGCCGTTACTGCACGAATTTTCTCCGGGTCTGGTCGCACACCGGTAGCATCAACAAGGTGCCCCAGTACTGTAATCTGTCGGCGTCCGAAGTGACACTTCGAGGAGTTTAACTGGAGTCCAGCTTTGCGGAATATTTTAAGAACTGCAGCTAAGCGCTCAAGATGCGTGTCAAATGTAGGCGAAAACACAAGGACGTCGTCGAGGTAACAAAGGCATGTGGACCATTTGAATCCTTGGAGCAGGGAGTCCATCATGCGTTCAAACGTGGCGGGAGCATTGCACAAACCAAACGGCATAACCTTGAATTGGTAGAGCCCATCTGGAGTGACGAATGCGGTCTTTTCTTGGTCTTGCTCATCGACGGAAATCTGCCAATAACCGGATCGAAGGTCTATTGATGAAAAGTACTGGGCACCGTGGAGACAGTCAAGAGCGTCATCGATCCGTGGTAAAGGGTAAACGTCTTTTTTAGTGATCCGGTTTAAATGGCGGTAATCAACGCAGAAACGCCACGTGCCGTCTTTTTTTTTAACAAGCACGACGGGCGACGCCCAAGGGCTCGATGAGTGCTCTACAATGCCTTTGGCAAGCATCTTGTTTACCTCCTGCTGTATCACTTGACGCTCTGCTGTGGACACCCGATACGGTCGGCGGTGAATGGGGACAGCATCACCAGTGTTTATGCGGTGCTTAACAAGAGATGTCTGAGCCAGTGGTCGATTATCAGTGTCGAATATGTCGCGGTAGGACACCAAAAGGCTGTAAAGGGCGGCTGCTTGTTCAGGTGTGAGGTCCGGCGCTATCATGGAACGAAACGTTTTATCGGTGCAGATGGCGTCCTTTAGGCGCGCTGAAGGATCTGTGCAGACGTCGGCAGCAAAGGTAGTTACATCGTCGTCTGTTAACAAACGGATGGTGGCCACAGATATGCCTCGTGGCAGAACTTGCTTTGCCAACCCAAAATTGAGAAGAGGGAGGCACACGCGTCCACCGGCCAGGGTTATAACTGAGTGCGGCACAGTGATGTCGCGCGCCAGGAGGACATCGATAAGAGGTGTGATGACGTAGTCGCCATCGGGCAACGGTGATGTTGAGGCCAGGTCGACAAACGTGAGGGCTTTAGGTGGTAGGCGAACAAAAGATGTAGAACAGAGGGCGTTGGGGAATTCTGGGCGAGTATGCGGAAGAGAAGGAAGTTCGAGGCAAAGAGTACCGGCAGAACAGTCGATCAGGGCAGAATGCGTTGAAAGAAAGTCCATCCCCAAGATTAGGTCGTGAGGGCAGGTGGTGAGAACTGTAAAAAGTACTGGAACGTGATGGCCGGCAATGCCTACTCGAGCAGTACACATTCCAGCGACGGCAACAGTGCTGCCATCGGCGACACGTACGGCCCTAGTAGTGGGAGGCGTGAGAACTTTCCTGAGCCGACGGCAAAGGTCAGCGTTCATTATGGACATCTGGGCTCCAGTATCAATTAATGCGGTCAAAGGAATGTCGTCTATGTGCACTTCAACTAAGTTCTTGTTCGTAATTAGCGTCAGCGGAGGATTTGGGCACAATGAAAATGATGCAGCACTACCTCCAGGCGCTGCATGGTCTAGTTTTCCGTCCGGGGGGCTCCAAAGGTGGTCGGCGAGGAATGGCGGCGTGGTTGGGGCGACGGGGAACGACGGCGCTGAGGTGAAGGCGAACGAGCATAAGAGCGGGTGTCAGGTGCGTCAGATGGGGTGTACACACGACGGGGCGAAAAGCGGGGTGGGTCTACATATCGGCGAGGGGACGAACTCGAGCTCCAATTGGGCGGCGTCCAGGATGTGCGGCAGTAGCGGGATATATGACCAGCTCTGTGGCAGCGGAAGCAAATCGGCTTGTCGTCTGGGGTTCTCCATTCATCCGGATTGCGGGATCTTCGTGGAAGGTAGGTGTCGATGCGGGGCGTCGCCATCGAGACTGGTGGTCGGAAGTCAGGTCGGGAGACGGAGTAGGCGGACGGCAAACCGAGATTGGCAATTTCTTGTCGCACTACGGCTTGAATGACTGAAACGGAGGGAGCTACTTGGTCAAGGGTTCCGTCTAGTGGGCGAGAGTGATATGGCGCTGGAGTGGCAGCTTCAAGTTCCCGACGAACAATGCGCGTCACGCTGTCATGGAAAGGGGGCGCGGGAGCGACGTCTGCGCAAGAGGATGTAGCAGCCGTGTTAGGCAGACGGGAAAACTGTTGCACGACGCGGCGACTTTTGGCCAACTCAAACCGGCGGCATTCTTTAACAATGGCATCAATAGAAGATACATTGTTGTAGACGAGCAAATTAAAAGCGTCGTCCGCGATCCCTTTGAGGATGTGGCCCACCTTGTCAGCCTCGGTCATCGTTTCATCTGCTTTTCGGCAAAGCGCAAGGACTTCCTGGATGTACGCAACATAGGATTCGGTTGCCGATTGGACACGGGTGGCAAGCTCTTTACGCGCAATCTGTTTCTGACCTGATGGATTTCCAAAGAGGTCGCGAATCTTTGCCTTGAAAGCTTCCCAGCAGGAGATCTCGGCTTCGTTTGTGTCAAACCAGACACGTGGTGTTCCCCCCAAGTAGAAGATGACGTTCGCGAGCATTACGGTAGGGTCCCAACCGTGGCTTCGGCTGACACGTTCATACATGTTCAGCCAGTCGTCGACGTCGACGCCTTCTTGGGCGGAGAATGTTCCGGGATCCCGCAGATTGGAAACCGTGACATAGGTTGTCGTGGACGCCGCAGTTGTAGATGGCGACAAGGGGTTCTCCTCGGGAGCCATGGCTGAAAACTGGACGGTGCGGCCGCTACGAAGCTCCGTGGCGAGGACGGGGAACGTTCCACCTCCACCACAATGTTACAGGAACGTCGAGTGACCAGGCACCGCGATTAGCAGCTATATGCAGGCTATCAGCAGCGGTTGCAAAGCAGACCGTTCCCGCTCAGAGTCCGAGCCAAGTGCGAGCTTCCTCTTCTTCTCTCCGTCGATGATGGCCACGCGCATCGGCCGAGCTCCTCAAATGCGGCATGCATGTAGCAATATCGCATGGTTTATGCGAAACAGTCAGGAGCGCGTTATCAGTCGAAACGCGCTTCATCTTTTGGAATAGATATGACGAAAGCGCCCCGAGGGAGCGCGCATCTTCGGGTAAACAAGCACACCTTTCAAGGTTGTCACTCGTGCAGAGCCGGCCTGCATGTCTATTAGGCCGCGCATGCTCCTGTGCACAACACGTCACAGCCCGCAACGGCCGGAAGGTGTCGCCCCCGAGAGCAAGGCCAGCCGCTCGCGCGCTCTACACAGACGTGGCCGTGGCTGTACTTATGTCTTGTACCATTACGCCGAAATTAAGCTATCTGTTTACTTGAACGCTGAAAAAACGGCCCAAGCAGGGGAACAGTTATCGTGCCCAGCAGACGCCGACTGCTTGATAAGCAGACGCCACCGCAGACGACGCTCAAAAAGTCCGCGATGGTCCAGGCTGAGCCGCCATTTCCGACTCAGTTTAACTGCACGGCTGTTTAACAGCACGTTTTATAAAAAAACAACACCAAACGCTAGGCGATACTGCGCTGACGCCACGGTGGCTTGGCCCACATAGATTGTAAAAATGCAGTGAAGCAATTGCTGCACCAAAAAAAGCGGTCGAAAGCTGTGTGCTACATTTAGAAGACACTCCTACCTTTTTTTCAAACGTGAAAGCTTTTGCGTGTCTCTTAAAGAAGCACAAATATGTATTTTCTATTCGAAGAAGATTATATCTGGACAAAATATTTTACGGTCGTTTCTTAATTTGGGCACAAGTAGAGGAGGTAACGTTGTTATTATCGCACCATGTTGAGAAATTTCTGATTGTTCGGTATTTTCAAACCAAGAAAAGGGAGCAATTATCTGTTCACGTACATAAGTAATGCAACTTCTCCCGTTTTAGTGCAATATTTTGTCATAAACTACCCATTTTTTTAAAAGTCGCAATGGTGTATGAAGCCAGAAGACTTAAGAATAGGTAAATCCATGTCATACCCATTATTCACATGCTGGCTTAACCGCCTTGTCTCAAACTGCTGTAGACACTAGCGCCACATTTCCCTCCAGTATTTTGTAGGAATATCTATGATTGATGAATCCTTGTTTGCTTCGCTCCGCCACGCAATGCAAATGCCACAAACTTTTGCGGTGAGAGTATAATGGCAGTTCTTAGACACCACCGCCATCGAGACATGGCTGCCACTTTGGGTAATGAGAATCATGACACTTTACTTACTAAGCTGTGATGGTGGGTACAAATGGATTGTCACCGGCATTGAAAATGGCTCTGTGTGGTCTAAATTATTTCATTATTTATGTCGAGAGAAAAAGCTAGAGGCGAACTGAAGTTCGCACTATCCCAGACGCAGTCCTGTGTACCGGTTTGTGTTAAGCACCCCGACGCGCCATGAAAGGTGACATGAATGCATGTCCACGGTGCAAGTGTTTCTGTAGCACCACGGAAAGCTTTTTACTTGTGGAATTTTCGCTATACTATATCTCATTTTTGTGCATATTCTGGTGCATAAATGTCTCCTTAGCAAAATAGAACACCGTTACCCGACCATTCCTGAATGACAGCTGTCTTCCTGTGGTTTAGGAACGTTAGCATAATGCTTCCATCAACCGGCTATAAACCGCCGTTACACGATGGTAAACTTAGGCATTCTATCTAACCACTCCAGTTGCATACTGGGCACTCTGTAAACACATCAAGGTAGCATCGTAGATCTCGTTGCACTGCCGTTATCTCGCAAAAGAACAAGCAAAGTGCTCGACGTAGTGGAGAATTCGCTTCAAAAATTACAGGAGTACAGTTAGTTCCATGGAACATACGAACGCTACTGTCAGGATGCCAGTTCATTTCTATTCGTAGTTAACATGCAGGGAGCTCACCAAGCGAAGTCCAGCGGAGGGTCCGAGTCATCGTCAGAACCAGAACCTTCACGGCCCGTGTTACACTCGTTGTCAAAGTTCGTCAATGAAGAAGGTGTGTTTCTGTGGCTGCTTTCGTCGGCCATGTTTGCTGCTCTGCCACATGAAAACTGACGCCTACGCGCAAGTGAAGACCGGGAGAACGTGAACTGTAGCGCGAGCGCAATCACTGATAATAAAGGGCATAGACGCGTAAAACGCCCCACCTTGGAATCGCGCCATGCTCATGGCTTAGAGGGATGAGACGGTAGGGCGCGCCCCTATTTGCGTAATACATGCACGGTACTGATTACTTCTTAGTATCAAAGCGACATCACGTGGAAACATCAGGAGATATCACTGAACTACATTATCATTCCTGGATCAAGGCTTGCTGCACAGTATGCGGATGAGTCGATCGAGGCGTGTAGGTGGTGGCCACCCACATCATGCCGCGAAGCTGCCTCTGCAGTGGTGAAAAAAGTTCATTGTCCACCCGTGACACGCAGGCCGAATCTGCGTCAGTCGACAGCCACTTAAAGATTTGCAATATAATTGCGGTACCTGGTATCAGAAGTGTGTGGGTTTGGCCTTGTTCGTGAATGATTGCTTATGTAACAGCACAGCAAACACGGCCCATGTATAGATAACGACACCACATGCGTAGAAGGGGCGATTGTGAACCCATGTCAGTAACAAAGGGATGAAAATTCACTTCCAATGCACTGGTAAAGTGGAAGCGAAGAGGAGGCACTTAATCACAACTGTTCAAATATGAGATTTCTCTCTGTCTTAAGGCATCTGAAGGGGAAATATATGTACGCGGGCTGTGTTTCAGGAAGGGAGGGGGATGGGGCAAAATAACCCTCGTTGAAAGTTAGGGCTGTGAGTCCTGTCGTACCTGCTCCTTGCGCAGCTGTTACATTATGTGCGAACAGATGTTGTGGGGCGAGGATGTCACGCCGGCTGCTAAAGCCATTTCCTCATTTCAGTGTACTCAGTGCGTTTCTGCGCCAAGGTAATATGACCATGAAGAGCGCTGTAGGAGAGCGTTTAGGGAATCTTGGCCATCGTGCGTACTTTTCATGTATAGCGGGATCGCACAGTGCAAGTGCCTCTATCTTTTTTCACCTTGTTCCAATGGCGACAGCACGGCCAGGGTTCGAGCAAACATCTCTTGGAGCACCGTTGAAACACATAAACAATGGACCGTAGCGGCGGACAATAACAAATAAAATAGTGCCAACAATCGGGGCGCATCAAACGAGAGCATTCTCATTATTGAAATTGAATTCAATGGCTGTGTCGAGAAATTTTTTAATCATCACACACTTTACCGTGCCTAAAATAGTACAACCATTTAAAAACACAGGTATTTATCTTCACAAGGGACGTACTTTCTATTCCTATGGATATCGCTATTATTTATAGAAGGAAACCAGAAAGGCAAACCCCACCCTTCCATTAAGCGGGAAGCGCAACGAAATTTAGCTTCGGCTGATTTGGCATGAGTGAGTACAGGATATCCCCGCAGGAATCTTTGCAAGGCCACTGGTCTAATAATAGAGCAGTCCTATGTATTTGTACTTTGTGTAGAACGCTCGAGTCGGGTGCGGAAAACAACGTTTTATTCGGGATAGCCGTACATTATATAGCCCTGTGCAAGTGGGCATATATTTCTACACTTGAGCGTGTGCATGGCTTTGCACAACGTCATCAGTACGTCACACTGTGCATGGCAGAGTTCGGGACGAGAACACGTCAGAACTACAATACTTTAATCTGCGCAGTGTCTCTCCTTGCGACCTCACGAAAGTTTACTGCACTAAATACATGTTGCCAGTATCATGAACCCAGTGTTGGGCGCACTCTCGCCGACATCCCTTTCGTCACGTGTTGGTGGGTACTGGACCGTGTAACACTGGAAAGTGAGATACAGTTTGACGTCTCTTCGCACATTCGTGCCCTCTGTTGTAATTTGTCGTTTCATTACGGAAATCATCAACAGGAGCTTGCCATTAGCGTTGTTGCTCTGTGGTGGTCGGATACCCTGACGACTTTGACATTTTTCATTGTCTTGGACTTGTCTACGTGCAATTATTTTCGTCCATATCACGATAGACTTCGCACTCGAGGCGTCCGTATTTCTGCTGTGTTGCAGTGCACTCTTAGAAAAAAAGTTAGTAAATGGTTAGTAAAGGCATGCATTTACTAGTTTCAAGCGTATTTTACTACCTTTGGGAAATCTGTTTTACTAGCCAGCAGTTAGTAAACCTCGTAAGTTCTGTCGTTACTAACAAGGAAGGTTTACATAATGTTTTCACTAGTTGACTACTCTGACACTCCAGTGTTGCGGGGTGCATAGCTAGTGGCGCGACGAAGACGAACAACCACATGAGGACAAGTGCTAAGCCTCAGTTAAATCGAGGAGTTGGTAGAGCGATTAAAAAAAGGGCATTAGGCGTCACATGAAAGGCAGCGGCTAGCAAGCGGTCGTGAAACAGAATTGCGTATATGCTTATCGCAATGCACATATTTATTGCTAGCACCCTTTTCTTTTTTTTCTAATTCACAAGAAAGAAATAAACATGCCTGCGTTGAATGGCAGTGTTATTAGCGCTTTCGCCTAATGCTACGTTCCCCTTTTCTTTCTTTTTTCCTTTTTTGCTAATGATTTTTCCTAAAGACCACTACACGCACAGCTCAACAATATGAATTGCTAAATTACCTTTCTTGCTTCGAGTGTTACAGCTGATATTACACAGAATATGCGCTACAGCACAGCTGTGTACAGTTGCGTATACTACTTGGCGTTACACACGCAACATGAAGTGGTGCGTAACACATTGGACGGAGGACGAGGAAAGCGTCCGTAAAATGCAAGTTCGCATATCTTACGGCATCTGCATAACTTACGGCAAATTTCAATTTTAGAATGGTATGTAAAATAAACACTACATTGCGTAAGCTGTAGTGTAATTTCTCACACCGAAAGCATGGCAACTGGGCTAACATGTTAAAACGAAACTGCAATCCGTGTTGTCGCCACCGTCGGGCCAGTGTTTTTTTTTTTTTTTCAAACATGGCGGCGCGCTGTCGTCGTGTTCGTGGTCGTGTTAAACGTGGACGTTAAATTAGTTTTCGTACGGAGGACTTCTGGCTGCCCTGCATCTCCTTATGTGTTTAGCGTTGTGCTCATTAACTCTAGTGGACGTTCTTCAGCCAATGTGAGGCGCCATGAGCGACTAACTGAAAAAGCAGCAGCCGGCAGCGTCGACACCTCTGAGATCCTTTGCTGGCATCCATCCCCGATGGACGTGAGTCGTCACGACACCTTCATTGAATGTGTGCGGGCATCAGCGAGATGCAGCGTCGGAACGCTTTCTCCCCTCCGTGATGTGTGTTCCTAGGAAAAGCCTGCTCGTTCGCACACATCCAGGGTCGGCATATTGCTTCTCGACCTACGGACGAACGGCGCGGCTCGGCTGCTCGGCACACCGCCTCCACGCCGTCGGGCGACCCGATGCGGGATCAGCATGTTTCTTGACTAAGGTGGGTGGCTGTGCATGCTACGCTTTGTGCCTCGTCTTTGCTGTGTGCGCTATTGGCAGAAAAGGAAATCGAATAGCGCGGTGCACAAAGCGGTTGTAGTAGCGTTAAAGTTGCATGTACACGATGTCTTTGGAGAGCCTAGTCGCATCAGTTCCAGAGTACCGTATGCCTGAATTAGCCTGGGTGAAAATTCCATGAAATGGAGCGTGAAATTGTCGCCACGAACATGATCGTCTTGCTTTTTATACGTGCGACTGCATGACTCGCGATGCATGCCCATTGCTGTGCTTGTCGCTGACATGAGCTTGCCTGTCTGCATTTACTGCACTTTTAGTGCTGCGGAAAACTGCGATCCGAACTGATTATTAAGGTATTAATGTGTTTCAGCTACCAATAAAAAGGAGAAAACCGAGGAAGTTGGAACACATGACACTAGAAATAGGATTTAATTGCAACAGCTGAGACTATATGTGAATCTGTAAACAACAATAATATGACTGAGTTTCTTTCTTTGTTTTGTTTTGCAAACGCAGTTTTCTATAGCTGATCACCTCGGCAGCTATGCATTGCTAAGTAAAGATAGCACTCGCTACCCTCTACCTCTGTAATTCTTCACATTTTCACAGATGGGGAATCAGATGTTGAATATGTGGCAATGAAAGTTTCTCTAGAACAAATTTTCTCTGAATTAAAATTTTGTGCTTCACATAAGCAAGATGAATTGTAAAGACAGAAAGTTGAGCCAGTCGGTGTGAAGTCATAATGAAATAAGGCAAGTCGGGCAAACATGGACACATGAGAAGTAAGTAGACAACACAAACACTGACGAAAAAGAAAAACTGCCCAACACTTATCAGCACATGCTTCCCGTTACATTTTCCAGAACGTTAAAAAACTAAAGTCTACGTGTTGCCCTATTTAGAGTGAATGAAATGCTTGCAAATATTTTCTGGATGATGTCAGTGGGCTTATCCAGAATTTGACACGATTGAAAACTGCATTGCCACATCCAGATAATCATTTTTTTGTCAGAGCAGTTGACGGCCTGCTCACACATATTTCACCCATCTTTCAATCTCTTCTGCCTTGATTATCTCCCTTGTTGGATGGTTTCTGTACTGGCGCACTATTCCGTACATGTTAAACAGCAGAACACAACCGCATTCCTTACAAAGCATTGCTAAAAAACCACCAGACACGTTCTTGATATTATATAACTCTGTTCTCTTAAGCACTCAATGTGTCAATGGCTGGTTTGACCAACATAGCAGTGACTACATGAAAACGGTAGGCAATACACCACACATTCAGCGCATCTCACAAACCTCTTTTTAAATGCGAAGCATTTCTTAGCGAACTTCGGCGAGTTTGAGCGTATCTATCTATCTATCTATCTATCTATCTATCTATCTATCTATCTATCTATCTATCTATCTATCTATCTATCTATCTATCTATCTATCTATCTATCTATCTATCTAGCCGCCTACGATTTTCTGCTCTCCTGGCCGTTTCGCTAATCCGATGTTTCCGAAAATTGGTATGCCACATCATGACTACATGACGAACATAAATGGCAGGTCATAACATCAAAATCATGACATGCATGTCATGAGCGACATGATTTACATGCCACGGTCTTGGTGCTCTCCTGGCCGTTTCGCTAATCGGATGTTTACGAAAACTGGTATGCCACATCATGATTACATAACCAACATAAGTGACAGGTCATAACATCAAAATCATGACATGCATGTCATGAGCGACATGATTTACATGCCACGGTCTTGGTGCTCTCCTGGCCGTTTCGCTAATCTGATGTTTACGAAAACTGGTATGCCACATCATGATTACATGACGAACATAAATGACAGGTCATAACATGAAAATCATGATATGCATGTCATGAGTGTCATGATTTACATGCCACGGTCTTGGTGCTCTCCTGGCCGTTACGCTAATCGGAGGTTTACGAATATTGGTATGCCACATCATGACTACATGACGAACATAAATGACAGGTCATAACATGACAATCACGACATGCATCTCATGAGCGGATGATTTACATGCCATGGTCTTGGTGCTCTCCTGGCCGTTTCGCTAATCGGATGTTTACGAATATTGGTCTGCCACATCATGACTACATGACGAACACAAATGACAGGTCATAACATGAAAATCATGATATGCATGTCATGAGCGGCATGATTTACATGCCATGGTCTTAGGGCTCTCCTGGCCGTTTCGCTAATGGGATGTATGCGAAAATTGGTATGGCACAACATGACTGCCTGACGAACGTAAATGGCAGGTCATAACATGAAAATCATGACATGCGTGTCATGAGCGGCATGACTTACATGTCACAGTCTTGGTGCTCTCCTGGTCATCTCTTTAATGGGATGTGTACAAAAATTGGTTGGCACAATATGACTGCACGGCGAACATAAATGACAGGTCATAACATGAAAATCATGACATGCATGTCATGAATGACATGGTTTGCATGTCACGGGTTTCGTTAATGGGACGTATACGCAAATTGGCATGCCACAACATGACTGCATCACAAACATAAATGACAGGTCATAACACGAAAATCATGACATGCATGTCATGAGTGACATGATATACATGCGGCGGTGTTGGTGCTCTCCTGGCCGTTTCGCTTATGAGATGTATACGGAAATTGGTATGCCACAACGTGACTGCATGGCGAACATGACTGACAGGTCACAACATGACAATCATGATATGCATGTCATGGGCGACATGATTTACACGCCACGCGTTTCGTTAACGGCATGTATACGAAAATTGGCATACCACGAGATGACTGAATCATGAACGTAAACGACAGATCATAACATGAGAATCATGACATGCATGTCATGAGCGACATGATTTACATGCCACGGTCTTTGTGCTCTCTTTGCCGTTTCATTAGTGGGATGTGTAGGAAAATTGGTATGCAACAATGTGACTGCATGCCGAACATAAATGACAGGTCATAACATGAAAAGCATAACATGCATATCATGGAAGGGATGATTTACATGTCAGGCGTTTCGTTAATGGGATGTATACCAAAATTGCTATGGCACAACATGCTATGGCATGACGAACGTAAATGACAGGTCATAACATTAGAATCATGACACGCGTGTGATGACCGGCATGATTTACATACATGCCATGGTCCTGGCGCTATACTGCCGTTTCGTTAATGGGATGGCTCCGTCTACTGACCAGAGGGCGCTACGTAGCTCTCGTCGGACGGCTCAGTCGCGCACGGTGGAAACCGAGGCGACAGCGACGCGCGCGTTTCTTCGCTGCTTTCCGGGCGTGCTGCGAACCACACGAACGCTCGCGGCGTTGCCCTTTGGAACAGTTTGTCGCAGGTTTGAAGCGCGTGGCGTGCGTGTATGAGCGGCATGGTTTACATGCCACAGTCGTGGTGCTCTTGCGGCCGTTTCGTTAACTTCATATGTACTAAACTCGGTATAGCGAGACAACAATGCAAATCAATTTTACGTTCCTTATGCGTGCTTCGCATTTCCTTGATTCCCACTGCACGTGGGATCTGCCAATGTTTTTGTGTGGTTCTTTCCACAGACGCGATTAATGTGTGCATTTGGAGCCGTGACCTTACACAGCCTTTTCAGCTTGTTTGCTGTTGAAAAGACTACACGCATGTTTGCTCACTGAGCAGTTCTTTTTTTCAGATTGTGCGAGACCTTGTGTATGTAAGGTAACACACTTATGCAGCTCCCCCGCTCAAATGGTTTGGCTTGTGTTTGACCAACTTTTTTCAAACCTCTCCAGATATGCTCAGCTACAGAAGCAAGTATTCTGAGGATAGCCAGCATCGGTTAGCCTCGTTCTTCTTTGATCAAAGATTACAGGAACCGAATGGTGTCGCGACTCCTTTAAGGCATTCTTGAAGAGCAGGTTAGCTATTGCTCTATTTAGCAGTTTTGCGTGAGCCAAGTGCTGACGGAATAGTGCCTTATGAGCACGTGGCTCTTAACACCAGTGGGTGCTATTTTCCATTATCGATAAACGTAGACCCCGTTAGCACCTGGTTGCCATAGATTCGAGATAGTTTGAAACCTCTTGACGGTCACACATGAGCTACCTGAGGATGGAACATTGCGTTTTTGAAATCTACACTCATCGATAGTGAGGAAAGCACACCTGCTGGCGTTACGAGTCACGTGCTATAGGGCACGGCTTCCTTACCACTCGGCTCATTCAAAACTGGTAAAGAGGGCAGTGCTAACCTGTGTTTCAAGGATGCCTTAAATAAGTCGTGACACCACTCGGTTGCTGCAATCCTCGATCAACAAAGAACGAGATTGACTGCTGCTGGCTGTCCCCAAACTTTACTAGTCCCTGCAGCTTAGCGTATCTCGTGCGATTTGAAAAAGGGTTCGTCAAACTACAGCCAAACCGTTTGAGCGAGGGAGTCGCATAAGTGTTACCTTTCATACAAAAGGTTTCCCACAATTTCAACAAAATTGCTCAGTGAGCAAGCGTGCGTGCAGTCTTTTCAGCACCAAACAAGCTGAAAAAGCTGTGCAAGGTCACGGCTCCAAACGCACACAGCAATCGCGCCTGCGGAAAGAACCACACAAAGGGTAAGAGGTTTGTGAGATGTGCTGAATGTGTGGTGCACTGCCTACCACTGTGATGTGGTCACAGCTATGTTGGCCAAACTGGCCGTTGCCTTAATCGAGCACAGTTATGTAATGTCAAGAACGTGGCTGATGGTTTTTTAGCAATGCATTGTAAGGAATTCGGTTGTGTTCTGTTGTTTACACGTGCGGAATATTGCACCAGAACAGAAACCAGCTAACAAGGGGGATAATCAAGGCAGAAGAGATTCAAAAGATGGGCGAAATGTGCGTGAGCAGGCGATGAATTGGTTCAACAAAAAACAATTTGATTACCTAAGTGTTACAATGCTTTTCGTAATTACGTCAGATTTGGTGGTTTCACACTTCTGCGCATTCCATGTGGTACATCAGGTGTTTATAAGTAGTGTGGTACAGTAACAATAAAGTTTGTGGGAAGTAGCATCTGCATGAGTGTGTGGTTTTTGTGCCTCTCTCGTCCATCTGTTCTGTGCGCTGTTACTTTTCAGCAAGATGGTATACCAACACACCTAGACTGCAACTTTGTTGTTCATCCGGAAACAATTTGCGCGCATTTGGATCGCTCCAGACATTGCAAGATGCTAAATGCGGTTTTTCAAAGTGCTGGAAAATGTAATGGGTGGTTTTGGGCAATCTCGGATGGTTTGAAACGGCCACTATTATGTGCACAGACCAAGAAGCTAAGCCAGGGTACCAGATGAGAAGACGATGTGTACAAGGCCCAATATGCTGTTGCCACTGCCGAAGCAGAAGCATCCTCCAAGTTTCTTACTTTTCATGAGCCTTCTGTCATTTGTGTTGTTCTGCGATGACTTGTTCTCGAAGCATAAGTTTAAATTTTGTGTTCCTTTCCTTGCACACCGCTTTGCCATGGGTGTGGTATATCGAGGCATTTTTTGTCAAAAACAAGCCATACTTTTTAGAAGAGAGAGAGAGAAATAAAGAAGGGAAGGCAGGGATGTTAACCAGTCATGAGTCCGATTTGCTACCCTACACTGGGGGATAGGAAAAGGGGAATAAAAGTAAAGAGTAGGAGAGGGGGAATGCCTACAGGGTAGTGCTATATAATGTCATAGGCGCTCGGCTAGGCCAGATGCTTTTAGAAAGCCCAAAGCCGCTTTCATTGCTTTCTGAGCTGTTGGTCGGTGAGGACGGAATTTATACTTCTTAGAAAGGCCCATAAGAAATTGCTAATTGCTTAATATTCTGGCCACTTCTGGCCACCAAGTGGCCCAAGTGGCCACAGTGACCAAGTGGCCACAGTGACCAGTGATGTGGCCACAGGACCCAAGTGGCCACATCTGGCTACTTGGGTTCTTCGCGAACTCTCGCCAGAGTCAAACAAGCGTACTACTGGCCCCGACTTTCTGCAGCTGTGAAGCGTTACGTCAAAAGCTGCCGTGCATGTCAGCGTCGCAAATCCCCACCAATGAAACCTGCGGGACTGTTGCAACCGATCGCACCACCTAGGGCACCATTCGATCAAGTCGGCATGGACCTACTCGGGCCTTTTCCGCTATCATCGACCGGCAACAAGTGGATTATAGTCGCCACAGATTATTTAACAAGGTACGCTGAGACAAAGGCCCTACCAAGCGCTACGGCTGCCGACGTTGCCCAGTTCTTTATAGACCAAATTGTTCTTCGACATGGTGCTCCTGCGAGCGTTATTACTGACAGGGGAGCAGCTTTCACATCCAAGCTGATTGATGACGTATTCAAGCTGAGCTACACGAGCCATCGCAAGACAACCGCGTATCACCCGCAGACCAACGGCTTGACGGAACGACTGAACAAAACCATCGCCGACATGTTATCAATGTACGTAGATGTCCAGCACAAAACGTGGGATCAGGTGCTACCGTACGTAACATTTGCGTACAACACTGCCACTCAGGAAACAACGCGATTTACACCGTTTCGTCTTGTTTACGGACGTGAAGTTCAAACCATGTTAGATGCCATGCTCCCACACGACCTAGACGCTTCACTCACCCCTGACGCTGAGGAGCTTACCCAGTTCGCCGAAGAAGCTCGCCAATTAGCACGCCTGCACATCACGCAGCAGCAAGGCACAGACGCACGGCGCTACAATCTTCGCCATCGACATGTGCAATACCGCCCGGGCGATCACGTTTGGGTGTGGACTCCGGTTCGCCGCAAAGGGTTGTCCGAGAAGCTCCTTAGTCACTACTTCGGACCCTACAAGGTGTTGCGCCGCGTTAGTGACGTCAATTACGAGGTTGTTCCGGATGGCGTTATGTCGCCACATCGTCGAAAGCACCACTCCGAGATTGTGCACGTTGTACGACTGAAGCCTTATTTTACGCGTTAGGATGAGAGAACTTCCGCCTTAGTCATTTTTCATCTTCCGTCCACTTCCTGTTAGTTTTTTTTAAATTTTATTCGGCTGTGCCTGTCAAAACTCTTGTGCATCGGGACGATGCCGTTTTCAAGGGGGGAATAATGCCACCGGGACATGCGCGGCGGGCGCGAGCCAGCATGGACACAAAGAAAGAAAAAGGAAGAAGTTGCTTTTGGCCCAGCGCGCGCCCCAGTCGGAGCCATCTTGCTCAGGTAGCAGTTCTTGCCTACCTGACGGTGCGGTCTCTGTTATCACAGTCTCTTGTGTGTCACGTGACAATATTCTGCTCTCATGTGCTAAGGTATTGTGACTAATATTACAGGGCATCTACCCATCACTCAGCATGAAGGATATTGATGGCTCAACAGTTCTCTGTGCCGTGTTTGAAAGACTTGAGCTGGAGGTCCTGGACTCAAAAGCTGGTTTCGTATTGGTTATGGAACTATAATGGGTGTTCAGCATAAAATATGATCCCCAAAATAAAAATACCTTTGAACTAGTTGAATATTTTTCTAAACTACCAACGTCTAAAATCTTTGTTCATCTTTTGGGCGATTTCCGCTATCAGAAAGGGTGTCACGGTACATGAAGAGCAGTGAATAAAATTTCTGTATTCTCCGAATTGTGTCTTCTGTGCGTGTACTGCATTGCATAAAACCACTCTGTGAATCTTCGCACAAGCATCACATTTTATTTTTGTGCCTCTGTCGAAATTTATGATGAATATTTTTCTGGAGATGTTTACGAGCCTGAGGAGACAAAAATTGCACATTTGATAGGTGGCTTGTGAAATTCATAGATCTGACATGTCTCTTAGCATTTGGATTTGTTTTCTGAAATCTGACTGACAGTTATTTCGGCGACCCAGAAACGTAGTGTTTTGAAGTGCCTTGTGTCTATTACTAGACAGTCAGTACTTTCAAGTAGCCTTCAAAGTAATGCTTGGTGCTACCTCATTAGTATTTTGGTTAGTGACGTTTACTAGCTAGGGAGTACTTTGAATTGCTGAAGACTGCAGTGCTTTTAACATGTTAGGTAGTGTGCTAAACAACCCAAGGAAGTACTGCCTTTAGCTGGCTTGGCGGTACTTTTAACTACCAAAGGAGGTAGTGCTTTTAACTAAAGAAGTAGCGATTTTCACTGCCCAAGGAGGTAGTACTTTTAACTAGCTATATCCGAATATATACTACCCAACGTTTATACTACCCAACCTTTAACTACCGAGGTAGTAGTGTCAACTACCCATCGATGTAGTGCCTTTAACTACTAAGCTAGTATTTTAAACTACCCTGGGAGGTAGTAAATTTCACTAGGGAGGTCGTACTTTTCACTACCCAACGAGGTAGTACATTTCACCAGCGGGGTCGTACTTTTCACTACCCAACGAGGTAGTACATTTCAATAGCGGGGTCGTACTTTTCACTACCCAACGACGTAGTGCTTTTACCTGGGCTGTTGGTATTTAGGCTAGTGTTTTTTACGAACCCAACGAGGTATTGCTTTGCACTAAGAGTACTTTTACTACCTTCACTTACTAGCTGGTTAGTGGATTCTGTGACAAGTAACAGGTTAGTAGTTATTTAGTGAATATGTCAACCTCGTTTTCTAAGAGTGTGGCTCTCGGCAAATGGTCATTCTGGCAGGTTTTGAGTAACAAATCTGTCGACAAGGGCGTGGACCATTTCTCCGACACGTCTGCCAAGACCTGCACGTTGAAGGGATTCATTAGCTTGTCGAAGCCCTGAATGCTCTCAGCCGCTAGATTCCGGCTTTCTGGCGGCACAGTCTGCATATGGACGTCGGGATGCTCTCTTCTCAGCCAGTCGTCCTCCATCTGCAGTGAGAAGGCCAGCTGAATTAAGCAGTGCATGGGGGTGGTGTTTCTGTCCCTGTCCTCAAGGCAACAACTAGAACTGCTCATGCAGGCAGAGGCTCGGAACTTCAGCATCTTCTTTACGTCCCATATTTGTTTTTTTTTTGCATTCGTCATGAGCCACCCGCGCCTGAACCACAGCATTCAACAGGATTCTGGTGCGGCAGTTCCCACTGTTCTGATTCTTTATGGTCTGACATATGCTCTTTTTCCTGCAAGCTCTTCGAACACCTTTTGTTTCTCTACTAACTCACACACTTCCTCCTTCCCCTCCAACTATGCACTCATGTATTCGTTCTCCGAATACTTGGCTGTTCGACGCCTCGGCAACACAACACTGAGGGTGAAAGAAGGCATCTGTACGCTAGCAACAGAAACGCTCATTTCCTGTGTTAGTGCCGTCCACTCGCTAACATACGCTTCCAAGATTTATTTGAGGTTTCTGACTGTGTTCTGTGGACTTGTTATGCCATTTAATACCACTGCTGCCACCAAATGGAACAAATATCATAATCACACACGCATAATAAACGCAAATTACTTCTTTAGCGGAGAGCCATTCCCTCCAATCTCGGCATTCTCCTTCAACCTCCTCGTGTTTTGCTAGATTAAACTGAGTCTGTGCCCCAGAGCGCACACACACACACACACATATATATATATATATATATATATATATATATATATATATATATATATATATATATATATATATATAGCTGATTAGCGCGAACGGAGAAATCGCAGTTAAAACGACACGCGCTAAAACACGATTTTCCACGCGCGTCGATCTACCTGTCAGAGCAATTTTAATAACCATGACGTCCAGGATGTTGAGACCAAATACTGTACGTCTATGTAATTCGAATAGAAATTATCGCGCATGGAAGGCTTTGAAAGAATGTACGTTTAACGATGCGGAGGCGCTGCAACCGGGACCGCCAAGGGTCGCAGGTTCGACGCCCACCCCCACCCCTCTTCTTCTTTTTACGGATGTTTTTATACTGTTCGAGATCACGTCGGTAGGGGGGCCTGGCGACGGTTGGGTACCTGAAAGGCTTTCAGTCGTTCAAATGCCGTTTACGACTCACTCCTACACCAGAACAGGAATTGGCCTCCCTCGTGAAGTACTTGGCCACCACCTCCCACACGATGTCTACAATTAAACCCTCGCCCTCAGTGTCCAGCAGCTCCAACACATCTGTCTATGGCGGCGGTCAGCTCTGTGAAGCAGCAGAGGGCAGTAAGAATCACTGGACCCGGACAGGCCGCCACTGGAAACTAAACATTGGAACGTTCAATGCAAGATCCCTCTCCAGCGAAGGTAGATTAGCGGAACTACTCGAGGAACTAGAGGGAGTTAGTTGGGACGTCATTGGCCTTAGAGAAGTTAGGAGAGCAGGTGAAGCCTACATAGTCTTAAACAATGGACATGTCCTCTGCTATAGAGGACTACCCGAAAAGAGATAATGTGGCGTTGGGTTCTTAATTCACAAAGATAGAGCGGGCAACGTAGATGAATGCTACAGCATTAACGAAAGGGTAGCATGCGTCGTATTAAAACTAAATAAGCGGTATAAACTTAACATAATCCCGGGATATGTGCCAACAACGTGCTACGACGACGAACAAGTGGAGCAGTTCTACGAGGATATCGAATTAGCAATACCGAAAGTTCGGACACAATATACATTAGTCATGGGAGATTTCAACGCGAAATAGGAAGAAAACAAATTGGAGAGCAGGCGATTGGCAACTACGGCGTCGGCAGTAGGAATAACCGTGGGGAAATGCTAGTACAATTTGCCGAAAGAAACCGACTCCGAATAATGAACACGTTTTTCAAGAAACACAAGAATAGGAAGTGGACGTGGAGAAGCCCAAACGGGGAAACAAAGAATGAAATCGACTTTATAATGTGCGAACAACCAGGTATAATTCAAGACACAGAAGTAGTGGGGAAGATAAAATGCAGCGATCATAGATTAGTAAGGGCAAAGATTGTACTTAACCTAAAGGAAACAAGAACTAAATTATTTGCTAGAAAAAATGCAATCTAGAGGTAATCATAGCGAAGAACGAAGAATTTAAAGTCGCCCTAAGCAACAAGTTCGAGGCCTTAGGCGCAAACGGTGACGATGTAGAAATAAACAAAACCATAACGAAAACAATCCTAGAAACAGCGATAGAAGTCGGGGGTAAATCAGCAAAGCAAACAACAAGTAATTTGTCCCAATCTACCAAGGACTTCATAAAAAACGCCAACAAATGAAAGCAACTTCGGCAAAAGATAAGATTGAATTCGCAGAACTATCAAAATTGATCAGTAAAGCCAGGCAAAGAGATGTAAGAAACTTTAACACGAGAGAAATAGAGAAAGCTGTAGAAAAAGGCACCAGCATTAAATCGGTCAAAAAGAAACTGCACTTAGGGCAAAACAAAATGCACGCGCTAAAAGATAAACAAGGTAACGTTATCAACAGTTTCAACGAAATAGTAAAAATATCAGAAGATTTCTACTCTGAACTGTACAGTTCTCAGACAGAGCATACAACCTTAATAGAAATAGAATCTGAGGAGGACACTGAAATTCCATGTATAACCGCTGACGAAGTCAAAAAAGCGGTCAAAGGCATGTCCCGCGGTAAAGCAGCTGGTGAAGATGGTATAACAGCCGACTTGATCAAAGACGGAGGAGATATTTTACTTGAAAAACTTGCATCGCTCTTCACGAAATGTGTCAAGACATGTAGTACACCACGCAGTTGGAAAAATGCTAATATAATCCTTATCCACAAGAAAGGTGACATAAAGGAGTTAAAGAATTACAGACCAATTAGCCTACTCCAACTAATATACAAAGTATTTACAAAAGTAATTTCTACGAGGGGAAGACAAACACTCGGCTTTAATCAACCGAGAGAACGCGCTGGTTTTAGGCAAGGTTACTCGACAATGGACCACAGCAACGCTATCAACCTAGTAATATCAACCTAGTAATATCAACCTTGGTAAAATCAACCTAGTAAACAAACCTCTTTATATCGCGTTTGGCGACTACGAGAAAGCATTTGACTCCATAGAAATACAAGCAGTTCTAGAAGCTCTACGTCGACAAGGGGTACCTGGCGTATACGTGAAAACCATAAACAACATATACAAAGATTGCACAGCCACACTACACCTACATGAGAGAAGCAGAGAAATCCCGATCAGGAGAGGTGTGATTCAGGGAGATACAATATCCCCGATGCTATTCACTGCATGTTTAGAGGAAGTCTTTAAACGTCTAGACTGGGAAGACAGGATGCAGAATATCTCAGCAATTTAAGATTTGCAGACGACATTGTACTCTTTAGCAATGACGGGGACGAACTACAAAACATGATTGATGACCTAAACAGAGAAAGTAATAAAATTGGGTTAAAAATGAATAGGCAAAAGACCAAAGTTATGCTCAATAGCCTAGCTAAGGAACAGGAATTTAAAATCAACAATGAATCCTTACAATGTGTAAGCGAATACGTATACCTGGGACAGTTAATAACAGGAACTCCTAACCAGGAAAAAGAAATTCTCCGTAGAATAAGGTTGGGCTGGAGCGCATTCGGAAGGCATTAGGAAATCATGACTGGAAACTTACCGCTCTCACTAAAGCCAAAAGCATTCAATCACTGCATTCTCCCAGTACCAACGTACGGTGCAGAAACGTGGAGGTTAACGAAAAAACTAGAGATGAAGCTAAGGAGCGCGCAACGTGCAATGGAAAGAAAAAGGATAGGGGTGACGTTAAGAGATAAAAAACGAGCAGAATGGATCAGAGAACAGACAGGAGTAGCCGATATTATAATATCAATTAAAAGAAAGAAGTGGACCTGGGCAGGACATGTCATGAGGAGGGAAGATAACAGATGTACAGTATTTGTTTATTTATTTATTTGTGATACCCTCAGGGTACATTTCTACTTTGTAGAGGGGTGGGGCGGATATACAATTGAACAAAAATAAATACAGGAAAATAAACACAGGATTATGTAAACACATTACAGAGAAGATAACGATGCTACATTATAGTAAATATTACACGCAAGGAATACACTGTATTAACAAACATTGGAAATCAAAACAAAAAGAAAACAGCCAATCTACACCAATAATAGTTATACCCGTTGGTATAATTCACGATTTCAAGTTAACTGTTAGTGTAGTCTGAAAAAGAGTGGGGTCGGTGATTGTTACCAATGATGCAGGTAGGTTATTCCAATCGATTGAGGTCTTAGGAAGTAATGATCGTGAACATGCTATGGTGTTGTGACGAGGTACGTTGACTTTATGCACGTGATCATGGCGAGCTGAATGGTACGGTGCCGGGTGGATGCAGAGTGAACGAAGGATTGGGTTGTGGTAATAGATTTTATGAAATAATGAAATGCGCGATTCCTTTGTGCGAAGAGAGAGTAATCGGATATGGAGCGTACTCTTCATTAATGTAACGCCAGCAGTGCGGTGATAATTAGCCAGGACGAAACGTACAGTGCGATTTTGAACCGATTCGAGTTCGTTAATTAATGTGACTTGATGAGTATCCCAAATGCATGAGGTGTATTCCAGTTTGGGGCGGACGTAGGTTATATATATAGCAGTCGTTTCAACGGCGTAGGTGTAAGAGAAAAATTTCTTTTCAAATATCCTAATGAGCGGTTAGCTTTTGATGTTAGGTATTGTATGTACTGCTTCCAAGAGAGGTCGTTGGTTATATGAACGCCTAGATAACGGAACCTTGTGGCAGATTGGAGGGGGCCGTTATTTAGTGCATAGGTAGAGCAGGTTGTAGTAGAACGAGAGATGCGCATCGATTTCCATTGATTAATGTTGGCTCCATGCACCAAGTGAGACACCACTTAGGTATGTTGTTTAAGTCGGATTGAAGGGTTGCTATGTCAGAGTCATCATTAATTTTGCGACATATAACGCAGTCATCCGCCAATAAGCAATTTTTTGAGGAAATGTTTTCTGGTATATCATTAATATGTAATAAAAATAAAAGAGGACCCAGAACAGACCCTTGAGGAACACCTAATTCAACTGGCGCCGTGTTAGGTGTGGAGTCATTAGCTACAACAAATTCAGAACGGGAAGAAAGGAAAGATTGGATCCAGCCAAGTACTCCAGGGTCGATTTTTAAAGCGCTTAGTTTATGTAGAAGCAAAACATGTTTAACCCTGTCAAATGCTTTCGAAAAATCTAGAAAAATACAATCAGTAAAATAACCGTTATCAAGATACACGTGTAAGTCATTAGTAAAAGTCACCAGCTGAGTCCCACAGGAAAGGAATTTGCGAAAGCAGTGTTGACACTTAGAGAAAAAGTTATTTTCTTCCAGAAGTGTAACAAGGTTAGAAAATATGATGTGCTCCATTATTTTACAAGGTATCTAGGTTAACGATAAGGAATGGATACCAAGAGAGGGAAAATGCAACAGAGGCAAGCAAAAGGTTAGATGGAGCGATGAAATTAAAAAGTTTGCGGGCATAAAGTGGAACCAACTCGCTCAGGATAGGGTGGATTGGAAATCGTTGGGAGAGGCCTTCGTCCTGCAGTGGACCTAAACAGGCTGATGATATATATATATATATATATATATATATATATATATATATATATATTAAAAAAGATTCACACGATTAACAAAAACAATTTAAGTTTACTGATGTTGCGGCCGGTGGACCGGCCTCCATCAGAGTGAAAAGGTGTTGCAGAGCACCTTGCTTTTAAGGGTACAGGAAGGGGAGAGAGTACGGCTACAAAGGCGTACGTCTGTACAGGGAATGGCTACGAAGTCTGCCTGGACAGAACACGTGATCGGCTGCGGCGAGTCGGCGACACCGCAGCCTGTCAATTAACAGCAAGACGGCACACTTACAATCCCGAGGGATTCTACTACCTGTATGTAACGCAATTAAAAAGCCACTCCACATTGTAAAAATGCTAATCACCACAGCAGGAAGGATTAAAAAAGCAAAACAAATAAAAAAACAAAAAAACAAGAGAAGCACACACAAAAAGCTGATTTATTGAACCACGGCTGGCTACAATCGGCTAGAATATCTTGTAATGGAAAAATATAAACCGTGAAGGAAGGAAAATAGAAATAAGAGATATAAATAAAAGTTCAGCAAAAAAGTCAAGTGTGAAAGAACACATTGTAGTTGCTTGAAATGGCTTCCTCATAATAGCAATGCCCTAGTCACTCGGGAAATATGTTAGTTTACCAATGTTTTCATTAATGCCCGAGGTGGCGGCATTGAACTTATAAATGAGGTAGGACTCACGAACCTCGCGGTCGTGGTGCGTCCGAAAGGCCAATTCCAGTATAATTGTCGTTAGGTCGCTAAATGAATGTCCGGGAAGGTGCACATGATTAGGCAGTGGCAGGTTCAAGGAATTTCTCGCGTGTGACTTGTGATTATTAAGCCGTATTCGGAAAGTGTTTCTGTCTGACCAATATATTGTTGATTGCATTTAGTGCACTCAAGCAGGTAAACGACATTAGCCGTGTCACAAGTGAAGTTTCCTTTAATTTGTACAAAAGAGTTGGACGCGGTGCTTGTTGCTTTTTATGTAGTCCTAATATTTATTTAATTATTTATAAATTAATAATTAATTTATTTATTTATTATCACCCCCAGGGCCAAAGGCATTAAAGAGGGGAGTGGGTTACAGTAAATGAAAACAATAAAATAAACAGAACGGTCAAGAAGAAAGGGTTCTCAATTATACAGTTTTAGCTCGTCGTAATAAATTGATACAAAAGAATGACAGTAAAATGGTAAATACAAAATAAAAATGCACTTAGGTTACAAACATATAGTAGTAAAATTGCTTTGATTATACAATGTTAGCTAAGCACGCTCGAAACCTTTGGTTATCGTGAACGGATACGATTTCATCAGGAAGGTGGTTCCATTCCGTGGATGACCGAAGGAAAAATGACTGCAAAAACGTTTTAGTGTGACATGATTCGAGAGCAACCTTATAACCATGGTCGATAAGAGGCGATACATACTGTGGCTGAAAAATGAAATCATTGCGGAGTGTTGAATGACGATATAGCTTGTGAAAAAGAACTAAACGTGAGACTTTGCGACGAGAAGAAAGTAGACTAAGCGAAAGGTTAGTTTTCATGGCAGACACACTTGCAGTTCTATTATAATTACGTAGGATGAAACGAACTGAATTATTTTGAACGAGCTCTAATGAATTAAATAGTTTATCAGTGGCAGGATCCCAAACAGCACATGCATATTCTAGTTTCGGTCGTATAAGGGTAGCATTTTTAGGGATGAAGGGGCAGTTGAAATGTTACGCTGTAGGTAACCAAGCATGCGGTTAGCATTGTTAATTATGTGGCCGGTGTGAACATTCCAATATAAGTTAGCAGAGATATGCACACCTAGGTATTTGTAAGAGTTAACCACTTCCAAGGGAACATTATTCAGATAATATGTATGCATGCTGTCAGTTCTTCGGGATACATGCATCACTTTACCTTTGCCAACGTTTAGTTCCATTAAACAATTTTTACACCAATTAGCTACAGTGGTTAGAACCGAGTGCAGGTGGTTAGGATCTTCTGCATTAGCTATTTCACGTAAGATAACACAATCATCAGCAAATAAATGAATGTTAGATGATAGAGAGCAAAGGAGGTCATTAATATAAATTAGAAATAAAAGAGGTCCGAGCACTGAACCTTGCGGTACACCGGAAGTTACTCTTCGAAGTGGTGAGTAATGGCCGTTTGCGGTTACAAATTGAGTGCGATTAGATAGGAAGCATTCAGCCTACTTCAGGATGTTAGTGTCAAGGTTCAGCTGTCTTAGTCTATAAAGTAAAAGTTTTTGACAGACCTTATCAAAAGCTTTAGCGAAGTTTTAAAAATGCAATCTGCAAATGATGAACGATCGAGAATACGATGTAAATTATGCCGAAAGATTGGAAGCTGAGTTTCACATGAAAATGTTTTTCCAAAGCCATGCTGAGCTGGTGTGAAAAATGCATTTGATTGAAGGAAGTTAACAAGATGTTTGAAAATGATGTTCGAGCCACTTACAGCAAGTACTTGAGAGTGGTATGGGGCGATAATTGGCTGATAGATTTTGTTACCTGATTTATGCAGTGGAACCAACTTCCCGATTTTACATTGGTTAGGTTGAGCAGACGTATCCAGTGATTGCTGAAAAGTTTGGTTAAGATAATAGTACTAGCGGCGCTTGTATTTTTTAAGAAATTTAGCGTTAATAGAGCCGTAACCAGGCGATGAGTTTTGATTCAGGGAATCGATTAGTTTCGCAACGCCAGCAGTTTCTACTATCACTGGAGGCATAGCTACGTAATCATACTGGCGAGTAGGAGGTAGGCGGTCATGACAGGAAATGGAAAAATTTTGTACGAATGCGTTGTTAAGGATGGCAGCGCACTGTTCATTAGGTATATGGTTGCCCAATGGGTCTTCCAGAGTTATGTAATCATTGCGCAAGAGCTTGATTACACTCCGAAACTTTTTAACGTTAGTGATTAACATAGATGGAAGCACGTTCGATAGAAAATTAGATTTAGCCTTCTTTAGTGCTGTTACGTATCTGTCGAATGCGGACTCATAAGGAGACAAGCGTGTGTCAGTTTGCGAGTGTTTTGTTGAACGATATAGGCGTTGTTTGCGGTTACGTAGACGTTTTAGATGCGCATTGAACCAAGGAGCATCAAAATTGGAGGTAATGATGCGAGATGGGATGTACTTCTCAGTTAGTTCCTGAACTTTAGCTGCAAACATGTCCCGATTGACCTGAAACGAACGATTTTCGAAATCCGGCAAGAAAGTGCCCAGAAATACAGTCAGTTCGTTATTTATGGCGGTAAAGTTGGCTTTCTTGTAAACATGTATAGTTTTCCGGAGTTTACTTGCTTTAGGTGTGGACAGATTAATTGAAAATGCAACTAGTGATCGCTTAAACCAGGTAAATGTGTAATCTCCAAAATTGTGTCGGGGTGTGATGACGAAACTAGGTCGAGGGTATTTGCGGTGTTAGAAGATACACGTGTAGGTAGGGTTACTAGCTGTGACAATGAAAAAACTGAGCACGTCTAGAAATTCCTTAGCTTGTGTTGAAAAGGGAGCGAGTGAAGGGGATTGATATTTCCAGGATGTGTTTGGTAGATTAAAGTCGCCCAGGAGGAGGATGGGAGATGAGGGAAAACGCGTGCGAACAAGATTAATACTGTCGTGCAATTCATGGAAAAATGTAGGTGGTGCAGACGGTGCGCGACAGCATACGCCTATGATGAATTTTTTGTGACCAAGGGCGACGGAAGCCCAAACGCTTTGTAGGTCGTCGCTCGTATAAACCAAAGAAGACGGAATGTCGTTTGAAATTGCCAAAGGGACTGCCACCTCCTCTACGCGCACTACGGTCGCAACGGTAAGCACGGTATTGCACAACACCGTGGAACACTTCCGTGTCGGTGACATGCGCAGGCGACCATGTTTCGGTAAGTGCAATGATTTTTGCAGAACATGTGTCGATTGCAGAGAATAAAGAATCGTATTTATTCGACGCACTTCTAACGTTAGAATATAAGACGGAAAATTCAGGTGATGAAGAAGACGAACCACTGCCCCTCGCGCTTTCCTAGATCGGGGAAAGGGATGGAACAGGGCATGCATGGTAACTATATTGCTGCGTTGGTTAAGTGCTTGAATTTCGTCAGAACTGGTGTTGTACACGTACGTTTTTCCGTTCAGAATCAACTTATCATAGCGCAATTTGAAAGGTTCAGAAGAGGCTTCGCTCTTACCGAATGCTATCAGCGTTCTTCGGGCGCTTCGTGTAGCACCTGAGAAATCCTCACTTATACTTATGTTTTTACGCTTGAATTGACTGCGCAGAGACAGTAGTTTTTCTTTGGTTTTGAAGCTTGCAAGCTTCACAATAACAGGACGGGATTTATTAGGCATAAACGAACCAAGGCGGTGGGCACGTTGGATTGCGTCTGCAGAAAATGTGTCGATAATACTAGTGATTATTTTGGTTATATTTGTATTTTTTTGTTGCCAAGTTTCAATATTAACAGGGAGACTATGGAAAATTAGGTTGTCGCGGCGCGACCGATCTTCCAATTCACTTAGACGGGATTCGAAAAGGTTACTCCGAGCGCTAACTTCTTTGTTTTTGACATGCTAGAGACTTTCACGCTGACAAAGAGAGAGCAAACTCTCTCTTTGCAGGTGACTTTAATTCGCATCATGTTTGTTGGGGTGACCGCACTGATTCGTCGGGTAAATTGTTGTGGAATTGGATGTGTACGAACAATTATATATGTCTTAACTCTAAAGTAGCCACTTTTGTACGATGCAACACAAGATCAGTTTTGGATTTAACATTCGCCAGCTCAAGCTTGCGCATCTCTTCTTGGGCTGTTGTTGATACTGCAACAAATAGTGATCACCGCCCAATATTGATGGAAGTTAATAATCCAGTGATTTCTTTAGATACTCAGACAGTGACTTTTGTTGACTACTCAAAATTTAAAAGAAGTCTACATTCAAGCTTATCTTCACTGACCAGTTCTGGAAATGACATTAAAGCGAAGAGTCTTTGTGGTGTTCTAAAATGCTCTATGAGAAAAGCACAGTTCACCGTATCCTCGGCGAAAAGTAAGCCTATAAGTGCCTGGTGGGACTCTGATTGCGAACGAGAATACAGGCGCAGAAAAGCTGCATAGAAAAAAACTCCTTGTTAACCAGTGCCCTACTAATTGGAGTAACTGCAAGTATGCCTCAGCCATGTTTAAAAGAACTGTTTCCATAGCGAAAGCTACTCATGACGAAAACCAATATAGCTTTCTCTCACAAAGTGGAAACAAGAAAGCTCTTTTCAGATTTCTTCGATTTCGTAAGGCTATTTCTGCACCCGTAACCATAGAATCAGTTGTTTAACTCCAAAAGAACTGTCTGCTGTATTAGATTATATTGCATTGGGATTAGGAAGACGCTTTACCACTCAAATACAAACAGTATTCCGCAAACCTGTATGTGTAGACGATTTTTTGAAGGTGTCTATAGGAGAACTTGCGCGCGCAGTTCAGTCGCTCCCCAATTCGGCTCCAGGTCCAGACGGCATTACGACAGGCATGCTAAAAATTTTGTTTGATGTGTCTCCTCAGGACCTCCTAAATCTCGTCAACTACTCACTCGAAAAAGATTGGATTCCTCCAGATTGGAGACTTGCGAAAATTATCCCGCTGCTTAAAAAACGAGGAGTACATATGCATATTGATAATGTTAGACCTATCGCACTAACTTCGCATGTTATAAAATTAATTGAAAGAGTGCTCTACATTAGAATCATGAAATTTCTGGCAGACCACTCAATATTGAGCCCATGTCAAATTGGCTTTAGACCTGGGCATTCTATATGGTATGCACATGTAGATTTAGAGGGACGAATTAAGCTTGCTCGTCACAGGCGACAATATGCAGCACTAGTAACTCTAGATTTAGCTAAGGCATACGACAGTGTAGAGCATGTCATCCTTCTCAATTCATTAAAAAGCTTGAATTTCCCGCGCTATATTATTAACTGGTTGCATGAGTTTTTTAAGGAAAGAAAGTTTTATTGTTCCCAGCGTGGATTATCCTCACCGAAATATAATCAGTCCAGAGGAGTCCCTCAAGGTTCTGTTTTATCTCCTGTATTATTTAACGTTCTGTTAAGCTCAGTGCCGTGGCACAATAACATTCAAGTGTATGTTTATGCAGACGACATTGCGTTCTTTGCTTATGCTGGTGATATTCACTCACTGCATACAATCTTACAAGCTTATTTAGGAAGACTAGAGTTATGGTTTAATCAAATTAGCATGACTTTAAATGTTAGTAAAAGTTCTGTTAATGTCTTTCCTTTGAATGATCCAGTAAGCATTTCTCTTCAGTATCGCCAGGAAATAATACCCCAAGCAGAGTGCGTGAAGTATTTAGGTGTGTTTTACGATCATAAACTGAGTTGGCGCGACCACATTGAGCACATTAAATGTAAGGCTACTCGCGCTGTTGGGATGATACGCAGACTTGGCCAGCACCCCTCTGGGTTACGCAGAGACACTCTTCTTATGATATACCGTATGTATGTTCGTCCGATTCTAGAATTTGGTTGTATTTTATACTCTGGTGGTCCGGCATACAAGATTAATCCTTTGGTTCTTTTAGAGCGAGAGGCTCTTCGGAGTTGTCTCAAGGTGCCAAAATTTACTGCAAATCATGTTCTGTACCAAGAAGCCCGAATACCCACGTTAGTTTGCAGATTCCGTATCCTCACTGTCAAAACATATTTACAAATTTATGCGTCTTCACAGAGGCGATCACAGTTCGTGTTCTCTACTGAAGCGCTAACATTTTTTGATGAGCCTTGCTCTCGCATATACAAACCTGAAGTTTTGTTTGTGCAGAATCAACTAGAGGCTTTAGATGTTAACATTCGCGATATCGTCTCAACGGATAAACCATCGGCCAATGCTAAAATTCATTTGGATAATATATTCCCTTCTAATGCCAAACTCTTACCTTCCAGATATTTAATAGGCTTATTAGAAGATCATTTATGTCAATTGGGAATTGATAACGTAATTGCGACGGATGCATCCATGCGTGAGGAGAAAGCGGGAGTGGGCATTTTTTCAGAGACTTTGTCTTGGTCATATACCTTGCGCCTCCCGGATTATACACCCATATTCGAAGCAGAGCTCTTTGCCATTCTTTTACCCATTCGCAAACTTCCTGCAGAAAATTCGGCAGTTATAGTGACTGATTCACTTTCTGTATGCACATCACTCGCTTCAGCTTCTCCTTCCACGTCTTCTGTTCTAAACGCATTCACTTCATTAATTCCTCCCCACTTGCGTGAAATACGATTGGTGTGGGTGCCAGGCCATCGTGGCATATTTATAAACGAGATGGCTGATGTTCTCGCGCGGTTGTCCCTAGATGGGCCGGTAATGCTCGTGGTGCCTACTACTGCCTTTGTTACTTTGTCTAGATTCCGTAAGTACTCCTTACTTCAAGATTCTTTAAAAATGAAGTTACCTATTGAAGAATATGGGCATCTTTCTTTTGTTTGGAATAATAAGTGGTGTCCCTCTCGTAAACTGGAAGTGGGAATAACAAAATTTCGCTGTCGTATCCCTTCATTAAATTTTTATTTACACAGGTCTGGTCTGGTGCCATCTCCGCTATGCTGCTATTGTCAAGAGCCTGAAAACATTGATCACTTTTTAATTACCTGTCAGCGTTATAGTAGTCAGAGGAAAAGACATTTCGAAATTTCATTCAGGAATTTAAAAATTCCCCGGAATTCTCAGAATATTCTTTCCTTTAGAGCGTCCTCACTAGGTTACAGCAACAGGAACGTCTGCTTAGCCATGTGCAATTTCCTTCGTGACACAAGAAGAATTCGTTGCTAATCATCTTTCCAACCAAAACTTCGTACCTCGAAATTGCCGCCAGTAGTTTATTAAACCTCAAATTATTTATTATGGTTCATTTGTATTATAAATAGTCTATCACTCTAACATTTCATTCTTCCTTACATTACCGATTCCTTACTCTTCCTTTGTTTTAGCTCACCTTTTTTTTCCTTTTTTATATTAACCGCCGGCTTCATGGCCAATCCGCCGTAGTGGGCAAGAGCCATATAACAAGGAGAAAAGGAAAAGGACATTATCAACGTTTTGCGACTTTTCCTCAAGTGCGGCCAGTCTTTTCATATTGCCAGAAACTTGATTCAAGCGATTTTTGTCCACTTTTTATGGCCCTAACATCAGCAGTAATCTCAGTCTGGAGCTTTGACGTTTGTAAGAACGCGTGTGTACGTCCCTGTGCAATTAACTCTACCAATAATCACATAGCAGTAGCTTGAGGGCAATTATGTGCGCAGTAGGTCGAGGGCAACTGCGTGTTTTCCTTTCTCTTCTGTTCTATCCGACAGTGTTCTTTTTCGTTTCTTCGTTCCCTCCTCTCTCACTACCTCCTTCTTTCATTCTCTTTGTGGGTGGATGTCATGGGCGTGTGCCTTGTGCTCTGCCCGTGACTCTTTCCCACTATAGCCCTCCCTCGCTCTCATTGCACCTTCCTCTCCCCCATAACGAGAATTGTTGGCAGAACACTGGCAATCTGGTCCCCATGAATGTACCACCTGGAAGGGTGAGTGGTTGAGACGGTCGCCTTTGGACCGTGGATTCCAGGGCTCGAATTCCACCTAGTCGAGACAGTTTTTGTTTTATCCATTTCTTTATGCTCGAAACTGTGAATGACGGCTATGACAGCTACTACTACTGATCGAAGTGAACACTATAAGGAAGTAACAAATTTAAAGGTTCCGATCACTAAAGTAAGAAAGCATGACACCACGTCGATGACTCGGTTTCTCGGAGGGCGAGGATCGTATCAATGAACGGTGTGAACTACGTTAGCAAGCAGTTTCTGGCGGTACAGGGTGGTTTCATCATCATCATCATCATCATCATCATCATCAGACTGTTTAGGTCCACTGCAGGACGAAGGCCTCTCCCAACGATTTCCAATCCACCCTATCCTGAGCGAGTTGGTTCCACTTTATGCCTGCAAACTTTTTAATTTCATCGCTCCATCTAACCTTTCGCCTGCCTCTGTTACGTTTTCCCTCTCTTGGTATCCATTCCGTTGCTCTTACTGTCCATCTGTTATCTTTCCTCCTCATAACATGTCCTGCCCAGGTCCACTTCTTTCTTTTAATTGATATAATAATATCTGCTATTGATATAATAATATCGGAAGGGTGGTTTACAGCTGTGCAGAAAGCAGTGAAGGTCGTTTAAACCGAAAGTATGTCGATAGCACCACAATTTTATTCTTATGGTATGCCTTTTATTTCTCCTATCCACTCAAGATTCTGCTGCCGCCATGACCGTACCTAGCACAGGGCCGCGATAATTCCAGGATCGCAGGATACGCAAAGTTTATACACTCAGTTATGATGACCGTAATTCCCTCCTATGAAAGACGCGCCATTTTCAAGCTTCTTGCTAACTCTTGCTGCCGCAAATTAAAAATTTGGGCGACATAGTGCACGCAGAGGCTTCATGTTTATGCATGATAAAACGTATATATTTTACTTAACACCATCACATTGCAAACGGAAGTCACTTAAGAACATGAACAGCTTTGGTTACAGTTGAAGCAATGTTCAATTATAAAAAGTGCGTGCAGTGAGTTACCACAAATAATGCATACGAGATGGGAAGCAGACAAAGTAGTGGCATGAGTGCACATTTCACGGCGAGTCTAAGCGTGGCAGAAGTAGTGTCTATGTAACGTTCTATCGATTGAAAACTATTGCTGGCGAGTCGTTACTTTTCCCACTCGTCCAATTCAGTCTGTTCTTTTCATAATAGATCTTCAGTGGCACGTGCACTTGTACGTCCTATAAACATGATTGTCACAAAGAGTGGGAGCAGTAGCTAATGCTCTGTTAGGTGCTCTAGGCCGTGAGATGCACAAACATCGTCACACATCGTCAAGCACATCATTCGAAGCCCCATGTACCATAAAAAAAATTAAAGTGCCACGAAGGAAGCACGCGATCCGGAGCCCTCTAGGATTTCTTGTTTGCTCCGCATTTCGACATATGACTAATGAGGCTTCCATTGCGAGTAAAAGATGCATTGCAGTGTACACATGAAAAAGGGCGCAATCTTTTGTGCATAGAACGTATGTGCCTATCTAGGTTGCTTTTGAGCGAAAAAGATGCACGACAGTGCACACATGAAAAAGGGCGTTCTCCAGTGTGGGTGCGTACGTGACTATTCAGGTTCCCTTTTTGCGAAAATGATGCACTGCAGTGGGCACAGGCAAAAGGGCGCTCCCCTGTGTGGGTGAGTATGTGTCTTCTGAGGTGACTCGATTGGGTAAATGAACTCGGACACTTGCTGCACTGAAAGGGGCGCTCGCCCGTGTGTCGATAAAGGTGCCGATTCATATCTCCCTTGTACTTGGTCGTGTAAGTACACTGTCGGCAGGAATGCACTCCGTCTTCCGTGGACACAAGCGATTGATATGGTAGCTGCATGGGCGCCAAGGACAAGGAATCTGCAAACACGCGAAAAGCATATGATGGCAATTGCAAGGTTGTGTGACGTGCTATATGAAGCCTAAACGCAGCACCAGCGAAGAAAGAAGCTTACCTGCATTTATAAATCTCGCGACAATCTTGCATTACTATATGACGTACTACCTCATGTTGTCATTCACAGGTACGAAAATACTGTGACGACAGACGCGAGCACCCCCTACCAAAATATACACAGACGTACTCGGTGATGCTCGAATTTCTTCACGTGTCCTTTGCATGTGTGCTATCCCTCTTTCTATTGTTCTGTTTTATTTACTTACTCAATCAGATTTGAAATTCCTTTTCTCCAATGAGAACTATCCGTACCTGCAAACGAAAACAACCAGCATTCGGTGTCCCCTGGTTGAAGCACATTGACCCCCTTGCTTCTGATTTTTGACGGCAGCTATTATTCACCAACCTGGCACGTATTGTTTCGGTGCTTACCGCGCCTGTTACATACGCGCAGCTCCTGCAATGTTACCAAGTGTTCCCCTGAATTCCATTCAGGGCTTGTGCATTTCATTATATTGATATACTTATGCGACAACCAATGGTACTCTATTAATACACTAGGATGTAGGGATTAAAGTAGGCAGATTTAGTGGCAGGTCACATTTGGCAAGGCAGCACTCCGCTGTCACTGTGCCATCACTGACAGTCGTACCATCAGAAATCATGAGCGGCTTCGCTGGACACAGGCTCTCCTGAAGAACTCCTTTCTTAACGGCTTCGGTAATACTCTCATTAGGAGCGCCACGCGATAATATGTAATAAAATATACAGGATGAAAGACGATGCGAAAAATGGGTTTCAATTATGAATAGCAGAAACATCACAGTTTCGGCTGACGATAAAGACATTCACATTTTCTTGTTTATTGGGAAGTTTCTCAGTATGCGTTAAGAAAGCTGGCACATCTCCTTAATTGGCCATATGCGGCTTCAAAAAAAAAAACCGCAAGGATTTCGGCTAATAAAAAAAATATTTCACCAGACCTAACCAGCCAGTATATCACCGCATGTATGAGCAGATGCAAACCTGACAATATGTGAAAGTAATCGTCTTCAATGATTAGATAGCAGTAAAAGAGAGCTGCACTTGGATGTGTGTCACACCGTAGTAACCCTTCATCGCCCTATAGTACCACATGCACTTGGGCGCCAAGGTATTCATATTCAAAGTGGACCAAGAGAATCACCAGACAGGTGAACATAAGACAGAACGCGAGAATAATGAATACGATCAAATATGGAAGCTATATTCCTAGAAAAATAGACGTGTAAAAATGGTCAAAGTACGACTTTGTAAGAAAATAGTAACATTGTAACGAAAATGGCAAGCGACATTGTAAAAGTAAAGTGGCGCGATGAACGTTATTTTGGTAATATAAATGGAAAGCACACCCGAATAACAGCAAAAAACACACAGAGTAGAATGTGTCAAACATAAGCTCCCGTCACTAAAGTTACTTCAAGGCCATTCATTGCATAGGCATGCGACACCAGTTCAACAAGATATTCAGGTAATGCTCTCATTAAAATATCTTTGTCTGTCTGTCTGTCAAGTATTGCTCCGCAAAAGTTCCATCATAATGGACAATGTTAAACAGACATGCAGTGTAAAAAGCACGGCGAACCACAGATTCGAAAGAAGTGCATTAGAAAGGTGGATTGAATTGCTGTATATTAAAGATTCAAACTAAAACATTCCTTTATTCACCTTGAGATCTGGATATTGTGGCTGTGCAAAATGATAATACGCCACTTCATTATTTAAAAATCACTAAGAGGCAGGTCCCAGATAAGGGGGCCACACAGACATAACGTCATTACAAAGTCAATAGTAAATCAGAGCAAGCAAGTCAGCCATGTCTACAAAAGTAATTTTGCGACGCCTTTTGTGGAAATTTCAAAACCACGCCACCTCTTCGATTGCCTGTAGGAGAAATGGGCCCCTCTTCAACAGAATGACGATGCGTGTTGATATCAACAAAGTAGCAAAGAGATGTACTGTTAGGATGAACATTATTTGAGCATAACATATTCCTCCTTATTTATTATGTATGGCAGGTCAATTGAGTCCTCTAAGGACTGAATGATCTACTAGTGAATAGAAAGGGATTGAGTAACACATACATGAGATCTTCAAATTAGTCCGCATGATGGTGTAGAAGGTTTGCGACATGGCTGCGCTGGTAGAAGGAAAGTCGAGGAACTTCGGACATGTACATACGGATTTTTATAATTTGTACTCCTCCTTGGGATACTGAATCGTAAGGTACCCTACGATATTTGGTTCTCCAGCATGTTTCTTGCTGTCTTTCTCTTATTGTTGCCTGATATGTCTTGCTCATTTCACACTGCACGCGCACAAGGTGCAAATATGTCTTGTGTGCCCTAGGCGCTCACTCGGGCACTGTCTCCTGTTGGGATGCGGAACTGATCGTCGATCTCCACCTGTTTTTTTTATTCCTATTGTTAATTTCTTATTTGCTCTGATTTCGTTTATTTTCATGTATTATCTTAGGATATTTAATTCCCCATCATGTTTCTTGTTCTCTTTCTCTCATTTTTATCTGGTATGTTTCACTCAGATCGCGCTGCGCGCGCGCGAAGTGCAGATATGTACTGTGTCCCCTTGGCGCCCGCTTGTACTGAACATCACGAACTTTCGCTAGAGAAAGATACATTTTTATGGATAGTCGGCTGTTTTAACTTTTCACTGCCCAGGAAGGTTATATTTCTTCGAGAGTAGGAATGCGTAAACTTAATATTCAGGTGTGCGCAGTTGTAGAAGGTTATAAATTTTATCAGTTCCTCCTCGCTGTGCGTCCAGACAAAGAAGATATCATCTATATATCTCTTGTACAAAAGTGGTCTTAGGGGGGATTGAGAAATAAATTTTGATTCGAGTTATCCCATAAAGATATTAGCATAACTAGGTGCCATCTTGGTGCCCATAGCGGTTCCGCTAATTTGTCTAAAGTATTCATTGTTGAATTCAAACGAATTGAGTTCCAAGACTAGTCTAGCTAGACTTGCAATCGCGTGGTCAGTCTGGAGTATCTGGTTGTCTGTGAAGCACCTACATGCTGATTAGGGCGACTGTTCCGTCTTCATGTGGGATATTTGTGTAAAGAGAGGATACGTCGAGAGTTACCAGGTATGACCCTTCCGGCGCACTTATGTTTGAAATTTCTCCGAGGAAGTGGGTCGTGCCTTTCAAATATGAGTGCAGTTTTGTAGGGATATGTCTTATTAGTTTGTCTATGTAGCCTGATATAGATTTCGTTATAGTACCAATGCAGGATACGATTGTGCGTCCTGGGTTGCCTGTTTTGTGTATTTTCGGGAGCATGTAAAACCGAACCGGAACGGGGTTAGCTGGCCGCATTAAATTATGTTCATCGGCGTTATTTTTCCTTTGTCTTATAGCATCTTTAGTTCCGAAGTTACAGTTTTCGTGTAGTGAGTTGGGTCCCCTGGAAGGCGCTCGTAAAATTTGGGGCATAATTTGGGGAATATGGGGGCATAATTTACATCGCGGTTTTCCACAAGAGTGGCATCCTGCGAGGTTATGGCCTTAGGACTTAGATGACATAATATATCAGGAATATTTCTAGCTTCACCGTATGCTGCTATAGGCAATTCGGCGAGGATGTTTCTGAGGCGTCCAAGTTGCATTAGAATACTATGATGCTTATGAATGCTTATGAATATTACAATGACAGAAATGTGATACATATGCTTGAATGCACTCTGTGCAAGAAGCAGTACAGTGGGCAGAAAAAACAGCCATTTAAGTGGCGCTTTAATGACCATAGCTCGCATCTTAACACGCTGCCGAACGTGGCAATCTCTAGACACGTGCGCCTCCCTGACCTCTGCTTTGACAAGTTAAATGCCACCTGAGTAGAATCGGGTTGTCGTTCAAATTATGATAGAGAATCCCGTGAATCTTTTCTTATAAGTTCGATATCGTCGCGTCTGGCCTAAATGAAAATGCGGAAAGATTAAGTTGCCTATCTTTGTAACCTACAGCAAATTTCTATATTTTATTCTTTACCAGCTAGCTGATGCAAGCTTTCGTTCGCATTCAACAAACGTTTTCCATTTTTAAGGGTTGATGTCTGATCTGTCGTTCTTATACCTTTCGAGCTTGATCTTCGAAATTAATGCGCAGAATCTGTACGCAGCACCGTCCGCTGCTATTTGCTTAAAACGGACTAACTTGCTTTCGGCATGCTGATATAATTACCCTCCGTCTGCATCTTACCCATATGCAACGCGCTACAACCATACCATAGCACTTTTCATTTCATTTCATTTATTATACCCTCAGGGCCAAACAAGGCATTGCAGAGGGGAGTGGGTTACAATCGGAATAGTACAGGATAAGTGAAGCATAAATATGTAACACAGAAAAAAAATAAGTGGACCATTACGAGGTATTAAATTAAGGTAAGTTATAAAATAAATACACAAACAAAACGCAAGAAAAACAAATATACGTACGTAAAAATAAATGATAATCTAGTTAGCAATTCTATTTAATGCAACACGAAACAAGGAGTTATCACTAATAGATACAATATCTGCAGGAAGGCGGTTCCACTCTAGGGATGTGCGAGGAATGAATGATTGATAAAATGTGTTTGTGCTGCTAGACGGAACATCAACCTTATATGAATAATCGATGCGACGCGATATGTAATGCGGATTATGTATGAACGTGTCATGCAGTATTGTGTGGTGAAATATTTTATGGAACAATGATAAACGGGAGATTTTACGGCGGGCTGCAAGAGATGAAAGTGATAGGCTAGTTTTCATGGCGGTTACGCAGGCAGTTCTGCTATAAGTAGAAAGAATAAAACAAGTTGCGTTATTCTGAACTAGTTCTATTGCGTTAAGTAGGTTAGTGTTATGAGGGTCCGAGACTGATGACGCATATTCTAATTTTGGACGTATTAATGTTTTATAGAGTAACAGTTTTAAAGAGTCAGGAGCATTAAAAAAGTTTCGCCTGAGGTAGCCTAGGGTGCGGTTAGCATTGCTAATTATGTAGTTGATGCGTGTTGACCAAGTAAGGTTGGATGAGATATGAATTCCTAAGTATTTGTATAAGGATACTTGATCTAAAGGGAGGTTATTTAAGTAGTATACCCGAGAGGAGTTAGGTGGCCTAGATGCATGCATAACTTTAAATTCGTTAATGTTTAGTTCCATTAGCCACAAGCTGCACCAGTTAGATGTTATATTTAGCTCAGGTTGAAGGCGATTGGAATCGTCGTCTGAAGTAATTTCTGTAAAAATAACGCAATCAGCGAAGAGGTGGATATTAGAAGTTACTTGCGAGGGTAGGTCATTAATATATATTAAAAACAACAAAGGACCGAAGACTGATCCTTGAGGCACTCCGGAGACAACAGAGCACGTTGGTGAATCGTAGCCGTTAGCAGTAACGTATTGTGAGCGATTAGTAAGAAAACATTCGATCCATTTTAATAGATTAGCGTCAAGATTTAAGTACCGTAATATGTGGATGAGAAGTGTATGGCACACTTTGTCAAATGCTTTTGCAAAGTCTAAAAAAATGCAGTCAGCAGATGATGAACGATCAAGAATTCGATGCAAATGATCAGTGAAGGACACGAGTTGAGTCTCAAATGAGTATGATTTTCTAAAACCGTGCTGTGAAGGTGAGAAGAAGGTGTTATCTTCAAGAAAATCAACGATGCTTTTGAATACGATGTCTTCTGGTAGTTTGCAGCACGTACTGGTAAGAGTAACAGTGCGATGGTTGGTTAGTAAGTTTTGGTTACCTGATTTGTGGAGTGGAACCACCTTCCCAACCTTCCACTGATGAGGTAAAGCACCTGTGTCGAGTGACTGTTGAAAAATTTTGTTAGTATCAAAGAACTATACAGAAGTGCTTTTTAAAAACTTAGCGTTAATTGAGTCGAAGCCCGGTGAAGAATTGCAGTCAAGTTTATCAATAAGTTTAGCAACACCATGTGTATCAATTATTACTGGGAACATTACATCGGAATCATAGTTACGTAAGCCGGGAAGCTGTTTATTTGAAGTAGACGAAAAATTTCTAACAAATGTTTGGTTAAGATGAGTTGCAGCGCCATCTTTAGGAATGGGCTGCCCATTAGAGTCATCTAATAAAATCAAGTTATCCGAAAAAGGTTTAGTTACTTTCCAAAATTTCTTAACGCTAGTTTGCAAAATAGATGGAAGAGTGACAGCAAGAAAAGAATGTTTTGCATGTTTTAAAGCTTGAACATATTCGTTAGCAGCAGTTTTGTACGCAGTCCAACGAGAAGCATTTTCGGACAATTTAGCTGTACGGTACATGCGTTTTTTACGATTAGAACGACGCTTAATATGAGCGCTATACCAGGGAGCTTGTGGGTTAGAAATAACGGTACGGCTAGGAATATATTTGCACAAAAGCTCTTTAGCTTTATCAGAAAACATGTCCCAGTTAGTTTGGACAGAACGATCATCAAAGTTATTCAGGAATGTGTCTAGAAACGCACACAACTCGCTATTGATAGCCTCGAAATTAGCTTTCCTGTAGTCGAGTATGGTCTTTTTCGAGGTGTTTTTAGGAAGATTTGCACTAATAGTGAAATGTATAGCAGCATGATCACTTAGGGAAGGAAGAATTGTGAAGTTGGAGGTTAGCTTGGGTTCGATAGCAAGTACTAGGTCAAGAGTATTTGAGACACGAGTAGTGTCCCTAGTAGGCTGCGTTACAATTTGTGAAAGCGAAAAAATAGAACATAAATCTAAAAATTCATTGGCCTGAGATGAAAAAGGCTGTAATGAAGGAGGTTGGGTGTCCCATTTAATGTTAGGAATGTTGAAATCACCTAGCAAGTGTAGATGAGATGATGAAAAGCGCGACGTAACATTGTTGATATGCAATTCGCAAGTGAATGTAGGTGAGGGAGAAGAAGATCGCTAGCGCAAACCTATAATTGACTTCTGGTGGTTAATATTGATTGATTCCCAGACAATTTCGAGGTCAGTAGCAACAGAAATATGTGAAGAAGGGATGTCATTAGAAATTGCGAGCAAAACACCGCCTCCACGACGTCCAGCCCTATCTTGCCTATAAATCGTAAAACGATGGGCGTTGTCGAAGATTTCACAAGCATTAACGTCTTTCGAAAGCCATGTTTCGGTTAAAGCGATGATGTGCGATGAACAAGTGTGAACGGCGGAAGACAAGGAAAAATATTTGTTTAACACACTTCTTGTGTTAGTAAAGAGGACGGATACTCAGCGTCGTGACGATGGTCCACCACCCCTCTCGCATCGCTAATTTGTAGTACCTGCAGAAACCGCGGTTTTTGTGCTGCTGGCCCTGTGGCTGTTTTTCAATCACCCGTTTATTAACTGCATCGAAGACGTAGCGTTTGTTGTTCATGATCAGTTTGTCATGTCTAAGTTTAAGTGAAGGTGCACCAGGCTGATCCCCTTTTCCAAACTCGATAAGATTTCTGCGAGCGAGGCGGGTTGCGGGTGAATAATCTTCACTAATCACGATGCCACCTGTCTTAAGGCGATTACGTTGTGAAAGCACATTTTCTTTTAATTTAAAACTGACAAATTTGACGATTACGGGTCGGCATTTTCCTGGTGATAAAATGCCTAAGCGATGAGCACGTTCAATTGAATCGGATGAAAACGATGGAAGCACGGTTTTGAGGGCAGATGTAACCTTGTTCTCAGTTTGTTCCCATGTTTCTTTAGCATCTGGAATGTTTCGGATGATTAGATTACGCCGTGATCTATCTTCAAGATCGTTGGCGCGAGACTGCAATGTAGAATTATCGCTTTCTAGTGCCCGAATAGTGCTTTTCAGACTAGCGACGTCTGAATCTTGTGCTTAAAAACCTCACATATTTCTTTCACATTGTCTATTCATTTTCTCAGTGCTGCAAATTTTGTTTCCATACTTTTTTGGTTATTCTTAATAGCTTTAATGTCGGCGGATTGCTCGGCTAAGGTTTTCGAAGATTGGAGTGAGCGGGTGTGCATGTCCTTAATGAAGCGAAACATTATCTTCATTTGCTCTGAAGGGTCATCTGGTAAGGTGTCGATATCAAAAAGGCAATCTGCTCGAGTATTAAGTCCAGGGTTCGTCTCAACATCCCCTGAACATAGCAGTAACAAGGCAAGCGTCGAATTTAACCAATCACAAGTAATTTCACATATCACCCGTGGGCACGGGAACAGCACTAAGAAGCGGTTGTCGCTATTTCTAGCGTATAACGAAATTATAGTACGCACCTGTGCAGGAGAAAAGCAGGGATTACGAGCCATGCTGATAGCGCTGCTCCAATGCCCACTGAAGGTGAAGTTCGCAGGAAGGACGCTTAAGTACGCCTTGGTGGTTGATGTACTGGTCGATGCGGCTGTTGGATGGAAGACGAGCCTTTCCGAAGACGCCACAGCAGGAAAATATTCGTCGACAGCGACGCAGGCATGGCTTGCGTCAGGTAGATGCGCAGGTACGCATTCCAAGTTGTTCAGGGTGTCCGTTGATAGTGCCAGCAGGAGTACGATTGTAGCCTGCGAAGGACAAAAGCAGGGAGTACGAGCCATGCCGATAGCGCTGCTCCAGTGCCCACTGAAGGTGAAGTTCGCAGGAAGGACGCTTAAGTACGCCTTGGTGGTTGATGTACTGGTCGATGCGGCTGTTGAATGGAAGACGAGCCTTTCCGAAGACACCACAGCAGGAAAATGTTCGTCGACAGCGACACAGGCATGGCTTGCGTCAGGTAGATGCGCAGGTACGCATTCCAAGTTGTTGAGGGTGTCCGTTGATAGTGCCAGCAGGAGTATGATTGTAGCCTGTGCAGGACAAAAGCAGGGATTGCGAGCCTTGCCGATAGCGCTGCTCCAGTGCCCACTCTTTGTTCCCTTTCCTTTTACTAGATATTCACATTGCAGATATACTTTATGGATATTGCCCCTGTTTGATGGCCACAAGTGTTGAAGATTGGGCTAGTTGGTTCGTCGCAATTGAACTGGTGTAGCGCATTATGAAACAAGAAAAACAGCCAAGCAGACCTCTTGTGTCGTCTGCTTGGCCGTTTCTCTTGTTCCATAATGCGCTATACCAGATCAAGTATGCTTGATAGCGTTGTCTCTTGTATGGCTGCGCATGCCGGCTGGACCACCATTTAGGGTTTGTTTGTTCTACTTGCGCATATACTCGCATTCCGTACATACACGTGTCAAGCTGTTTTATACCTACTCTCTTGCATATCACATGACGTGATCAGTTCTTGTTCGTTGTATCTACATGTGTCTGATAAGTGCATGTATATAAGCGCACCCATGCCATGCTCGGTAATCTGATGAAGGTTGGTCCCCGACGAAAATGTCAATAAATCGCTCCACACACGTCTCCTAATATATATATTCCATATATATATATATATATATATATACATATATATATATATATATATATATATGGAATTTATGTAATTCAATGTGCAGACACCTACACCACACCTCGCCATCCCTTTTTGTGAACTATGTGTACGCACCCGCTGCTCTGGCAGTAGCTTTAATGTTTCAGAACATAAGATAGCACATGACTATCAAGTGTATCGGCCAGCTTCGCTGTGATCTGGCCTTGCGTGCTAGGGCGGTAGCTGTGTACTTTTTTTTACCGTCGACCGGCGACTGCTGACACTGCTGTCGTCTTGCAGTTCTTATTGCCTTACTTTACTGGGCAAAGTTTCGCACACAATAAAGACTTCGATTGACAACGCCTTCAGTTGCGCACAGCGCTCCATCGTCACGACCTCGTGACAATACTCTCCGAACGTGTTCCGGGCACCTATTTAATTCTTAATAATGTTTAGTTCTTAGAGTGTATAGGGGGGCCTACATGGAGCGATATATCTATGTACAGAAAAAATGACCCAATTAGAGAAACTAAGTGAATTTTTCCCTGTCGCTGCACTTTTCCAGACACAAGGAAGGTGGGGGCCGTAGGGAGGGCTGTGGAATTGCTTAATTTTCTTGAGCGGAGTGATTAAAGTAAAAAAATAAATAAAACGTCTGCTCCCCCTCTCCGAAATTAGCGGCGCAGTTGTTTACATGTGCCTTGCTTTTCTACGGCCAGACGTAGGCAGTAATTGGAATAGAGAGATGAGAGAGTGTCGATACTATAAGCTTGCTCATAGCGAAACAACTGATATTTAATGATTTCGGCGTTGGTGGAGGATTTCAGATGCGACCTTTGCGAGGTGCAGAAATCTGCGGCTAAATCTAATTACACGATCGATAGTAGCACTCCACTGCCATGGGCGCACCTAGCGCTATCGAAATGAAGTACAGCCGTATCCTGAACAGGACAAGCGGCAGTGGGGCTTGCAGTACGGGTATATTTGTATTAGCCATGCTGTAAGAAGATGCTACTAATTCTGATTCTGTGGCACATTAAGACCTTGATGTACTCCATAGATAATGCCGCTACGGCACATTCCTGGATAAGTTTAGTTAAAAAAGGGGGCTCAGGCTTGCAGGCCTGTATCAACAACATCCCGTTGAGCTAGTACATGACATGACTTCATAACGTTCCTCGCGATGTAATTAGTTTGTTATATAAAGGAAAACTGACAAAAACGTAAGCGTACAATCCAGTTTCTGTGACATGAACACAAACAAACACGCTCAATGCGCGTTCTTCGTCGAACGGACGGGTGCGACCTCTATTCCCGCACGTCTTGTACATAGCATGGCTACATTATCCTCATTGCTGCTACTCGTCCCTGCAAGTAGTAACCTCATTCTGCTTTCCAGAATATCTACACCTCCTGAAACACAGGCGTTGACTCACGTTATGCAATCGTTCTTGGCAAGACTAGAAAATTCAGGTGAAAGCAAAAGATAAAGAAGTAGATTTATAGATATCAATTATATGGCGAGCGAAAAGATTCACTGGTCACACCAGTAGAGAAACCCAGATGGCGCGAGCCCTTCGACCTCATCGGACAGCCGCACTACCGTGCACACGCAGGTCGCGCTTTCATTGTAAAGATGAACCAACTCTTCTAGTAAGGTGTTAGAAATATATTCCGACGCTCCTGACAATAACGAATTTTACCAAGTGTTCCCCACATATACAGCTAATCATTATATTTGCCCCATTACCTTTAAAAGCGAGTGGCCGTCTAACAGAACGCAATCATCGTAGAGATGCAGGAGAGGCGGGCTTGAATTCTCACTTGTCCCGGGCACTCACCCGAGTTTGTAATCTATGTAGCCATACTAGCAATCACAATTCGGCGTGTTTAATGGCACATATAGAGGAGTTGAGAAGTTCATTGTTTCTTTCAGTCATGTCCTCTTGTTCACTCCCTTTTCCTTCCCTCACTAGCACAAGCGGACTGCTCCAAGCATGCTGCAGAACAAAGGCTCCCTTCCTCTTATGGGCCACATTTTGATGTGTCGCTCCCGTCCATTTCGCAGCCCTCTAAAATAATGTGCTTTATCCCTCTCTCATAGGAATTTGTATACCACGAAAGTGAAACCTGTCTTGCGATGTTGTGGAATCCATAAGCGGCAATCTGGCGAATTGAGGGGCGGGAGATGGCTTGGGCACCGTGAACATGTGAACACGTTACATGTAGACATCAACGGCAAATTCTCGAACGACTCACATTGCTCCAGGAACACTGAACAGTACGCGCCAGAGCACTGCGCAAACATGCCTTAAACAATAAGCGTCTGCTGACACCTTGCAAGCGAAACAGAACGGGTTGTAAGCGGACCGTTTTACGAAAACGCAGCCCACTGCAACGAGATGGAAATAATTTGCTTGTCGACGGCCACCCTTGAGTTCGTGGGGCAATGCGCGTCGCTACTCAACACACCTGGCCACGCAGGACAAATTTTGTAGTGGCAGCGTTCTTACTTGGGCGGAGGAACGCACCGCCACGACACCTCGACACCGCCACGCCCCTGAATTCCGTGGCGGTCTAGACGCGAAGACTACCAAAGTGCTGACTACCGGCGCGAATTCGCACGACAGTTTGATTCACTGTATCTATCGTTCCTAGATGGCGGTACCACCACAGGGAACCTAAGCGCTCCAAGAGTGCAGTATTAGGGAGGCGTTGTTCATTTCAGAGTAATTTTTCTTGTTAAGAAATGTAGTTCACCCCACTTAAGACGTTTGACGCCATCCATATAAGCTAGATATCTACGAAGGAAAAAACGGTGTTTTGGTGGAGGAACGAAGAGAATGAAAGCGAACCACGTTAAACAATGACTTGCTCCAGACGAAGACGCAGAAGAAGGCTCTGCCCACTTCTACTCTCTGCAAGTGAGCGTCATTCAACTGCCGCTAAGTTTTTAAATGCGAAGCATTTCTTAGCGAACTTCGGCGAGTTTGAGCGTATCCATCTATCTATATCTCTATCTAGCTATATCTCTATCTAGCTATATCTCTATCTAGCTATATCTCTATCTAGCTATATCTCTATCTAGCTATATCTCTATCTAGCTATATCTCTATCTAGCTATATCTCTATCTAGCTATATTTCTATCTAGCTATATTTCTATCTAGCTATATTTCTATCTAGCTATATTTCTATCTAGCTATATTCTATCTAGCTATATCTATCTAGCTATATCTATCTAGCTATATCTATCTAGCTATATCTATCTAGCTATATCTATCTAGCTATATCTATCTAGCTATATCTATCTAGCCGCCTAAAATTTCGTGCTCTCCTGGGCGCTTCGCAGTTGGGATGCTTATGAAAATTGGTATGCCACAACATGACTACATAAGGAACATAAATGACAGGTCACAACATGAAAATCATGACATGCATGTCGTGAGCGGCATGATTTACATGTCACGGTCTTAGTGCTTTCCTGGTCGTTTCGTTAATGGGATGTATATGAAAATTGGTATGCCAGAACATGACTGCATGACGAACATAAGTGAGAGACCATAACATGAAACGCATGACATGCATGTCATGAGCGGTATGATTTGCATGCCACGGCCTTGGTGCTCTCCTGGCCATTTCGTTAATGGGATGTACACAAAAATTGGTATGCCACAATATGATTGCATGGCGAGCATAAATGACAGGTCATAATATGAAATATTATGAAATAATGTGATCTACATGCTACTGGTTTCGTTAATGGGATGTATACCAAAATTGCTGTGGCACAAAACGACTGCATGACGAACGTAAATGAGAGGTCATAACGTTAGACTCATTATGCGTGGATGAGCGGCATGGTTTACATGCCACAGTCATGGTGCTCTTGCGGCCGTTTCGTTAACTTAATATGTACCAAACTCGGTATAGCGAGACAACAATGCAAATTCATGTTACGTTCCTGATGCTTGCTTCGCATTTCCTTGATTCCCACTGCACGGGGGGATCTGCTATTTTTTTATCATTCAGTTGTAGCGTACGTGCCACAACACTCGTGGGGAAGGCCAAATTTGTGGAGCAATGAAGCCAGGTGGTCTGTTGACGTTAAAATAGGCAAATTTGACACTGGTATACCAAAATTAAGAATTTCGCATGAGCAATGTTCATTCCAGCATCACGCACCACTTTGTAAGGGCAAAAGTTGACTGCTATGTGGGGCTTGTATTGCATGTGGAATGATGTGTGTGTGCGTGGGGGGGAGTGGAGGTGGATGGTGCACTAAGTTTTGGGGCATAAGCCCCTGGCCGAATTGCCCTGCCCCGCCTCTCCAGGCCTCTGTGCGCAGACGCTCTTAAATATCTTGTGAGTGAATAAAAGGATACTCTTATATGAACGAAAAGCCAAAATGAACCAACATGTAAGCGTAGGCTTGCCGACGCTAGCTGTCAAACAACCAAAATGCCCCTGCCCTGAACAGCATGTATAACTAACTTCGTCATGGTGAAACAAAGGCGCTATTCTTCAGGACATAATTGGTTACACAATTCAATAGGGAGGAGGGAATTGACGTTTTCTGTCGAAACTGGTTCTCCAGTATAAAATGTTAGAAAAAGCGCAGAAACAATTCACCTTTGTCCTTGTTTTCTCGCTGGTGGCGTACCTTCATGGACTCCGAAGATGAACCGCGCTCTTCACGCTGTGCTTGTTCATGACTGTGGAGGCGCTTGCGCCTCTCGGAGAAATGGGAGTGCTCCAATGTCTTCCCACCTTTACTCGGAACATGCGATGAAGCGTCAGCCACAGGATACTGGATTTTGTTTTCCTCTTTCGCGAGGGTAGCCTCTTGAGTTTTTCTACACAAGGGGACACACATCATGCTTTGTTACAACTGGCCCAGCTTAAGGAATTCTATTTAAAGCAGCTCTCGCTCTAGAGTAATTTATCTGCATATATATTGTTATAACTCCATTCTTCTGTACCGCGGGTGCAATAAACTGTTAACGTGAAATCGATACTTGCCAATGCGTAAAACCTTAACCGCCTGCAAAACTTGTGCTTAAATAAGGGATGAATTCTTTTGAAACTCCGCGCGCACGCTCATCAGTCATCAAAAGGTGGATTTATCTTTGTGCAGCAAACCAGCTTTCTAAGGGCTGACTAAATGTACCTAAGTGCCTGTCTGTCCTCTGCACACAAGACAAGCTGCCTTGCACAATGCCTGCGCCAACCCACCATTTTTCCCGCAATAGAATGTTTGGCCATTTCACGAAATATGCCTATACCATAATATGTCTTGCCAATTATGGCCGAACACCCTGTAGCAACGTCGGAACCCGGCATCGAAAGTAGACTATCTCTCAAGGGCTCCCTGTCTTCACAAGGAATAGTGTATAAGCCACGCCATCTAAATTGCACTCAAACGCTCCAGACATAGGGCAACGGTTATTCAGTGTGGCCAACTCAAGAGGCCGTCGTAATCTTATAATACTACCTGATACTAAGTACAAGCAATGCGCGTGGGCTTCCTTCAACTCAAATTAAGGAAAGAGTGGTCTTGGTGGCACCCCCTCGGGACACATGCTCATGCGCTTCTTTCTTGTTGTACAGATTCCGTTATGGCAAGCCGGCGTAAGCCTTGGATCAGCAACGGATGATTCGCCGGGAAGCAAGGAATCGCCCTCGTGAACTGTGACTGCTGTCAGCCGGCCGCTATTTGAAGAAAAGTTCCGTGAGCTGCCGATCATAGGAAACAGTTCAGCAATGCGGCTATCAAGTACCGATGCTAGTGACGTCAACAAACCCAGTCCCAGGCCAGGATATAAAAGCGGAGCATGGCCAGTTCATCAGTGGACTTGGTGTCACCGCCTCGGGACACATGCTCATGCTCTTCTTGTTGTTGCACAGATTGCGTTTTGGCAAGCTGGCGTAAGCCTTTGATCAGCAACGGATGTTTCGCCGGGAAGCAAGGAATCGTCCTCGTGCGCTGTGACTGCTGTCAACCGGCTGCTATTTGAAGAAAAGTTCCGTGAGCTGCGGATCATGGAAACAGTTCAGCAATGCGGCTATCAAGTACCGAAGCCAGTGACGTCAACGAACCCAGTCCCAGGCCAGGATATAAAAGCGGAGCTTCATGGCCAGTTCATCAGTGGACTTGGTGTCACCGCCTCGGGACACATGCTCATGCTCTTCTTTGTTGTTGCACAGATTGCGTTTTGGCAAGCCGGCGTAAGCCTTTGATCAGCAACGGATGTTTCGCCGGGAAGCAAGGCATCGTCCCCGTGCGCTGTGACTGCTGTCAACCGGCTGCTATTTGAAGAAAAGTTCCGTGAGCTGCGGATCATGGAAACAGTTCAGCAATGCGGCTATCAAGTACCGAAGCCAGTGACGTCAACGAACCCAGTCCCAGTCCAGGATATAAAAGCGGAGCTTCATGGCCAGTTCATCAGTGGACTTGGTGGCACCGTCTCGGGACACATGCTCATGCGTTTCTTTGTTGTTGCACAGATTGCGTTATGGCAAGCCGGCGTAAGCCTTTGATCAGCAACGGATGTTTCGACGGGAAGCAAGGAATCGTCCTCGTGCGCTGTGACTGCTGTCAACCGGCTGCTATTTGAAGAAAAGTTCCGTGAGCTGCGGATCATGGAAACAGTTCAGCAATGCGGCTATCAAGTACCGAAGCCAGTGACGTCAACGAACCCAGTCCCAGGCCAGGATATAAAAGCGGAGCTTCATGGCCAGTTCATCAGTGGACTTGGTGTCACCGCCTCGGGACACATGCTCATGCGCTTCTTTGTTGTTGCACAGATTGCGTTTTGGCAAGCCGGCGTAAGCCTTTGATCAGCAACGGATGTTTCGCCGGGAAGCAAGGCATCGTCCCCGTGCGCTGTGACTGCTGTCAACCGGCTGCTATTTGAAGAAAAGTTCCGTGAGCTGCGGATCATGGAAACAGTTCAGCAACGCGGCTATCAAGTACCGAAGCCAGTGACGTCAACGAACCCAGTCCCAGGCCAGGATATAAAAGCGGAGCTTCATGGCCAGTTCATCAGTGGACTTGGTGTCACCGCCTCGGGACACATGCTCATGCTCTTCTTTGTTGTTGCACAGATTGCGTTTTGGCAAGCCGGCGTAAGCCTTTGATCAGCAACGGATGTTTCGCCGGGAAGCAAGGAATCGTCCTCGTGCGCTGTGACTGCTGTCAACCGGCTGCTATTTGAAGAAAAGTTCCGTGAGCTGCGGATCATGGAAACAGTTCAGCAATGCGGCTATCAAGTACCGAAGCCAGTGACGTCAACGAACCCAGTCCCAGTCCAGGATATAAAAGCGGAGCTTCATGGCCAGTTCATCAGTGGACTTGGTGTCACCGCCTCGGGACACATGCTCATGCGCTTCTTTGTTGTTGCACAGATTGCGTTTTGGCAAGCCGGCGTAAGCCTTTGATCAGCAACGGATGTTTCGCCGGGAAGCAAGGGATCGTCCTCGTGCGCTGTGACTGCTGTCAACCGGCCGCTATTTGAAGAAAAGTTCCGTGAGCTGCGGATCATGGAAACAGTTCAGCAATGCGGCTATCAAGTACCGAAGCCAGTGACGTCAACGAACCCACTCCCAGGCCAGGATATAAAAGCGGAGCTTCATGGCCAGTTCATCAGTGGACTTGGTGGCACCCCTCGGGACACATGCTTATGCGCTTCTTTGTTGTTGCACAGATTGCATTATGGCAAGCCGGCGTAAGCCTTTGATCAGCAACGGATGTTTCGCCGGGAAGCAAGAGATCGTCCCGTGCGCTGCTGACTGCTGTCAACCGGCCGCTATTTGAAGAAAAGTTCATTGAGCTGCCGATCATGGAGACAGTTCAGCAATGCGGCTATCAAGTACCGAAGCCAGTGACGTCACCAAACCCAGTCCCAGGCCAGGATATAAAAGCGGAGCTTCATTGCCAGTTCATCAGGGGACTTGGTGGCACTGCCTCGGGACACATGCTCATGCGCTTCTTTGTTGTTGCACAGATTGCATTATGGCAAGCCGGCGTATGCCTTTGATCAGCAACGGATGTTTCGCCGGGAAGCAAGGGATCGTCCTCGCGCGCTGTGACTGCTGTCAACCGGCCGCTATTTGAAGAAAAGTTCATTGAGCTGCCGATCATGGAGACAGTTCAGCAATGCGGCTATCAAGTACCGAAGCCAGTGACGTCACCAAACCCAGTCCCAGGCCAGGATATAAAAGCGGAGCTTCATGGCCAGTTCATCAGGGGACTTGGTGGCACCGCCGCGGGACACATGCTCATGCGCTTCTTTCTTGTTGCACAGATTGCTTTATGGCAAGCCGGCGTAAGCCTTGGATCGGCAACGGATGTTTCGCCGGGAAGCAATAGTACTGCTCTATATAATGCTTGGCTTTTCTTTATCACAGATTGTTAAAGAACCTACGCGTGTCCAGGAAAATTGTAGCGCTGTGCTTGATCTTGCTTTTGTATCGCAGGCCATAACACCACGCATAAGTATTACCGAAGGGATATCAGATCATAAAATGCTCGCTCTAACATTCTTTTCGCTAAGTAGGAGCGCTACCCGTAAGGCGAAACCATCTTGCATGGCTTTGAAAGACTATAGCTGAGCTAATGATGAAAGTATAATGACTACATATAAGAATCTTTGGGCAGTTTTCCAACTGAGATTGACGGAGATGTCAATGTTCTGCGGGTAAAACTCAGAGGCTATCAGGTAATATGAAAATAATTTCATACCGATAAAAAGACAAGAGGTAAGCGGAAAACGCCATGGATTACGCGGAACATTAGTCATCTAAAACGAAAATTAAAACCGTCGACGAAGAAAAAGAATAAATTCAGCAGTAACGAGAGAACTCGCTTGCAAACTAAAGTTCGAAATAAAAGCTCGAAAAGACTACTTCTTTTCAAACACGTTATCAAACGTCATAAAAAACCAACCGCAAATGTTTTGGTGTTACTTATCGATGCCAGATGGTGGTTGTCATGAGAGAAACCGCAATGGAAACAGCGGCCACGAACAAGCGCCGGCTCAGCACGTGAGCCGGTGAGGAAGATGACAACAGGCAGAGAAATGCAGCCGCAAGGAGAAAAGACGGAGCCTGGCGCGTGAAGCGCGCACGTGAAGGCGCCATATTGGGAGAGAAGCGAAGTGGCGTTCCAGCAGGGCGGACGTGGCAGGGGAGCTCTCCGCCAGAACCACGGTCGCGGCGTAATCCCGAGTGGCCGGCGGGTGCCAAGAGTAGGGGTGTCGCCTGACGAGCCGCCCAAGCTCCCGACAGCACCGCCGGGTGTAGGCCGAGTACTGTGCTGCCTCTTCGGGCGACGAGGGCCGTGCGTACCGTGCCGGCTTCGGTACCTCGTCGTCCCTACGCCGGCACCGTGGAGACAGCAGTGTAGATGCTACACTACTTCTCGACGACCTCCGACTCGCGCCGACGCTCCGCCTGCGTGGACTTCCCCCGCAGCCATCGACCAGCCTCGGTGAGACTTTCGAACTGTGACTTTGCTCGCGTGTTTCTTTGTGTTTCTTGTTCCATGTTCTGAAGTGCTGCGTTCCTTTATTCATTGAGTTAGTTAGTTCCATGTCATTTTTCGTGGGTGTTTTCGTTTTGCGTTTGCTATAAAATCTTCACAGAAAGCAGCCTCGCCGTATTCCAGAACGCGTTCCGGTCGTAAGACGCAACGTGCTTTCACCAAATTCACAAAGAACCCCATCACAGTGGTATCTGCAAAATAGATGTAGCAGGCTCAGTCACAGAAGACATGCGCATTGTGACTAATACATTTCACGCCTATTTCTAATCCGTCTTCACGCGCTCAGCTATTGCGGCGGTGCGCATGCCAGTAACTGACAACCGGAAGGGTGAGTTCGAGATAACAGTACCAGGTATTCTAAACCTGCTTTGATATATTGACAGCAAGAAATCGCCCGGGCAAGATAATGTACCGAATATGTTTTTGAAAAGATACGCGCAGTAACTTTCCACCTTTTTAAAGATTATATTTTGGAAATCGATGCGTACAGCTTCTCTTCCCAAGGATTGGCTATGCGCTAAGTAATACCGATTCATAAAGAAGGAAATCAGTTGCACTTGGAAACACCAATATCACTGACAAGTTGCTGCTGTAAATTAATGGAACACATAGTGCGTAAAGCCATCAGGATGTATCTAGACGAAAATAAGATATTATACCCTATGCAACATGGCTTTAGGAAAGGTTTATCAACGATTACTCAATTATTGGAGATAACACACTACTTTGCTTCAATAATTAACTCCAATTTCCAAGCTGATACGACTTTTTGTCGATTTTTCGAAGGCTTTTGATCGTGCTATGCACTGTAAATTAATCGAAAAGATCGGGTCTATCGGATTAGTAGACAGTATTGTGGATTGGATAGAGGCATATCTATCTAACTGAACTCAGTATGTTTCTAGAAATAAATAAGTTACCCCAAGGGGTTCGTCTTCGTCATGGGCGTTATTCGTCACTACGGGGATGTGGCACCAGGCGGGAACATGGGTGCAACTACATCAGACGATGGCGATTTGCAAGTTCAGGTTGAACCGCTTGTGTGAAGACATTGCACATTAGTGGCGTACTGATTCCTATGACAGAGGAATCACTCACTATTTCGAAGCACTTCTTTTCATTACAATATTAACTTAAAAACGGCGAATGAATGACATATCATCTACATGCCACTCTTGTTGGTGCCAGCCGAAGAGACACAAACATACGTGTGTTTAGAAGTAAGTGTGCGGGCATTTTATGAATGACTGGCACTGCTTTTGAAGCTCCTAAATGAAGTAACAGTGAGAGCTGTCCTTTGGGCAGCTTGCCTAGTTACATCCTTCTATGTACACATATTCTGTGATTAATTTGGCGACTAAATAAAACAATTCCCGATTCTGATTCGGACTCTTGAACCACATGCCTCACAAACTAGACTGTGTACTGAGGTAAATTCGCACAATGTTGTAGTTGAAACATGCACTGGTTTTTGGGAACGAAACATTAGGTTCCTGAGGACAAACTATTAAAATAGGCCATTCGGGCTGCGCGGAAGATTAAAGAAGTAGTAAAGTCTGGGCTTCCATGATTCCAGTCGTGCGCGGAGAAACCTGCCCTTCGCAGACCCTTCTCAACGAACACTTGCCGTTGTCACTTCAGTGGTTTCCACCATTTTCTAGGCATTTTCACCTAGCACGTCCTTGATGACATAGTTGAGCCTTGCTGTGGTCTGCCACTGCCGCCGGGTACCTACCGGCAATATAGGGACAAGCGTGCTTGCGCCTGGTGCTCGGCATTTGGAAGGTACTGCGCGCTTAGGAGGTCACGCACCCTTGTGGGAAATGGGTGGCATGGGACCGCCCCACCATAAATGAAGAATGCTATGGGAACAGGACACGGCCAAACATGATCGACACCATAACCACCTTCTCGGGTTGAACGTTCGAAAGCGGGAACCGCGTAGTGCGGCGTAGAGGACCTCCCCAGGCTTGCATTCCTCCCGCGTACAGAGCCTAGCGCCAAGTTCGGTGACGCCTTTCCCTTTTAACCGGTGGGTGTCCGGCTTCAAGTTTCGAACAACCGACCTTCCGTAGCCATCACAGGCGCCTTATCCACTAGGCCACGGCTACTAGATACCAAAAAGATTGATTCAGCAGATGCTTTCAAGTCATATTTTTGTTATTTACCGTGCCCTTGGGTAGGAGCGTTTTAGTGAAATTCGCGAAGTGCATAGCATTCCTGCACCGATGTTTCCCGTAGTAGCACATGAATCGCTCTGGTGAACCGGCAATGATGCACCTGTTTCGCCCTGTAGATAAGTGATGTGTGCATATTTATTGCTTTATTTAGAGCATAGTGCAGGGGGGGGGACAGATAATTAAGGAATTTTGCCAAGAGAAAAAAAAATAATAAATAATAACATATTTCAAAATGAAAGAATCCTTGATGCAGTACATTAAGACAGTGCGTGTGTAAGTTGTGGCTTCTGTCGCTATCTTTAGTTAATCGATGTGATTGATTATGAGCGTTTGCGGTAAATGGCCGTATTTTAGGTTATGTTTGTTTTCAGCCGGCTCTGGGCGGTTTAAGACCAGCCTTATGCCTGTGTTAACCATTCGATCTTTAGCGTGATCACGCGACTGCATACGGTCAGTGAAAAGGCGGGCCCCTAATGTATTTCGTGCTTAAAGAATAATGCATTACCCTGGCTAAACTTATGCTTCGCTAGACCTATATGCGGAGTCGACCCGGCTTGCCGCTGTGCCACAGCCACAGCGCTGCGTAGTCACCTTGCGGTAAAACGGACATTGTAACAATTTTGGGGGCGTTTTACTGCCAGTGCAACCTCGCGTAATCGTGGGCCCGTGTGCTGTGCGATATCAGTGCACGTTAAAGAACCCCAGGTGGTGGAAATTTCATATCTCCACTACGGCGTCTCTCATAATCAGATCTTGTTTTGAGACGTTAAACCCCACAAATCAATCAAGCATTCATATAGTCGCTAATTAATATAAGAAATAATATAATAAACCTGCATTCTTTGGTGCCAAATTGTACATACGGTACTCTCTGTATTGCAGATCATTAGTGCCCGGAGCGTACTTCAGAAAATGCTTTTATTTTATTTAGTGGTACTGTTAACCCTCTCTTGAGGGTTGTTACAGGAAGGGCACAATGAATAACACTTCACACACTTACATAGAGCAATGGCCAATTAACAAGCAACACCATAGCTATTACAAATGTCTATCTAACAATACTTGAAAATCGAATATATCATTTGTTTGTACAGCTGACTCTGGCAAACTGTTCCACAAGTTAATGACATCAGGGAAAAATGAAAAGCGAAATAAATCAGAACGGGTCTGTATTGGTTGCACAATCAGGGGATGTGTTTTTTGCAGAGGCCGTTTTTCAAGCAGCTGTTTTATATATGCATCTCTGTTCACTTTTACCTTTCCATGTAATATCTGAAATAATACTTTCAATCGACACTTCTGTCTTCTCACTTCTAACAGTTCTAAATCACATGCCTTTAACATGTCCGTTACCGAGCCTGTTCGCCTGCATTTCGAACATATAAAGCGTACTGGCACTCTCTGAATACGCTCCAATTTTTTCTTAGGAACCTTCTGATTCGGGCTCCAAACTGCGCTAGCGTATACTAGAATAGGACGTATATAAGTTTTATATGCCACAATTTCACCCCTTTCGTAGCTTTCGGTAATTTTTTCCTCAAGAAACATAATTTTTGGTATGCTAACGAACATATGTTATCTACATGATGTGTCGAACTTAATTCATCTGTAATTGTCACACCTAAGTTAAGTACTTAAAGCTTGTCACCCCTATTGGAAAACCCAGCACCACTGGGAGCCAGAGTCCAGCGCCATGCCGGATTATGGCCCCAGTGTGACGCTGTATACTGGCACGCTGGCGTGCCACGGGATACTGGGAGGTGCGGGTTACTGGCACACAAAACCGCTTGAGAGCAAAAAAACGTGGTGCTTCGCTGCCATGCATGCTAAATAATACGCAAATATAGAAAGGCGAGAGGACGCATTTTAACAAAAAAAAACAAAACAAAATAAAGCACTGAAAAAGAACCTCACACTAACAGGATTCGAACGTGGTACCTCTGCACTGCCAACCCAGTGCACTACCACTGCGCCATGCCAGAACTTGCTAGACTGCTCGTAAACAGGCTAGTCAGCGGTGTGACCTGCCATCAGACTTGTCGTTTGCAGGGGTAAACACAAGACCAACGCGCTTTTTAGGTGCGATTAAACCCCCCAGACCTTTGTCAGACAAATGAAACAAGCCGCCGATCACGCATGCCATTCGAATAATGGCGACAGCAGTCAGTATATCATACAATTCATATCTAATACCGACAAAATATAACTAGACCGACGGGCAGGGACTATCGGCTGTCACGGCGTGAACTCGATAGCCTTTTCTTGCTTTTACGAATAGTCGACATGTATTTAGATGCGTTTTGTGCAGACTATAATGCCACTCGATAATTGAAGGTGTACTTCAAATGGCACTGAGCAGTTTTCTCGCTCAAACGTTGATATTTTAGGACAGCGGCAGTACCAGTGTCTAACATACCCAGGTTCATTGAAGCTCACAATTCTGTTAATCACTTTGCAACAAGGAAGCACAGTGCAGTGGGAAACCTCTCATCATATTTGTTCACTAAGCCCTACCGATCGACGAATATGTGTGATTGCATTTGAGTCAGAAAAGAGTGCGGCAGCAACTTTCCGTGGCATATATGTGCTTGCTCAAAGTGCGTCGCTTCGATGCTCACCGGTTTATCTTCAAGCACCGCGAAGAAATAAAAATCATCTGTTCAGGTTAACCGATGCCAAGGCTGTACTAAGCAGTAATTTTGATTCGTCGTAGTAGCGTATTCTTAAGGCTTGGAGTGCGGTTCGCCTGGAGACGGACTCGGCCGGTACGCTATGCACAAGCTTCACTGGGAGCATACTGGGACAGACCGATCGGGCCTCGGCGGCTTGAGAAAGCTAAAATTATTGTATATTATCTCAAGAAGCTTTGTGACATGATTACTTTTTGTCGCATCTAAAGTATTGGAAGGTGCAGCAATCGCCAGAGGTGCATTTGCAGCGTGGTGGTAATCGGTGTTTTTTTTTTCTGCGCGAGTGGGGATCGAGGCTTTGAGAGCGTCATTACTGTTATTTGCACCGGCTCCTCCACACAAGTGAACACTACAGCAGAGCTATTACCAGAGTGGCTCATAGAAGTGAAATTGCGTGTCTGAGCAAAGTGCGGGGAACATGCACAAACGTAAACATTCACAGCTCCTAGCGCTTACTGCGCGGACGCCGTACGCCGCATTGCTGCACACTGTAGCTCGCAGCGATAAAGTACGGCCAAGCCGTAAATGTTCCGAAAATCCTCACACCTAGCGAAATCAACAAATACTGGCCCAGTGCAGAGCGCGCGCCTGTGAAACCAGCACCAGCGTCTCTGGACTGCTTCCAGTGTATTCCGCACTCGTGCCAGCGGGCAGCCTCCCAGTTACAGCGCTTTCCAGCGAGCCTCTCACTGGTACCAGTGATATTCCAGCTATGCCAGCTTGTCCCAGTACAACGCCGGCGCACACCAGTGCAAGCCAGCGCTGCCAGCGTCCCAGTGTGTACGGCCCAGTGAAATATGATCGTTCCCAGACCGTTTCCAGTGCACTGGAGGCGCTGGTTTTTGTAATAGGGACATTATCCAGGATTCTGTCCTCAATCTTATATTCAAACAAAAGTGGAGTTTTCCTTTTTGTTATTCGAGTGTACGTGGACATTTTGTAATTAATTTCCATCCCCCGTTTCCTGCAACACGAACTTAGTGATTGAAGACAGTGATTAATTTTAGGCTGTTCGTCCCTGCATGTAACTTGGCAATAAATCACAGAGTCGTCTGCAAAAAGTTTTTTTACAGGCGGTTTGACAACTTTGGTAACTTCGACAACTTCGGCTTTTACTGAAGCTTACCCGGCAAGGTCCAGGGGAGCTGATGAATTACTGCCGTAATCTTCACTGCAGGGTCTCGGTGCTACGTCGCTTTCAGAAGATAGAAGGGATGCCCCATGTTGACGTGGGCGTTCATGCCGGTGGGAGCTTTAACGAGTTAACAAAAAGAGGAATAGTGAATGGAGTGAAATTTGGGGGTTTATGCGTCCACATCACGATGCGCTCGAGTTATTCCGTAGTGGAGTACTGCCGAATAATTTCTCCTACGTAGTTTTCTGACATACACGCAGCTCGTGGCAGTGCCAGCCGGAAAAGCGTGCGTCAACTGAAATAGCAGATAGAACGAAGAGACGTGCATCCCTGACGGCGATCGCTTCTGGCCATATCGCTAATACGTCGTATTCCGCGTGCCCTCATTGTCTGGTCGAGCAGTTGTCGCTTCACCATTGCACACACGATAATCTACGTTATACCAAGCCTTAGGCAATCATCTCAGAATATATCTCTTAGCAGACCGTCGGTGTGAAGCGCGTGGCACCAGGATTTATGGCGACAGAAGACACATCATTCGAGTGTGCATTAGCGTGTTTCGATGCCGGTCTCTCCCGCCGCTTTACAGGGTGAACGCAACCTCGTCCTCAGTGCCTACTCCTCGGAAGCACATGGCTGGAATATCTTCAAGAGAACACTTTCCTAAAGCTGCTGGACTTTGATGCCGGCGATGGTTTTAGCGCGGTAACCTGTGCCACAGATGTAATCAGACAAAACCACGAACAGGTTATCAGTCGCCGCATTAGGGTTCCGCGAAGCGATTCCCAAAATGGTAATTATTATCTGAAATGTCTAAAAAATGAAAACCAATAAGAAATTTTGAAACCTTATGTGGGGGGATGTCGTCTGCAACGCATCGCGGGGCCATTAACAGTGGGTGCACACACGAAGGCTCAGTGCTTCTCCATGATCGCAGCCGTCGTTTCATCAAAAATTTGTTGCAAAGTCAGCTTTCGCCTGGGCATAGACTGCCCAGGTATTCTGCGCTTCTCTTGTTCTTTTCACATGATAGGCAATGAAGCACCCATATAAAAGTTATATTGGGACAAGCATAGTCTTGGCACAAATATTCCTACCGCGCTTTTTCAAGTGCAGTGTTTTTAAGCTAGCTGCCCAGTTCTCGAGTCTCCTTACTTCAATGCGATGCTCAAATTGGAATTATGCTGTTATATCTCGTTCAATTAACATCAAATAAACAGTAATAAACCAGACGCGAAAACGGGTTTTTGAAGAAATGACGACAGTACAACACCCAAGGGATACCCCCCACCCCCGAGTGCGCCAAAGAAGAAAAAAGCTTCAGCAAATAAAAAATCCATAGAGTAAAATGAAGCACATTTGCACAAACAACTGCACTGTTATTCAACTCGTCTACGTCAGCTCACATGGTGTCCTGACGAAGGAATAGTGTTATTTCTTTCATCAGCAATATCTAGTATTATGATAATGCGTACGCCTACAAATCTATCGAGTCGCACGCCCAATCTTCTGATTCTTGCGCAGTTACGCCATATTGATGACATTCGTATTGATAGATACAAGGCTTCCCCTGCGGCAGGACCCAGATGTAACAATAATTCACCCCCCAGGATGAGTCGCATTGACGCTTCTTTGTCATGTGTTACGTGCCTGAGGGCGTGCACAACCCACCTGGATAGACAAAAAAAGAAAGCTCAGCTAAGAAATCGTCAGTTCAACGCATGCGCGAGCTTTAAATTTTGGAAAGAATTGCTAAAAGCAGGATAGAGGTAACGAAAAAGAGGTAGGTGTGTACGGAAAAGCATCATACGTTCATGTGAAGGGATGCGGCGTCGTTGCTTTGCTGCCGGATTGCATAGACGAACGTAATTAGAAAGTTGGCAATTTTCTTATACTTCCGACGTCCAGGCTCTTCCAGAAATGGAGACATTATCAAACCACTCCCAGAGCGGCAGGCGCGCATGTGCTTGCAATATCCAGACATATTTTCCTAAGCGCATTCACGAAACCAACGTCGTAGCTTCAAGCGGCGTAAGCGAATGTGATAGTGTGAGCACTGGCGCCGCGGACCCGCTAAAACTAGGCCGAAATTACCGAACAATGAACGTCGACACTCTGTATGGAGCAGCATGGAAGGACGATATCGATACCGTACAGATTCCTACAGAAATAATAGAGCAAACTCGTGCCCTGCAATTGTTCAGCAGCCATGGGAATGACAGGTAGCACATGGATTTGCCTAGTCTTCATGCTTGCAGCTTCAACAGTTCTCTTCGAATTGTTTGGTGCTGATTTATAGCTTTATTGACCCGCGTGACATTACAACGCTTCTTTTTTGTACGCGACGAAGGGAGCGGCTGTAGTGCACGATTTAACAGATGCTAGAGCTCGCCAGACTGCCGCATTTACAACCGTCCGTTGCAATGATGGGATGCCATGGAGCCTGTTTCGGTCATGTGTTTGTTAATGACCACACGTATTATTTGGAGCAGTGTTTCACCTAAGTGTTCAAATACTTCCGCGGCGTCTCCCTAACATTAGCGTTGAGTTTTTCCTGTTCTTTTTCTTTTCTGTATCAGATGACAGAACTGTAAGCGTGGAACCACTTCCACGGCTAACATGTATTCCTTCTGACTAGGATGTTCTTATGTCTCATACCATTGCACCTAAATTAAGCTATCTGTTTATTTCAATGCCGACGAAACGGCCCAAGCAGGGGAACAGTTATCGTGCCTAGCAGACGCCGACTGCTTGATAAGCAGACGCCACCGCAGACGACGCTCAAAAAGTGCGCTCAGATCAAGGCTGAGCCGCAGTTTCCTATTCAGTTTAACTGCACGGTTGTTTGACACTACGTTTTGTACAAAAACAACCACCAAGCGCTAGGCGATACTGCGCTGATGCCACGGTGGCTTGGCCCACATAGATTGTAAAAATGCAGTGGAGCACTTGCCTGCACCAAATAAAGCGGTCGAAAGCTGTGTGCTACATTTAGAAGACGCTCCTTCCTTTTACAAATGTGAAAACATTTGCGTCTCTCTTAAAGGAGCACAAATACGTATTTTCCATTCGAGAAGGTTATATCCCGAACGAAAGGTTTTATGATCGTTTCTTAATTTGGGCACAAGTGGAGGAGGTAACGTTGTCATTATCGCACCATATTGAGAAATTTGTTCGGTATTTTCAAAACCAAGAAAAAGGAGCAAGTATCTGTTGACGTACATAATTAATGCAAATTCTCCTGTTTTAGTGCAACATTTCATCATAACCGACCGATGCATTAAAGTCGCAATGACGTATGAAGCCAGAACACCTAAGAATAGGTAAATCCATGTCATACCCATCATTCACATGCTGGATTAACCGCTTTGTCTCAAACTCCTATAGACAGTAGCGTCACATTTCATGCCAGTATTTTGTAGGAGTGTTTATGATTGATGAATCCTTGTTTGCTTCGCTCCGCCGCGCAATGCAAATGCCACAAAATTTTGCGGTGAGAGTATAATGGCAGTTCTTAGACGTCACAGCCATGGAAACATGGCTGGCACTTCGGGTAATGGAATTATGACACTAACAACTTAGCTGTGATGGCGGGCACAAATGGATTGTCACCGGCGTTGAATCTGGCTCTCTGTGGTCTAAATTATTTCATTAGGCCGAAACAAAGAGCTAGAGGCTAACTGAAGATCGCACGATCCCAGACGCAGTCCTGTGTACCGGTTTGTGTTAAGCACCCCGACGCGCCATGCAACATGACATGAATGCATGTCCCACGGTGCAAGTAGCACCAAGGAAAGCTTCTTTTGGTTGTGGTATTTTTGCCATACCATATCTAATTTTTGTGCATATTCTGATGGATAAACGTCTCTTTAGCGAAATAGAAAACCGTTACCCGACCATTCCTGAATGACAGCCCTCTTCCTGTGGTTTAGGAACGTTAGCATAAGGCTTCCATCAACCGGCTATAAACCGCCGCTACGCGATAGTAAATTTAGGCATTCTATCTAACCATTCCCGTTGTATACTGGGCAATCTGTAAACACGTTAAGGCAGCATCGCAGATCTCGTTGCACATCCATTATCTCGAAAAAGAACAAGCAAAGTGCTCGACGTAGTGGAGAATTCGCTTCAAAATATTCCAGGAGTACAGTTAGTTCCATGAAACATACGAACGCTACTGTCAGGATGCCAGTGCATTTCTATTCGTAGTTAACATGCAGGGAGCTCACCAAGCGAAGTCCAGCGGAGGGTCCGAGTCATCGTCAGAACCAGAACCTTCACGGCCCGTGTTACACTCGTCGTCAAAATTCTTCGATGAAGAAGGTGTGTTTCTGTGGCTGCTTTCGTCGGCCATCTTTGCTGCTGTGCCATATGAAAACTGACGCCTATGCCCAAGTGAAGACCGGGCGAACGTGAACTACAGCGCGAGCGCAGTCGTTGATAATAAAGGGCGTAGACGTGTAAAACGCCCCACGTTGGAATCTAGCCATGTTCATGGCTTAGGAGGATGAGACGGTAGGGCGCGCCCATATACGCGTAATACATGCGTAGTGCTGATTACTCCTTGAAATCAAAGCGACATCACGTGGCAACATCAGGAGATATCACTGAACTACATTATCATTCCTGGCTCAAGGCTTGCTGCACAGTATGCGGAACAGTCGATCGAGGCGTGTAGGTGGTGGCCACCCACATCATGCCGCGAAGCTGCCTCTGCAGTGGTGAAATAAGTTCATTGTCGACCCGCGACACACAGGCCGAATCTGCGTCAGTCGACAGCCACTTAAAGGTTTGCGATATAATTGCGATACCTGGTATCAGAAGTGTGTAGGTTTAGGCCTGTTCGTGAATCATAGCTTATGTAACAGCACAGCAAACACGGCCCATATATATATAGCGACACCACATGCGTAGAAGGGGCGATTGCGAACCCGTGTCTGTAACAAAGGGATGACAATTCACTTCTAAAGCGCTGGTACAGTGCAAGCGAAGAGGAGGCATTTAATCACAACCGTTCAAATATCCTATTTCTCTCTGTCGCAAGGCAACTCAAGGGGAACTATATGTACGCGGGCTGTGTTTCCGGGGGGAGGGGGGGGGGCAAATAACAAAGAACCCTCATTGGAAGTTAGCCCTGTGTGTCCTGTCGTACCTGCTCCTTGCGCAGCTGTTACATTAGGTGCGAACTGATGCTGTGAGCCGAATATGTCACGCCGGCTGCGAAAGCCATTTCCGCATTTCAGTGTATTCAGTGCCCTTTTCGGCGCCATGATATGACTATGAGGAGCGCTGTAGGCGAGTGTTTACGGAATCTTGGCCATCGTGCGTTCTTTACTGGGATCGCACAGTGCTAGTGCCTCTACCTTTTTTCACCTAGTTCGAATGGCGACAGCACGGCCAGGGTTCGAGCAAACGTCTCTTGGAGCACCATTGAAACACATACACAATGGACCGTAGCGGCCGGCAGCAACAAATAAAATAGTGCCAAGAATCGGGGCGCATCAAACGACAGCATTCTCTTTATTCAAATTGAATTCAATGGCTGTGCCGAGCAATTTTCGTGATACTCACACAGTTCACCGCGCCGGAAGTAGTAGAAGCATTTAAAAACACAGGTATTTATATTCACAAGGGACGCACTTTCCATTCCTATGAATATCGCTATTGTTTATAGAAAGGAAACCACAAAATCAAGCCCCACCCTTCCATTAAGCGCCAAGCGCAACGAAATTTAGCTTCGGCTGTCTTGGCATGAGTGAGTACTGGATGTCTCTGCAGGAATCGTTGCAAGGACACTGGTTTATTAACAGAGCAGTTCTACGTATTTATACTGTGTGTAGAACGCTCGAGTCGGGTGCGCAAAAAGAACGTTTTAAACAGGAGAGCCGTATATTATATAACCCCGTGGAAGGGGGCATACATTGCTGAACTTGAGAGTGTGTATGGCTTTGCACAACGTCATCCGTACGTCACATCTCCCTTTTTTTAGGGGCGAAACACCTTAGGGTCGAGCCTTGTCCGTCCGCGTTGTCCGTCCGTCACGGCACAGCACAGCAGTGTGGGCCGATCCTGGAGGCAGTGAACCCAAACGGTGTACATGTATGGGTTGTCGGGACAGAAACGATTCTCATGAGCTTCTGCTAATGCGACCGGGCTAGCTTTGTCGTCGACTCTCGCTGTTGTTTTGTGGGGTTTAACGTCCCCAAACCAGTTCTGATTATGAGAGACGCCGTAGTGGAGGGCTCCGGAAATTTCGACCACCTGGCGTTCTTTAGCGTGCACTGACATCGCACAGCACACGGGCCCCAACATTTCGCCTCCATCGAAATGCAGCCGCCGCGGCTGGGATTCCATCCCGCGACCCTCGGATCAGCAGCCGAGTACCATAGCCACTAGAACGCCGTGGCGGGGCCGTCGACTCTCGCTGTCACGGTACATACAAAACAGTTGCTATAGTCGAAACATATGTATGCATGTGCGTATATACGAATTATAGCAAAAGGATTACAATGCAACAGTATTAAAGAGGAATCAAACAAATACATTTATATATATATATATATATACACTTTATGTCATTCATTACACATCCGCAGTGGCAACGCGCGGGTGACATACGGTGTGACATACCGGTAAAATGCCCAGTGCTTCTCCACTCGTCATGATTCACGTTAGTGGAGATGGGGTGATTTTCTTTTTGTTTATTGAGCCAGTGCCAGTATAGTTCTCGCTCAAGGTATCTCGTTGGTTCTCTACGCGTCCGATTGCTTCTTCGCAACGCTTGTTGCGTAGCAGACCCATGCGCTCTGGCGACTGGAGGGATAGGTACCATGGCATCTTGCCCATTGGGCGTCCTCGATGGCCTCAGGTGCTCTCTCGTCCGCTGTAACTCGTCCTTCCTCGCCTTCAAGTATGTAGAAGAGCGGGCTGTCGCATCTCTGAATGATTGTAGCGAGCGTGCATATTCCCGAGGGCACGTTGTACACAGGGACTCTGGCACGCAGTGGTAGCTCAGGTAGAGACTTGGAACACCTGTTCTGAAAGGTATGTTTTTTGCGACGGATGTCTAGCAGTCCCTTCAGGACGTCCTTTGGTTGGAGCATCCGAGGGTGCAGGCGAGAAGGGTCCTGGTGAACCGTCCCATGAGCCCCTGAGAAGACGACTTTAATTGTCTCGCGGAGAGCTCCGCCACTCTAGCAATGCGTTACAAAATTCAACAGAGCCAAATTGATACTTCTTTGCTAGTTTTTTACGGTCCTGAACTGCTTGCTCGGCCATGCCGTTCTAGCGGGGGTGGTACGGTCTTCATCGCACATGGTTTGACTGAATCTTACTGATGAAGTGGTGAAAGTGTTCGCTACTGAACGGCGGTCCATTGTCTGTGATTAGTCGGCTTGGGAAACCATGCGTATCAAAGATATCCGTGAATTCAGAGATCACTCTGCTTGCTAATGGAGACTGCACAGCCCTGAATTCAAAGAAAAAGGAGTAAAGGTCGACAACGACCAAGTGCTCATTTCCTTTGCGGTAGCAAAGGTCTGCTCCAACGACTTCCCATGGTAGACTTGGCATTTCATGGCTGTGCAATGGCATGTCCAGGCTTATGCTGCTCGCACAATTGACAGCTTGGCGTTGTTTCTTCTATGTCACTATTCATGCCTGGCCAAAACAGACAGAAACAAGCGCGTGCTTTCATTTTTCCGCCTCCCGCGTGCGCGGTATGCAGACAGGAAATCATGTCACCTCGCATCTTTGGAGGGATAAAGGGTCTGTTGCTGCGTAGCACCATGCTATTTTCTTTACGTAGTTTGTCACGAAGGTTCCAGTAGCAGCGTAACTCCGGAAGGACGTCATCCCAGCTGTCGGGCCAGCTTGTGCGTGTGTACTCACGAAGTTTCCGCACGATCGCATCCTTCTCAGTCTTGCATAACTTCGTTAAAGCGTTTATCAGAAAATGTAAAATAAACCATTAAATTGACGTGAAAATTTTCACCTCATTCACTTAAAATTGTTGAACTGCAGAATCGAGATAATGCATCGGCAATAAAAAGTTCTTTTACCGGTTTATATTTCACGTTTAGCCCATATTTCCTTAGGTTTACCCGCATGCACTGAAGTCGAAGTGGGCATTGGCATAAAGGTTTCTGAAAAATCATTTCAAGTGGCTTGTGATCCGATTCCACTGTGACCTCAGCCTGCCCGAACGAGCCTGCCTGAAACTTTTCGCAACCATGTACAATTGCTAGCATTTCTTTTTCTATCTTTGCGTATCTCAGTTGTGTTTTCGACAGAGACCGCGACGAGTACGCTAGTGGGTGACCGTTTTGCATTGTCACTGCACCGATCCCCTTCTGGCTGGCCCCTACCGAAAGTCTAATTGGCTTGTTCTTCTGGTAGCACGCGAGGATAGGGGCTTTTCCTAAAGTTTCAAAAAGAGCTTCGAAACTAGATCAGAACTCTTGTTTGAGCTAGTTGGCGACCATTCATAATGACTTCCAGACGCGAAAAAGGTATATAGACAAAACACAAAAGCGACAAGTATAAGCGCCTAGTACCAACTTAACTTATCGGAGCATACAGAAGGCGTATTTATAGGCAGCCATCTCCACGTGACATCAAAGGAAAGACGAATTTTCTTTGTGAAGCAGTGATGAAACATTATGATACAGCGCAGTGCTTATGTGGCTAGACCTAATACAGAATGACAGGGGAAGGCATGCCAAAATGCTGACTGAGCTTCCACAATCATAGAAGTGCAAGATGGGCCGTGTTCGACGCAACGGAGAGCAGAAATGCGCTATGCGTGCTCTAATAAACCAAAACCAGGTCGATAACAGACCGCAGAGTCAGCAGAGCTTGGCGTGACACAACCTAGTGTTATAGCAGAAGGCATAATGCTTTGATATTTCTTTCTTTTTCTTTTTTCGTTTTGCTTAGCGAAATGGTGTGAACGAACTCTAAGACAGAATCGTGGCACATGCCGTATCAAATTACGATAAAAGTGCTAAGAAAAATAAGAGCGGGGTGTAAAGAGCCCTCGGGAAAAAAGATACAGTGGAGCCGCACATTAGAAACAGGTAAGAATTATAAACAATAATTCACATAAAAAGTACTGGTATACATGTGAACGGTACAGCAGATTCTGCGTTACAAGTGGCCATTTAAGAAGTTAAGCTTTTTGTCAATCAATGAAATGGAGGATATGCTGACACACGTGCTGCCTGCTTTGGTTATGAAGAACGCCTCAATGATTTCTCTTTCAATTCTATCGTGCGCGCTTCCCAAGAACCTAGTCTTTCGCAATACTGGCTTGCATGGCTTCTTGGAATCACACCGCTTGCAGTGTTCGGACAGATTCCCACCTGCTTTGCTTTTGACGGTCCATGCATGTTCTTTTGCCCTTTCATTGAGGCATCATCCCGTCTGTCCGATGTAAACTCGGCCACATGTGAGAGGTATCTGATAGATGACTTGTTTTTTGCATTCGGTGTATCTGATATCGTGGTTCCTAGTACATGGCGGCCGCTTTCTCTTGTGCATCATTGGTCACAGTTTTGATAGCTTGCTGGGGGCAGAAAAAACCACATTGACTTCGTGTAGTGCAGCCATCTTCTTGACTTTGTGTGAAAACTTATGTATATACGGGATGGCCTGCACAGGTATTGCCTTCTCCGGGTTCGGGAACTTTTGATTCTTTTCGGGGTTCTGAATCTTCTGCAGCAGGCTTTCGGAAACATACAATGACATGCGAAGGGTATCCTGCGCAAATGAGGTGGGTTATTTGCTGTTTGAAACTTTTTCCATCAAATGAACGCAAGATTTTTCAAGTGAACCCTCAATGCTGTTCGATGGAATGGCTCCCTTTATCACCTTCGAATGGGCGCTAGCGAACAGCAGGAGACCCTTCATGGACCTAGGGTTATACATCCAACATACGTGGGGAGCGGAAAAGCTTAGTAGTAGGTCCAAAAACTGTATCTTGTTGTCAGGTGGTAACTCGTAGGTGAACCTTAGCCCTGCAGATTCAGAGTTGAAAACCCCGATGATGTTGCTAATTGCCTGCTTGAGCTGGTCTGACGGAATGTCTTCTAAGATGACAAGCAAGTCTTCCACGTACCTGTATATGCGTTTCACCGGCTAGGCGCCTAATTTTTCTTCGATTCGCTTATCCATAGCAGATATAAAGATTTCACACAAGACGGGGGCGACCCACGATCCTATACAAATTCCAGATTTTTGAAAATAGAACTTGTTGTGACGGCAAATTGCGGTTGATTGTAGGTGAAAATCCAAAAGAGACAGAAATTTTTCTGTGCAGATACCCGAGGCAGATACCCGAAGTTCACTTCTCCAGCTGTGTTGATTCTGTCGTGGACGGCTGCAAGCAGACCTTCATGAGGGATGCTGTTGTAGAGGTCTTCAACATCGATGGAAAATGCAGTTCCTACCTTCTGCGACCCATTCTTGAGGTTATCAACTACTATCAGTGAACTTCTTACAACAAAGGGATCGTTACCGGTCAATGTGCTTAGGTGACGCTGTAAGTAAATAGCCACTTGTGCTTGCCAGGTGGTCTTCTCTGAGACTATTGTTCTTAAAGGGGAGTCTGGTTTGTGCGTTTTGCCTGTAATGAAGACGTCCAAAAAAGTTTCTTCAGCTTTGTTAACGGCTTTTTTCAGGATTTCACGATGAAAATCTTCCAACAGTTTGAGTGCCTTCCTCTTTTGCTTCTTAGGGGGTGAACATGGTGGGCTTGAAAGCCTTATCAATTGCTGTTTGCGCTTTTTTTCTCAAAGCACTCAAGTGGCATGACAACGAATCCTGCCACTTTGTCTGCTTCCAGCAGGGTGGCTGCTGCAATGCCACACAGCAGAGTCATTACTTTATACAGTTGGCGACAAAGTTTTTCGTCCATGAAAAACTATGCTGCCGCTTTATCTATAAGCGCGACTGCGGAATTTCATACGACCACGACGTCCAGTAAATTGCGTGGTTACTGTGCAGGCCTTGTGGAAGTCGCTACGCTTGCAGTTCGTGCCTACAGAACTGCAGCAACTAGTTTCCCTCGCTAGGTGAGTGAACGAGGCGTCAATGGGACAATGAGCGACGACGCGGTGATGGCGAACGGTGATTGCGGAAAGCCGTCGAGAAGGCGTCAAACGGGCTGGGCCTGGGTCCGTGCGCGTCGCATACACGTTAGGATTGTGTGTATGCATATATCAAGGCGTTGCCACTCCTGGGCCAGTAGGTGACATACAGCGACCAGAGGACTGCGCGATGTGGCCACGGAAACCACAGGAGAAGCACGTAGGTCGGCTATGCCCTCCAGGGGCTCTAGACGACATGGCTTTGCGGTGACATTCGAGGCAGCAAAGGAGGCGGCGACATCTGCTGTCGCGTGGCCGCAGGTAGCACGAATGAGGGTGATGTACTGCAGCGTAGGTTAGCGGTACAGCCACGGGAGAACAGGATCGCGCCAAGGTTTGTTTCAAAGCTAGCGACTCGGCAAGTCCTTCGCAAACGGCCCTCCTGATGAGAGAAGTCAGCTGCGTGTCACGCTGGGAAGATTTATCACTCACATGTAGCATAAAAAGCTCGCGCGCTACCTCTTCTCGAATGAAGTGTTTCACTTGGCCCGAAAATAGCGAATCCAACGAGATGTTGGAGGTGATGGCTAGGCTTCAGAGAGAGTGGGGCGGCTTAGCAGAGCTCCGCGTAAGGGCCCTTTGTTGATGCAGCTCCTCAAAACTTTGGCAGAGAGTGAGCGCGCTCGAGAAAAAAATTAGGGTTTCGTGCAAGCAGCATTTCAAATGCGCCGGCAAGGATGCCTTTGAGTGTATTCTTCACTTTATCCTCTTCGCTCATGGAAAGATCAGCGCTGCCGCAAGTATCCACGGCGTCCTCTCTTCAGCTCGTGTATGACTCTCGGCGTCGCTCAGCGCACTGATTGATTGATTGATTGATTGATTGATTGATTGATTGATGCAAACTTTATTTGGTCCAGAGAAGACGCAGGGGAGACCGCGCGCCACCCGGCTAGTCCCACGTAGGGACCCCCAAGCCGAGCTTGGCGGCCCGTTCGCGGGCACTCTGGACGGCCAGAGTTTGGTCATGGAATTCGGGGCTGCACAATAGCGCTGCCCACCTGTCCTCGCTGAAGGCGGAGCCGATGGCTTCACATTCCCATAACACATGGTCTAGTGTTGCTAATAGTCCACAGGCAGGGCAGTCCGCACTGGGATACCGTTCAGGGAATATGGCATGAAGAGCCGCAGGGTTAGGGTACGCAAGGGCTTGTAATAGTCTAAGGGTAACTGCCCTCGCCCTGCACAATGCAGGGGGTGGGAGGGGGAATACCCGTCTTGACAGATAGAAGTGGTTCGTTATTTCGATGAACTGTCGTCGACGCTGCTCGGCGCGAAGTTTCCCTAAAGGGCAACTGCTGCGGTTTTTCCATCATATTCTGATATCGCTCTTTTCCAATAGTACTGAGAGCCGTGAAGCAGCCAGGACCATTGATTTTGCTCCGAAACTCAGCAATAATTTTAAAGAAGTGAATGAACAATGTGTTCAAACCGAAATCGAAATGTGTAGAAGCTTCGTCCAGCGGTATGCGATCACGTCACAACCTCCCCGTGATCATAAATATGGAGCTGGTGCCAGAAAAATGAAGTGGCGATGTGATTCAACGATGTATTGAGGTCTTCTGACTTCACAGCGACGATTTGAGGGCTGAGGTATCGCCGCTTTGCTTTTTACGGCCCACCTGCTCGGGTAGGAAGCGTTGCAGGTAATGATGTCAAAAACACACGGGGGTTCGCGCGGGATCCCGCTAAAAAGTTTCAAAATTCATATTCAGGAAAACGAAACGACTCGCAACCGCCTGGCTTTGCATAAATTATTGCAGCACCAAGGCGAACATATACTGAAAATTTGACTGAGATCAGTGTACAATAAAAATCGCCGGAGTTGCCCTTTAAGGTCGGTCGGGCGAAAAATTTCTTGAAGGTTGTCTCGAAAACAGACCATTTTGGCAATACGCGTGAATGATTGTGAAGCTACAGATTTAACACGTCGGCGAGGTAGAAGGTCGTTGTGTGCAGTGTCGCTGCATCATCCCATTTGTTTTGCTCACTGGCGCGCAAGTAGGTGAACAGCCAATATTCAGCGTCGGTCTCACATGCGCTGCTAAAGATACGGTGTTCCTGCGGCCGCAGTGCAGCGCCGCGGTTGAGAGGAGGGACGGCGGATTCAAGCAGATTGTTGGCTTGTTCGTTCATGGTAGTGGCTAATGCAGTTGGCAACATTGAGCTGGGTAGCTCCAGGATGAGGCTCAGGCAGATACGGTGATGTACGACGATTTATTATCGCTGATTGAATGTAGTCAGTACACAAGGACAGCCGAGAGCCTACACGACACAGGACGATGATCGCGCACACATGGACTAATATCCGTGCGCTTCTTCTTCCTACTCTACAATGCAGCTAACATAATGGTCTAATCCCAGTGATTATTTTTGTGTGCCCGTTCGTCCATCGGTAAGCAAACCTGAACGTCGACATTGTCGTTCCCGACAAACGCAACTGCTTCTTTCAGCTGAGCAAGCGCAACGGTTGTTGCGACCGCTTCGTGGGGTACGATCCTCCTTCTGCCATCGTGGTGATGCCAAGCGTCGGCCGATGCGGATCTCCGTTGTATCGTGTTGTTAGCCCACGCCGCCAACCAAATATCACGGGACTGTAGTAGACAAGAGAAGGGAAAACGTGCACTTGCAGGTTATCGACAAAGTGAAGGAGCTGCACCCGTGACGGCGTAACGAACACGCGCACAGCTGAGATCATCTTCGTCGTCACCTTGATCAACTCATCCATGTCCACAATAGCGCCTTGTTATATCTCTGGACATATCTTGTAACAATATATATATATATATATATATATATATATATATATATATATATATATACCAAGAGGGAAATAACAAGGGCTCGTTTTAGTGTTACACACAACCTCAGAACCTAACTGACAAAGACGCCATGGCAGGCATAGGGGGCCCTATTTGTAGTTTTTATCTGCACTGTAGTAGTTGTGACATAATCGGAAAGGGAATAAAGTGGACGGGAACATACTAGCCGTAGGGGGTGGCCCAACTAACAAACTTGAGATAACGCGTAAGATGCTCTGCCAACTCATTTGGTAAACTACACAGTTGGTAAGAATATACTACACATTCCTGTCTTGTAGGCTGGGATGCTAGATTTCTTCATAATCGCTCACTTGATCTACATGATCTATTAGCTATCTAACTGGATCCAATCTGTCTTCCCGCAAACACAAAGAAAAGCAACAATATTCTTTTGACCGCGAGAAAAACCCGATGAATGAACATTGACTCGTTCTCCGCAGTTCTTTGCAAAACGACATTTTTGGGCGTCAACATCCACAGTCCAACAAACTGACATAAACAGATCCATGAAACTCCACTAACTAGCCATAAAAATTCCAATTCTGTGCAAACTGCGTCACATATTACCTTTGAACACGCTCCGTATTATTTATATGCGTTTTATATGCTCGCACATTATGTATGCAATTAGCGTATACGCCATCACATAACCTTCCACTTCAATGCCAATTATTTCAGAACAAAATACAGTGCCTAGAGCTATTCCCTCCCAAAAAAGCCGTGATTCCATTACATTCACGCACCCACTCCTTAATGCATTACCAGCGAAATATTCCATTGATTGCCAAGTTTTGATTTTGCGATACAAAACAACGCAGAAGATTATACGGTGTGCTTGACTTAAAATCGATTATCAAAATACCCCATGCCCATTATGTTTAGTCACGTCATCAAGACTGACTTTTCCGAAATCCCGCACTAGGTGCGGAAACACAGCATCACAGCTCTGGAATAGACTACCTGCACATCTCACGACATCACAATGATTTATTAGTTATGAAGCTAAGCTGCGTTCTTTTAAGCTAGACTCACTTGTTTAAAGAGAATGGTTCTTATTCAGACTGTTGCATATTTTCTTCATTCTTTTTTCTTCTCTCGCGCTCTAGTATTTTATAATGGTATTTGCTATAAGCGCCTTTTTCAAAACTCCTACGAGAGTTATAGGGCCTTACTTTTATATTATAATCAATGTATGTATCGTGAAGTGAATAATAATGTTTCTCGTACGCAGTATGACAATTTCATTTCCACAATGTCATCAGTTCTAGAGTTGTGTTCTGGGCTCTCGCAAGGCTCTGTCTTGTGGCCATTATCGCTTTTATGTCAATGACCCGCCAGAAAATGTCCCGTTCAACATTCTCCTTTACGCAGATGATTGTGCTTTACGTGACAATTTTGCTTGCGGATTGAGCACAAGTGTTTTAGAGACTCTTTCTCTTTTTCCGCACATAGTGTGAGCAAAGCAAAACGAGCATTAATTTATAAACAATGTTTCTTTTTTCTTGATATGCAAGGAATGTAATGCCCGTTACTGAAACATACTCTTTCAACGGATCTTCTTTAATCATATTTACTCAGTATAAGTGTCTTTGTGCCATATTTACACGTGAACACTTAGGGTCTGCTCACGTTGCCTTGGTGCATAGCTTCAAAACAAGTAGGACATCTACGTCAAACAATGCCCAATAAAAAATTATATTAATCTTCTCATTTACAAATTTCTTGTTCGTTCCGTCGACGATTATACCTCTATAGTTTAGTCATCTCATAGACAACACGGCATAGACTAAGAATACTTGAAAAAAAGGTTTCATTTTTCGAGGGCATGACAGCTGTACTTGCCGTGCACCTGACACCTTTTTCCCTACGTCATGGCACAGATATATTAGCATTTTTGCGCATCATAATCAACTTGTCATACCGCATTTCATACACAGCTTGCATATCCTTTGCCACGCACTCCTACATGCGTAAATACCACGAACTTAATCTTGCTACATTTTTCTTGCGCGCATGGTACGCTTATGTATAGCTTGTTCCTCCACATCATAGTATTGTAGAATTCTATACTTGGTGCCTTTCCTTCACTCCCACTGAATGTCATTGTGAGTGCTATTGTTAAAAATAATTATGTTTAGCCAAGATTAATACCGCAATTGCTGTAAATGTTTCCTCTTTTTCGTTTCAGTTCTGATTTCTGGCGTTTGAGCGTTTGAGCTTTCTATAATCCCACTCAAGCTATAGCCACCACAGAGCGCTTCGGTACGAAAAAATAAAACACCCTGTATCGGTCAGTCTCCCCCAGCATCTACCCACCAAACCCTCTGCCCAGCATTATCCTACAACATTAATCCTCAGTGATGAAGGTTAGTGCTTTGCACTATACCCCCATTTGAATGTTTCTCATAGCCATACCTTTCAGAAAAGGAAGGCGTGACGGAACTGATGGCGAAGCGTCTGTGCGAGAAAATGATTCTGCAAAGTAATGTGTCGCGCCTATCTAACACGCACGGATGAGGTGTGACATGCGATTCCGGGGAACCTGCCGAAATTTAAGGCTGTGGGAAAAACGGTTGGTCTTATCCAGGTGGCCGTTCATGTGCATCCCGCATTTTGACGAAAAGAATTGGACATTACGGCTTCCGAGCGTAGGTGGTAAACCCATCTGAGCCAATCCAAATTAAAGATGACTTTTTATCGAAGTTCTCATCAAGAGTGGATTGTTCGCGAGACCAGCACAGTGCAATAGCTCCGTGAAGAATTTATACATATGCGTGTGGCACGGCTTCGTCCAGGAGACCCGGACAACTCCACTTGACAACTACTTTTTGAAGGGCTAAATGGGCGTACGTCGATCACCAGTACTCCTTCTGGAGCAGTTTCTATAACACTATCTATTCCATTCTCGCAATGGCACGGTACTGCTCTGCTATCTTGTCTAGAAGATAAGCTTGTCGAACCACTTGTCGAAACGTTGTAGAAATGTTGGCTCCTGCGACATTCCCTGTTCTAAATCGTATTTTGCCATCTGTTCATCTGCTATCTTGTGATGAACATGAATTATTCCTTTTCAGGGCAGACTACGTGAGTATTCACGTTAGCATCAATGTATATTTTTGGCACCACTTTGTCAAAGTAGTTACACTTCTGTAGTCACGACGTGAATGAAGCAGAATCTGTTGCCGTGCCATATGCAGCTTAGCAAAAATGAAGTGTCATAGCTACGCGAATTGTGCGGTGCGACCGCGCGTAAATGAACGTCGCGCATCATAAGAAGTTTGTGAGGCATAAAAGCCCAGTTTCGGTGATTTTCAGTGAACAATTTAACGAATTCACAAGTTACTGGAAGAAACGCCGATCTCTTATAAGAAGTGAAGAAGAATATACGTGGCGCGGGAATATTATACCTGTCACCGCTGTATATTGACCGTAGCTTCCTCGCGAGCTTATCGCGTCGTGAACTCATCCCTTAAGCAGCATGCTGTGTTTGAAACCTGAAGGCATCGGCGCAACCAGACAACACAGGAAGAGAGACACGGACACATGAGCGCGGACTAACTGGCTTTATTTGAAGAAATGACGTGCTTTAAGGTTTTAAGGTGCTTTAAGGTGCCTCTAGGTTTCAAGAAAATGTACCAACTCGCCGAACAAGAGGTTTTGATGAAGCATCATGTGGATGCCCTGCAATCCTCAGAGCTTGCGAGATGCAAACGGGGATGGACGCTGGCAATGAGATCATGGTTTGAAGAACAACTTCCCCAAATCAGCGGTTCGCACCGAGTCCTTCGCTCTATAATTATTATGTTCGCCATCTCTTTAAAACAGGCAAGTATAAGTTTACTTCCACTGGGAAGACTAACGGTGTTGTAATAAGTTCACCATTTCTTGTCGGAAAGGGCCGTGCAGTTGCGTGGCGAGTACATGTATACTGTACAAAGGAAGGTATACACTTAATGGTAAGACATAAAATTATATGGCACTTTAAAGCTGCAAAACAAAAAAAAATATGTAATCAGGGAACCATTTCGGTTCGATCGCCTGGTACCTCACCAAACGACGTGAAAACGACGTCGGAGAGTTCGCTCATTCTTAGATCATTGAGGTAAAACGTATGTCAAGTAAAGTTATAAACTGGCCTATAGTACTTACATTACAGCACCCTAGTAGTATTAAATAGCAGAGTTGACAAGCAGTGCTTTCGGTCGTCCGGCCCTCCCACTTTGCTCTACTGCCTTTGCCACTCGGCTGCTGATCCGAACGTCGTAGGATTGAATCCACATTTATGCAGCTGCATTTGGATGGAGGCAGAACGTCGAGACCTGTGTATTGTGCGGTGTCAGTGCACGCTAAAGAACCCCAGGTGGTCTAAATTTTCGGAGCCCTCCACTACGGTGTCTCTCATAATCATATCGCGGTATTGGGATGTAAAACCCCAAGACTCACTTAACTGCTCGTCTGAAATGACCACTTTCGCATTTTGGCTCTGTTCTTTTAGAGTTGAGGTGCGATATTGTGTTAGGAAAGATCCATCAGCTTTGTTCCGTTTTGTAGTGGCCATCGGTACGCATTTAAAAAAAACAAAATATTCAAAGAATTCAACTCACCTAACGTCGCGAGGAGTATGTAGAGAAGCAGCTCCGCTAATGCCAACAGCTTGTGAACTGCTTCTTCGTCTTATTTTTTGTGCTGTATTGCTGAATTCACCATCACTGATGGTATCACAAAAACGTACAGCTATGATTATCGCCATCACTATCATGTAACAGTAAGCTGAGGGCAATTGTATGGCTAGAGGGTCGAAAGGCTTGTCCGGTTTTCTCCTCTGGGCAAGCCAAGGCAAACCAACCTTCATTCTTCCTTGTAGTGCGAGCGGAGCAAGCGCGTGCCGCTTGTCCGTAATGCGAATGTCGTGTTTCTTTTTTTTTACCACTCAATCGCTCTCTCTGCACCGCCGTGGTAGTCTAGTGGGTATGGCGCACGGCTGCAGACACGAAAGTCGCGGGGTCGAATCCTAGCCGCGTCGGCTGCATTTCGATGGAGATGAAATGTTGAGACCAGTGCACTATGCTATTCCAGTGCGCGTTTACGAAGCCCAGGTGATCGAAATTACCGGAGCCCCTCCAGTACGGCGTCTGTTATAGTGAGAGCCGCGGTATGGGACGTTAAACACCAGAAATGATCAATAATCCCTTCTCTGGCACAATTTCCTAGTCTCCCCTGGCTCGCTTTCATTTTCTTTTTGTGTCGCTCGTAGCATATTACATTACAGTTGTTCGCACAACACAGCATGGTTCCCACTAATGTATGCCTTGCAGATGTAGGAAATTATGATAACATGGTGGTTAAGATGCCGAGGTTCCTATCCTTCCTCGGTAAAACGTGTATATTATTTATTTATTTATTCATTTATTTATTTATTTATGTTGCAAACTACCAATGCCAGCGACGACTCCTACTGCTAATGTTCAACCTCGACCCCAAAGAACTCATCTGTTAAAACTACGCCCTTCGCATGATTGACCAATGTAAGATGGCAACACGCCACGCACATTCCGTGGTTTTTTGCAAGAGGCAGTTGAAGTGTATGAGTGGCGTGAGCTATGTTCCCTAGAGGTTTCAGTGTAAGAAGGTGGTTGGTTGGCTGCACAAAATCGTGACGGTCGTTTACATTGGAACTATGTCATCCCGCCACAATTCTTATTCTGTCCCTTTGTTCTTGGTATCAACGCACAATTCTGCTGCAGCCATGACCACACCTAGCACACAGCAGGCATAGTTAGAGACCTACTGTAGTGGTTCTACACTCAGTGATTACAACGGTAGCTTTAGTACTCGTCACTCAAATTTAATTCTAAACCATGTTGCTAATTCTTTATCATCATCAGCCGATTTTATATTCACTGCAGGCCGAAGGCCTCTCCTAACGTTTTCCCATTCGCCCCGTCCTGAGCGACTTGAGGCCTCGTTGTGCCAGCGTACCTGATTTCATCGCTCCATCGAACTCTTTCCCTGGCTGTGTTGCGTTTTCCTTCTCTTGGTATCCATTCCGTCGTTTTTACTGTCCATGTCTTATATGTCATTGGCATACATCCTGCCCAGGCCCACTTTTCTTGTTTAATTAGTATATCAGCTACTCCTGTCTGTACCCTGATCAACTCCGCTTGTTTTTTTTATCTCTTAGCATTACATCTATCACTGTTGTTTCCATTGGAGGCTGCGTGCTCCTTAATTTCATCCCTGGTTTAGTTTTTAACACGAAAGTGTTTTATGCTGTGGTCCAGCAAGAAATCTGTGACGTACTTCCGTAATTGAAGTACTTGCCTGGAAAATAAACACTACTTTGAGATCCAAGAAGTTCCCTTCGTTTTCATTCGAACCCTCAGCCAATCAAAGTGCGACGGTGGTATCTGGAAGCGCTCCCTACCACAACAACGCCAAACTTATAAGACGGGTTAAAAAACGGGTCGTATATCTTTACTACACCGCTTTAGAATTTCCGTCTAATTAATGTCCGGTTAAAGCAAAGGTATTTAGCACATGAAATTGCTCTTACATGAACGTCGAATCCCCTTCACTACCCCGTTGCTTCTCAGCGGCCGTACCGCCACCTAGGGAAAGGGGGCAAAGTCGTAAATTTTACAAAACGATCCCCTGACAAAGATTTCTGTTTCGCTTGCAGAGTTTGAGGGTTTGCGGACGCGCCTTGTCTACGGCAGGTTTGCGCAGGGCGCTGGAGCGTTTAGTGCTGTGTCTCCGGAGAAATGCGAGTCGTTCGAGAACTCTCCGTCGTGTACAACTGTCCGAAGATCGCTGTGCCATGTCGAAGTGCCGCCGATGTCTACATGTAACATGTTGAAGTGCTCAGAGTGCCCAAGCCATCTCCCGCCTGTGAATTCGCCATATTGCCGCTTTTGCATTACACAACTTCGCGAAGACAGGTGTCACTTTCGCATTATACCGATTCCTATGACAGGTGATCCACCACATTATTTTAGTTATCGTCCACGACTCTGAACCATAGGTTTGTATCGAAAGAATACTGTGATTAAATGCTTTTCGCTTTAGTGAGAGCTCCAAGTTTCTAGTCGTGGTTTGGGGATGTCTCCCGAATGCGCTTTATCTCGTCCTCATTCTACGGAGTCTGATTTTCCTGAGCAAGCGTCCCTGTTAGCAACCGCCCAAGATATATGCATTCTATCGTACATTCCAAGTGTTCATTGCTCATTTTATATACCTGTTCTTTAGCTAAGCTCGTGGGCATAATGGTTTTTTTTTTCGCCTAGTTATTTTTAGTCCTAGTTTAACATATCGCTGGTTTAGATCATCAACCATGTTCTGTAGTTCGCCACCATCGTTGGTGAAGAGCCAGAGGTAGTCTCCAAAACTTAAATTGCTGATACGTTCATCGTCTGTTCTTATTCCCCTTTCTTACCTGTTTAGACATTTGAACACTTCTGAGTATGCAGTGAATAACGTCGGGGAGATCGTATCTGCTTTTCTCATTCCTTTTGATCTCAGTTATTCTGCTCTCACGTAGTAGTAGTGTGGCCGTGCAATCTTCGTAGAGTTTAATCATGATTTACAGATATACGTCAGGTACTCCTTGTCGACGTAAGAATTCTCGAACTGCTTGTATTTCTGAGGAATCACATGCTTTTTCGTTGTCTATAAAGAGGTTTGCTATATTCGGGCAACTTCTATTAGATAGATAGCATGTCTGTGGTCTATTGAGTGACCTTTCTTGAAGCCGGTTTGCTCACTTGGCGTATTAATGTCGAGTGTTTCTCTTACCCACTCAGAAGTTCCTTTGAGAAATAGCTTGTATATAATTTTGGAAGCCTGTTTAGTCTGATTTTTTAGTTGGTTTATGTCCCCTTTCTTGTGCATATTAGCATTATATTAGCGTTTTTCACTGCAGCGCCAATGAGGAGTAGGGTCAAATCTTGCGCATAGATACTTTCAACTTTATTGGAAATGAAACGACATTTGTCTACTTAAGGTCACGAAACGCATACGCAAAACACTTAAAGCACTGAGCCTTCTGGCGTGCGTTTGAAACAATGCTTCATTATAAAAACATCTGCGCACTGAATTAGTACAAACAATGCATACAAGAAACATGCAACGCATCTGTGATATGCCTGAACATTTAACAGCGAGTCTAAGAGTAGTAGAGGTGATGTATGATATCTCTAACGTTCCCATCGATTCACAAGCTATTGTTGGGAAGTTACGATTCCGTTCAGCTTATGCAATTTGGTCGCAATAGATCTACACTGACGCGTATATCGTATGTACAGGCATGGTCATTCTCCGAAGCAGCGACAGCGTCAGCTAGTGCGCTCTAAGACACTGAACAAATAATGGATGGAATAGTATCGGTAGGCAAACAAGCACACGAAACAGAGGGCTTTAGGCTTTCCTGTTTGCTCGACACTTCGGCATGTGACGACTGAGGTTGCCCATAACAGAAAATGATGCATGACAGTGGACACAGGAGAAGGGGCGCTCTCTTGTGTGGATGCGCATGTGGCTGTTGAGGTGGCTCTTCTGAGCAAATGAAGTTCTACACAGGTTGCAGTGAAAGGGGCGCTCGCCGGTGTGTGTGCGAATGTGTATCTTCATGTTTCCTTTGTTCTTGGTCACGTAAATGCATTGTCGGCAGGAATGCAGTCCGCCTTCTATGGACACCAGCGAATGGTACGGTAACTGCACGGGTACCATCGACAGCGAACCTGTAAAGACACGGGGAGCACATGAAGGCAACTCCAAGGTTCTGCGCACACTATATATAGCATTAGCGCAGTATCAGTGAGGAGCAAGCTGTCTAGCATTTGGAAAGTGCAGGACAATCTTCGCTTACTATATTACTCATTTGCCAAAGCTTCCAACCATCGGCAGGGAAAGAATACACACGTGCGAACACCTCCTGGACGAAAAAAAGAATACCTGTCCTGACCTGACGCAGTTATGAATTTCAATAAACTTATAAATGAGTCAAGCTTTTTTTATTTTTTCTGAAGAGAAGTATTCGCATGCACAAATGAAATACAGCAATTCATAGTGAACAGGTGAAGCGTATTTGTCCCTGCATTTTTTCGCATTTTTAATGACAACCTCCATTCACCATTTTGCGCGTGTTATTTCGGTACTCACTGGGCCTGCCACTACGCGCAATTGTTCCTCATATGCCACGAAATAATCACGCATGTTCACGAAGTATTCACGAACTATTAAATGCAGGGCACATCAATTTTAGTAAACTTTTATGTACTCATTACTGGTAACCCTGGAATTCACTACGGTGTACTGATTAAAGCAAATCAATTACCTCGCAGGGCATAATGTCTACGATCGACGAGGGAGCTCGCAGCTCTCATTGTGCTAATTGTTTATTGCGCAAATTGTGAATAGCTTTTCTAAGCACATTTTCTCCGCCCAATGAAGGACTAGTTTTTTTACGGTTTAATTTCTGCTCTTTCGCCGTGAGAACCACGTGACAGTATGAAATATGGTATGAAGCGAAAAGTTTTTGCAAATTACACTCTCCCGAAAACTCGTGAACAAGAAAGAAAATCTACAAGGAATGAAATTGAATCGCGGTGTCTGCATGGCAATAACACAATTTTTTTTATTTAGAAGTGGACAGGACAGTTCAACATATAATCAAGTTTATCAACAAATGCAAGTCATAGCTCTCCTTCAATGAGTGGCTTCGCAAGAAATCTAGGTTTGAAGGACCGTGTTCACATACCAAACTGATACAGTACTTTGATTGTTAAACCGCACAAAGCCCCAGTCAACTTAAACTACCACATATATATGGGTGTCAACGCATTCACATTCAGTGGGCACCAAGCGAGCACCAACCATTAGTACATATGACAGAACATGAACATAATGAAGGTGTCATATGAGAGGTATAATTTTGAAAACTGATATGGACTAGTCTCTTATTTCGTGGGAAAAAGGTACAGCCATATTGAATTGCATATGAGAGATAATTGATTCGCTAATGTACCATTGCGAGCAACAACAACAATGTTAATAATCATAATAAAATGTAAAGTGAAGTGACGAGGTGAATTCGATTTCAAAGCACTAACGAACCGCATCACGACAATGTCCAGGGCAGAAAGCCTCAGAAATTTAATCTACTTCAACAAAGTAACCTAAAAGCTGTGAGTAACATGGCCGTGCAATAGTAGTGGGTGGCTACAAACTACCGAGATAAACTTATAAAAATCTATATCGGGGAGACAGTTCTATAAAAATGAGCAACGTTGAGCAGGTATATGTAACAAAAGTATGGAATACCTCATAATCCCATGTTGCCATATTAAATAAAAATCTGAAGCAGGTGCATTGGCAAGATGGGGAGAGTTACTGTATATTAATTATTCAAACTTCCACATTGAAATCCCTTACTGTGATTAGGTTTTCAGAAACTGAATTGAGAAAATCAATATTTGCGACATCCTTGCAAAAGAATGTCCAGCAGGAGCAAGCAGAGATGGTCACACAAGCATAACAACTGGTAGGTTATTGCGAAATCAGTCAGCAGTATTGCAGGGCAAAGAAGCGAATCATTCAGAAAAGACGATGGTCCGAAATGTTGCTCTGGGGATTCGATCATCACGCCACCTCTTGGATTCTCTTGCGGATGAAATGGACAACCTGGAACAACACGATAATCACTGTTAATATCAACATAGTAAAAACATAATTTTTCCAACCATATTTTTTGCGAATACCAATTGACCGTAAATAAATGAATTGGTAATTCAGTTTTTATAGTTTCAAAAGCGTTACATTCATTAACTTATACTAGTGAGGAAAAAGCTGTTATTGAGCGATACAGATGAGAGCTCTTGAAGTTAGTGGGGTTCTCTGCAGTACAAACATTGGGGAACAATTGCGCAGCAGGCAAAAGTTTGCTAAATGTCGGACAGGCAAGTTCAATTGCTTAGTGCCGATATTTAGCCTCCCCTTCTGCAAAATACTGTAACCAGCAACGCTGGGGCTTGCTAATGGGAGAACACCGAATGTTAACGCCAAAAAATCAAGCACAGGCTTTTTCTGTGTTTCCGCACTGCAACGAGTGACTTCACCCGCTGTGATGAGGTATCACTCGTTCTTGAAGTGTATGCAGGGAGAAATGGTTGTGAACGTGATGGACGCTATAACTGGTTGCACATGACGTTTGTTGAAAGACATAAATGTGTTGTGACGCTGCGGCTTAGTAATGTGATAGGCACTAGAAGAGAAAAAGGAACGCCACAAACACAACAAAGCACAATTAATCAAAATCCTTGGCACAGGCTCCTGAATGAGATGGGGAAACGATGTATCGCATTTTAAGTACTACGCATCTCTGGATGTGCTGATTCTCGTCGCAGGAGTAGCAAGACTTGACCGGTTCACCAAGCGGCAGTCCATGCGGGGCTAAGCCACCTCATTATTTGCACCCTGCTCGGAGGTTTGCACCTCGACGGCCAAAATAACGTCTCCCAACCACGACGGTCTTCAGATATAATTTTGGTCTCAACCTGGGTAGCACGTGTCCTTAGCTACTGCAGGTGAGGGTGATGTCGCTGCAGGGCCGAGGTGACACAAACGCTTGCTGCACAAAGTATCACTACAGGCACCCTGCAGCATTTGTACTGCCCAGCAGGCGCTTGCTCAGGGCGGCTTTAGGCACCGTACAGCTCTTGAAAACGAAACAGGTCCTTCCGTCTCCTGCGCTGTGAAGAAAAAATAATGAATAGTTAGATAGCGCTTGTTTTAGGAAGCGTTTATTATATGTAACTGATGTCGCGGAAACTCTTCCCTACATAACAGCAAGGAGAGCTCGTTAATGGCGCAGTTACTCAGCATGAAGGTTTTGATAATTTTTCTAGCCTTAGCTACACTCCCTGAGCTGGAGCAGCTTCACATGCACGTCTGACAGCCGTGCTGCGCGAGGAGCAGTGATGTCCATTAGCTGGCGCACCGGAGCCGCTGCTTCCGCGCAATCCGCCGCCGCCACCGCCACGCACGCCTCGCCAGTCTGCGTATTCCACAGAAGTGACGTCATAGCGGAGGCATACGCCCTGGCTTCACAACGCCTTGACAACGCCTCTCAAAGCGCTTGACAACGCCTCTCAATTTGCGCGCATGCCGAGATGTATCAGTGGGGTTATACATACAGCGAGGAGGAGGAGAAAAAAAAACATGAGGTACAGGGAGGTTAACAAGTTGTCATACCTGCTGCCTGGCGTTGCCAGTGTGGTAGAGCCATGGAGAAGGAGTGAGCCGTCTGTCTGGCAATAGAGAAGGAACCTTTCCTTGATGGAAAATAATTGTACATGTGACACATATGCATATACCCTGTGTGTGTCACTGAAGCAGCAGTAAGCATGATATTCAAGCTGATTCTAGACTACAGGAAAGGCTAACAATCCTCAGCTGAACCTTAGTAATGCTACGTATATCCTAGCATAGCCAAGCTAAGCCACTGCAATATTTGTTGAACTTGGTGACTGCTAAGCCACTTGTGATGCAAAGATGCTTCGAGATGCATCCACCAAAGCAGTAACTACAGAAGCTTGCAGTAACGATAATAATTTGCTTAGCATATTAGAATACCACGTTGGACCTACACCTTCGCGTAATCGTACGCAAAGAGTTAGGCATAGCCTCTCGGTCCAAAGTATAGATAGCTTCGTTGTTGTTGGTTGTTTTGTGGGGTTTTACGTCCCAAAACCAGTTCCGATTATGAGACGCCGTAGTGGAGGGCTCCGGAAATTTCTACCACCTAGGGTTCTTTAACGTGCACTGACATCGCACAGCACACGGGCCTCAACATTTCACCTCCATCGAAATGCAGCCGTCGCGGCCGGGATTCGATCCCGCGACCCTCGGATCAGCAGCCGAGTACCTTAGCCACTAGACCACCGTGGCCCGGCATAGATAGCTTCGTAAATTCGTTGGTATGAAGAGGTACGTGTCTATTCAAATCTAGGGCTCTTAAATCTAGACTGCTCTGAAACTATATCACATTGACGGCGTGATATTCTGTGAGAGCAATGTGTCCTAATTCTCGTCCGTTGTCAAACCGATGGAAACGCGGTGCTGAAGGGGACTTCGCATCGCCTCATTCTCCCCTTCAGCAGGAGATGGAGTAATTTTTTCTCCTCTTCTGCTTGCACGTGCAACCCCCGCGCCCCCTAGCCGCCGTTTTGCCAGTACAATACGCTGAGGGCACGGGCGGAAGAGAAGGAAGACACGTGCGTGTGAACGCCGTACATTGTGGCATTATGGAAGCGAAAAGTCCAGAGGTCCCCCAGATAGTCCAAATCTCCGGAGCCCTGCACTACGGATTTCTGTACTCTATCTCTCAGTCCTTTTCCCCCACCCCTACGTACGCTTAGTCGTGCTCCCTACATGGGCTCCAGAAAGTAGTTTCCTTTCGTAAGCGAACCACAATCATTCAGACTGTCAAAATTTCCGGAACCCTCCACTGCGGCTTGTCTGTCCTTTATCTCTTTCACCTCAATTCCCTTACGGATGCTTTGCCTTGGTCCCTACATGGGCTCCAGAAATTAGCGTCCTTTAACCAAACACCAATTATCATTATCATATAAGAAGTGGACGCGCACGCTTGTTATAGTGTACGTGAATATCGGGTACCCCATTCCAGTGTAATTGCTAAACAAACCTGACGTGGCTCTTTGATTTTCTGATGGGCGATTACATGGCCATAACCCAAACAAAGCATTTACAGTAGCCACTAAGAAGGTCGCTCCTCCAGCTTATGCTGTCACTCTCTTGGAGTCCGCGCTGGCCTGGTGCTTATTGATACGCGGTTCACCTTACGGCCAGCAAGAACAGCGAAGCTCCTATAGGATCGATTTTACAGAAACACGAATATTTTTTTTGTAATATCAGGTCATAGAAGATTCAAGGGACTACATAGCTTGGATGTTCTGCCCTATAATTCCCACTAGTTGACGCATACGGACAACAGACATTCATTATTACAGCGCGCAAGATGATCCGAAGAAGGTACGCAGAGACCTCGGCTCCCTGCGTCTCTTGTAGATGACTTATGTTTTTCTAAGGGGCCATGTTTGGGGCAGTTACATTCTAATGACATGCCCAACTATGGTATTGTAGAAAAGATCTTAAGATGCGAAGCAGCCTATGGCGGAGTTCAATCCGGAGGTGGTATGCGGTGGGACCACCCTTACTGCGGATGCGCGAGCCCCTCGCCACACACCTCTCCACTGCCTCTCTCCACATGACGACTGCGTTGCGTACGGCGGAGTTTGCTTGCCGACGCTGCCATTGCGTTTCGGCATGTCGAGCCCGCGTTTCATCTGTAGCAGTTTCCCGCCGATGTTGCCGTTTACGCTAGACTTCCCTAGCCCAGAGCTCCGCGATCATCACAGTGTACGTGGAACCCAACCTCTGGAAAGGGAACGTCTACAACTGTACCTACAAAGAGCAATGGTGCAATACTACAACGTGTAGAAGAACGACCCATTCATGTTGTTTGTTGTTTTGTGGGGTTTTACGTCCCAAAACTAGTTCCGATTATGAGTGACGCCGTAGCGGAGGGCTCCGGAAATTTGGACCACCTGGGGTTCTTTAACGTGCACTGACATCGCACAGCACACGGGCCTCAACATTTCGCCTCCATCCAAATGCAGCCGCCGCGGCCGGGATAACGACCCATTCATCTTCGATGGTACACCACATGATAAGCAGGTACTCCCATTAACGGAAACACCTAGTCAAACCAATGCAAACGTGGCGTGCACCCCCCGCGCTCCCTCGCATCGCTCATGGTCCCCTTTAGCGGGAGATGGTGCAATTTTTTTCTCAAAAAGCAACTTTGCATATATTGCCTGGTAAACCGTTCCACATAATTAGTTTTAAACGCGAGAGTGCTTACGCCAGGGACCACCAAGAAATCTCTGGCGTACGTCTGTCACGGAAATGGATGTCTGAAAAAATGAACACATTGCACAGGGAGAAACTGCCACATGCTAGGGTTCGAACGCAACCGCCGGAATGCGACGATAGGAGCTGGGAGCTCTGCTGATCACACCATAAGGGCATTGCAGATATAACGGAACATGTGGGACTTATGCTCATTGCGCCGCTTTCCAATTAGTATCTACGTAACGTCTACTTAAGAGAATGCTGCTTAGCAAGCGAAATTATGCTTTAATTAAAACCGCCACCCTTTCGTAGCACTCTTGCTTCAAGAGAGGTAGCGCCATCTAGGAAATGTGCAGCAAATCACCAGGGTGTGCCCGTCTGCAGTTAGGAGTTCGACAGTCTCAGCGCTGACTACCTCGAACGTTCTTCTCACCTGCCTCTCCGTTCCGAGTGGATAAAACCGCTTGGTCTGCTAGGGAATCCGCCATTCCTGTACACCCGCATACCGAGGGCCGCGTTGTTCGCACGTGGGGGGTGGTCTTCGGCAGAAGGGGTCTTTACAGAGGGCAAAAATACCGCACAGTACCATCCCGTTGAGCAAACATTCCTAAAAACGCGAACGGTCAACCCTTGCAGCGCGCTGTTTGCATCGCCGGCTGAAGGAGAATGCATTGCTAAGGGGAAGGACACACAGAGGCGTGGACAACAGAGCGCCACTTCGGTTGCTTCGAGCGCCTACGGGTTCAAAGCGCGCTTTTTCTTGGTCTCCTATCGTGACTGGACTGAAATCACTCAGGCCGATTTTCGCTGCGCACTGCGTTCGTGTTCCTCGGGAAATGCCCAGTCAACCACAAAAATTTATGGACCACGTCACCGCGGGGCTATCACCTTTTTATTGTGTTCGTTAATGTCAGTTAGGCCAGCGAGATGCACAACCATTCCATACACAAAAACACATTTAATACTCGTCTAGGAGGAATGCACAAAGTAAGCAATCTGCGAAATGCTAGTGATACCAACAAGCAAATGAAGTGAAGCATGCACTAATTAAACAGTTTCTTATTTGAAGTGCAATAGGAAAGATAATTGGTTGCAATGAATTTAACAATGAGAAAGTCCCAATGCTACTTGAAATGTGGAGAGGCTTGGGAGCAGTCGGAGCGATGCGAGGTCTCCGCTGGGGCCTTCGGAGCGTAGCCGGACGGACGACAACACCACCGTGCCCCGGAGCGTAGCCGCGGTCGTGCCTCACCCAGGACGGATAACGAGCTCCGCACATCCTTGCTGCACCGCTTCCAAAGTTGATCTTCTTTATCTCGCGCTTTCGCGTCGTTTCGCAGCCAGCGAGGAGCTGCCATTTGACACCCGCCCGCGAAGGGAGGGGCATGCACGGTGTGCATTCATAGCTATATGCCGACCACCGGCTGCATCTTTTCTCCGAACTTCTTCAACCCCGGCCCCAAGCATTGCGAAGTCCGTGTGTCCTCTGCCTAGAATGTCCGGCCATGCATGCGTACACCCCTCACACGTGACAGTGGGTAACAGCTTTTTCGCGACCCTTCCGCCCCGTCAACTGCGAATGACACAAGCGCTATGTACGCGAATCATTCCTGCTTGTGTCTACGGCTTGTGTTTTCGAAATGCGCGCCAAATATATTTACGTTTCTCTTTTTAAGACCACGCACTCTTTCTAGCTGACGCCACCGACTGTATTGCAAATCTCGGGAGCCGTTCGCGAAACTGATGGCTGTCGATGCTGGCCATGACGGCTGTGACACGTTATGAAAACAGATACGTAACGTTCTTACCTTTGGTGAGCGTTGCGCGTGGCGACAACTAAGAATGCGGTGTGTAGAACCGAAAAATTAACGTTGTAGCGAGTAGCAAGTAGATTAATTTCCGGCGGTGCGCTCCGCCCGCCACTGGCCACCATATCGCTAGCCATAGAGTTCCCTACTAAAATACTAGAGGGAGATGTGACGCTAGTGCCTGTGCGAGTTTCAAACAGGCCGGTTGAACCATCTGGGAATGATGGGTATGACTTGGATTTGCCTAGTCTTCATTCTTCTGGCGTCATATGGATTTGCCACTTCGAAAAAAAAAATAAGATAGGCCGTTTGCGACAAAATAGTGCAATAACATGGAAGATTTTGGAATAACCATTTGTGAGCGCAGGTACTAGTTTTTTCGCGATTAGAAAAATCCTGAATGCTCAGAAATTTCGCAATGTTGTGTGATATGGAAATCTTTCTTCCTCTACTTTTGCCTATATTTAGCAGCATCCATGCATGTTTAAGTTCCAGATGTAGTTATGTTCGAACTTACAGATTTTTAGAGCATAAGCTGTTATGAGATCACAACAAGGGTCGTTTTTGCGCCGTAGTTGTCCGCCGCCGCTGGTGTCCCTAACCACTATCGCTGCAAATTTTAGAAAAAAATAACCAGGAACGAAGTGTTTCAACTTGTCCTCTGCGTGAATTCGAACCCACACACTGCGTGGTAGTCGAGCGTTCTACCACTGAGCTACGCCTGTGGTTGAAAAATCAACCACAGGTCACCACAGGCCTGGCTCTTTTTTGCTCTTGTAAGGGACGTGCTAACCTTTTCAAGTAATATAAAAGATAGGTGCGTCTTTTAAATCTGACCAACGTGCTTTCGCTCGCTTCTTCAAGAGCAGCGCAAGTGCTCCACTGCCTCCTTACAAACAATATGGGTCAAGCCGCTGCTTGAGGCAGTACCAGGAGTGCATTCTGCAAAAACGTGATGTTGAATAAGCAACCGTTAAACCGTGAGGAACTGCGCCTGAGCGTTGATCCGCAGGGGCGTATGCCTATCGTCAACTGGGCGTCTACTACACACGATAACTGTGCGCCTGCTTGGCGCATTCGATCAGCGTTGATAGAATCAGACAACGGGATTGAAATACTGTAGTACAAGATATATGGACAGCATCGTCACAAGGAATATACGTCAGCCGTGAAAGGGACCCTGCGCTTACAGATTCTGTCGCACCCGATACACAAGGAACTGCTAAATCGCATCTATAGAGTTCGTGACACGTACCGCAGATACTTCTAAAGTAGGGTAAAATACCACTGCAAATAATATGTGCAGGCATCCTTCATCAAACCGTTAACCAAACAGACTTCATGGCACCCCATCATTGCAAGCGACTTTAATACATGCGACAGTCTGATGACCTCTACCCGTAAAACGTGCATACAGCCGCTGCCTTCTTCGCGTAATGAAAAAAGTGTAGTAATGTCACTCGTGTCAGTGATGCTAAAAATCAAGAATAAATAATTCCACCAGAACGATGGAAACCGCAGGCACGAAGACTAGGCAAATCCATGTCATATTTATCATTCCCATGACATCTTCACGACGCAGCTCCAGTTTTCCTTCTAGTATTTTAGTAGGAAGCTATGCCGCTAGCCACTTTTGGCCGGTTCGGCATTGCTCTAGCGTAGTCCGGAAACTTTAAGACCGAAGCCCTCTCCTTCAGGAAGCAAAGGTGGCCGTTGAAAAACAAATCGTGCGCCTTTCGCGGCAGTGCGCTGTGTGTTCAGAAAACGATCCACTGGCGAACTGTTCGGAGTTGCTTGCAAGATTTTACCGTTTGCGGACACTTATAGTTTATGGCAGATTTACGCGAGGATCTCGCGTGTACAATGCACTGTCATCGGAGATGCATGTCGGTCAATAACTTCAGCTTGTGGACAACTGTTGAAGATGTCTGTGCAGTGTTGATGTGCCGCTCCAGTACCCCAGTACTCAACCGATCTACCACCTCTCCATTCGCCAGCCGGCCGCGTATGTATTCCACAGCTTCGCGAAATCTGGTCTCACGAGTTGTACCGATTCCGAAGGCAGACGAATTAACCAGATTTTTTTTCTTGTGCGGTTTGTTTTCTGGCAAATCGCACTGGTATCTGTCTATGTGTCTTTCTATACATATTTGCGCACAGTGTTTTACCCAAAGCCGGTCCTAATGTGGGATTATACGCTACGGCTGCATCAGGCGACATCCTTTACCGGAAGTACTGTAGCATGTACGTTACCGAAAAGATCCCAATCCCTCAGTTTTAGTATGGCCCTTCGTGAGAGCAACAATCAGTATTAGTGAATATTTCACGACTCACAAAAACTTCACTATAGCTTTTGTTTCTCTGAATATCGGCAGAATGATTGTTTTCAGCCCATTCGTCTTAATTTGAATTATAACGCGCAGTACACAAGTTGAGGCTGGTGTCCATCATCGTGCGGGGCCTCCATTATGAAAGTGGTGGACTGCCTTCGTCAAAAATGCCTCCGACATAATGCGTCTCGTTGAGACCGACGATCCAAAAAATGTAAGGTCTCCGAGTTGACGGCTTCATCTAGTGGGCAGCTTGTGGTGGCAGTCGACTGCGGACGCTCTACTTTGTTCGCTTAGTAGCATGAGATACGAAGAGTCTCCTCACCACTTGTCGCTCGGAAAACTAGGTCGCCCATCGTTAAAGCATGCTTACCATGGCATGCTGTGCTCAACAATGTCCGCCGGCACTCGTCGGTGCGGTGTAGCTTGAAAGTGCGTCGGTAGCGCCGCATAGATTTAGTGAGCCGATATTTTTTCTCAGATATGGTTAGTGTAGCCCGGCATGCTTAAGTTCCATGCTTGATCGACTTGCAAAAGAAAGATTCGTTGCACATTTGCTTTGATTCATCCGGCGCATGCAAGAACGACGACGAAGGGACACGCTTGCTATGGTACCCGCTTTCTGTAATGGCGGACGCCACTGCAGCACACTGGTCTTTTGCTTGGAGCACTATTTAACTCTATTGCAAGAGATGCTTGAGGTTCTTGTAAAAACGCTGTACATGCCTCCTCAGAAGGGGGTGTCGTGGAGTGCACGTTATCTTGGAGACGGCTATGACAGTGGAACGGAACCACGACTTCCTTGGGAAACGATTTCAGCATTATGTTGTAGAGCATCGCCGCAAAACTGCTAATCGGAACTTGCAGGACACTGAGGCTTCGGACATTTAGTTGGACTTGTGGACGGCAACACAATGCATCTTATGCGCCTACTCTATTAAATAAAATCAACGGCCTTATAGACATGGAAAGTGCCGATTCCAAAATATTCTAAGGTGCTCCCTGGTTAATAATAACATCGAATTTTCTTGATTCTTGTTATGTGTGCCTATTTGCCTGTATCGTTCAGAGTGCGTCACTACCAGGAATATACTATATGCATTGTCGTATCTCTAAGTATATTTCTTTTTGTGTTATATTTTGTATACTTCGTGCATATGTCCTTCTTTCGTTTTATCTGGGAGCGATAAGCACTCCCATCCAGGGTATTGTTAACGTGTTTCAATATTACAGCTGCGGTATTATGCATATGAGTGCATATCTAATGACACTTCGGTATTATATGCGTTACATTAGTCTGTATACATAATTTTGTTCCTTATTTTTCTAGGATATATTACGGCCTGCACGCCGCACTGTATCGAAGCAAAGGCCTTTGTCAGACTACAAGCCTTTTGCTTTTGTTATATTTTCTGTCACTAGTGCAGAAAAAACACCGCTCAAGCACTCCGTACAAATGGTTAACCAGCACAACTCAAACGTTAGTTCCCGGTGATCAGCAGTGGGTTCATTGCGACGGTGCATTGAAGCCTTTCTCAATTACTGGCTACATGTTTGTTCTTGTTAATGTGGTTGCGCACACGTTTTTGCTTGGGTTTACCACGCGGTTTGTTTCACAAGCTGCACACCGTGGCTCGCATCATAACGGTCATGGAGAATTGCAACGAGCGGATCATGGTGTTTAACCCTCGCCGAAAGCGGGCGTTGGCCCCGGCGAACGCGTTCCCGCCATTGCCACGTTGACACTGCTGAGCCGGCAACGCCGCTTCCCCAGCTTGCCGTTGCCGCTTGTGTTCGATCTCTCGAGTTACCCCGGCGTCGTGGTTAGCAGCATCCGCCAGCCATTGGCGCTTCCGTTCCGCTTCATAATTTAGCGCGACTTGGAAGTCTGCTGTAGCCTCGATACGCAGTTTCTGCCGTCGCTTGGCCACCTGGACCTGTTCTTGTGTCCGCACTGCAGCATCGACCCGGCGAACCCGAGTTCTTTGTCGGTTCTGCTGTCGGTGCTGTTCTTCGAAAGCTGTCAGCTGTTCGGCAGTCCGTACGATCCGTCCCTTACCGATGTGGAAGTGGGAAGTTGAAACTGCTGCGCGCGGGCTTTGCCACTCGGCGGCACGTCTGCCACGCGAAGACGTCACTGGCGGCACACGGACGTGTTCGGCGCGAGCGCGGGGAAACGCGGTCGGCGCCGGCAGCAGCTGTACGCGTCCCACTATGGCTTGCTTGACTGCTTCTCTCTTCCTCGCTTCTGCTATACTTCGAAACGCTGCACTCACGACCCAGCCAATGGCGCGCGTGCTTGGGTACGATGCTCAGAACGACGTAACTGATAGCATAGCCAATGGAGACCGCTCGTGATACAGATGTCGCGCGGTTTTTTGTTTCTCCTAGCCATATTCAGCTCTCGCTGTAAAAACAAGTAAAAAATGAGAATGATACTCCATTGTAAAGCACGCGCAGCTTCGTCGTGTCTCACGGAGACCTCACAGGTTGTAGTTTGTCGAGTTCTCTCATATGGTAATGCAGAATAGGGCTCATGTCCCCAGACCTTTCCTTTCGCAGCGGGATGGCGCCCCCACAACCTTCAGTCGTTCGTAGTCCGGCGATAGCAGATGCTGCTTCCCCTTACCAAGTATTTGCGAAGCGCATGAAATTTATCCGCCGTGCTCAGAGTTGAATTCCCGTGGAGCGCACCGCTGAATTGCTCCCAAAACCATGTCCGTTGACACACATCCCCATCAAATGGTTTTATTGTCAGCGTCGGGAGACGCGCTCCGGAGCTACGGGACGCAATTGGCCTTGGGTTAGGTGGCGTACTCACTATTGTCGACGGAGCATTCTCCACCGTATTGCTGCCGCTGACATCTTCGAGCCGCACCTGAGGTGCGTCGGAGCCGCAGGCGCCTTCTGGTCACAATGGGCTGCAAAATCGTATTCCCTTTCAAGATTTTGGAGGGGATGACGTCATCGAGCTCAGCGTTTATCTTCCAAAGCTCGTCTCGGCCAACTGGGAGCTTATCTAGAACCTTGGCAATAGTCGTTCAATCGTTGCAGCCACTCTACAGCAGCATCGCGGCCTCGTTTGTAATTGCCGCTGACTAGGTTCTTCTAGCACCGCGCTTAGCTTTCAAGCGTTCTGTGGTTCTTTAGGGCATGCTTGCTGCGTTACGGCTTGCACGCTCCGCGCTAAGATTCCCTTGTGAGTTTTCAATGAGAATCAGGCTGCTTAGGCTGTAGCTTTTAGAATGGCACTTGTCATCGCCGTCGGTTCTTGTGCAAGAAATTGGTAGCCTCTCGTTGTCGCGGGTTGGGGCACCATATATTTCGCAACGCCGACCTTGGTCGGAAGCACCGCGAAAAAGAAGCAGGCCGCTAAACAACCATGGGATCCTTCGAATGAAACGCTTTACACTTGATACATGTGCAAGCACTTCTTGCCATCACCTACACAAAGACCTGCTACATGTGTTCTAACATGTAATATTTTGGAAGCTCCTTCAGCCCATATGCCATAACATTATCCATCGCCAAAATCCACACAGCCATCGATACCCCTCAGTACGTTCCCAGCATAGCCTAGGTCAGTGCATCGGCAGGGTGTGTGTGCAAGTGAACGGCGCTTCAAAGCTTAAGGACAAAGAATGCTGGCATGAAAAGATTATAGCTCCGTGCAGCTTTGCAACTGTGTGGCGAGTGGGGGCCCCAAAAAGGCACCCGACTTAGAACGAGAGGAAGAAGAGCTGTGTGTTATGTACGGTGGCGCTGCTCGTGAAAGGCGCTAGGCCCGTGAAGCGCGAGACAGCGAGACAGGCTAGACAGGCTGCAGCCAAGACGTGTGGTTGTCGCGGAGTGAACGTCACGGTCGGTTGTGGTTTCCGACTGTTCTCGGGTGCGGTCCTGTTCTCGGGGAGCGCCAGTCACGGCTATCGGTCCGTAGCAGTTCAGCCACTGCTCATGCAGCTACTAGCGGAGCCTCTATTCGTAGTTGCAGGTTAGGCCTTCGAGCGATTCGGCCTTGAGCCTTCGAAGGTCGAATTCCGAACAAAGAGACGCTCCGCAGAAAGAGACGCCCAGGCACACCTGCACATTTGCAAGTAACCGTATGTTTTCACGCTCGAAGGCCGAATTCCGAATGGAAGGCTGAATGCGGCCTTCGAGCGAGAAAACTTAGGCTCTGTGCAAGTGCGCCGGGGCGTCTCTTCCTGAGGAGAGTGAAAAAACAACTCCCGAGAAGCCTCGTAAACCGACGTTAGGGGCACACAACGAAACATCTGCAAAAATTATGACGCTACTCAATAATTCGCTAAATGCTAGTCACTTCAGTCGAGTCAGTTTTCTCGAGACATGCCTGCATTACCTGGAGGGTAAAGCACAGGCCAAGAAAGAGAGACGAACAACACGGGCGCTACTCTGCTACCCTGCCTATATTACGCCGATTCCCAGCGCGCATGGAACTTTTCAGGTTTTATACTCGCTTTTCTTTTTTCTTGCTGCTGCTTACCATCTCACCTTTACCAACGAATATTAAAAAGTTCACTCACCGGTCACCAAGGAAAATCTGCTGCAGCGCTATACTCACAATACAGGTCGTGTGAAGTCCTTCTTTGCCAGCCACAAACCTACAACAAAGTGAAAGCTTGACGCACTTGTAGGAGAAGGAACTTAAAAGAGCACAGAAAACCGAGGCATATGAGAGAATGGCGAATACGATCACTGCTGTGTCTTTCCTGCACTGGTGCCACATGATATGCGCTATATGGAATATCACCGAAAATAAAAGCGACGTACGCTGTGTCCTTTCAAGCATACATCCTATGATATCGTTTCGCTCTGCTTTATGTAGCAGTAGGCGTATCAGGAACCGCATATCTGAAGATAATGCTAAAATGCTTCGGAAAGGTCGTGATGTGATATCGCTTGAACACTGCCATCGATGCAGATCAGCTTGAGCGCCTTGAAACGTAGGGGAAGTGGTACATATTGCCAGGTTGGGCAATATAACGGAGTAAAGATTTGGATGAGCGGCCGTAGTCCGAAAGCATACACGGTATGCTCATGTTTGATGTCACACGCTCTATGATATCTTTGCGGCGGCTTTTATTTTTCATTTCTTTCGTTCTAATGAAGCGCGATGCTTATTTTGGAATGTCCTCGTGCTTGATGCCCCGCCACGGTGGTCTAGTGGCTAAGGTACTCGGCTGCTGATCCGAGGGTCGCGGGATCAAATCCCGGCCGCGGCGGCTGCATTTCGATGGAGGCGAAATGTTGAGGCCCGTGTGCTGTGCGATGTCAGTGCACGTTAAAGAACCCCAGGTGGTCGAAATTTCCGGAGCCCTCCACTACGGCGTCTCTCATAATCAGAACTGGTTTTGGGACGTAAAACCCCACAAAAACAACAACTCGTGCTTGATATGATACGGTGTCTTGCACATGCACGTGCTGCGGAATGGAAGTAAGTTAATGGACACCTACAGTAATCTTTTCGTGTCGGGTACTTAGGATGCATTATTTTAGTCATCATCATCATCAGCCTGTCTACGCCCACTGCGGGGCAGAGGCCTCTCCCATGGATCTCCAATTATTCCTGTCCTGTGCTAATTGTGCCCAATTTATCCCCGCAAACTTCCTGATCTCATCTGCCCATCCAACTTTCTGCCGCTCCCTGCTACGCTTGCCTTCTCTAGGAATCCGACCTGTTACCCTTAGTGACCAACGGTTGTCTTGTCTTCGCATTACGTGGCCAGCCCACGCCCATTTCTTCTTGATTTCCATTAATATGTCCCTAACACGCGTTTGTTCCCAAACCCACGCCGCTCTCTTGATGTCCCTTAAGGTTACCCATACCATTTTCATTTCCATAGCTCGCACCGTCGTCCTCAATATAAGCTGAAGCCTTTTAGCCGCCAAGTTTCCGCCCCGTAGGTCAGCGCCGGTAATACGTATCTGTTTACACTTTCCTCTTCAGAGACAATTCTAAGCTACCATTCATTATCTGACAGTGCTTGCCCAATGCACTCTAACCCCTTCTAATCCTCCTAATTACTTCAGCCTCATGGCTCGGATCAGGGGTCACTATCTTGCCTAAGTAGACATACTCACTTACTACTTCCAATGCCTCGCCAGCTATCTGAAATCGCTGGGCTCGCCCAAGGCTATTGAAGATTACTTTAGTTTTCTGCATATTAATTTTCAGGCCCACTGTTATACTTTGGCTGTTTAGGTAAGTAATCATGCTTTGTAATTCATCTCCCGAGTTACTTAGCATGGCAGTGTCATCTGCAAATCTGAGGTTACTGAGGTATTCCCCGTTAACCCTTACACCCACCTGTTTCCAATCCAGCGTTCTAAATACTTCTTGTAAACATGGTGTGAATAACATTGGAGAGATTGTGTCCCCTTGTCTTGCGCCCTTCCTTATAGGTATTTTGCTGCTCTCCTCATCATTTTAGTAAGGTGTCGTTTTCACTCTGTGACTTCTGTGTTTCTTTTTTTGCTTGAAGAAATGCTCAGATAATGCCCTTTACTGCATGCAACCAGGTGCGTGCATATATGCCAATGAAAAATTGATGCGACTCTCGTGAAACGTGGGTAAAAGGCACAGCTAGCAAGCAAGCGCCACCACCTTGCGAATCCAGCATCAGTGCTTCACGTTGCTGTTGTTGTTGTTGTTGATGACGATGATTGTTGATTGCTGATTGTTGACGATGATTGCTGTTGTTGTTGATGACGATATTGATGAACCTATTTTTATTGCGCTCACCCGCAGAGGGGGTAGGTCAAGAATCGGGCGGAAGTAGTGATAGTCAATCTGGGTTTGCATCAAGAGTGACTGAGCCCAGAAGTCCACTAATAAGAAAAGAACTACAGAAAAAAAGATAAAAGCTGAACGGTCCAGTAGTCAGAATAGTGGAATGGAAGTCGTGCCACAGTATTGAAAAGTTTCTCACGGTTCTTGGCCTGCCTCTTCTTTCGGTCATCTTGTCTAATTCTTCCTGCTATGAGGAACCGCTTTGTTCCAGCAGAGCATGAGCTGAAACAACAAAAAACGAACCGGGCAGCTGATCATGGCATGTACAGATGAGTAAGATGTACAAGTTTGAGTTTATTCAACCACGTGAGAAGTTGTTGGAAGCTCTGCAAGCCTCCAATTTTTTTCAATACTCTATGCATTATCGGTCTTTTATTTCCACTCCGAAACAATGCACATGAATGGGTTTCCCACACCATGGCATGAGATGCGCGAGTTTAAGCGCGAGCAAGGCGTTGGATAAATTTGTTGAAACGCACAGTCCGTGTTTGATTTGTGCGAAGAATTTTTAGGAAGTCCTTACACGAGTGTGGGGGTTGAACATGATCAACGAAGTCTGACGTATCTGTGCCGCTGAAGCGAGCACCGAATTGTGCAAACGTCGACGCATACATATCGCGTGAGAGACGGACAACATATCTTGCACAATTGCGTTTACAGTATCGGGTTGCACTCGTACCGGTGTATCAACTTTTATTCTTCTAATCCTTTTTTCTTCCCTTACCGGACGATACGGCGAAGGGCAGTTCCTTCGGTAAACTTGTACCACGCTTACAAAAACGTTGTCACTTTTGCAATAAAACATACCATACAGTGCCCCCTGCACCCACGAAGGGCTATGTGGACGCGCCATACACATGCTCTCTACCAGCGCGCGGATATCCCGTTGGTGGAAACAGAGCGCGAGTGCAAACAAACGCCCAAATCGCACGCTGCAACGTGACGCCCGTAGTGCAATAGCGACGCGGCGTCCGCGTCGGAGAGCACAGAGAAGGAAAAAAAAAGAGAGGGAGCGGCGTTCTTCGAAGCATGACGCTATTTTAAGAAGTTTCAGGCGGTTTAGTTCGCCCACTTCCCGTGACATCGCTGGCCACTCAAGGCCATTAACATCGGGTCCTAAGCAACCCTCGTTACCGTAACAATATATATATATATATATATATATATATATATATATATATATATATATACTATCAGAACGTCACAGTGACAAACACAATTTCGGATTTCTTCTGACATTTCGGCCGGCTGGAGCCCAGCCTTTATCAAATATATATATATATATATATATATATATATATATATATATATATATATATATATATGCTACGAGGTCGCTACGTCCCAAAGTCACTACGGCCAGAGACCTCGGAACATTGAGGATTACCTCGCTCAGCAACGCAAGCTCAGTCGCGCTCGCCATCGCCGAGGTGATTTTCACCTCCACCTCAGCAATATTCTGCCGCACGGTCGCCCAGTCCCCGCCGGGAAAACTAACTGCAGCGACCTTTGGGGGCGAGGTCGCTAACAATCGCTGCGCTGAAGAGCTCCGATCGACGGAGGAACGAAGAGATACCGACTCGACAGTAGCTGCAACTGAACGGGACCACCGACTATCTCTCGATATACCAGTGGTGGTGGACGGTTACCTAGCTGCTAGTGCACTAGTGGACACAGCTGCAGACTATTCGATTTTTGAGCGGGAAAATGGCAACGCTTTTCAAGAAAGTGATCACGCCCACGGAGAACTCGCGGATTCGGACGGCTGGTGGACACGTAGTTGCTCCTCCAGGAACGTGCACATCCAGAGTTGAGATTCAGATGTGGACGTTCGTAGCGAGCTGTCTTGTCTTGCACGGATGCTCCCGCGACCTCATCCTAGGAGGTGAATTTCTTCAGGAGTTTCATGTTATAATTGATCATCAGGAGAGTCGTGTCACATTCTCAGCAGAGCGAGCAATCGACGTGTCGACATACTTAGGGTTTTTGCAGACAGTGTAACTCTTCCTCCGCGAGCCAGTGTCCTAGTCGACGTCACATGTTGCGGCTTCCGCGATGGCGAAGCAGTGGCCGAAACAAACTTGGAACACCTGCTTATGCAAGGTGTTTGTGTGGCTAGAAGCTTTATACAACTTCGTGCCGGCCAGTCACGATTGCT
>CM023489.1:73229921-73341465 GCA_013339685.2 Hyalomma asiaticum
GTTCTGAATATGCTACAGAAAGCCTTAAGGAAGCAATGATACCGCAATTCAAAGATAACCGTAGATTTTGCCACGCGGCGTCGCTTTGGTACCTCTGAGTTCTAGTCATTACCACGCATGCATTACGGAAATAGCGGCGCGCCCTTCTGTCTCTTCCTACTCAGCCGTGAGCATGGCGTGATTCTAACTTTGGACGTTTTACACGTCTATGTCCTTTATTATCAACGACTGCGCTCGTACTGCAGCGCAGTTTTGCCCGGTCTTCACTTGCGCATAGCCTTCAGTTTTCACAAGGCACAGCAGCAAACATGGCCGAAGACGGCAGCCGCGGCAACACACGTCCATTATTCAAGAACACTGACAACGAGTACAACACGGGCACTGAAGCTTCTGGCGATGACCCGGACACTCCGCTGGACCTCACTTGGTGAGCTATCTTGATGTTGACTACGAATAGCAATGCGGTGGTATTTTCACAATAACATACGCAGGTTCCACGGAACTGTACTTCTGGAATTTCTGAAGCGAATTCTTCACTACATCGAGAATTTTTTGTTTGCAAGATCCAGTGCAGAGAGGCAGTGCAGTGGTATCTGTTATATTACCGTGCGTTTTTACAGATTGTCCATTTTAGAACGGCAATAGCTATACAGAATGTCTAAATTTGCAATCGTTGTAACGGCAGCTTATAGACTGCTTATGGAAGCATTATCACAACGTCTCTAACCCGCAGGAAGACAGCTGGTTGCCAGGAATTGTTCTTTAGCGGCGTTCTGCTTTGCTATACACATGTTTATCCATTAGAATAAGCACAGGAATGGCAGATTATGTGGCATAGATGACACAAACAAAGCAGAGATTTCCGTGGTGCTACAATACTCCCACCGTGATGCCTCCTTTCATGTCATCTTCCATAGGGCGTTGGGGCGCTTAGCAAAAGCCGGCACACAGGACCACGCCTAGGTTCGCTCGAACTTCAGTGAGCCTCTTGCCCTGTGTCTCTACATAAATATTCAAAGAATTGGGACCACAGAGACACACTGAACGCCGGGGACAATCCATTTGCACCCACTATCATATCTTTTAAGCGTCACAATCCTCATTAGCCAACGCGGGAGCTACATTTCGACGGCGGTGATGCGTAAGAAGAACCGTTATGCTGTCACCGCAAACTTTTGCGGTAATTGCAGTGCGTGGTGGAGAGACGCAAACAATGACGCAACGGTGTCGTTCTTCCCCGTTGCTCCATGCAGGGTGCTGACGTTCGTTGTTTGTAAGTTCGCCGATTTTGAGTGCGTCCGCGATGGCATTGTACAGGCTAGCACTTGTGCTTGCGCCACTGCAAGCTCTACGACATTGGCTGCGTGAATGCACTTTGGAAAATATGCCTGGATATTGCAAGCAGGCGCGCACGCAGGACTCTAGGATTGGGTCGATGATGTTTGCATTTCTGAAAGAGCCTGGACGTCGGCAATTAAAAAGAATGTGGCAACATTGGGATTACTTGCACCTAGCACTGTGGCTCCAAAGCAATGAAGGCAGCATACTTTCGCATGCACGTGTGATGCTTTTCCAAACAATCTTACGTACAATTTTTCGTTTCCTCTATCTTGTTTGCAGCAATTCTTTACAAATGTAGAACTCTCGCGCGCACTTAACAGACAGCTTCTTAGCTGAGCTTTGTCTTTCTTTTTTGTTTGCCTATTCTTGTTTACCCCGCCACGGTGGCTATTGTACTCGGCTGCTGATCCGAGGGTCGCAGGATCAAATCCATGATGCGGCGGTTGAATTTCGACGGAGGTGAAATATTGAGGCCCGTGCGCTGGTGCGATGTCAGTGCAGGTTAAAGAACCCAAGGTGGTCAATATATCGGAACCCTCCACTACGGCGTCTCTCATAATCAGAGCTGGTTTTGGGACGTTAAACCCCACATAGCAATTCTTGGTTGTCTTATGCAGCTCCTGACGCACGTACCAGATGACAAAGAAGCAGAAATGCGATTCATCTTTGCGGTGAAATATCATTACATCTGAATACTGCCGCGGGGGCGGCCTTGTATATGTCAGTACGAATTTCACTAAAGTTATGTGACTGCGGAACAAGCTAGAATATTGCGCTTGCGACTCGATAATTTTGTAGGCGTACCTACTCTTACAATACAACAGATAATGCGGATGAGAAACAATACTCCCATTTCGTTAGGGCTCAGTTTAAGCTGACGTGCACGAGTTGAACAGCAATGTTGTCCCTTGCAATTCTGTTTCATTTTACCCTATGCATCTGATGAAGCTTAGCTGTTGCAATATCGTCAATTATGTCTTCGAAAGCCAGTTGACGTGTTGCTTTTCTTAAAGTATTTGGTAGCTATAAAGTGAACGAGATATAACAGTATTAGTCGAAACGTAGCTTCACGTTGGCGTAAGGGGACTCGAAAACTGAGAACAAGCCTAGTACGAACGCTGCACTAGAGATAGTATGGTAGCAGTGTTTGTGCCAAGGCTATGCTTGACGCGATATAGCTTATACATGGATGCTTTAACTACTGCCTATGACTAAAAAAAGAGAAGCAGCGAATTTATCTGTAGTTCTATGTAGCGGCGAAAGCTGAATTGACAACCGGTTTTCCAAGAAGCAAGGACTGCGGTTATGGTCAAGCACTGAGCTTTCGCGCGTGCAACAGCTGATAAAGGCTGCGCTATACCTAGACGACAGCATCCCCCCAGAAAAACTTACCTTATCACTCATTGGCTTTCGTTTTTCTTTGTTCAATCGGGTAATAAATACCATTGTGGGAATCGCGTCGGTGAAACCTAATGCGGCGAACTGTTAACCTGTGCGTGTTTTTCTTTAAATTAAATTCGTGTCGCTCAGTAGCGCAGGCATCAGTCGAGTAGCTTTACGAAAGTGTTCCCATGAAACTCTTCCAGCCGTACGCTGTCGAGAAGTGGACATTGACATGTAGAACACTGTGGCTGACGACGAGATTTTCTTCGCCCTGTACCGAGCGGCGGAAGAGAACGATATTGAGACGCCCTAATGCAAGCTCTATTGAGGTACCGTCCGTCGTCATAAATTCTGGTGCCACACGGTTTGTACCGACGCTGTGCGATGTCCGATGGCTCAGGGGCAATATTCTGAGAAGTGTGACAGAGGCTAGAGGGCTTGATATGACGTACATTATCAAGTGTCCAATGATGAAGCGACAACTGCTCGACCAGACAATGAGTGCACGCGGAAAACGACATATTAGCGATATGGCCAGAAGCGATCGCCCTCAAGGATGCGCGTCTGTTCGCTCTACCACCTATTTCTGGCCACTTAAGCTTTTCTCGATGGCACAGCTAAGAGACGCGTGCACGTAAGAAAACTACGTAGAAAAAAATCATTCAACAGTACCCTACTATGGCACTGCTAAAGCGTATTGTTATGTCACTGCGCAAACCTCCAAAATTCATTGCGTTCACTATTCCTCTTTTTCTTAACTCGTTAAAGCAGCAGCCGCCACGAACGACCACCTCAAGATGGAGTCTCGCTGGCAGCTTCTGATAACGGCATAGCACCGAGGACAAGAAGTGAAGATTACGAGCGTAATTCGTCCGCTCGCCTGGACCTTACTTGGTAAGCTTAAGGAAAAGCATGCATTTCGATGGAGGCGAAATGTAGAGGCCCGTGTGCTGTGCAATGTCAGTGCACGTTATAGAACCCCAGGTGGTCTAAATTTCCGGAGACCTCCACTACGGCGTCTCTCACAATCAGAGCTGGTTTTGGGATGTTAAACCCCACAAATCCATCATCAATTAAGTACAAGAATTTTCTTAACTCCCCTACGCACAGTAATAATCTGGATACTAAAGGAAGGAGGTTTATTATGCCATATTATTCGCTATATTATTTAGCAACTATGCCCGGTTTTCCTGGCAGTAAAATGCTCTCCAAAATTAATACGATGGCCGCTTTCCCGGAAGGTGAACATGCAGTGCTCTAACTGCACCACGGCGGCGAGTCGCATCGACGCCTCATATAGTTTCGCTGAAGCGCAAGTTTGTCAAGGTCACGCGCTTATCTTCAAAGTGAGGAGCACATTAGGGTCCTGCCTTGTTGTGGACCATATTCTGTCGCGCGATCACGCTAAAATCGAATGGTTAGCGCAGGCGTAGCGTTGTGCTAAAACCACTCAGAACCAGTTGAAAACTAACATCGCCTAAAATAATGCAATTTACAGCAAACGCTCATAATTAATCACAGAAATTAACTAAATATGGCGAAAGACGGGACAAATAAGACGTAACTCTCACTGCCCGGCCTACAGGATTCTCGTATCCTAGTAAAATTTCATTATTCATTACATTTTTCTGTTTATATAATTCCTTGTTTTTCTGTTCCCCACCTGCGTGCTCTTGAGTGACTGCAGTATATTCTACATAAATAAATATGCTCCGATTACTTGTCTACAGGGTAATACATGTGCATAACTAACCAAAAACCGCTTCACGGGAGAGACTGCCGGGTCCCTACGGTAAACATCAGTGCAAATGTTTCACTAAACGATGTGTAAAATCTTGATAAATTAAGAATGTGACGTGTTAAAGCCCACTGAACAATTTTTAACGCGCGAGTGTTTTATGCCGGCGTACATCAAGAAATCAGTGACGCACTTCCTGTAACGAAAATGCATCTTCAAAAAGAATGGCAGATCCCACGTGCAGTGGGAATCAAGGAAATGCGAAGCCCACATCAGCAACGCAAAATGCGTCTGCATTGTTGTCTCGCTATACCGATTTTCGTGCACATGAAGTTAACCAAACGGCAACAAGATCAGCAAGACTGTGGCACGTAAAGCATGCCGCTCATGATTGTGATGAAATTACCTGTCATTTACGTTCGTCATGCAGTCGTGTTGTCCCATACCAGTTTTGGTATACATCCTCTAACGAAACGACCAGGAGAGCACCAAGACCGTGGCATGTAAATCACGCCGCTAATGACATGCATGTCATGATTCTCATTTAATGCCGTGTCACTTAGGTTCTTCATGCAGTCATGTTGCGCAACACCAATTTTCGTGCACATTCCATTAACGAAGCGATCAGGAGCGCACCAAGAAAATGGCATGTAAATCATGCCGCTAATGGCGTACGTGTAATGATGTTGATGTTACGACCTGTCATTTATGTTCTTCATGCAGTCAAGTTGTGTCACATCAATTTTCGTAAAAATCCCATTAACGAAACGGCCAAGGGAGCACGAATACTATGGCATGGAAATCATGCCGCTTCTGACATGCATGTCATGATTTTCATGTTAATACCTGTCATTTATGTTCATCGTGCAGTCATCTTGTGCCATAACAGTTTTAGTGTACATCCCATTAACGAAACGGCCAGGAGAGCACCAAGACCGTGGCATGTAAATCACGACGCTGGTGACATGCATGTCATAATTTTCATGTTAAGACCTGTCATTTATGTTCGTCGTACAGTCATGTTGTGCCATACCAGTATTCTTATATCGACACGTGCGCTTGTTTTGGTTTATGTGAAAAGCCGTTATCAACACCCTGTAACACGCGGGCTCGTTTTGATTGCTTGCGGGGAGCACTGTTAGCAGTTTCTTTTAAGCGCAACGAAGACCGCGTTTATCTTGCATGCCACTTCTGGAACCGTGTCGACCATTCTTGAAGCTTTGCATGCTTGAAGCGCACATTTCAGTAACTTCTGGAACGCCAGAGATAGTGCGAGAACGCGTTATGGCGCCTGTATAAAAGCCGGCGCAGTACGCCACTTGTCAGCCTTTCCGTCGACCGACGACTGTTCACGCCGCTGCATTGTTATTGGCTTTGTTTTGCTGGGCACAATTTTAGTCCAATAAACAGTTCGCCTGACATCGTCTTGAGTCCTGCGTGCTTCGTCTTGAGTGCTGTGTACGTCACTACCACGTGACAATATATTCCATTATTGATACTGCCTGGAGAGCACGACGACCGTGGCATGTAAATAATGCCGCTCATGACATGCATGCCAGGATTTTGATTTTATGTCCTGTAATTTATGTTCGTCATGCAGTCATATTGTGCCCTACCAATTTTCACATACATCCCATTAACGAAACGGCCAGGAGAGAACCGAGACTATGGCACGTAAATCATGCCACTCATGACAATCATGCCATGATTTTCATTTTATAACCTGCCATTTATGTTCGTCATGCAGTCATGTTGCGGCATACCAATTTCCGTATACATGCCATTAACGAAACGGCCAGGAAAGCACAAAGTCGTAGGCGGCTAGATAGATAGATAGATAGATAGATAGATAGATAGATAGATAGATAGATAGATAGATAGATAGATAGATAGATAGATAGATAGATAGATAGATAGATAGATAGATAGATAGATAGATAGATAGATAGCCACCGCAGTTCGCTAAGAAATGCTTCGCATTTAAAAAATGACCTTCATTTACACTGAAAAGGTTCCATCCAAGCGGACCGGGATTTGACGCAAGGAGCTAGAAGCTCTACCGATACACCATCGCGACATCGCTTATATAGGGTACAGATTGGCGTTATATCTTCATTATAGCCTTGAGAAGGTACATTTAATTCTCCTGGTAAAGCAAACGCTCCGTTGGTAGCGCCATCTAGGAACGATACATAGAGCGAAGCAGGTTGTCATGCTGATTCGCTCCGGCAGTCAGTGCACCGATAGTGTTCGCGCCTCGACCACCGAGGAAGTTAGGGCCGTGGTAGGGTCCTGGTGACGACGGGTTCCCAGGACGCAAAGTACGAACGCGGCCGCTACAGAATTTGTCTTGCGTGGCCAGGTATGTTGAGTTTTGTCGCGCACAGCTTCTCGATCGCAAAGACGGCCATAGACAAGCAAATGATTCGCCTTTCGTTGCAGTGGGTTGTGTTTTCACAAAACGATCCGCTGACAACCCGTTATTTCTCTTTCAAGGCGTCGCCGTTTGCGGACGTTTATGGCAGGCCTGCGCAGAGCTCTGGAACGTGCAATTCAGCGTTTCCAGAGCAATGTGAGTCGCTCGAAAACTTCCTCTCGTGTTCAATTGTCGAGAATCACTGTGCCGTGTCGAGGTGCCGCTGATGTCTAGATTTAGCCTGTCCACACGGTCACAGTACCGAAGTCGTCTCCCGCCCCCCGATTCGCCAGATTGCCGCTTATGCATTCCAAAACTTCGCGAAGACAGGTTTCGCTTTCGTGGTAAACGGATTCTTATGAGAGATAAATCACCCACATTTTTTTCATGTACAGTACCCACACTAAGTTCTGAGGTATTAAATGCGTTGTCAGGCGCATGACAGCATTCGGTGCGCAGCTAAGAAAATCATTGAAATCACTTCGGTGACAGCGGGAATCATTCCTTCATAAGCATTTGCGCAGAGCAGGCTTCTCCGCACATTGCGAGAAAGACACAAGTCCATACTTTACTACTTATTTATTCTTCCACACTGCACGCATGGCCTATTTGAAAGGTTTGTTGTGGGCAACATGTTTCGTCGGCAACATCGAGCCAACCTCGCAACTATATTATTCAGCAAACTTACCTAAGCTTTTAGTCTAGTGAGTAAGGAATGTGGGGCAAGAATGTGACTCTAGCAATAAGTTTTACTGCTTAAAACACACCTCCCTAACCGCTAGTGCATTTAGGAGCTTGGAAACCGTACCTGTTTTTGAGGAAATAACAGCACATGTTACTTCTAAAAACACCCAGGTTTGTGTCTTTTCGGCTTGGAGCGAAAAGAGCGGTATGTAAATCATATGTCCTTCGTTCGCTGTTTATAAGTTAATAATGTAATGGACAAGATGTGTTCCGAAATTGTGGCTGATTGCTCTGTAATAGGAATCGGTATACCAGGAATGTGCAATGTGTTACTAGAAGCGATTCGCCATGAACTGGCAACTTAGCATTGTGTGACGTAGTTTCACTAGAGCGGTTCATCTAACACATGCACGTAGTCGATGATAACTGCCGATTGACAAGGCCGCCAGCACATATCCATTTGGGCGACATTGACCTGTCGATGTCATTGCCGTTTTCTGGGGCCTAATGCAGCAGATCACACTCGCAACGGAGGTTGGCGGAAGAACACTCTTCGTGCATGCGGGAACTGCACTTATGTAGGCAATGAGACGTCACAGGCTAATACGGCCCAAAAATTCTAGCGCGTTGCTGCGTTTTGAACCAGCGCAATAGGTGCGAGACTCTGTCGACTCTGCTGCGTGTTAGTGCCCAAGCAATTGCTTCGGCTGCATATTGCGTTGCCTGAGGCTTGTATGACGCCTTCTATACGACGCACGAGAGTAAAAAGCGACCATAAAATTGACCAGTGCTAGCAGTGTAACAACAGTTCGTTTTGGTTACCCTGTGCAGCCGAGCACAACTTGTGCCTTGGTGTGCCTAGAAAATCCCTAGCCACTCGCCAAACTAGGCCAAATGGCGCTCTGAAAGGCTGCACTTTCAGACTGCAGAGGGCGCGCTGCGTCAGGCCGTCAATGGTCAATTTGTGGTTGTGTTAGAGGCTCTTGTGTCCAGCTTTGTTGTGTTACTTCGGGACCATTCCTTATCGCCGTGCATGATAAGGGATATCTAGGCATTTTAATTCAGCAGAAGCGTAACGGGCAAACTATCTCGACTTCCGTAGCAGCGCGGTGGCAGTCTGGCTGAAAGTTCGATCACTGTTTGGTCAATCCATAAGCTAGGCCACCAATTCATTTTAATGTTCTCGATTATGATACCCCATCGCTTAACTGTTACAAAAAAAGCGTCAAAGAGATGGTCTTCCCTCTTCCTCATTCATGATACATACGTATTACAATTAAGCGTCTGCGTGTCGAATAAATAACGTGGCCTTTCCTTTATACTATTGAGCGCATTTATGAACACTGAATTCTAAATCCTATGTGTTGGAGGCCTGTCCAAAACAGGTTGTCCTGAAGGAATGCCACAGCGGCGCTCGTACAAGAACTAGAGACAACACATGCGAAAGAGCGCTTATTTCCGCTCGTGGTGAGAGTCACTGCACAACAACAATTCCATACGTTAACGTACGCTTCGACGCATAACAAGGACAGTGCTCGGATGCTGCTAAGGAAAACCTTATCTTGTTGCATTCATGAGAAGCCATGTGTCGCTTGCACAAGTTGGCGATCCTCCCCTCACTGTACACATACCTCTGGTAAGTTGAAGTCTGGTCTGGAAGACGCAAAAATGTGTCGAGCGCATGAACGTGCCACACAAATGTGAGGAAACAAGCATGCGAAGAGAAATTGGGCCTGGCAAAATACTTGACGTATCTAAATATGATAAACTGTGGACTGAACTTGAGCTTCCATGCAGCCCGTGTAGGGTAATTATTACGCAATATGAGCGCCAGAACGATGACGGGGCGGCCAGCACGAATTTTGTTTATGCTCTAAATAGCTTCGCTGCCACACAGCCATGTGATGCGGAGAAAACTAAGTGTCGTGCTGTAAAGAGCCAGTATAATTCCAGGCACTGTACCGCGGCCAGCTGCGAAGTAGAGAGAGCGCGGAGGAAGTCACATGACCTTTCTCAAGTAAGTCACTTCTGGTTTTACGCTCGGAAAACCAGCTCGTGGACAGTGCGAGCGTGCGGCATGTCTGAACATGTCCGCCAAGCGGGCGCATAAGCGCGGCAAAAGTTTGGTCACGTGACGCCTGACATCACACGCGCCCTCTATTTGCTGTGTTCTCGGAGCAGTGTGACTGTTCCATTCGGGAGACGAGAGCACACGACCCCGCTGCCCCCGTGTGCTGCTCTGGCTGCTCGTTCCCCTTGCTCCTGCTCGCCCAATGGAAAGCGCTATTAGTTTAAAACAAGCATTTAGCTAATGCAGACACGTTAAAACAAAAATTAAGTTGAGTTCCCTGTACAGCCGGTGCCCCACACTCAAAGACCGCATTATTAATGTCGTGTAAATATTTTCACTCTATTTTCAATTGCGAAGAGCATTCATTCAACAGAAAATGCCCCCTTTCCTTGTTTTCCTACAAAAATAAGCGAAGGCATGACTACACACTGTGGTAGCTTTCATCAGGCATGCTGTTGGACTGCTGAGCTCGAAGAGGCGGGTTCGATTCCCGGTCCGGACGACTGTATCCCAATGGGGGCGAAGTTCATATACCCATGAATAGATTGGAGAAGTGAACATTATTATGGAGCACCGAATCAGTGCCTGCCTGATAATCATATCGTTGTTTTAGCTCATATATTTTGATAACTGACCATAATGCCGCGCCTTCACTAATTCAATGCGTCTCGCTTGTGCACGATTAGCGCACTATCAGCGAAGGGCGCAACGTCTTGAACTTGGCGTGCTTGTGCGTGTGGAGCCAATGCAGGCTAGGTACAGTGGTCAACACTCATGTCTATAACGACGGAGCGTCGTGCTCGGAACCGCACGAGCGACATCTACAGTTGGAAACGGGCCACATCCGAGCATGCGCATCTCCACTGACGCGCTTGCCTTGCAGTTTCCGTCCTTGTTTATCTCCGCGGCCGCGACAACTGCTTTGGCCGGTAGAAGCGCTGTCAGCCATATAGCGCCGTGCAATCACCCGGATCGGCGTGTTTTACTTCGTACTTATTCTCGGTTTGCGGTATCGTATCGTACCGGCAATGCGCCGCATAATGTATATTGCGCATCGCTCTGTGAATTTTTCATAGCGCATTGCGTTTATTGCCGTGTGATGTCGTTTAATTTCGTAAACCTACTATTCATTGTAACTCGCCAACCATGCGTTGACTGCGACTAAATGTAGTTTGGATTGCCCATAAATGCGATGATCAGTCGGTACTTCGCCGGTTGTAGCCCTCTCTCGCCGACTACGGTGAGCATCAGCAAGACGACCTTCCTTACACAAATGCTTCGAGCACTCTATGCACAGTTGGAAGTGCAAAATTCTATACCGGCCAAAAGACAGCTTCCGAGCAGCCTGACGCAAAATAACCACGGAAAACTTTATACCTTTCATAAGTGGGCGTAAATCTGGTGTTGGGACAATGTGACCGCGAACGGAGAATTAGAACGCAGCACAGCCTGCATCGGGCTCTGCCAACAATACGATTCGTTTCTTTTCTTTTTTTTTCTTTTGTTATTGCGCTAAACCGTTGACAGCGCTACTGACGGCCAAAGCGGTTGTTGCATCTGCGGTGATAATCTAGAGTCGAGAATGCAAGGCACGTGCGTCAGTGGCGCTGCGCATGCTCAGATGTGGCCCGTTTCCAACTGTAGATGTCGCTCGTGCAGTTCCGAGCACGACGCTCCGTCGTTATAGATATGAGAGTTGACCACTGTACATCTGCCTCGGCATTTCCTCGGGACATGCTCGAAAAAGCGGTCTGGCAATGTGGGCATGCTTTGTTCGGTTTTTAGTCGCTCCCCTAGATGGCGTTACCGCCTTAGTTGCTCGCGCAGAGACGAACGTACGCGCTGGACAGACGCACATAAGAAAGAATTTAACGAGCGTTCGTATACCTTTCAGCACGTGCTTTAAGGTCAAAGCTCGCAGAGTGCCGGACGCCTTTCATCGCGGAACATGTGCCCATAGGTTGGATTCACAGCGTCAGCGCTTATTATTCTGCAAGTTTTCTTTGCAATTTTCACACGTCTACTTTACTGCCTTATTTTGGGAGCTAACTGATGTGAGCGACTTCTCAGGCGCTCCTCTATAACAAGCCCAATTGTGCTAAAATAGACTCGAGTGCATATGCCTTTTACAGCGTAAGCTGTTATGAGATCACAACAACGTTCGTTTTTGCGCCGTAGTTGTCCGCCGCCGCCGCCGGTGTCCATAATCACTATCGCTGCAAATTTTAGAGAAAATAACCAGGACCGACGAGTATCCCAACTTGTCCTATGCCTGAATTCGAACACAGGCTCTCTGCGTGGCAGTCAAGCCTTCTACCACTGAGCTACGCCTGTTTCTTTTTTCTTTCATACATGGTATTTATTACAGTGCGCTAAGAAATTCGCAAATTGCATAAGGCGCTGTTGCAGCATCGCTAATAGACCTAAACAGGTATAACGTCTGCTGCGGAAACGCATTAACAAACGTAATGTTACGTTGAAAATAGTAATACTCCGCTACACGACGCGAAAATGGATTGTATAACGAGGTCGAGGAATCATTTCAAAGAACACAGGGCTGCATGCTTTGTAGCTCTGAACCCATTACGGAGGCACTGGTAATTATGGCGTAGTGGGTGCTTCCCTACTTGGCAAAATGGTAAGTTATGGCGCAGGAGATACCTATCATTTCTACTTGCACAAGTTTCCTCAAATGTTTAAAGTGGCCTCTAACAAAGTCGCTCCACCAGCTTACGCTGTCACTGTCCTGCAGTTCCGCGCAGGCCTGGCTCTTTTTTTTTAAAGCTTTGTGGCCAGCTACGAAAAAAGCGAAGTTGTTATGTTGCCAACACGTTCCGATCTGCAAAGCGGGCGATGCTTCCTATCACATCAAATATACAAATGCAGGTGTGTGCATAAGGTCCAATTATGAGATGTGCAGGAACAGCATGGTTTCAAATGTCATGAACAGCGTGCCATGGCGTGCTTTACAGTGCACACATGTCATGTAAGTGTGGCAGCATGCTGTGAATATACCGGCTTCAAATGTTACGATATGAGCAAGTGACATCACATGAATGACATGCACGCGAAGCACGTGCATCATATCCACCATGTCACATGCTATATTTGAGAACTTCACAAACTCAGCGAGATTTAATTAGCGTATATTTTGCGCACTCAGCTGCACCCGAACTTCGTCTCAAACAAGGTTCTCTGATCTTGCACTGGCGCTTTTAAACGACGTTCTTAGAGGCCGTGCTTGACGGTGATATGTTTGGTCGGACGTGTGCGGCAGAAGCAAGGGCTTAAAGGGCCACTCCGGCGATTTTTCCCTTGTCTCTGATCACAATCAAGTATTAAGTATATATGCTCCTCGGCACTTTAATAAAATATGGCAAATAATGTGGCTGTAAGTCATTTAGTTTTCCTGTAAATCAATCTAAAATGCTTTAGCGCATTCCGACGCGGGCCACCCTGTGTGCTTACCGTAATCGCCTTCAACGCTGCCTTCCACAGCCAGTGGGCAGTCACAAAGAAAACAGCGATGCTTCAGAGCTCAAGTAGTCCCTGCAAGGTGACGAAAACATCTGGCATAACTCAATATATAATCGGATATTGAGCGAAAGAGGCAGGTGAGGCTGCCAACGACCATTGTTGTCATTATTTGGATGACGATGCCATGTGACCACTCGCAAAAAATGTAACCTTTGAAATGCACTTCAACTCTGAGCTTCCAGAAAAAGCTGGAGAACTTATAGTGACAGTTCTGCATTGCTGGTCCTAAAAAATGAAAGCTGATGACTTCACTTATGCTATTCAAAGGGGCTCAGATGTGGTCAGAATGAGCGCTCTTTTTGCACCTTGCTCTAGTGCTGCCATGAACACTGCGAAGGGTTAACATTAGCAAATTTCCGAAGAATTATTAATATGCCGTAAACAAAATGTGGAGTGTATAGGTATTCTGCTTATAACGATATCGTCCACAAGCATGGCATCCGTCTCCATCTTTAGTATACTGCATCCGATTGCACTGATTTTTCTATTAAATTTGCCCTCCGTGCTCTTTCTGTAAAGCATGGCGATGTCGCCATTACCTATTTCTTGAATATGCATTCCATTCACAATCTGACAGTACACTTTAGGTAGACTCCATCAGATCATCGTTGTTCTGATGGAGCCTGGCGGTAGAAATCGGTGGTAGTCATGTTTTTATTACACGTACAACGTTGCCCGTCATATTGTATTCGTAAGGTTTCAAACGTATCGACGTTCGCTGAACACTATCCTGCCTATGCCAATACGAAGATGTGGTGGTCTAGATCATAATGTCCCCAATGGAGATTGCTGCATCGAAATCCCTATTACCCTTGAATGATATGACAGCAGATATCTCCCATTCCTAAACCCATCAGAAGTGCGAATACTATTCCACGATACGGAGTCCCACGCCCCTACAGTTACCGTAACCTAGAAAGTATCGTGAACGCCCTATTGCAAAAACCAGAACACCCATTGCATTTCCAGTAAGTTTTCCGTACTGGGAGCACTGGAGACGGGCTAGGAACGATGATATTTCACTGGGCGGTAACACTGAGACGTTGGCAGCGCTGGCTTGCATCGGGGTGCACTGGCACTGTACTGGGACAAGCTGGAATAGCTGGAATGTCACTGGTACCATTGAGAGGCTCGCTGGAGAGCGCTGTACATTAGGAGGCTGCGCACTGGCACGAGTGAGGAACCCGCTGGAAGCAGCTGAAGAGACGCTGGCACTGGTTTCAGAGGTGCACATTCTGCTCAGGGGTCACTATTAGTTCATTTCGCTAAGTATGAGGACTCTGCGAACAATTTTGGCTTGGCCGCACTTCATCTCGGCGAGCCACACTATGCAGCAATTCACGGCGTACAGGTGCCGCGGCGATTAAGCGATAGGAGCTGTGCATGTTTCCATTTGTGCATTCCCCCCGCACTTAGCTCAGACACGCAATGTCACGTCTGTGAACTACTCCGGTGATAATTCTGCTGTACTAACATTTAAATGTGTGGAGGAGTCGGTGCAAAGAACAGTAAAATTTTACATCGATGCGCACTTGTAACGTTTATTTGATGATATTCTCAGCGTGTTCGAACTCACGCAGAAAAACAACATAAGTGACCGATTGGTATCACCCCGCGGCAAATGAACATCTGGCTATACCGGCACATTCAATTACCTTAAATGCACTGAAAAGTAATTGTCAGAAAGCTTCCTCAGCTCATATACAATAACTTAAGCTTTCTAAGAACTGCCGAGTTCCGGTCGGCCCGTAACAGTATGCTCCTAGCGAAGCATTGCATAGCCTACCAGCCGAATTCGTCTCGACGCGAACGGCGCTCCAATCCTTACAGATACGTGACCTCTAAGCTTAAAAATTACTGCTCAGTACAGCCTTGGCATCGGTTATGCTGAACAGACGATTTTGTTTCTGCGCGGTGCTTGAAGATGAAGCGGTGAGCATCGAAACGAGGCGCTTTGAGAAAGAACATATATGTTACAAAAAATTGCTGCCGCACTCTTCTCTGACTCAGATGCAATGACACAAATTTGTCAATCATTATGGTTTACAGAACAAACAAGATGAGATGTTACCCACTTCACAGAAACCATTGTGAGGTTCGACGAAGCTGCATATATCACACTGGCGCTGCCGCTGTACCAAAATATCCCCGTCTGAGCAAGAAACCGCAAGTGCCTCTTGAAGCACAAGTTGAATACTCGAGCGGCATTATAGTCTACATAAAACGCATCCACACAATGTCGACCATTCGTAAGAGAAAGGAAAGGCTATGAAGCTCGGCCGAAATAGCCGCTAGTCCCTGCCCGTCTGGCTATTTATATTCTTTCAGTATTAGATATGAATTGTATAATATACTAGCCGCTGTCCACATCATTTAAATGTCATGCGTGATTGGTGGATTGTTCCTTTTGTTTGATAAAGGTGTGAGGTCCATGTGCGCATAAAAAGCTCGTCCGCCTTGTGTATACCGCTACAAATGATGTGTGACCGCAGGTCACAGCGCTGACTAACCTGTTTACGTACGCAATGTTCTGGCGTGACGAAGTGGTAGCGAGTTGATTTGGCGATCCTAACGTGGCGTGTTCGAATCCTGCTCATGGCATTTTTTTGTTGTGCATTTTTCCTTTTTTGTTAGAGTGCATCATCTCGCTTTTTTATATTTTTATCTTACTTAGCCTGCATGGCAGGGAAGCACCACATTTTTTGCGCTAAAGCCGTTTAGCGTGCCAGTAATACGCGCCTCCCAGTATCCCGCGGCATGCCAGCGTGCCAGTATGCAGTGTCGCACTGGGCCCATAACCAGGCATGGCGCTGGACGCTGCCGCCCAGTGGCGCTGGGTTTTCCCATATGGCGTACTTATGGATTCTTTCTACGCACTAAGGCGATACAACGCTTCCAGAACTGTGGAGTGTGATACGTCTGACACTTTACCGCTAGAAATGTTCTGTCTAGGATTCCTATTCCGTCGTTCAGCGAAGTAGACGCGCTCCGCGCATGCAATCGGCTATGGTAGCCGAAATCAGTTTCTGAGGAGCTTTTGCGCTCGAGGTGACCTTGGATCCGTATTACATAATATTTGCAAGAGGTTTCGCATAAGTTATCGTGAAAGTGAATTGAAGATTCAGGATATGTATGTCACGGCTTATCCGGCTTTAACATGATGGTGGAAGATTTCCGTGGCCCGGATATCGGAACTACCTCCGCCCTCAGTTCAGCATTTGACAAATCAACAATCTGTTCTAAATGCCCATGAGATACTGAAATGTTGGATTGGTATTGCAGGGGGTCCAGTCTTGCAGCGCATTTCCTTGCATTTTAGCATGCTGTATCGAAGTTAAATGAAGGTGACGAATGGAAGGGTCCAGACCTTCGCTCCCTAATATTAATTCAGTGCTGTAGGACTACTGTATAGGGAACCGGAATATTTCGATTTGAATTATTACAACAAACCAGTCTCAGTTCCTTGGTAGTCTCCTATCGCCGGGTCATGCTTACCCTCTTCGTGCACGTAATGTTCAAGTCTAATGGCATCAAGTAAGGCTTTGGTGGTCAGTGCGGTGTTGTAAAATTCACAGAAGCTGTGCTGGTTATGCGTGCGCATATGTTTTCGCACCTACGAAATGTCGGACGCCTCGTCGCAATGCTTAAATTTTGTAAACGTGTTTTCCTCATTCTTAGTAAAACGTGCTCCCCTACCGTAGGCAAAATGGCGACATATAGCCGGTGGTTCCAGCGCTGTTTTGATCTCCTTTTTAGATGGCGGGCTAGATTGGTTCCTTTGGTAAAATCGGGATTTTATCTCTTGCAGTGTTGTGCATTAACACAACAAAAAATCCTTATTCATTGAAAAACAGTAGGCTGGATGCGCGTTCATAGTTGTCCAAATCTGGGCCCTTAATACGAAATGTGGACCGCACACGTCTACTGATATGCGTTTGGCTGTCCTCTTCCCTCGTTAAAGGAGGTCTATGTCCTCGAAGTTCGGCCGATCGATGAAGTCGGAATGTTGGGGCCCGTTTACTGTGTGATGTGAGCGCGCGTTCAAGAGCCCCATTTGGTCAACATTTCCGGAGATGTCCGACACGACATCCGTCCTATTTATATCGTCATTGGGGAACCAAAACTGCAGGTATCAATCAATCCCTATTGGGTTGTCTTCTCTTGCAATGGTAACCACTGCTGGACGATGTTAGTCGACATAAGACGATAACTCCCTCTAGGTTTCAAAGTCGGCCTGACGTATTATTGGTTTCGTGCAGAACGTGAGTGGTCCTGCCTGGATATGTGTGTGCATTGCGTATGTGTGCGTAGCGAGAGTTCAACTGCGTAACACTGATACCGTGCTTTGGTGTGGGTGCTTTTATCTGTCATGATGATGGCCAATAGCCGCATTCTTCTTCAGTCTCTGCTGTTACAATCCATGGGACTCAGTGCCCGTCGTTGTCGACGCTAGATTGTCCCTCCCGCATCCTCTTATCCATTTGCAGAGAGTGATCCACGTACATTTAAGCTGAAGGAAGCATATATACTGTGAGCACTATACATCTGTTTGATCTTCTCATCTGTACATACTCATCATCACGCCTTAGAACCACCGTTGTGGCGCTTTGGCTTAGCAGAATAAAGAAGACACTTAGGGCCTATACATTGTCTCGCAAGTGGTGGAGTGTGCTGTCCGGTCCTTCTGTCCTCTCATTTTGCGGTCTTTTTGCCAGCTCTAGCTAGACCACCTCCCTGGATGTCCGTTCGGGTCGCCGCTTAAACTAAGAGCCCTTGGCCATGTCGCAAGACCAACAGCCCAATGCGGCAGCTCCCGCAGCACCCCCGGCGGCTATCCCACCTTGGACAGTCACTGCCCCTCTGAAATACCCACCTATCTTCGCTGGACTTCGTGGAGAAGACGTTGAGGACTGGCTGGAGCAGTACGAACGCGTGAGTGCAATCAACCACTAGAATGATCCTTCTAAACTTAACCACGTCGCTTTCTATCTGACGGACGTCGCAAAAACTTGGTTCTGCAACCATGAGATCGATTTCACAAATTGGAACTCATTTACACGCCAACTCCGAGAGATTTTTGCGAACGCTTCCGTACGCTCACGTATCGCAAAGAAGGTTGCAGAGCGCATTCAGCATCCAGGCGAGTCCTATACGTCTTACATAGAAGACGTCCTCACACTTTTCCGACTCGTTATCAGCGTAGTGGCAGAGAACGACCGTGTCCACCAACTCCTCAAGGGGATGGGGCCTGTGGCATTCAATGAACTCATTTCGCAGAGCCCTACAACAGTTGCTGATATCATTAATACGTGCCAGCGCCTCGGTGAGATTCAAACAAAACGGCTGCAACCTGGCATGTGTGAACACACAACACCAAATGACAACGAATTACGCGCTATGATGCGCTCTATCATTCGAGAGGAACTGCATGCACAAGTTCGCCATGCCTTACTGAGGTCTGTACGTCGTCGCCTGGTGCTGCTCTCCGCAACATTGTGAGGGAAGAACTGGCGACGATGCCACGCGTGCAAGTACAAGTTTCGAGCCCTGCTCCCACGCCAGCCCGAACTTACGCCCAGATTGCTGCTGTTGTGCCGCCTTCGCAGCAGCAACCTGAGCAGGCACCGCAGTACTGATTTCGCTCAGTCCTATAAAAGCGAGAGCAATGCTTGAGCCTTACAACTCCTGCGCCTTCCTCCAGCCTTACAACTCCAGCGCCTTCCTCGACCAGTCTCCTACTGCGGCATTCGCGGCCACATTTCGCGGTTTTGTCGACGACAACAAGCCGAGCGACGCGGCTACGTCGATTTTGAGCGCGATGAGTTTTCTGTCAACGCCACTACATCAGCGCTCTTACCCGACTTACCGCTCTTACCCATGTCGCTCACCATCGCCGCAGAACTTCGGCGCAGCCGGTACTTACCGGTTCCCGCGTCGTCAGTCCCCTTCATCGATTCGGCACTCGTCTTCACCGGTCCGACCTGCTGCTTCGTCCCCTAGCCATGGCCCGGAAAACTAAACAGTGCAGCTTCAGGAAGGAAAGCTGCATTTTTCGGACTATGTAAAACTCCTCCGGAACGCCCGTCAAATATTCTCTTGGTGTATGTTGAAGGTGAACGGATAGAAGCCTTGGCGGACATGGGTGCATCACTTTCTGTTATTTTAATTGACTTGTGTTCACGTTTGCTGAAAGTTAAGACGCCATACTGTGGCCCTCCTGTTCGTTGTGCCAGCGCAGATATTGTTTGACCCTCCAGTGTTTGCACAGCGCGAGTTTTTACTGACGGCATCCTCCACTACATCCAGTTCATCGTATTGCCTCCGTGTACTCACCCACTCATCCTGGGTTGGGACCTCCTCTCATCAGCGTGAGCTTTGATATCTTGTCGCCAGCGGGTAATCCACATGACAGAAACTGAGTTCTCCTCTGATGTCAAGGCTGACGACATTCGATTGGTCACAGCAGATGATTCTTTCATTCAGCCGGGCGACGAGGGAATGTTCACACTAACTTCCGCTACTATCGTTAATGGCGCCCCGCCGCGCTGGTGTAGTGGCTATGGTACTCGGCTGCTGATCCGAGGGTCGCGGGATCGAATCCCGGCCGCGGCGGCTGCACTTCGATGGAGGCGAAATGTTGAGGCCCGTGTGCTGTGTGATGTCAGTGCACGTTAAAGAACCCCAGGTGGTCAAAATTTCCGGAGCCCTCCACTACGGCGTCTATCATAATCAGAGATGGTTTTGGGACGTTAAACCCCACATAACAAAAACTATCGTTAATGGGGACGTGTTCCTTGCACCCTGCAGTCGCTGCATATCTAAAGGACTTACCATAGCTCCTAGCCTGGTGCGCTTTGACGACTGTAATGCTTTCGTCACGGCCCTGAACCCAACTACTTCGCCCATTGCGCTGCCGCAAAGCACCACTGTGAGTTGCCTTGCTGGCGTCGAACCTCTCCTGCTGGCTCTTCTTAGCGCCGAATCAACACCTTCGTCTAGCACTACGGCAGATCTTGAGGCGGCAGCTGCTTTAACTGCCGCGATAAATCCGGGTCTGACGGCTGTGCAGAAGAAAGAACTTTTAGCCCTTCTTCAGAAGCACAGTGCTTCTTTCGACGTCAACTCAAAGCTTTTGGGGAGAACTTCGGTCGCAGAACATCGCGTCGAAACTGACGGTAGTTCAGTTGTACGCCGCCGTCCATATCGCGTGTCTTCTGCGGAGCGGAAGATCATAGTAGACAACGTTGCCCACATGCTCAAAAGAGACATTATCCGCCCGTCGTCTAGCTCATGGTCCTCGCCTGTAGTGTTGGTCCGGAAGAAGGACGGCTCCGTTGGATTCTGCGTCGAATCTCGAGCCCTCAGTAAGATCATGGAATAAACAGCGCGAACACAAGGAAGATAAAAAAGGGAACACACACCACACCACGTAGCGCTGACTACCAACTGATTTTATTTCGGCAAACACGTACATATATACATATGCATGAGCCTCGTCACAAGCGTTAAACACTGATAAACACACAGGGAGATGCAAAGGTTATCTCATGATAAAAACAACACATGAAGGAATAAGCAAAGTCATCACCACGCATGCTGCATGTACATTATGAACGGTCATCTAAGGCTTGTTAGCTGAAAGATATGAAATTTCTTTGTCTAAGAGAGCGACAGATGGGGTGCTGCCACAGTTATTCTCAAGCAAGGCGATCCTATGTCCATCTATAATTTCCCGCGTCAACTGGGAGGGGCTGTTTGCTAAAATTTCACATTTTTTATATAGGGGGTTACAACCACAACGCTTACAATGATCGACAAGGTGGCCTGTAACAGTGCTGGTGACGTTATTTTTATGTTCACGAAGCCTCTCATTCAGGCATCTGCCCGTTTGTCCTACGTAAAACTTGCCACAAGGGTATAGGTACACCACACGCTCAATGCAAGGGAGAAATGGCGGGGTATGCTTCTTGCCACAGGAGGAGATTGGTTTGGGGGGTTTGTTGACTCGATTGCACAATGTTGAGAGCTTATTAGGCGCGCTTAAGGCGACTCTAACATTAACTCGCTGGCCGATTCGCTTCAAGTTGTGAGACAGCTTATGAATGTAGGGAATTACAGTGCACCTACGAGGTTTCTCTTGTTTGGCTTTTTCAACACACCCACGATCATCAGACCTAGGCAGGCTTATTTCCTTTATGATCTCTTGTGCGACATAGGCCAGCACGTGAGGAGGATAACCTGCCCCTATCAGTCTAGTAACCTGCGCACGAAAACTGTCACTTTTACAATGAACGCAGGACTTCTTAAGGGCTTGGACAAGCAAAGCTTAGCGATTCCTCTTTTTATTAGCTTCGAATGGGCGCTATTGAAAGACAAGATAGGTTTCTTACTGCGCGGTTCAAAACACCAACAGACGTACGCGGAGCACCATTTGATACGTAGATCCAGAAATATAATGGAGTTGTTAGTTGGGAATTCGCAAGTTAATTCAAGGGATTTTGCACATGATCTAAATATATCAAGCACAGAGGCCGGAGCACATTCTAAGCATCTACAGAGGCCGGAGCACATTCTAAGCACACAAGGAAATGCACAGGAAAAGCACACAAGGAACACTTCCACACTTGCGAGCCTGATTCCAAAAAAGTCTGGAACCCCTGGTAACTTCATCCACACCTTCGGCGACGTCCCACTGCGAGACTTCGCTCGTCGGGTCCTCAGCATGGGACCAAAGTTTGCTGTTCCTCCCAGGAGCACCGGTCCGGAACTTGTGACGTACGTCAGGCAAGTGTCCCGTTTGGCCGATGCAGCGGATGCTGAAAGGTGTCTCTCCGACGGCCTTGATTTGTTAGTGCAATACAAATCGACTAGTGGTTCCTCAGCGGTAGCCCGCACAGTAATAATTTTGAAAGAAGGCTCTCTGTGTCTCCTTGAAACTGACAAGGATGGTTGTTTCGCTGTCATGCCGAAATCCCTTCTGGAAAAGAAGGCTACCGAAGCGATCGAATCTGTTTGTTCTAGAAAAAACGACGTAGCACTGGGTAAGGTCAAATCCCAGGCAGAAAAGTTATGCAAAAAATTGAACCTTGAAGAGCTTGCACAGAGCATCGGGAAAAGTGCTGCAGCCGCCTTGAATATGTATTTTTATGGTTAAAACGCATAAGATTGATTCCCCTTTTAGGGTGATTGTCTCTGAAAGGAATACATGGCAAATATGTGTCCGTGTTAAGAGAAAAGCTCTCGTTGCTCACCCCTGAAGACCCTTTTATGATTAAACGGTCAGAAGATGTCGCTGAGTTTTTACAGCTTTGCCGACCACAGAAATTCTCAGCCTTTTCAATTGACATTAAGGATTTGTACTATTCTATACAGCATGATGAATTGTTAGCGTGTGTAGAAGAATGCATAGATCATCTCGGCAGTGTCGCCTTTCAAAATTCTACGGGGATTGGCGTGGCAGTCTTCCTGGAACTTTTGTCGTTTTATTTGAACTCCTTATATTCTTCATGGGAAGGTCACACTTACCTGCAAAAGAGAGGAATTAGTATTGGTTCTTGTGTTGCACCTGTGCTTAGTGAAATTTACCTCTCCAATATTGACCGCAAAGTCTCCTCACGTGTTGCAAATTCGTGTATAACAAAGGTGTTTAGGTTTGTTGATGATTTCCTTGTGGGCTTAGAATGTGCACCGGCCTCTCTAGATAGCTCTGCTTCCGGTGTGCTTTATATATTTAGATCGTGTGCAAAATCCCTTGAATTAACTTGCGAATGCCCAACTAACAACTCCATTAGATTTCTGGATCTACGTATGAAATGGTGCTCCAAGTACGTCTGTGTGTCTTTAAAATAGCGCCCATTCGAAGCTAATAAAAAGAGGAATCGCTAAGCTTTGCTTGTCCAACGCCCTTAAGGAGTGCTGTGTTCATTGCAAAAGTGACAGTTTTCGTGCGCAGGTTACTAGACTGATAGGGGCAGGTTATCCTCCTCACGTGCTGGCCTACACTCTAAGCCGCAAAGGACGAAAAGGGGTCTGTGGTTCGTCCTTTTGGGGGGTAAATGCATTGCCACAACCATTACTCCCTAAAGGACCAACGATTGGTCCCTCGGGGACTAACTGCGAAGGGACGAATTGTTCATCCCTTAGCAGTTACTCCTCAGGAGACTAACGGTCACTCCTCACACTTGCTCCCTCAAAGGACTAAATGTTCATCCACGCAGATGCTCCCCCCCCCCCCCCCCAGACTGAGTTCATCCCATAGGACTAACTGTTCCTCTTCACACATGCTCCGATCAGACTAAATGTTCATCCCATACGACTGAAACTTCGTCATTACACATGCTCCCACCAGACTAAATGTTCATTCCTGCAGATGCTCCCCCTTTCCCAACTGTTGATCCTGTTGGACGAACACTTTAAACTGGCAAAACCTGGTTTTCAGGGATGAATTGTTCCTCCACTGAGGGAAATAATTCATCCTTTAATATCACATGGCTTTTCGTCTCCATCGGCCTAGGCCTCTGGCTGCATGCAGCAATTGGTGAAAATGACAACAAAAAAAGAAGGGTTTGAACATAATTTATTAAATAAACACAAATGGTCTGCCGCCTTACTTCTGCAGCAAGGTGTGGGCAACACGTTTGTTATTGTACTGACATGTTTTATGATTCAAATGTCTTTTGTAATACAATCACAAATGAATACTTGAGTTGCTTTACTGATGATGGCCTAATTTGCCATGTGCTTCCAAACGATGACAACTACAAAGTGACATTTCAGAAAAATGAGATCACACACATGTTCACACACACAGCAGTCCGTGTGAACATCTAGGCGCTCGCAAATCTCTTCTTCGTGCAGCAGTTAAGCTTACAGAGCATCGAAGGAAAGTGTATGCAATCGCATGTGCGCCGACACAGCTGGACCGACACAGCTGGACATGGCACGTCGGCGGAGCTAGCATACATCAAGGACCAATGTCAACAAAATGTGGTTTTACTAAAGTGAAGTTTTATTGAAAAGGGAACCAAGCGACAGTAGCGAGTAGCTGGAACAGCGCCCAGGGGGACAGAAGAAAAGTACACGCACCAAGCACGAAGGGGTACCAAAATGAGCCGGAAAAACCCACGCGGTAAATGGAAAACCATACCTGTTTAATTAGAAAACAATGAATTACAGTACCTAGAAAGAGATATCCACAACAGACTTCGTTCACGCACTGCGCACAGTTCGTTCGTTTAGCACACACTGCCCGTTGGTTTACCTCGTCGTCGCAAACACATCGCTATTTTGCAGTTGCCTGCGTAGGACCACACTGGAATGCCGACACAAACACCTACACAGGAATACAGCGTCCACATCTCGGTGTTCTCCGCACACGCGGAGTGGAGATAAAGCACATGGTCACTCGCAAACGCACGTACACTACCGAGACACCGCTCGGTGTTCTCCGCACACGCGGAGTGGAGATAAAGCACATGGTCACTCGCAAACGCACGTACACTGCCGAGACACCGGGAAACTACGTTGACGAGACATGCCAGCGCACACCCCGTACGACCAGTCCGACCCCCGCGAATGACCCCCTTGCTCCCCTCCTTTTTCATTGTCCCGTGCAGCTGTGTGCCTGCTTACAAAAGAAAACACAAAAAATGCGTTTAGCCTCGCTTCCCATGTCACTCACTTACTCGGAGCGAAAGACGCGCTTGGAAAGGCTGGGCTTCGCTCTGCTGGGCAGCTGCATGTACACACATTTCCCAGAAGCACGTGCGCGCCCACGGGTGGCGCTGCGGTGCTTGAAAAAGGTCTATTGTAAAAAAAAAGTAGCCTGCGTGTATCTGCTGCGGAATCATATTCATAACCTTGCGTCTGCAGTAGGCACACACAGACTACGAGCATAACAAGCATATGACCTCAATAGGTACGCACAACACTGCAGACTAGGGGCATGAGAAAGCATGCAATGGGAGAAACAGAAAAGACTACGAGGCCTACAACGTCCTGCATGTTTTACATCTGCACGATCTACACACACACGCACACTGCTAAGATCAAGGTAAGATTCCAACGAAAAGAATAAACGTCTCCCACGTGTGCCTCTTTGGTAAGAAAATCGAAAGGGCCAGAGGGTTAAAGAAAAAAAAAACCACGCAAGAAAACCCTATTAACAAAACATACAAGGAGAATGAGCAATACTTAACGCGCGATTAGAAGAGATAGGAAGTGCGATGAGCCGTAAGAGTACTTGGTAACACGTGGTCTTATCCGTGGCGTGCGAGCCGATAATCCATAGAAAAATCAACGGGCTGTCGATTCCTCGCTACGCTGATCTCTGCTGAAAGCTGTTGGGCTCGTTCGGCGTGTCCGTGTGCTTGCAGAAAACACCATCTTAGTAACATCACCCTTCGGCCACCCTATTCACACCACGACCGCGCGCGCACACTTCTCAAAAATTCTGCCGCATGTTGACAGTGTCCTGTCGTCACCACTGACTGCAACGCTGGGAAGGCTACGCAAGTAGTCCGTAAAGAAAAGGAGAGGTGTATCGCTCCGACACACAAACGAGCTACACAAAACACAGACTCGCGCGTTTCGATTGTATCCCCTGCAATTACGAGCGTGTTTTGTTAAGCTGATCAGAACTATATTATGACGTGAGGCTGCGACCGAGGCATTTATTGTTTTTTGGTCCCGCAAGCAACCGACTACATTTTGGTCGGGGAAATACGCAGAGTAAACACAAGCACCATCTTTTACAGCGCTGCACGTGCAGGCACGCACAGCGACTGCCTACCGTGACTAACTTGATGCGAGTTTCGGTACACAAAGGGGCTCGCCGTCTGCGCCCCTCAGCCGGAGGGGTGAGCGCTCTCCTACGGACGCGTTCTTGTTTGTGCTTTTTGCAAATTGCCTCTGCTCCCTCCAAAATAAAGTTGTTTCTACCTCTACCAGCTTCCCTTGACTGGTACATGAAAGTTTTACGTACCCTCAGTAGTTGATAAGCGTGACAGGCTTTATCTGTGTTTTTATCTTAGTTGCACAAATTCACCTCCTCTCTAGACCAATATACGATGCAGCATATATCAACGAAATTCATAGCTCGACGCTAATTGGTTCATAGTAATAAATATTGGATAGCACGGATTCGACCGTTGGACTGTTTGCTTCAGTGTGTTTTTTTTTGTCTATTGTCCTGTATCGAATTCGCAGTGTCCAGTTCTTCTGAATGTAGCGGAGGTCTCCGTATTAAATCTAACCACCAGGGCCCCCTTGATGTGCTCGAGGACACATTGCACAAATGTTCGATTTCCGTCGGGCAGTACTGGGGTTCCTTTATTTTATTAAAGTTGTTCTCTCTCTGCCCCCGCAACTCCACCACCACATGGAATGTAGCGGTTTCGACAGACAATCGCAACCACGACCTCGTGCTTCGCTGCACTTAGCCACTTAACCACTTAGCCACCGGCGGTGGATGAAAAAACAATTGCATATGCCGAAGCATATCCCAGAGGGACTAACAGCGACATGTAGAGAAACGAAATGCCACCGTTCATCCTTCAGTTAGTCCCTTTGAAAATAAGGACGAAACATTTCGACCATGAGATTTGCGCACGGCACGCATCGTTTTCATTTACTTTCTCCCCAGATTAACCGCTGGCCGCGAGGACTAACTGCTGCGGTTACTCCGGTTTTCGTCCTTTGCGGCTTAGAGTGTATGTCGCACAAAAGATGATAAAGGAAATAAGCCTGTCTAGGTCTGATGATCGTGTGTGTGTTGAAAAAGCCAAACAAGAGAAACCTCGTAGGTGCACTGTAATTCCCTACATTCATAAGCTGTCTCACAACTTGAAGCGAATCGGCCAGCGAGTTAATGTTAGAGTCGCCTTGAGCGCGCCTAATAAGCTCTCAACATTGTGCAATCGAGTCAACAAACCCCCCAAACCAATCTCCTCCTGTGGCAAGAAGCATACCCCGCCATTTCTCCCTTGCATTGAGCGTGTGGTGTACCGTATACCCTTGTGGCAAATTTTACGTAGGACAAATGGGCAGATCCCTGAATGACAGGCTTCGTGAACATAAAAATAACGTCACCAGCACTGTTAGAGGCCACCTTGGCGATCATTGTAAGTGTTGTGGTTGTAACCACCTATATAAAAAATGTGAAATTTTAGCAAAAGGCCCCTCCCAGTTGACGCGGGAAATTATAGATGCACGTAGGATCGCCTTGCTTGAGAATAACTGTCAGCACCCCATCTGTCGCTCTCTTAGACAAAGAAATTTCATATCTTTCCGCTAACAAGCCTTAGATGACCGTTTATAATGTACATGCAGCATGCGTGGTGATGACTTTGCTTATTCCTTCATGTGTTGTTTTTATCATGAGATAACCTTTGCATCTCCCTGTGTGTTTATCAGTGTATAACACTTGTGACGAGGCTCATGCATATGTATATATGTACGTGTTTGCCGAAATAAAATCAGTTGATAGTCAGCGCTACGTGGTGTGGTGTGTGTTCCCTTTTTCATCGTCCTTGTGTTCGCGCTGTTTATTCCATGATCTTACTGAGGGCTCGAGATTCGACGCAGAATCCAACGGAGCCGTCCTTCTTCCGGACCAACACTACAGGCAAGGACCATGAGCTAGACGACGGGCGGATAATGTCTCTTTTGAGCATGTGGGCAACGTTGTCTTCTATGATTTTCCCCTCCGCAGAAGACACGCGATATGGACGGCGGCGCACAACTGAACTACCGTCGGTTTCGACGCGATGTTGCTGCATTGACGCTGCATCGACGCGATGTTGCTGCACCGAAGCCGACGTTGCTGCATGCTGTGTGTTCTCCCAGAATTGGCTGGAAACTTTACTGTACAGATATAATTTTTAAGTCGGCCCAAAACATGCGTGTATTTATTGTTCGAATAATTTTGGATTGGTGCAGGATATTGTACAATGCCGCTTGACCTACAGCAGCGGACAGGTATGTATTTGACTGCGTTGCCTCAAGCTTTACAAAGCTCGTTTGCTGCGCTAAGATAAAACCACGTATTTACTGCTGATGAGTGTGCGCACCGAGAATCAAGAACATTGCTTATTTACGAAGGCTTTTTAGACGTGCTTACCGTTCTACCAGTTGGCAGCTAGAGAGTTCACGTCAGCAATTTATCGCACCAGTGTTACAAGAAGAAACAGATCATAATTATGAGCGTTATGAAGAAGCACAGAGCAGAAGTGCGCTGCATCTTTGAAGGCGAGCACAAAGGTGAATTGTTTCTGCACTGTTCCCAATATTTTATACTGGAGCACTAATTCCGGCAGGCAACGTCCATCAAGCCTATCCCCTTTTCAAATGTGCAGCCAGTGGTGCTCTAAAGAATAGCATGTTTGCTCCACCATGATGAATAGTTGTGCGCGCTCTTCAGGGCACCAGTCTCTTGGCTGAATGACAGCGAGCGTTGGCCAACTTATGCTTGCATGTTGGTTCATGTCGGCTTTCCGTTCATGTATTAGCGGGAAGAGACGGGGCGGGGCCGTCCATAACTTAATGCACACTCCCCCCCTGACCCGCCGTACACACATCAGCCCACAAGGATTACAAGCCCCACCCAATGCTCGACTTTTGTGCTTGCAAATTGGTGCGTAATGCTGAACCATCATCATCATCATCATCATCATCATCATTTATTTTTCCCTTAAAGGCCCCTCTCGGGGTATCACATAAGGGGGGGAGGTTACATAAGGAGTTACAAACGTATCGGATAACAATACTGAAACATAACACAGAGAAATGCAGACTATTTAGGTTACAATTTGAACGAGGTATATAAAGGCGAAAAGAAAGAACAGTGTAAATGAATTTTACAGCGTAAGATGATCAGTGAGCAACTGCTTAAACACAATAGGGTTTCGCTCAACGACAACACAGTCTGGCAAAGTGTTCCATTCTGCAATGGCTGTTGGCAAAAAAGATTGATTAAAGGAAGACGTAGAACCGTGCAAACGCTGGACGCTGCACGAGTTAAAAAGGCGACGAGATGTACGGGTAGGCGGGATAAAGAGTTTACCGTGAAGATGTGGGAAGTTATAGTAAAGCCGATGGAACAAACACAGCCCTGCAATCTTCCGACGGAACGACAATGACTAGAGTCCCAATGATGACTTTATGGCACTGATGCTTTCATCGCGGCCGTACCTAGAAGAGATGAATCTGGCCGCACGGTGCTGTATAGATTCTAAAGTGTTAATGAGGTATGCTTGATGAGGGCTCCAAATAGCTGAGGCATATTCAAGCTTACTTCGTATAAATGTTTCATAAGCCAGTTTTCGCGTGGATGAGGGACACAAGGAAAGGGAACGTCTGATGTAACCAAGTGATTTAGTAGTGTCGGCTGCTAATTTGGTGATGTGATCGGACCATGTCAATTTTTTGTTTATTGTAACACCAAGATAACGATAAGATTCGACGAGGGACAAAGCTATCGAGTTTAAGGAGTACGTGTAATTACTGTTGGAGCGCTTACGGGATATCTGCATAACTTTACATTTCGAAATATTGAGTTTCATTAATGAATTGGAACACCAGGATTCGATTTGATGTAAGTCGCTTTGAATGATTTCATGGTCAGTTCGGTGTGCGATGCGACGATAAAGAATGCAGTCATCTGCAAAAAGTCGAATAGAAGATGAAATGCCATTAGGAAGGTCGTTTATGAAGATGAGAAAGAGCAGAGGACCAAGGACGGATCCCTGTGGTACTCCAGAAATCACGTTAGTAGTGGCTGAACAGTGATTACCGACAACCGTGTATTGGAGATGATTGGTCAGGAAGCATCGGATCCATGACAACGCTAGGGGGTCCAGCTGTAGTCTTGAGAGCTTGGCCAGAAGTCGCTGGTGGGGGACACAGTCAAAAGCTTTCGCAAAATCAAGATAAATGACGTCAGTTTGAAAGCATGAGTCTAAGTTTAAGTGAAGCTCAGTAACAAATTCAAAGAGCTGAGTATCACATGATAGGTTAGGCCGAAAACCATGTTGATTGGGGAAAAAGAAGGAATGATTACCTAAATGACATGCTATTTGTGGGTATATTATATGTTCTAGGAGTTTGCAGGCAATGCTTGTAAGCGAAATGGGACGATAGTTGGAGGGATCCGAGTGGCTGCTAGACTTGTATACAAGTACTACTTTATTATTTTCCAGTCCGTCGGAAGTGAACTGTCAGTGATTGACTGCGTGAAAATTATTTCTAATATAGAACTAGAGAACACTTTTGTGCCTTTTAGTATTTTGGCTGTAATACCATCATGTCCTGGGGCACTAGAAATCTTCATTTTTTCAATGAGCTTCAAGATTCCTTGAGAAGTAATGATTATTGGAGGCATATCGGAAAGAGAAAGGTTGGGCGGATCAAAGTCGTCTAGCGTGGGTTCATTAGTGAAAACAGATGAAAAGTACGAGTTGATTACATCTGATCGCTCATCAATTGGCACATTGGAACCATCAGGGTAACTCAAAGAAATGTTATTGGAGCTTTTACTAGGTGTGAGGATTTTCCAGAATTTTTTAGGGTTGACGCGCATAATGGTCTGTAAGTCGTGGTGGAAGAACTTCTTTTTGGATTGTCTCAAAGCAGAAGTATATTGACGCAGACTCGTAAAGTACTTTTCCCACTTTGAGGAAGTTACCGATCGTTTCGCATCGCGGAAAAGACGCTTTTTTTTCTCTAACAGCCTCTTTAGTGTGTTCGAAAACCAGGGTTTTCCCAGGTCACCGCGAATGCGTACAAGGGGTACATGTAACTCTACAAGCGATGTTAACTTATTCTTAAATAATAGCCAATTATCGTCTACTGAACGAAGTGAAGCAGACCGACGGAAGTAATCAAGGAACTCACTTAATTCTGAGTTAATTTTTGTGAAATTGGCTTTGTTGTAATCCCTGATATGTTTTATTGAGCGCTGTCGTACAGGACGTGGGATGCATAGGTTAAATAGCACTAAATTGTGGTCACTTAGACCTTCAACGGATGATAGCGATTTAACTATATCAGGGTTGGAAACAAGTACGAGGTCTAAGATATTTGCCCCACGGGTTGGTGTATTAACCATCTGAGTAAAGTTAAACGTCAGGGTCATTTCAAGAAAATCTTTGGACTGGCGGTTTTCTGACTCAAAATTTGTCCAGTTAATATCTGGAAAATTAAAGTCACCACAGAGCATGAAATTAGCAAGAGGAAAACGAGAGTAAAGATGTACTAGAACTGTATTTAGTTCAGTAAATGAAGGAGGCATCACAATTAGGAGCGCGGTAACAAGCAATAATCACAGTCATTTTCGAAGCTAGTGAAATGTTCACACAGAAAATTTCGTGTTGACAGTTCATTTTGATGACATAAGAAGGAACACTTTCTTTAACAAAAATCAATATTCCGCCCCCCCTCCGCCCCACCCTGTCAAGCCGGTGAACAGCGTACGCTTGGCCGTCTTGTAATAGCTCGTGGTCAGCAATGTGCGGCTGAAGCCAAGATTCCGTAAATATTGCAACGTCAGTGTTGTTGTCATTCAGAAGGGATTCAGCAGCGTCTTTCTTAGGCAGGTAGCTACGCACATTAGCGATTAAGACTGCCATACATTGACAAACGGGATCATTCATAGGGGCGAGGCAAGGTTGGGGGGGAAGTGGGCGACGCGCATGCCTGAGATGTAGAAATGACTGCTACGACTGCAATTCAACAACGCTATCAGATTCTGCATGGTACGAGAATTGCTTGTTTTCAAGTAGTAACTTGTCAAAGCGTAGCTTGAAGGGTTTGCCGCTCAGCATGCCATGGTCATACAGTTTCCTTCAGTGCCTGTCGAACTCTAGCTGAATAGTCTTCGCGAATTGAAAAAGTCGTGCCCTTGAGCTTGGACGCAACTGCAAGAATTTTTTATTTATCTTTAAATCTTGCATATTTTACTATGATAGGTCTACTTTTGTTTTGCTGGTATCGACCAAGCCGATGTGCACGCTCCAAGTCGTCTTCCGGTATGGAGATACCGAGATTTTCAGAACAAAATTTTATCACTTTTGCCTGGGACTGAATCCAAGACTCGCCTTTTGTGTCTGGGATACCACAGAAAAGCAGGTTAGAACGACGTAGGCGATTTTCAGCATCATCACACTTATCTGTAAGAACCCTGATTTCCGCAGAAAGTTTGGCAAAACTGTCCTTCACGTCTGCCTTTAGACCTGTTTCGTTTGACTGAGTCGACTGCACAATTTTTTCTAGGGTGTCAACACGAGTCGAAAGGGTGGTCACGAGCGCCTCAATGCTAGACTGGGATGTTCGGATTAGTGAAAGTTCTGTCAGGACCGAGGTTTGAGATGCTTCTATGCGGGATATTGCATTTGCAATGGTTTCCATTGACGGTGGTGAAACAGGTCCTGGGTTTAGTTCAACGTCACCCGACATCAAGAGGAGCATATTTACCGCCTGAGCATTGTTACAAAGAGACCACAACATTTCACACAGTAACCTACATGTACCAATAACACAAATGGGGCACGACACCGCAAGAAGACAGCGATTTCCAGAACGCACGCAGGCCGCGTTTGGAAAGTAACTGACCTGCATTAAGAAGGGCACTTTCGTGACCACTGTCGTTGTGGTGGCGTGCCCCAAGGCGCTCGAGTCTGGTGCCGCTATTTGTAGGCGATGTTGACGCCCCTCACTTGTAGTAGCCCGATGTTGCCAGACGCAGAAGCGAGCGGCCGACGGAAACGGCATCCTCGGGGTTTCTTGGGAAGAGGCATTCCAGACTAGCGACTGAATCGTGACGGGTGCGCTTTGGCAATAGTCCAGGAACGGGTGGTTACCCAGGAAGCGAAGGCGGAGCAACGGTGCGAACAACATGACGAAAACCTGCATTAAGAAGGGCATTTTCGTGACCACTGTCGTTGCGGTGGCGTGCCCCAAGGCGCTCGAGTCTGGTGCCGCTATTTGTAGGCGATGTTGACGCCCCTCACTTGTAGTAGCCCGATGTTGCCAGACGCAGAAGCGAGCGGCCGACGGAAACGGCATCCTCGGGGTTTCTTGGGAAGAGGCATTCCAGACTAGCGACTGAATCGTGACGGGCGCGCTTTGCCAATAGTCCAGGAACTGGTGGTTACCCAGGAAGCCAAGGCGGAGCAACGGTGCGAACAACAGGACGAAAACCTGCATTAAGAAGGGCATTTTCGTGACCACTGTCGTTGCGGTGGCGTGCCCCCCGTCACCCGACATCAAGAGGAGCATATTTACCGCCTGAGCATTGTTTGATTTGATGAGGCAAAATTGTTTGTTCTTTGATGAGGCAAAATTCTCAGTTTTTCCATACCAGTGACAAATTTGCCTACTTCAATGTTAATAGACCATCCGGCCTCATTGCTCCACCAATTTTGACTTCTCTACGCGTGGCTGGAGGAGCTGCAGCTGTTTTGTCATGCGAGCCCCAATGCAGAATGAATTCCAAGCTTCGTTTGGCAGGAAGGTTCCAGCTTAATGATGAAGACCTGACGACAGGTGAATGCAGCTCACCTGTAGAATGTTGAAGCGGGCAGAGCCTAGTTCTGCGAGCCTTCCCTGTCGGAAAAAAACAGATGCTGGGCATGCTGGAAAACACTATAGTGGATTAATGTAGTGGGTGGTGCTGGGTGATGCCGGGTGTTGGGTGTGGTGGGCAAGATGGGTGGATGGTGGGTGTTGGGCATGTTGGGTGGTGGTGGGTGTAGGTGGGCAAGCTGGGTGTAGGCGGGCAAGCTGGGTGTAGGCGGGCAAGCTGGGGGTAGGTGGGCAAGCTGGGTGGCTGACCAGCGGAAGAGGCAGAGAGCCACGGGCTTCTTGGATGGACATAATTAGGAATTCTACTTTTGCTCATGCAGGTACATTAGCAAACTTACATAAACCACATAAATCAAGCACAAGGAAGACATTGTGGCCCACACATTTTGTCTAAATATGTTAAAAGGCCAAGCAGGCATTTCAGTGTCTTTCTTACAAAAAGCAGTGGATAATTCGGCTAATAAGATTAATTTATTTTGCCTAGAGACATTCTTTTTTTGAGTCACCCCGGACTTTCTTTGCTGTGCTGCTTCGGTGAAAAAGCTCCGTGAGTACCGCCTTATGGCGGCAATGCAGATATCCTTTGGCGGACCTTCACGTGAAGTTCCACGTATTTCTCCAGGCAACCTGCAAAATATTAAAAGAGCCACATCAAGCCAACAAGGAACAGCACTTGAGAAAAACAAACACTGTACTGTCTGAAGTGATACTATCATTTTTTTCATATTAGTAAACTGACATCCCAACTAAATAGCATGTGCGCTGCAATCAATATGTGTAGCAATACGCAGGTTGAATGTGTGTAGCATGATTCACTTACTTTTAACCATATCCACCTTCTCTGGTGTTGCTGGAAGTTTTTCAATGCCTGTAGAAAGGCTGCGGCACGCCTGGCCTGTCAAACTGCGATTGGCAGCTTCAGCAGCGGGCCAGAAGTACCGTGCTTCAAGGCAACATTTTCCATCGGTGTTGTCCTTGATGCCCAATTTTGACCTGCACGAAAATATTTATGAAAGTATTAAATCTTTTTGAACAATACGGCTACACAGATGCACTCAAAGGTGTGTAGACAAGAATTATAATGCAAACCTTCGCTGCCCATAGCTGTAAAACAATTAGCAGCAAAGTAAAACACAGAAATGCACACACAAAAGTAAATTTCAGGATGATTTTTATGTGTGCAAACCAGCTCGTCTGCCATCCCCCCCCTGCCATTTGTATAACAGGAATTCATTACTCTGCTACATCAGCAGCACTGCCCCAAATTAAAGGTCTGCTGTCATCAAGTGGCCCCAGGAGACAAATGTTGGCATCAACCCTGATGCAAGGACTTCCATTGATAAACACTACATTTTCGTTACATTTACTACTCCACAGGGATGATAGTGATATTAACAAAATTTTTCACCTATGTAGACATGTGCAAAAAGAACCCCCAACCATTCACAAAAGATTATTTCTACATGTTTCATCAAACTAAAAGAAATGAAAATTAATGGTAGTTATCTCTCAATAACATAAAAATCTGAGCTTTTCGCATGAAACTATAAGCTCGATAAGTTGTATGTAATGTCACCTGGCCATCAACTACTCTAAAAAGGCCCTCCAGCACTGCAAGGTCAGCTGCAGGCACTGCCCCTACTGCCACTGGCACCTGGTGAACTACAGTCCGTGTGTGTGGCTTGGGACAGGGTACATCATTGTTTGTTCCTTCATGGCATGTTTGAAGCCACTGACATTTCTGCTTACAGGACCCTACCTATTCAAGGCTTTTTAATCACAAGCACTGTAAGAGATCAGTCATCTCGATGAATCACAACAGTATTATCTGCAATAAAAACGTGATAATATACAGAAATGTTCCTGACATTAAGCGAACCATGCTTTCATACAGTAACACTGAAGCTACCAAGAGTTATCAAGTCATCAAATACAGCTGTCAATGAGCAACCAGGCAACATCGCACCCACACACAAATCTCACAACTGCACATCTGCACAGTGCACCTAGAAAAACATTTAGTATGCTTTCTTTCACAATTGGTCAACACACATACTAAAACAAGAGACCTGCACAGGGAGAATGGAAAAACATGCTATAAGTTGGGAAGCAACTACAAAGATGACAATATCAATGCTCATATTCCAACAGTGTTTAAGTACACACACCGTATAGACGGCTACCAGACAGCCAAAATTTTTCCCCGTTAGTGAATACTTTCACATATGCCACATGGTATGAACTATGAACAAGCAGGCACATGTATCACTTAACAAAAGATACTTCACTTCATGTGTAGAACCACCAGAAATTTAAACAATATTAGGCACCTCACTCTGTTGACAGAATCAGAAATGTACTACCAGCTCCAATATAAGCGACACTCCTAAAGTAATTTAACAAACAGCTCACTCCAGGTAGTGCCTAATGCAGGCTACAAACAACAAAAAATGTCAGAAAAAGAGGGCCCAGTTACATCCGCACCTAATTTAAATTGTGAGATGTCTTTGTCAACATTCCATGGCTGTAAAACCTGTCTTCACCGATAAACACATTAACGAATGTGGATAATTATATACTTTAGCCCAATTTTCCCTTTACACACTTCTCACTGACATGTGCAGATTTTTGTGCATTCATCACATGCTAGCAGCACCCTAAATGGTGTGATATTAGTGCTGCAAACAACTGCGATGCAAACTCATTATGCAAGTATAATTATGTTAGCTACCAATGAAAAAGGGCGAAACAGAGGAAGTTCGAACACATGAGAGTAGTAATAGAAATTAATTGCAACAGCCGACATATGTGAACCTGCAAACAGCAATAACATATGACTGAAGTTTTTTTTTTTTTGAAGGGCGTTTTTTATAGCTAGCCAGCTCAAGAGCTATGTATTGTTAAGCGAAGATAGCATTCACTACCCCATACCTCTGTAATTCTTCACATTTGTCACAGATTGGAATGAAATATAATGAATATATGTCAGTGAAAGTTTCTCCGAAGTAAATTTGTCCTGTATTAAAGTTGTTTGCTTCATGAAAGGATGACGAATGGAATTATAACAACAGCAAGCCTGAGATAGTCGTATGAATTCATAATGAAATAAGGCAAGGCAAGCAAGCATGGATGCAGGAGAGCTAGACAACACAAACACTACAGAAAAGGACAGCACAAAAATTATCTGCAGATGCCTCACATTAAAAATGCCAGCACTTCGAAAAAACTGCAGTCTACACCTGGCCCTTCCTTAAGTGATCCAAATGCTTCCAAATAGTTTCTGAATGAACCCACTGACTTATCATCCAGAAGCTGTTTGCAAACACTTGATTCCTTCCAGACAGGCCGAGATGCATATTGTAGTTTTTCAAAGTTCTGGAAAGTAGAATGGAAAGGCATGTGCGGTTAAGTCTTGTGCCATCTTCTTTTATATTTTTTTTCGTCAGCATTTGTGTTGTATACTTCTCATGGTCAGTGTTCGCCTGCCATACTTAGTCATGAAATCATACAGACTAGCTCAGCTTTTTGTTGCTATAATTCCATTCGTCTTGCCTTCGTGAAGCAAAGAAATTCAGGGAAGATTTATTTCAGATAAACTTTCATTGACAGATATTCAATATCTTTCATTTCTATCAGTGACAAATGTGAAGAATTGCAGAGGTAGTCGGTAGTGAACGCTATCTTCGCAAAGCGATGCATGGCTCCCGAGCTGGCCAGCTATAAAAACTGCCTTAAAAAAAGATTCGTCGTTGCTGTTGCTGTTTACAGATTCACATATCATATCAGCTGTTACAATTTATTCCTATTGCTACTGTCTTGTGTTCGAACTTCCTCAGTTTTGTCCTTTTTAATAGCAGCTAACACATTTTTATACCTGCATAATGAGTTTGGATCGCAGTTGTTTGCAGCCCTAAGATGGCAATAAATGCACAAACGCTTGCATACATCACCGATAACCACAGCAATAGGCACGTTTCGCGAGTCATGTAGTTACACGTATAAAAAGCAAGACGATCATGTTCGTGGCGACAATTTTATGCTCCCTTTCATGGAATGTCCACGTACGATAGCGCGGGCGGACCAGCACTTCGCAATTGTTGCGACTACGCTCTGCACAGACATCGTGCACACGGCAATTTAACGCTACTGGCACCGCGCTCCGCACCACGCTACTCGATTTCCTTTGCTGTAAAGAGCGCACACAATAATGACAAGGCACAAAGCGCAGCATTCACAGCCACCTACCTTAGTTAAGAAACATGCTGATTCCAGTTTGCGTCGTCCGACGGCCTTGAGGCGCTGTGCCGAGCCGCGTCGTTCGTCCGTAGGTCGAGAAGCGATGTGCCGACCCTCGATGTGTGCGAACGAGAAGGCATTTCCTAGGAACACACATCACGGAACGTAGAAAGCATTCCGGCACTACTTCTCACTGATCGCGTACACACTGAAAGACGACGTCGCAACAACTCACGTCCCTCGGCGAATGGACGTCAACAAAGGATCCGAGGTGTCGACGCTGCCGGCTGCTGCTTTCTCAGTCTATCGCACACCGCGCCTCACACTGGCTCAAGAAGGTCCACTGGAGCTAATGAGCACAACGCTAAACATACACCGAGATGCAGCGCAACCAGAAATTGTCCATACGAAAACAAATATCGCCCCCACGTTGAACACGACATCCACTGCGCACCGCCATGTTTGGAAGAAAAAAAACCAGCAATAGCGCGATGGTGGCGACACCACGGGTTGCGGTTTCGGTTTCAAAATTTCAGACCAGTTGTGATGTTTTCAGTGTAAGGAAATACAGAATCAAATGCTCTGAGGCTAAAAACTGCAAACACAATGTAGTATTTATTTTACGTACCATCCTGCAATTAGAATTTGCCGTAAGCTCTGCAGATTCCGTAACTTATGCGAGCTTGCATTTCGCGACGTTTTCCCCTGCCTCGGTCCAACGTGTTCCGCACGTTGCATGTGTAACGCCAGATTGCATGCGCAACAGTACACAGTTGTCCTGTAGCGCATATTCTGGGCATTATCAGCTGCAGCCAAAATGATCTTATTTAGCAATCAATACGGTTGAGGCGTGCGTGTGGTGGTAGTACAAATATTGATTGCTACAAGTAAAAAACAAAAAGAAAAACGAAGAAGAGGACAACGTAGTAGGCATGGCACACAGCGCAGGAAAAAAAAACGAAAAACGAGGAGAGACTTGCTGTGTTTTGTTGTACCTGCCCTCGTTTTTGTATTTTTTTTCCTGCGCTGTGCACCATACCGATTACCTGTATCACCAACTCGCCCAACCTGCCACTTTATCGATAACGTAGCATTGGACGTAAGCACTAATAACACTGCCATTAATCGCAGTTAGATATTTTCATAAAAGAACAAGAAAAAGAGTGCTAACAAGAAACTGCGATGAGCGTATACGCAATGTTTCATGACACATTTGTTATCCGCTGCTTTCAATGTGACGCTTATCACAGCCACCCTAACTTGACCTCTCCATTAAATCTTAATTTGCAAAATACGGTTCTCTTCAGCATGGCATATTGCCTTCAATGATCTTTCACAGTATCGCCCACTGCTTTCTAGCGTGACACTAATGGTGGGCAAAAGTTTCCAGGATTGTACATCATGTGCCACCATCGTTTATACCACCCTCGTCGCCTGCCCGCTGCTTCCCAGCATTTCCACGATGGTGGAAGCAGCCTCCCAGTTCTTCCCAGCATTGCCCGTCATCCTTTCCACTTTACCCGCCTTCCGTACACCATGCCACCCACCATTTCCCTGCATCGTACACCATAACCACCATCTTTTCCAGCTTGCCCAACATTATTTCCACCATAACCACCATATTTTCCAGCACCCATCATGGTGATTTTTCTGATAGGGTTAGTCTACAGCAAGTCAGTGATATACTGGTGTAGTTCTCTTTCATTCTCTTCGCCCATGCAGCAAAACTCTTTTTTCGTTTCGAAACATCTAGCTTATACTTATGGCGGCAAGGAAGATAATTATTGACGGAGAAGCACGCTAGACGTGTGCTCACGCTTTCGTGTTTCTGTATACCTCAACAACGCAGTTAAACCTCCACAGCAAGACACACAATTCTGACTGATTATAAAAAGGGACGCTGTGTTCTGCAGTCTTGGTCTGGATTGTGCCACTTATGCTGTACTCTGTTTCACTAGTTCCGTGCAGCAGAGCCAGGCGTACACACGCACACATCACAGATAGTCCTCTATTCGTTACAGAGCTCTAAACAATTATAAAGCCAGCCAATGAATCTCATTAACAAATGCAATGTTGCGTAGTGAAATAGCAATACGGGACTATGCGTCGAGGAAATTGGATTGCATAACGAGTGGCAGGAATCATTTCAAAGAACACAGGGGTGCGTGCTTTGTAGCACTGCACCGATTACAGAGGCATCATCAACATCATCATTATGAAACGATCTTGTTCAACTTTAACGTCATCATTATTACAAATCGCTTGCTCGTAAAGCAGTTCTGTCGTATCGTGCCATGCGCCACTCGACAGGTGACGTGAGCAACAGAGACAGCAACCTGACTTCTCCTCTGTAAGTTCTCACATACCAAAATACAGGGGACTGGCCAATACTGTTTTGATTTAGAGTACTTTTATATATGTGGTTTAGAGAAGCCTAAGTGGTGAAAATTAAGGTAAAATTCTTTTGGTTTCAGTTGTAACTTCACAATTGCTGCACAAACTTGAATTCGCTATTCAATGTTACTGATGTCTCGATCACTAGGGCAGATCCCCAAGCATTTATAATGGCCATTAAGGAGGTCACTATACCAGCTTAGGGTATCACTGTCCTGCGATTCCGCGCAGGACTCGTGTTTTTTCTTCAGTATACATCATGCAAGTCTCCCAGGTCATCTGAGCCCTCTGCGAGCAAATTTCCTCCACGCTTTTCTTTTCCTTGATGAACCTGCGAGACGCTTCTTAATTTCTCCCACAATTATTTGCACGCGCTGTCAACGAGACGTCGTGGTACTCAAACCACACCAGAGCTCCCAAACTCCAGAAACAATCCAACGTGAGACAAGTGAGTCGTCGCATCCCAGCCACTGGTTCTGCTCACCCTTTGATAGTGGTTGAGTCATTCGTCGACGTCGTCACGAGGCTTTTCTGTGAATGTTAGCGGCTCCCGGTAATGGAACGGTAATGTCATAATGGAAATGCGACATCTCGTTTCCAGGCGGCGTCTCCGTCCGGGATTATTTCTGGAAGCAGTGATGCCAAGCCTGCTAGACGACGGCTACGGCGAAACTCGGGGTGTTGTCGTGCGGTTTAGCGGACGGTGTCCCTTCGTAAGGACTTGGTAGCAAGTAGCATACCCAGCACCTTCTACCACGATTGTGACGATAGATCGAGTTTATTTACAAGATGGGAAAACTGATCCACTGGTATAGCTCAATCGAAAATCGCAGCTGGCAGCTCTTGCCCTCTCCGTCTGTATCATCCTTCTCATGTCATCTCTACTGGCACGTTACAAAATGCAGTAATTCAATCCATCTTTCCGAAACTATGGCTTGGGCTGTGTGGTAGTCCGTGCTCTTGTCATTGCATTTCTGTTTAACGGTGCGCATAAACATGGAATAGCTGCTGAGACATATCCGAGTCACCTTACGTGGTGCAATGGTGTCGCATAATTATGCTATAAATTGTTTTGAATTTTCCTAACTGGACTTCTCATACTGATCGCGTATTCCGACCTTTACGTTTTGTATTGTTCCATTGTGCTTTCAAATGATATTATAGAAGTTACCTTCATCGCGCTGCTTTAATTTAACAATGTCGCTAGTAGTGCACCTGCGCCTTCCTAGTTGCATTCGAATATGTCTTATCTGTTCTCACAAAATACCGCACTAGCGCACGTCTAGCATTTTCCCAGAAATATGGATGCCATGTCTCATAATAATCATTACGCTCGTGTTACATCTTATGTTCACATGTCTCGTATTTCTGTTGGTGCCCTCGGAAAATTAATACCTTATCCTCGAATACATGTGGTACCTAAAGGTCAGGAAGGTTTTCTAGGGTGTGACAATCAATGTGATATGCTCGCTTCAGCATGTCTGCACAGCCTTCAATAAGCAACTCTGCACTACAGCCACCTATTCATTGATTGCGACGATTTGGAGAGGTAGTCATATTTGTACCTGTTCAGTTGTGCTCCGGTATATACGCGATTGGGTGGGTGAATATGGTGAATGAATCTTTTATTTTTCGCTGTAGCAGCATATTGCTGTAGCATTTCGTTGTAGCAGCATATCGGCCCGAAAGGATAAGTAACGTGTGATAGCCGACAAGTGGAATACTTCCGCACAAAATTGTGGTTCCTTATCGCGTGGAAAACTGTTTTGTAGTTAAAGCACGTGTGCATTTTCCTTCTATTCATATTTCGAACTCTTTTTGCGGATTAAGTTTTACCTTCATATTCTCCCACTTATTGTCAAGTGCTTCTCCCGGTGAAAGAGCAACAATCGACACCCTTAAAAACGAAGTGCTTTGCAGCAAGAACGAACGTGTTGCATTTTTTCATTTGCTGCATGGATAATTCTCTTCCATAAAAATGTTTAAGACTGCTTAATTAAGTAAATGTCATACAAATCGAACGCGGAGAGAAACTGAACAAATTCAGACCTGCATGGAGTACCGACACGTAGGTTTAGGCATGGAGTGTTTTTTTGCATCACTGTATTATTTCTGCATTCGTGGATGAAAACTTCACTAAGCGCGTAATGTAGCAAACCAACATTGCCGTGCTCTTTAGAATACAGGAAAGGTTCTTCATTCACTGATGTCGCGTTCCTGTTCCACGTATTATACGTCACACAATGTTACAGTTGCCTTCATATGCTCTTCGTATCTCTGGAAATTCCTTGTCGGCAGAACCCACGCAGCTACCGTACCAATCACTGGTGTCCGTAGAAGACAAACAGCATTCCTGCCGACAGTGCACTCACGTGACCAAGCGCAAGGGACAAATGAATATGCGCCTTCGCACCCACACGGGCGAGCGTCCCTTTCATTGGAGCGCTTGTGGGAGTTAATTTGCCCATAGTGTAGCCTGCGTTGAATATCGACATCTACGGCATGAAATTCCGCTTCATTGGGGTCATTACGATGACTTCCAGAACCAGCTTTCGACTCTTTCCTACGCTTTTTCAATCATTGCTGTCTCAGGCACCTGGTTTAGTGAAGTTGATAAAAATTTGTAGTGTTTCCCTCGATATAAATCGGAGTATACCGTCAGACAGTCAAATAACCACAGTGGAGTTGCTGTCTATATCTCATCCGGAATCCCGTAAAATCGAAGACTCAATCTCACGTTAACTACTCAAAACTGCGAGTCAGCTTGGTTGGAATTCGATCCTAACTTTCACAACATTGCTAATATAAATTTCAGTTTTGGTTACGTTTACTGTTACCCTTCTTCCTCGGCTTCTGAATTTTTTTTCTCTTGACAATATAATGAGAAGGTTATCCATGGAGAACAAAAATATGAACATAAAGGAGTCTTCCCCGAGTTCTGTCAGTGATTTCTCTTGTTTTCATGGTTTTGGTTGTGAATGTCTTATTAATGTCCCTGCTCGTTCAGTTCTCGACGGACTCAGCACCCTAATCGGTCATGTCATGTCAATTCTTCTGAATCCACCTGACGCAGGAGTACTTGAAACTGACATCACTCACCATTTTCCCGTCTTTATGCGCACTGCATCTGCGCACCAAACTTATTTTCGATAAAGAGTTATTCTCAGAGGATATATCTCATAATGAATGGTCTTCGTTTTTGATACCGACGATGCGCAGGTAGCCTTCTCGTGATTTCTAATAGTTGTTATCGCACTGTCATCCTGCTTTCAGATACGCAAGTGCAAAAAGAATGTGTCGTCACTTCAAAACCCATTGCGCACCGATAGTCTGTTAAAATTTACGTGAACACGTGACAATCTTTATATAAAACAAAAACACAATTCGATATATACGTACGTGCACGGTTCAATAAATTTGGTAACTCACTTTCTGCTCGGCTTAAAAAAGCGAAAAACCATATATTATAAAGAAAAGCTACTGAAATGCGGTTCTGATGTAATGAACAAAATGGCAAATAGCGAATTTATTTTCAAATAGCAAACAGGGAGTTGATAACATGATCAAGATCTCCCATGAGAGCAATACTTATTTAGAGCCACTTATGATTTCCGATGCTTTCAGCGATTCTTTCTTCCAATATCTCTGCTCAACCAAAACAGAACTTATAATCACCCAAGTGCCTTGCATAATTGTTTCATATACTTCCAACCACCCTTCATGAGGTGGTATCAGCAATCAAGAATTTAAAAATAACCAGGCTCTGCTGGATAACATTCATGCCGGACATGTTAAATTAATTTCAAGATCAATCTCATATGTGCTGTCCGAAATTACTAACCTCGTGTTTAGTACGGGCACTGTCCCTCGCGAGCTTCAACGTGTAGGTTTACTAAGGTTTTTAAGAAAGATGAGCGATCATTACGATCTATCTATAGGCTCATTTGTGCTTTACCATTCTTTAGCAAGGTCGGCAGAAAATAATCGAAAAGCGATTAAGAAAATACTTAATTTCAATATTCTTTCACCAGACCATTTTGGATTTCGATCTGCTTGCTCTACTGACCTTGCGCTTGCATCTCTTACTGACCAACTAAAGAGAGCCATTCATCACGGTTAATTTGCAGGATCTATTTTTCAAAGGCATTTGATAGCGCTGACCAGGAAAATATTCTTGACGTCCCCGTCCACGTCAAATTCCACCTTGCGAATTTTCTTTTCAAACTTATTGATTACAAGATCACATTGTCGCTATTTCCTATGACATCTCTAAAGAACATTAACCCAACAGGTTTCGCGCTGCCTAATAACATCATTCTGCCCAAAGTACGTACTAATTATGGGAAACAGACAATTCACTTTCCAGCCATACTATCACGGAACATTTCTCGTAAAACTCTAGATAGCCCATAGGTTTTTCCATGAAATGAAAATTTTTTATGTCAAATGTATGCGACCTAGTGTACTGTATAACCAGATTTCGTTTTAGAACTGCCGTTCTTATGTACTTCAACATATCCGATGCTTAAGTGGCGTGGAGTTGCGGGCCTGAGACCCGCGTGAATTCGGACCCCTTCCCGCTACTATGACAACGCAGGCAATGTCCACTGCTGACACTGAGACAATTACTAGCCCGGCGACATCATCTGATCTCGTCGTGTACCCGCCGCGCGTGCCCAAGTCGTTCCACGGCGACATTTACGAAGACGTCGAGGATTGGCTGGAGCACTTCGAGAGGGTCGCAGACGTCAACGGTTGGGACCGCGCACGGAAACTTCGCCACGTGTACTTCGCGTTGGAGGATGCAGCAAGGACATGGTACGAGAATCACGAGGCTGTTATGACATCATGGGAAGAGTTTCGACGACATTTGCTTGCTGCATATGCCAGCACCGATCGCCGAGAGAAGGCGGAGAATGCCCTACAAGCCAGGAACGAATGCACGAACGAGAGCGTCGGCATGTATATTGAGGACATGTCCCGTCTGTTCAAACGTGCCGATCCAAACATGCCAGAAGACAAGAAGTTGCGGCATCTTCTACGTGGCGTGAAAGAGGAGCTTTTTGCGGGACTGGTCCGCAATCCGCCGCGTACTGTTGCAGAGTTCCGCACCGAAGCGACGACGATAGAAAAAGCATTGCAGCAGCGCGCCCGTCACTACAACCGGGACACCAGTGGCGCGCCTGTTAACGTCTTTTCCGCGGGCATAGGCAGTAACGCGGAGGCGCTGAGGGAAATGGTGCGATCTATCGTGCAGGAAGAGCTTCGGAAGTTGCAGCAACCACAAGTCGCCCCGACTGTTTCCTCTCTCGCCGCCGTCATTGGGGATGAGGTTAGGCACGCTGTGTTACAACGGAAGCCGGATGTGCAGCCTGTCCCACTCGAGCAACCACTGCAGGAAAGTCGTGTGTCGACATACGCCGACATGCTACGCCAACCAGCCGTACAGAACACCTCGTTCGCCGCTCCGAGTCGCCGCCTACCGGCTGCGCGCAGTATATCCCTCCAGGGAGAGTTCAGGCCCCGAAAAAGCGACGTGTGGTGCACGCCCTACAGGACGCCACTCTGCTTCCATTGCGGAGAAGCTGGACACCTTTACAGATGGTGCCCATATCGACGGGTTGGTCTTCGTGGGTTCTCTACCAACGCGCCTTGCCCTCGTAACGGTGAACGACCCATGGAGATCGAAGATTACCTAACGAGAAGTCGACTTCCAGCTGCCGGACCCCAACGCGAGCCACGGTCATCGGGCACCTGCTCGCTACCGGTCACCTAGTCCGCGACCATCTTCAAGTTCACCAAGGCGTCGTTCAGTAAGCCCGCGTCAGGAAAACTAAAGCCAGCGACCTGGGGAGGCAAGGCCGCTGACGTTCGCCAAAGTGAAGATCCTACGTCAAGGGCCCAGCGCAGCAGAGACGAACCGAAACAGACGACCAAGATAAGTACGCAGACGATTTCTTCGGATTTGCTTATTGCCGTGGACGGGCGTGAATCGAATGCTTTAGTAGATACCTGTGCTGATTATTCCGTGTTAAGCCACGCACTCGCAAAGGAGCTCAGAAAGGTACTGACACCATGGGGTGGAGCGCAAATACGTACGGCAGGCAGTCACCTAATTACACCTCTGGGAAAATGCACGGCAAGAATCTTGATTCGAGGTGTAATTTATAGTACTTCCGGAATGCTCGAGGGACGTAATACTCGGAATGGATTTTCTGCAGTCAAACGGTGCCATAATCGACCTCCAAAAAGCTAGCGTTTCTTTCTCGACGAATCTGGCCATTGACACGAGGGACGCTGATGATCCGGACTGCACTGCCTTGCGGGTTGTAGACGCCGACGTTAACTGTGCCACCACGATGCAGTTTGCTGGTTCGCGTAAGGAACGAAGCATTCGTCGATTCTGAGGGTATAGCGGATGGCAATATTGATCTGCTATTGAAAAAGGGTATCTGCGTAGCTCGAGGCATCATTCGCTTATGTGACGGGCATGCCAATGTTTTGCAGACAAATTTCGGCAATGAACTTCAGCATGTCGCCAAGAACACTGCCATCGCATTCCTGCACAGTATTAGTGCAGTGGCAAGCGTATGTAGCCTGCAGTCAGGGCCACCTACTGAGAAAACTACGCACGACGCCGCAGCAGCAGTTACGATCAGCCCACATCTGTTGCCAGCCGAGAAGAAAATCACGGAAGACCTTATAAATGAATTTGCAGAATGCTTCTCTACATCGTCAAGAGTGCGGCGCACGCAGATGGTTAAACATCGTATCATAACGGATGAAGTGACCCGGCCTGTATACCAGCACCCGTACAGAGTATCGCCTAAGGAACGAGAAGTTATAAAGAGACAAGTGCAAGAGATGCTTGAGGACGATGTCATTCAGCCATCCAACAGTCCATGGGCATCTCCGGTAGTTCTTGTCAGAAAAAGGATAACACATTGAGATTCTGCGTCGATTACCGAAAACTTAACAGCGTCACAAAGCGGGATGTATACCCCTTGCCCCGTATCAATGACGCATTGGACCGGCTACAACATGCCAAATTTTTCTCCCCATTGGACTTAAAAAGCGGATATTGGCAAATTGAAGTGGACGAAAGGGATCGTGAAAAAACAGCTTTCGTGACCCCAGACGGACTGTACAAGTTCAAGGCACTTCCATTCGGCCTCTGTTGCGCGCCAGCAACATTCCAGCGAATGATGGATAGTGTCCTATCGGGTCTCAAATGGCAGTCTTGCTTAGTGTACTTGGATGACGGTGTCGTTTTCTCTGCAACCTTTGAACAGCACGTCGAGCGACTACGTTCAGTACTCCAGCCGATCCAATCGGCCGGCTTGACGATTAAACCTGAAAAGTGTAATATTGGATTTGAAACGCTCCGTTTCCTGGGTCATGTCATCAGCGCGCAAGGTGTTGGACCGGACCCCGAGAAGACAACAGCCGTCGCGGGATTTCCCAGGCCTAAAGACAAAAAGGAGCTGCGCCGCTTTTTGGGCTTGTGCGCTTACTACAGGCGATTTGTCGAAAATCTCTCGAAAATTTCAGAACCCTTAACGAGACTCACGAGAGAAGACGTACCTTTCGTTTGGCATCCTGAACAAGAGGCAGCTTTTAATGAATTAAAGCAACGTTTGCAAGCCCCACCCATCCTCGCCCACTTTGATGAGACCACGGACACAGAAGTCCATACTGACGCAAGTAATTTCGGTCTCGGCGCAGTTCTAGTTCAGTGGCAAAACGGAGAAGAGAAGGTCATAGCGTACGCTAGCAGCACTCTCTCAAAAGCTGAACGAAACTATTCTGCGACGGAGAAAGAATGTTCAGCAGTCATATGGGCCATCAGCAAATTCAGACCGTACATCTATGGCAGGCCGTTCCGTGCAGTCAGCGACCATCACTCACTTTGCTGGCTGGCAAGCCTGAAAGACCCATCGGGACTACTTGCGAGGTGGAGCCTCAGGCTGCAAGAGTACGACATTACTCTTGTTTACAGGTCCGGGAGAAAGCATAACGACGCTGATTGCTTGTCGCGCTCCCCCGTCGATTCTACCCCCTCAGAAGAAGATGATTTCTCATCACTTTGCGTTATGGAAGCGTCGGAAATCGCCAAGCATCAACAGGCGGACTCAGAGCTGCTCCCACTCATAAAATATCTTCAAGGGCACAACGTCGAAGTTCCACGTGTATTCAAGAGAGGACTGTCCTCGTTCTGCCTCCGAGGTGATACGCTCTACAAGAGGAACTTCCAACACAATGATGAGAAGTTCTTGCTCGTTGTACCGTCATCCATGCGGCCTGAAGTATTGGAAGCCTGTAATGATGAACCGTCCTCAGGTCACTTGGGCGTCAGCCGAACATTCGCCAGAATTCACCTAAAGTATTACTGGCCCAAGTTATTGGCCTCGGTTCAGAATTACGTGAAGACTTGCCGCGAATGTCAAACGCGCAAAACACCACCTATAAGGCTGGCCGGACTTCTTCACCCCATAGACCCACCTCAAACTCCCTTCCAACAGGTTGGGATGGATCTTCTTGGACCGTTTCCCACGTCATCATCTGGGAAGAGGTGGATCATCATCGCGACTGATTACCTCACGCGATATGCTGAAACTGGTTGCCTTGAGCGGGCAACGGCATCGGAAGTTGCCACATTTTTTGTTCAAAATATAGTCCTCCGTCATGGCGCCCCAATGGTTGTGATTACAGACCGAGGAGCAGCGTTTACAGCTGAGCTTGAAGTGCCTGCTGACGATGAACAACACTAGTCACAGGAAAAGCACTGCATACCATCCTCAAACCAATGGATTGACGGAACGCTTAAACCGGACCATTGCTGATATGCTATTTATGTATGTTGACATCGAACATAAGACCTGGGACCAAATCTTGCCTTACGCTACCTTTGCCTATAATACGGCACCACAGGAAACAACTCGCGTAACCCCGTTTCAACTGGTCTATGGCCGTACAGTCACGACGACACTTGATGCAATGTTGCCGGTCCATAATGACAACTTCGATCCATCCGACATTGATCACTTCTTACAGAGAGCAGAAGAAGCCCGTCAATTAGCCCGTTTCCGAATACGTCAACAGCAAATAAAGGACGCAGGCTACTACAACGAGCACCGCAGGGACTTTCAATACCAGCCAGGCGACAAAGTGTGGGTTTGGACACCAGTACGACGCCGCGGTCTGTCCGAAAAGCTCCTACGACGGTACTTTGGTTCCTATGAAGTCATTCGCCGAATCTGTGATTTGGCATACGAAGTCACCCCTGACGGACACAAGCGCTTTACTCCAGAGACAGTTCACATAGTTCGCATGAAGCCCTACTATGAAAGACAGTGACAGAGCTCTTCTCATTTTCATGCCCTCCAAAGCGAACGCATCGGGACGATGCGTACTCGGAAGGGGACTAATGACGCTGAGGCTGCTGCTGAGCGTGGATGGTAGCGAGCGAGCCACGAAGAGCGTCTGCTATCTCGCGTTTCATCTTTCTCAGTGGTGGCGGCGCAACGCGTGCCTCTCGTGCACGCGCACGAGACAGAGACACGAGCCCTGGAGTTTGCCTGGTAGAGACAGTCGAAGAAGAGACGCCAGTGTGTGTGTTTAACGCTTTTAGCGACTTACTTTTGTTACCCCTATTTTCGGGCAGAACTTCGCCCATAATAAATCTGTTCTTATACTCTCCTACCGCTACAATATCACCTGACATTGCGTTACGTGATTTTTGGCGTTCATGTGACACGTTGCCTCGAAAATCGTTTACCGGGATGTCTCGTTACATGTTGCCGCCCACGAAAATTATGGAACGTAATGTCACGTGACATGTTCCCGTCAAAATATCACATGACTATCAAGTGTTCCAGTAAACTATCGCCCACCTCCGCTGTGCTATGCCCGTGCCCTGCCTAGCGGAAGCTGCTCACTCTTCCTTGGAAATTACATTCTACAATGTAGCTCAATGAACGTCTGTGAAAGCACACGTCAGATGAGTCATAGCTCCACGGTTATTTCAGGATCAGCAAGCTGCGCAGATTGAACGGTCCTAATAAAAGTTCGATACTCCGTATGTCTGTGTAGCTCCCAGCGTCCTCAACGTTTAGGATTGCATCAGAAGCCAGTAAACATGATCTGGCAAAAGTGTGTCGAACGTAAAAGGTGCAGCCGCTACGCCATTGATGACAAGCATTCCCGAACTGGTGTATCAGTCTCGCATACATTACTTTTCCTATGCCTTCATATCACCATGCATATCACTATTATTTCAGAGTCGCTCGCACAATATGTGCGTGCATACACCATAGTTGGTGAATTGCGTAAGTGGTGAAGCGCGTGGTAAAATACTGATAAAGTATCCCTTGAGAAGATTGTTAATCCTGCAGCTAGCACACGATCATGAACTTTCGCCTAAATGCATGAAAGCTGGTTGCGATCAAGCCCGCTCTAGATCGAGTGCTGTGACGCGATAACCTTTTGTTGCAATTTGGCTCGACCCGCATAGAAGTAATGGCTCTTGGTCGCGATCGGAGGCTTGTTATCATAGTTGCAGGCGTACGATTACAGCCAATTAGAGAAAAGCGTGAATCACTATCGCACACGGAAGAATGCAGTTTTGAAATATGAAAGGTTTATATTTGCAATTTTAACAGCATAACAGACAAATTGAAATGCTCCTTTATGCCAGTCATGGTGAGGAAGAAATTGCCCAAGCCAATCTGGATCATTGGACAACGCAGATTTCAGTCAAGATCGGGTTCTATCGACATAGATGCTGGCCTTGTGAGTGTGATATAGAGAAGCGGACATGATTGTAACTGAACGTTCGTGGTAATTAATGCGAATACTGCAATTCAGGTAGAAAAATTAGTCATACCTGGCAGCTGTGAACAAATATTGATGCACGGTAAACGAAATGTGCTGTGCTGTAAGCTTTCACGTACAAATTCATATCATCGCCGCCACGTAGCGAAGGTCCTGGGGGTTCTGGATCGTCCGGTACCCGAGTTTTGCGTTTTTTCGATTTGGTGCCGTAAGGGTCGGAGCAAATCGCTTCAGTCACACGTTCGACCTGAGCTCGACGTGTAGGATTCATCACTCACTGTTTTGTCCGGTGCTGACGTACGAGCAAGACCGAAAGTAAGTAGCGCACTGAGGACGCAAGCGAGCGTGTTTCAGTGCTCGCGCCCGTATGGTGAAGGGAAATAAACAGCGGGTCGGGGCTCCGAAACAATGCAGTAGGATGTAGAAAGATCGCGCGCGGTCGGGGAGCGCACCTACCAGGAGACCGGAAATGTGAGTTGCCAACACCACCAGGAAGCCCCGCCAAGTAGGGCGGAAGGAGAACAACACAACATTGAATACGGGTGACGTAACGCGGTGGACAGGACTGCTCCTCGGGCACGGCCCACCACAGGCATAATCAGTCGGCTCCTCGGAGTTGAGACGCAGTGTGAAAGGGAGATTTTCTGGTCGCAATATCTTTCCTCCTATAGCACGTTTTCGGAAAATTCTTTCGAATGAGTCTTTCTGAGTATCCTTCAATACACACATACCGTTTTCAAAACCGAGTGCGAGGGGGCATTCAGGACCCATTTAGGGTGGGCCAGTGGTATCAGAGTTATCAAAGCATGATACATGTCCCTTTGTACAGGAAAACTGGAGAGGCTACCCTCGCCAAAGAGCAGTGCAAAAGGCAGTATGCTATGGCCGACGCCTCGTCGCATGCTTCGAGGAAGTGTGGGAAGACATTGGACAGGTCCGATCTCACCGATAGACGCCAGCCCCCCCAGCGTCATTACCAAGGACAGCGCCAAGAGTGCAATGAATCTTTGGAGGCCACGAATGAATGCAACCAGCGAAAAAGCGAGGACCAAGGTGAATTTTTCTGCGCTCATCCAAACATTTTATACTGGAGAACCTATTTCGGTAGACAACGTCCGTCCCTCCTCTCCCCTACTGAAAAGTACAACCATTTCAGTCCTGAACAACGCAACCTGTGCATCACCATGACGAACATTTGTGCACGCTCTACAGGGCAGCAGCATTTTGGTTGATTGACAGCTAGTGCTGGCAAACGCACCCTTGCATGTTGATTCATGTCCGCTTTCTGCTCATGTGAGACTATCACTGTATTCGTTCAAAATATTCATTCAAAACACCAGCGTTTTCGCAAATAGGCTGAGAGAGACAGTGCAGGCCAATTCGGCGAGAGGCTTATGCCCCAAAACTTATTGCACCACCCAACTCCACCCTCCCTCCCCTCCCTGCCCCCCACACACGCACATGTATTACAGCCCCACAAAGTGGCCGAATTTTCTCTTTCCAAAGTGGTGCCTAATTCTGGAATGAACCTTGCTCAAGCGAAATTCTACATGTTTGTATACCAGTCACAAATTTTTGTCCTATGTCAATAGACCGCCTTGCTTCATTGCTCCACCTATTTCGCCTTGACTACGCGTTGCGCACACAGCCGCATCTGTATTGCCATGCGAGCTCCGATGCAAAAAAAAAAAGAAAAAAATTCGGCGCTTCACGTGTCAGGTGCGCTACAACTTAATTCTGAAACTTGTCGGCAGTTGAGGGCACCTCATCTGCAGGAAGTGGAAGCGGGTGGAGCCTCCTTCTCCATCTTGGTCCCAAATAGTCAGTGTTGTATTGGTGTGGTTCTCATTCTTTCTCTTTCTTCCTCCAGTAAAACTTCGTTGTCTGGTTCGCGCATATCTAGCTTATATTTATGCTGTCATGGAAGATAATCTTTCACGAAAAAGCATGCTAGAAGCGAGATGATGGTTTTGTGTTGCTGCATATCTCAAACAGCTTAATTTCTGCATTTTGTACCAGACACCGTGCCTGTAGTTCATTCTATTTAGGGGGTGGGGAGATAGACGGCAGGGAGATACAAAGTTCTACCTCATGAGAGGAGTTGACGCTTCGTTCTGCGGTTTAGGCTGGAGCATGTCACTTATGCTAGTCAGGGAAGGAAAATGGAGTGAAGGAGTGGACATGACAGAAAGTAGCGGTCAGCTTCTACATGTGTGTGCTTAACCACAGCAAATTTAGAAGGCTGCATGTACAGATCCTTAGATTAAATATTCGGGAGAGTTTCCGGGACCAGTGAGAATTCAAGTCAGCCTCTCCTGCATTTCTACGACGATTGCGTTCTTTTAAGCGGCCAGTGACTTATAAAGGCAATGGGGCAAACATAATAATTAGCTGCATAAGTAGGTAGCGTCGGAACACATTTCTAACACGTTACTTCTACAATAGAGCGTTTTTATCTTTACAATCAAAGCACAACCTGCATGGGCACGGTAGTGTGGCTGGTCGGTGACAGTGAAGTATTCGCACCACGTGGGTTTGTTTACAGGCGTGAACAGTAAATCTTTTCTCTCGCCATGTAATTCATACATCTATTTCTTTTCTTTTTTTTGTTTCCACCTGAATGTTCGAGCCTTGTCAATCAGGTTTGCATCAGGCTAGTCAACGCCTTTGACTTCAGGGGGTGTATACGTTTTGGAAAGGAGAATGGGGTTGCTACTTGCAGAGACGAGTAGCAGCAATGTGGATGATGGCGCCATGCCGAGTACAAGCAGCGGGGGAAAGGAGGTCGCACCCGTCGGTTCGACAAAGAACGCCAGTGAGCGCATTTGTTTCCGTTCGCGTAACTAAAACTATACTGTACGCGTCTCAGCAATCGACGAGCCGTGCCTATGCAAAATGTGCGGTCAGCACCGAAAGAATACGTGTAAGATTGGTGAAGGATAGCTGGCATCAAAAATCCAAAACACGCGGGTCAACGAGCTTCAACTGTAGGATATCGATTATCAATTTCTTTATTATATGCAGGAAAAATACTTCTCATCGAAAAAAACAGGAAGTTTGAAACTACTTCAGTAAGTAAATAGAACTGTAGAATAAAAGAGAAATAGAAAACATACAAAAGAAAAGTGAAGAAATTACAGCAGCGCCGAGTATGTACGTCTGTATTTTGGTCAGAGGCTGTTCGTATCCATCGTGACAGTATCTCTGTATCCGTGAATGAAAACGTGAGACGCGTACGTAATATTGTAATCCAATATTGTCGTGCGACTTGCCAATGCAGGAAAGCTTTTTTCTGCACTGGTGCTGCCTTTATGCTGCATATAGTACGTCACACAACCTTGCAAATGTATTAATATACTCTCCGTGCCTTTGCAGATTCCTGGTCGTTGGCACTCACGCACCTACCGTACCAGTCGCTGGTGTCCGTTGAAGATGGACTGCATTCCTGCCTAGAGTGCACTTACGCGACCAAGCGCAAGGGAGGTATGACTAGACACCTGCGCACCCACACGGGCCAGCGCCCCTTTCGGTGCAGCCAGTGTGCGACTTCATTTACCCGGAACAGCCACCTCAGAGACCACATGCGCGTCCACACAGGGGAGCGTCCCTTTGTCTGTGTGTACTGTCGTGCATCTTTTTCGCGAAAAGAAAACCTGACTAGACATATGTCGAAGTGCGGAGTAAACAAGAAACCCTAGAGGGCTCTGGTTCACATGCTTCCTTCGTGGCACTTAAGTTTGATTTCTTTAGGGTAGATGGGGCTCCGAATGTGTGTGTGACGATGTTCTTGTATCATTCGGCCCTACACGGTCTTGCAGAGCATTAGCTGATTCTGTCACTCTTTCTAAAGAACACCTTTACAGGATATATGACTACCTGTGTCAATGAAGATCCATTATAAAAGGAACAGAAGGAATTGCACGAGCGGGACAAAGTGATAACTACCCAGCAATAGTTTTTAATCAATAAGAACGTTACGTGGATACCTATTCTACCACTTTTAGACTCGCTATTAAATGTAAAGTTATACCGATGCATTGTATGCCTCCCATCTCATATGCATTATTTCTGGTAATTCACTCCTATACACTTTTTAATAACAGAACATTGCTTCAAATGTATGCCAGTGTTCAAGCTTTTAAATGGCTTTTATGTGTTGTCATTGTCTTAAGTTCTTCTTCTAACATAGCTCTAGCACCTCTGAACACAACCAGAAATGGTGTGCTTAACTTACTGCTGAAACTAGACAGCAAAAAAAGCCCCGGACCAGATAAAATTCCAAACGCCTTTCTTAAGAGGTATGCTGAGCAAATATCCCATTATCTGACAATCATCTATAAAAAACCTTTAACAACTTGTGCACTACCGAATGATTGGAAAATTGCAAAAATCATCCCAGTCCATGTCAGGAAATAAAACCGAACCTTCCAATTATAGGCCCATCTCCCTTACCAGCACTTCGTGCAAACATCTTGAGCACATCATCCTTAAACATATAAATACTTACCTCGAGGAAAATAGCATTCTATCGCCGGCTCAGCATGGGTTCCGACAGGGATCATCCACAGTCACTCAACTTGTTGAACTCATACATGACATCTCGAGTACCATTCATCACCAAAAATAGACAGACCTTATCTTTCTTGATTTCTCAAAGGCCTTCGATCGCGTATCACATCAAAAATTAATACTAAAATTTGAACACACGTTAGGTAAGGGGCCCGTTAGCGGATGGATAAAAGACTACCTTTCGAACCGAACACAATTTGTACAAATTAACCACACCAGTTCTAAACTCACACAAGTCACCTCTGGAGTCCCTCAGGGTAGCGTTTTGGCTCCTGCACTTTTTCTGATCTTTATTAATGATTTAGCCACCGACATCCCCGTCAACGTAAGACTTTTTGCTGACGACTGCATACTCTATAAAGAAATTACTTCTCCAATTGACCACATCACTTTAAACAATGCACTGAAAACAGTTTCCGCATGGTGTGCTAATTGGCAAATGAGCCTTAATGTAAAAAAACAGTTCTTTTGAGAATAACAAGAAAACACCACGTAGATCAGTTTCCTTATCCAAAAAATGATGACCCGGTAACAGTAGTTTCGCAGCACAAGTACCTTTTACTAACAATAACGTCTGACCTTAGATGGGATTGCCATGTTAATAATGTTCCTCCAACGGCACTTAAGCGGCTCCTTTTTCTTAAGCGGCGCCTTCGTCAAGCACCCCGTGAGACTAAATTACTAGCTTACAATACGCTCATTAGGTCAGTATTAGAATATGCTACCCCGGCTTGGTTTCCATCGACTAATAAATTAATTACCATTTTAGAGGGAGTGCAAAGGAAAGCAATTAGATTCATCTTCAATAAATATCAACTTACAGACTCTCCTAGTGCTTTGATCAATTCGGCCGGATTGTTAACAATTGAAAACCGCGCCACGCTCACCCGATTGAAATTGCTTCATCAATTAGTTCATAACAAGCTAAATGTTAACAGTTCCAAGTACATCTCTATTGCACACACAAGAGTAACTAGACTGAAGCATTCGTACACGCTAAATGAATATCGCTTTTATACTAATTGTTTTAAATACTCTTTCTTCCCGCTAGCCATAAGACAGTGGAACAACTTGCCTTCCACTATTACGAATACCTCCTCAGTAACCACCTTTCAATCACTACTTGAAGAGTACTTACAAGATACACAAACATAAAACTACAAATATTTTTTTTTGTTGTTGTTGTGCAAAGTTCCTTATTAATGTACCTTACGCCTTGTACTTCCAGCACTACTCTCATGCCACTAACTACTATTGCAATATATGCCTTTTTTTGCACCTTTTGAAATGTATGCTTTTTGTACCTTTTGCAATGTATGCGGTTTTTGTTTCTTTTTTCTTTTAACCTTTGTATACTTATAAGTTGTGTCCTTCCTGCAATAATCCCTAATTGGATTGGCAGTATGTACTAAATAAAATAAATAAAAGATATATACCCAGGTAGCACAGTAAGAGGGGCCAATGTTGAAAATGCATTGGCTGATCCGGGCCCAAGCATAGGCTAGAACTGACAACACAACGCCAATATTGGCTCTACCACTCTTATGGTATACCATCATAGGTCCGAGTTAGACAGTCATTAATCAGCATTGGCCAAGCCATTTGTAAAGACATGACACATTGGTGCGCATTGCAGAATCATGAACCACTATTGCTAAGAGCCATTCTTAACGAGAGGAAACATTTGCCTAATTTATCCGGGGAGGAAATATTATTGGGAAGCTATGCAATTATGACGGAATTATGGGGCTGACATCCGTAAGATATTTTCCAGTGTTGAAACCAAGCTTCCTCAACTCGCAAACCATTGGTTTTTGTGAGGCTGTTCCTGCACCGGACGTTTTTTTTTTTTGTGCCATTTGACCGCTTACTTCGAAAGTTTCAGGGTAATGCACTGAGCACAGTCTAATGACCTATATTTGGTTAGCAACACCTAGCGCCTAAATGCCTGATGCAAGGTAATTTAGTTAACACCGGTGTCACAGGAGCAGCTTAAGGCGTGATCAACCCCGATTCGGATCGAATTTATTTCTTATCAATAGTCTCAGCTGCTATGCAGCCCACACTAGCCCGGAGGCAGTTTGGCACTGACATCAGCCGAATAACGATCCGGGGCCACATCGCGATGAAGAGACAGTGGCCATATCATCACGAAAGAAAGCGACCGCACGCACCTACGCGCAATCCGAATCAAAATCTGTTACGCCGATTTAACTTTATTATTTTGCTATCACGTGCCGAGCGTCTGATGCCGCGCTCCTACTGTAGGCGCCCCCGTATCACAACACCGGATCCCGCTGCCGTAGATTTAAAGCGGCAAGCAGGGCATACCGGATCGGAGTGCTTGCACAGCGGCCAAATAGCTCTGCTGCCCCTGCTTCCACTGTCAACTTCCTATTGAAGCTTGTCCCTTGTTTCGGAAATAACTACGTTTATGCAGGTATGATAGAGCAGTGCAGTTGATGTAATAGAGCACGCTGCAAAAAAGCCGCACAACAGAAAGACTACAGCCCCCGTAGGCATAGATACCCGGTTTAGTCTCCTGAGCCATTGGATCAGCCATAACACTGTAGCTATAGGCACGGTTGTAAAGTAAAGGTGGCATAGTTCGTTCTACTTCCGGACGCGCTAGCGAGCGGACGCAGAATGCTCGGCTCCGATGGAGCGGCGTTTGCGGCTCGTGCCGGTTGCGGTAACTGGATGACCACCGACGACGATAAGGAATACGAGATCGTGCTGCCTGTTGTGTCTTGACAAAGGAAAGATGGAAACCAAGGCGAACTTGACAGCAGGGGCTCACTGCTTTATTCGATGCATCGGGGCGTCAGTACAAGGAACGAAACATAAGACACCGATAGAGGTAGCTGCCGGCTTTTTATAGCCTTCGCAAAGGTGTGACATCATCGACACGTGGAAAGGCACGCAGGCAGTTAGAATAGTGGCCGCACAGATCTTATCACAGACAGCCTCCAGCTTGCGCCCAGCCGAACGGCGTCATGCGTGCCATTTTTCATATGTAACATCCCTTCACTCTTAGGCGAAAAGTCACATTACATAAACAACACCTTTAGGGCCCTAGTACAGTTTAAGTACAAACAAGACCGTGTGCAATCACTCATTGCTTTTACATAATTTTATTCGTACATAAACCGGTCCGGCGGTGTAGTGGGAGAGTGTTTTTTCGCCGCACAAGAAGGAACAAAGACAACGACGAAGTGCGCACGCTTGAGCGCGCGGAACGAGATCCGCGTGGCTTCGGGGCTTCGGAACGCCGACGTGGATCGAGCGTTACCAGCGGCCGAGCGGTGGCACGTTCGACCCAGGGGAACAGACGCACCGAGCTGGTGCCACCAGACCAGCCCGGACGTACCGGGCGTTCTCCTGTGGCGAACAGGTGTCCTCGACATGGCTGGCTGTTCCTGCGGTGGATGAGCGAGCGGGCCAGCACGAGCGGCTGGAGCAGTGGTGTGGCCGGGACCATCTATGGACTCGTGGTCACGGTGCCACGCAGGTTCGAGTCCGGCACAACCATCTGCTGAGGGCGTGGTCACGGTGCCGCGCAAGGTCCCTGCTCGGCACAACCGCCTGATGAACGCGTGGCCCCGGTGCCGCGCAAGTTCCGATCGAGCCGCCTGCTGAGAGCGTGGCCACGGTGCCACGTATGCTGCAGTTCGACGCAACCGTTTGCTGAGGGAGTGGCCTCGGTGCCACGCCAGATATGGATCCTACCCCGACACGCTCCTGAGCGAGTGCCTCTGGATCTGCTTGTGTCCGCACGCTACCCATCGTGCCTCCTCTGCCGAGAGCGTGCGCCGCCGCTGCTAGAACATCAGTCGTGTGAGTGGTGCGAGCGAACATCCGACATCAGTTAGACAGGACGCGCCGTTAGTTCTTGAACGTAGCGTTCGGACTGTGTTGCTTGTGTCGCGTTGTTTGTCTGTGAAAGTGTATGTGCTGTCTCGTCCTGTCGATAAATGTTCTCCTTGTCTGTGACCTAGTTGTCTGTGTCTGAGTCCTGGGCCCACGAACCACCACAATTGGCGAGCCTACTGCCAGGATGGCTTAGTAAGATCTAAAGCCATTGCTCAGACACAGCCTGAGTCATGGAGGAGGAGAAACTTATCGAACTTGGTCGACAGTTAGGGTTGGAGGACGATGCGCTTAGAGAGTGGGTAGAACGAGAGTGCGCTCTAGCTCGCGAGGAACAGGCTCAAGAACGAGAATTCGCGAGAGAGCATGTGGAACAGCAGCGGAAAGTGCAAGAGCAGGCATTAAAGATCCTGCAGCTGAAGTTGCAACTTAAAGAGAATGCGAGCAGGCTGAAGTCAAGTGCGCCTGATGAACGAGCGTTTAGAATGAGTGCATGGGAACCGCGTCAGGTTTTAGAAAAGTTGGCAAGGCGCATTGGTTTTGAGGGTGCAGAACTGAAGCTTTGGGTGGAAGAACGCTTGGCGGCAGAGTTAGCGAAGGAACAAGAGCAGACAGATTATGAAAGGCAAATGAGAAAGAAAGGAAATGGAACGATAAAGAAAGATGAGGAACTAGAAGAACTGAAGACGATAACGCTTGGATTAAAGGTTAAGGTGGCAGAGGCTGAAAACATAAACGTGGAAATACAGAGACGCGAACAGTCGTCGGAGGAGAGCTTCAATGAGCCGGTGCTGGAGGTTTTCTGCAGTAGCATTCCTTACGTGAATGAAAACGTTTTGAGTGGTGATCATGTACATCGCTATGGCATTTTGCCAGAAGTGCATTTAAGTCCTAGTACAGATGATGGTGGGCTGGTAAGCAGCCCAGGAAATAATTGTAGTTCGCATGTGCTCGATGAAGCACATTGTAGGACCGAGAGTAAGGAAGATGGAAGTCCCATAGAGGGTCAGTTTTCTGGCAGGGCCTCTGGGAAGCAAAAAACTTTTGAGAAGGTTGGGGAACCTCAAGACTATGGGAGCCAATGCCATGCAGAAAACTCCGACGCGTTATATGCCTACTGTTCAGGTGTACTGCTGGCTGGCTTGGTCCATGACAATTTGACCGACCCTCTCATAAATGGAGGGATGCAGGGTACTCAGGACAGTACAGCTCTGGTCTGTTCCAGAGTAGCTGAACCGAATGAGCAAGAGCTTATCGAGCCGGGCACAGTAGAGTCTGACGTTAAACAAGCAGTATGCTGCGTAAGCCGGCGGAATGGCCGTAATCGAAAGATCAACAGCCTCTATGAATGCACCATAACGCCTGTTGAAGGACAGCTCAAACTCTGTAGCGTTTCAAGTGAAGGTCGCGAGGCGCCCCTTAAACCACTCACTAGAGGGATTCAGCCTCTGGATGCTAAGATGCCTGAGTTGTGCGCCAGTGATGTGCTGATTAGCAGTCGCGACGCGTATCTATGTATTAAGCTCGAAGCGTCCCATTTGCTCGTCGCTGAGCACATGAGAAGTGTCCTACGTCTTGTGTGGGACGCGATCACGTGAAAATGATATAATAACTGGACGCTCTCTTGTGTTGTTTTCTGGACTGTTTACAGGACTCTCCTTTGTGGAATGCGATATGTGGAATACGAGAAGCTTTATGTACATTAGAGAACTTCCGTGTGGTTTTCTGCTACATTATTTCATGGACTTTCCTTTGTTCATAGTGTTGTAACTATGAATGTTCTTTAACTCTCTTTAGATGGACAGCGTTTCTGCTGATTCTATGATTCCTGCAACATTTACTTTGCAGTGTCTTAGTTTCGTTGTACACACTCTTTGTCATGTTTTACTCATGGTGCAGTTGCTTTGCCTTTCCGGACTATTCTTTTGTGTTTGAACTGATGTGCTGTCATCGGGACTTTCATGTGTGTGTACAACGTACTGAAGGTGGGGGGAAATGTAGTGGGAGAGTGTTTTTTCGCCGCACAAGAAGGAACAAAGACAACGACGAAGTGCGCACGCTTGAGCACGCGGAACGAGATCCGCGTGGCTTCGGGGCTTCGGAACGCCGACGTGGATCGAGCGTTACCAGCGGCCGAGCGGTGGCACGTTCGACCCAGGGGAACAGACGCACCGAGCTGGTGCCACCAGACCAGCCCGGACGTACCGGGCGTTCTCCTGTGGCGAACAGGTGTCCTCGACATGGCTGGCTGTTCCTGCGGTGGATGAGCGAGCGGGCCAGCACGAGCGGCTGGAGCAGTGGTGTGGCCGGGACCATCTATGGACTCGTGGTCACGGTGCCACGCAGGTTCGAGTCCGGCACAACCATCTGCTGAGGGCGTGGTCACGGTGCCGCGCAAGGTCCCTGCTCGGCACAACCGCCTGATGAACGCGTGGCCCCGGTGCCGCGCAAGTTCCGATCGAGCCGCCTGCTGAGAGCGTGGCCACGGTGCCACGTATGCTGCAGTTCGACGCAACCGTTTGCTGAGGGAGTGGCCTCGGTGCCACGCCAGATATGGATCCTACCCCGACACGCTCCTGAGCGAGTGCCTCTGGATCTGCTTGTGTCCGCACGCTACCCATCGTGCCTCCTCTGCCGAGAGCGTGCGCCGCCGCTGCTAGAACATCAGTCGTGTGAGTGGTGCGAGCGAACATCCGACATCAGTTAGACAGGACGCGCCGTTAGTTCTTGAACGTAGCGTTCGGACTGTGTTGCTTGTGTCGCGTTGTTTGTCTGTGAAAGTGTATGTGCTGTCTCGTCCTGTCGATAAATGTTCTCCTTGTCTGTGACCTAGTTGTCTGTGTCTGAGTCCTGGGCCCACGAACCACCACAGGCGGCCGTCGAGTGCGAGTGCTGCGCCGCGGCGGAAGTAGGGGCACTTTCAGTTCCCACAAGTGTGTTACTGTTGTTGCTGTCAGGGAAAGATGCCCAATCAGGTTGCACATCTTCATCACTGGTACTCTCAGGCACTGTGTGTGCTGCCCTCAAATGATCTGCATGCACGAACCTTATGCGCTGTCGCAAACGAACCAAAAATGTAACATCAGTCACAACTTTTATCACTTTGCCACGAAATCATTTAATGTTTTCTCCTCTGACAGATTTCACCATGACTGCATCCCCCACAGCAAAAAGTCTAGTAGCACCGCGACATTTGTTAGCCATGCTCTCAGCCCTTTTCATTTTATCTTTCATTGCTTGAGTCATATCTGGTTTCAACAAAGATAGACGCGTTCGCCATTTCCTACCAAGGAACAGTTCGCAAGGTGTCTTATTCGTGAACGAATGAGCTGTCGTTCTATAAGAGAAAATTATCTACTTTGTGCTGCAAGCTTCTGCTGCAGTCGGTCTTTTGATCCACAAGTAGTGATTTCAAAAGAGCCTTTTTCACTGTCTGTACAGCCCGCTCGGCTGCTCCATTTGACTGAGGGTGGTAAGGTGGAGTGAAAGTGTGCTTTACTCCATTTTTGCAAAGAAATTCCTGAAACACGGAGCATGCAAACTGGGGACCATTGTCCATCACAACTACAACTGGCACACCATACGAGGCGAACACAGAGCGGGCGACTTCAACTGTTTTCTGCGCAGTTGTACTGGACATTAGTTTAACTTCCACCCACTTAGAGTGCGAGTCAACCAAGACCAGAAAGGATTTGCCATCTTTTTCGCGAAGTCCATGTGTACGCGCTCCCAGTTGTTGGAACACCCCATCCACTGCTGCAATGGTGCGGCTGGAACTGAAGCTCGGACGCTGTCAAGGATTTCGCATTTTTTACACACTCCTCAAGGTCTTTGTCAATGTTAGGCCACCACACAATTCCGCGAGCAAGCATCTTCATTTTGGTAATTCCAGGATGCTCTTCATGCAACAAGTCTAAGACGCTCTGTCGCATGAACTGGGGATCACTACACGGTTATTCCAAGAAAGACAGTCCATATGCAATGAAAGTTCCTACCTTCTGATGAAATATGGCTCTAAAGCTTTGTCGACTGCTTTCGGCCACCCGTGCCATGTCATTTCACGCACCATTCTCGGCTCTCTGTCTTTATCTGTTTCTTTCGCTACTTCTTTAGCCGTCAGCGTGTACTCTGGAATGGGCGAGTAATAGTTCACGGCTTCCTCAGTAGGCACCCGCGGCAACGGTAACCTAGAGAGCCCGTCTGCATTTCCAATCGAGCCACCCTTCCGGTACTCAATCGTATACTGATAACTGGCAAGCAGATTAGACCAGCGGTGGATCCTTGCTGCAGCAACGGAACCTGCATGTTTCTTTGGCTCGAAAATGTAGGTGAGCAGCTGATGATCCGTCACGATAGTAAACTGTCTGCCATACAGATATTTATGAAACTTCGGAATGCCGAACACGATTGCACGCGCTTCTCTTTCAATGTGGGCGTAGTTCCTTTCAGCCGCATTTAGCGTTCGAGAAGCGTATGCCACCGGTCTGTCTTCCCCACTGGCCACATGAGAGATAACAGCAGCTACGCCATGACCTGACGTGTCACATGTTAGCTTCAGCGCTTTTGCTGCGTCGTACCGCTCGAGAACTGCGTCACTACAGAGAAGCTTTTTGCAACATTGAAAACTTTCGTCGCATTCCTGGGACCAATTCCATTGATTATCTTTCCTGAGCAGTTTGCGCATTGGCTCTAGTGTTTCGGCCAGGCACGGCAAGAACTTAGCGTAAAAGTTCAAAAGTCCTAAGAAAGCGCGTAGCTCGCCTATGTTCTTAGGTTCGGGCGCTTTCAATACGGCCTCAACCTTTTCTTTTGTCGGCCTCACTTTTGTACTACTAATCTCATTCCCGAGATACTTAATGCTGCTCTGAAAAAAATTGCATTTTTCGGCATTTGCGCGAATACCGTGCTTCTTAAGCTGCTCTAGAACACGTCAGTGTTTTCTGCGCGCTCTTTTCGAGTTTTGCCTGCAATCAGAACGTCGTCCAGGTAGCACGCGGTCCCCGGAATTCCTTTTAGGATTTGGTCTATGACCGACTGAAACAACGCAGGGGCGCTTGCCACGCCGTAAGGAAGATGTCTGAATCGAAACAAGCCGAGGCTCGTGTTCACTGTAAGAATTTCTTGTGACGTTTCATCCAGCTCGAGTTCCAGATATGCTTTTTATAAATCCAAAACATTGACAACTGTACCTCCTGCTACCGTCGCAAAAATGTCTTCAGGCAAGGGAAGCGGATAGTGATCTATCTTAAGGTGCGAGTTTATAGTCTCCCGATAGTCACTGCAAAGTCTCACACTTTTGTCGCCTTTCAACACTGTTACGAGGGGCGTTGCCCAATTACTGTGTTGGACTCGGTAGATAATATCAGCCTGCTCCAAATTTCTGAGCTCCGTTTCCACGCTGTCATGAAGTGCGTAAGGCACTGGCCTCGCCTTGCAAAATATTGGCTGGGCAGTGTCCTTCAGCACCAAGCTTCCTTTGAAACCTTTTATGACGCCGAAGCCTTTCTCAAACACTTCAATGTACTTTTGCTTCAAGGAAATTTCAGTTGTCACTGTATTTACTAACAATACCTGTCGCCAGTTCAACCTAACCAGTGACAACCAATCCCGGCCCATCAAATTTGGCATGACACAACCCTTCAAGTATTGCACAATGATCAACGGCAAAGTGTGGTCCTTCCCTTCATAAGTTACCCGGACTTCAACACGCCCGGTTACTGGAATCGAACTTCCATTGTAGCCTGTTCACGTTACTTTAGTCTTTCCACAGTGCTTGTGCGGAAACAATTTCCGGAACTCACTTTCGCTCATTATTGAGACTGCAGTTCCTGTGTCGACCTGCATCTCGACCCGTTTGCCGTCAATCAGTACGCTTACATTGTACGCCCCCGCCTTAGGCGTCATTTCAACTCCAAACACAGTTTCATCACTGGTAGCATCTACATTTGTCGCGGATCCAATTTTAGTTCTGCACATTTTTGCCAAGTGTCCCATTTTCGAGCATTTAAAGCACTTGCAATACAAATGCATACACTTCTTCGAGACATGTGAGCTACCACATCTACTACAGGGAACAATGGTCCTTTGAGGTGGAAAGTTCTTTTCACCTTGTGCAGCACACTTTCGTTGCCAGTTGACGTCGTCTTCAGTGGCACAGGCGCTGTTGGTCGCGTCGTTGCTAAGTAAATATCGCATTGTATAGTATTTCTCGCAAACATTATATTGTAATTACATTGTCCAAATACTGTAAGTGCTACCACGCTCTTGCTGTGTGCCATGTAAAACGGGGCTCGAGGATTTTCATGTGGATAGATCCACTTTTTCTCTAGCCCTCGTGTTCCACAACACGCAGACTTGTGAACGAAATAAATTTGACTTGACTTCCTTATTCTGTCCTTGCGCTGCTTCGATTCCCAGCGCTGCACTGTAAGCCTTTTCGAAGGTGAGGTCCTTGTCTTCCGTCGCGAGGAGCTTGCACCGGATGGCGTCGTTGTGAAACCCCAGAATAAGGCGATCCCGAATCGCCTCTTCAAGAAACGTGCCGAAGTTGCACGCAGTTGCCATCTTCTTGAGTTCCACGACGAAGTCACTCATGCCTTCACCTGGGCGCTGGTCTCTCCGGTAGAACTTGTACCGTTCCACTACCACAGAACGCTTGGGCGTGTAGTGGTTTCGCAGGGTTTTCACAATATCTTCGTAGCTGGCTTCTATGGGAGTCTTCGGAAAAAGCAGATTTTGAAGCGTGATGAACACGGCCTCTCCGATAAGCGTCACGAACACCTGCTGCTTCGTTTACTTGCCTATCTTGTTAGCAGTTGCGAATGCCTCGAAGCGTTGCACGTGCACTTCGAAGTCACCCTTCTCTGGTGAAAACTCCGGTAGGTGAACCAGAACCCCGCCGCTGTTCGCCATGGTAGTGGGCGTTAAATCCGTAGTCCGATTGCAAACATCCTCGTCGCACTTGTTGTGTCTTGACCAAAGAAAGACGGAAACGAAGGCGAACTCGATAGCAGGGGCTCACTGCTTTATTCGACGCATCGGGGCGTCAGTACAAGGCACGAAACATACGACATAAGACATCGATACATATAGCTGCCGGCTTTTTACAGCCTTCGCAAAGGTGTGACATCATCGACACGTGGACAGGCGCGCAGGCAGTTAGGACGTTAGGATAGTGGCCGCACAGATATTATCACAGATAGCCTCCAGCTTGCGCGCAGCCTATCGGCGTCATGCGTGCCATTATTCATATGTAACACTGCCTACTCTGCCCACCGGTCGTGTTGTTCAAAACACGTTATTTTTGCACGGCGACATGTGTGAGAGGCCCTACTGTGTGGAAGACTTCAGAGACGCTGTAATAAGAGGCAGTTATGAGCCGCAGAACGTAGCAGGGACAAAGACGAAGTGCGCGCGCTTGTACACGCGGAAAGTGAAGTGCGTGGCCTTCAGAACACCGACGACGGGATCTAGCATTTTAGAAGCGACCGAGAGCGGCACGTCGACTCGGCAAGCAGACGCACCAGCTCGGTGCCAGCCGGGACGCACTGGGTGTGTTCCTGGTGTCCTGGACCGTGCTGGCTGTTCCGGGGTGGATGTGCGAGCGGGCCAGGGCGCACACAACTGGAGCTGTAGTGCAGCCGGCCGACCATCTGCCGACTCGTGGTCACGGTGCTACGCAGGTTCGAGTCCGGCGCAACCACCGGCTGAGGGCGTGGTCACGGTGCCGCGCCTGTCCCTGCCCGGCACAACCACCTGATGAACGCGTGGCCCCGGTGCCGCGCAAGTTCCGGTCGAGCCGACTGCTAAGAGCGTGGCCACGGTGCCACGTATGCTGCAGCTCTACGCAGCCGTTTTGAGGGAGTGGCCTCGGTGCCACGTAAGGGGTATCATACCCCGACGCTTTCCTGAGCGATCAGCTCAGGATCTGCTCGTGGCCCCGACACGACCCATCGTGCCTCCTCTGCTGTGATCAGCGTGCGCCGCATCCAGCCGCGGTACTGTGAGTGGTGCGGCGTACTTCGGACATAGTTAAGCAGGACGCCCCGGTTACTCCCGCTAGCTTATAGACCAGATTGTGTTGTTTGTTTGTGCATTGTTAGTCCGTTGGAATTGTGTGTGTCGTGTCGTCGATAAATGTTTCCTTGTCCTTGACTTAGCTGTCTGTTTCTGAGTCCTGGGCCCACGAAGCACCACAATTGGCGAGCCTTCTGCCAGGATGGCTTATTAAGATCTGAAGCCATTGCTCAGAGACAGCCTGAGTCATGGGGGAGGAGAGGCTTATCGAACTTGGCCGACAGCTAGGTTTGGAGAAGATGCACTTAGAGCGTGGGTAGAACGAGAGTGCACTCTAGCTCGTGAAGAACGCGCTAAAGAACGCGAATTCGCAAGAGAATATGCGTAGCAGAAGCAGCGACTGAAAGAGCAGGAACGTGAAATCCTTGAGCTGAAGCTGCGACTTCATGAGAGCTCAAGGAGGTTACATCGCACTGCTACTGGCGAAGGAGAAGGATCTAACGGGAGCGCATGGGAATCACGGCGTGTTTTAGAAAAGTTGGCAAGGCGCATTGGTTTTGGGGGTGCAGAACTGAAGGTTTCGGTGGAAGAACGCTTGGCGGCAGAGTTAGCGAAGGAACCATAGCAGATAGATTATGAAAGGGAAATGAGAAAGAAAGAAAATGAAAAGGAAATGAGAAAGAAAGAAAATGAAACGATAAAGAAAGATAAAGAACTAGAAAAACTGAAGGCGATAACGCTTGGATTAAAGTTTAAGGTGGCAGAGGCTGAAAACATAAACTTGGGGATGCAGAGGCGCGAACAGTCGTCGGGAGGGAGCTCCAATGAGCCGGTGCTGGGGATTTTCGACAGGAGCATTCCTGACGTCAATGAAAATGTTTTGAGTGGCGGTCATGTACGTCATTTTAGTATTTCGCCAGAGGTGCTGCTAAATCCTGGTATAGAGGATTGTAGGGGGGTAGAAAGCCGATGAAATAACTGTAGCTGGAATAAGTTCTGTGAAACAGATTGTAAGTCCGAGACAGAGGAACGTGGACGTTCCATAGAAGACCAGTTGTCTTGCAGAGCCTCTGGTAGGCCAAACATGTTTGAGGAGGTTGGAGAACCCCTAAAATATGGCGGCGAATGCAGTGCTGAAAGCTCCGAGGTGTGTGCCGCCCACTTTTCAGGTGTGCCGCTGGCTGCGCTTACAGAAGTCATAGGCACGATTCATGACCATAAGAGGGAACCTCTCGAAAATGGATTGAGCTTGAATACACAGGACAGCAGAGTATCCGAAGAGCATCAACAAGACCTCAATAAGACAGGCACAATAGAAGTCCAAGTTGGGCCAGCAGCACGCGATCGCATAAGCTGGCAGGATGATCTTAAAGGAAAGGTGAACAGCCTCCATGAATGCACTATGAGGCCCGTTGAATGGAAGCTGAAAGTGTGCGGTGTTCCAGAGGAACAGCAACAGGGGATTGTTCCAAAACTCGGTAGAGAGATCCATGATCCAGATGCTAACACGCCTGAGCTGTGGCCGATAAATGAAAACCCAAACGGTGCCTCAGTGCTTGCACAGGGCTCCCTCAGCACGAGCGCCCATGCGCGCTCTGGGGATTTTATGAGTCTCAACAGCATTACTGTTCAGGTATCGCGGGCGTTACCAGGTGACCGACGTATGCGGTGTGTTGACATAACAAGAGGGAGCCTCCGAACGCCTGTCGCTCTCTGCGCGGGCGATCTCGTGCAGATTAGCAGTCGCGACGCTATAGATGGAGAAACCTCCAAGCGTCCCCGATGCTACTCGCGGAGCATATGAAAAGTGTGCGCCTTGTTTGGGACGCTACCACGTGAAGGCGCTATAATAACTGGACGCTCTATTCATTTTCACTTCCGGACTGTTTGTTGGACTTTGAGGATATGCGAAACTTTCATGTATATTAGAGAGTCCGTGTGCTTCTTGCGCTACAGTTCATTGTCGACACCGGCGTAGCACATTCTTTGTAACTCCATGAAACTATTAATTCTGGCTTTTACTACAGTTTCTTTGTGCCTTCCTGCATTGCGTTCTGTTGTGTCCTTCATACAGACAATTCCGCAACAGTGTTCGTGTGTTTACCATTTCAATCGCGCGGATTAAATCTGATGAAATCGAGAGTTTGTCAGAAACCCGTCTGGTCGGAATGAGACATGGACACAAAAACCAAGTACACCGATCAGTAAAAACATAAAAGAAAAGACGTTTCGGCTTCCCTACGGAAGCCTTGTTCACAATCTGTTAACACACAATCTGTGAACAAGGCTTCCGTAGGGAAGCCGAAGTCTTTTCTTTTATGTTTTTATTGGTCGGTGTACTTCGTTTTTGTATCCAAATCGTGCGGATTCTACTGAGCTGTAATTTATGGCCGTTGTACACAAGCTTTTTATCATGTGTTTGTCTTAGTGCAGTGTTCGTCCTGGACTTCTGGACCTTTGTTTTGTGTTTGAACTGGTGTGTTATCTTGAGGACTTTCATGTTATATGTGTACAACATACTGAGGTTGGGGGGAAAATGCAATAAGAGGCAGTTATAAGCCGCAGCACGCAGCAGGGACAAAGACGAAGTGCGCGCGCTTGTGCACGCGGAACGTGAAGCGCGTGGCCATCAGAACGCCGACGACGGGATCTAGCATTTTAGAAGCGACCGAGAGCGGCACGTCGACTCGGCAAGCAGACGCACCAGCTCGGTGCCAGCCGGGACGCACTGGGCGTGTTCCTGGTGTCCTGGATCGTGCTGGCTGTTCCGGGGTGGATGTGCGAGCGGGCCAGGGCGCACACAACTGGAGCTGTAGTGCAGCCGGCCGACCATCTGCCGACTCGTGGTCACGGTGCCACGCAGGTTCGAGTCCGGCGCAACCACCGGCTGAGGGCGTGGGCACGGTGCCGCCCCGGTCCCTGCCCGGCAGAACCACCTGATGAACGCGTGGCCCCGGTGCCGCGCAAGTTCCGGTCGAGCCGACTGCTAAGAGCGTGGCCACGGTGCCACGTATGCTGCAGCTCTACGCAGCCGGTTTGAGGGAGTGGCCTCGGTGCCACGTAAGGGGTATCATACCCCGATGCTTTCCTGAGCGAGCAGCTCAGGATCTGCTCGTGGCCCGGACACGACCCATCGTGCCTCCTCTGCTGAGATCAGCGTGCGCCGCATCCAGCAGCGGTACTGTGAGTGGTGCGACGTACTTCGGACATAGGCAGGACTCCCCGGTTGATCAGATTGTGTTGTTTGTTTGTGCATTGTTAGTCCGTTAGAATTGTGTGTGCCGTGTCGTCGATAAATGTTTCCTTGTCCTTGACTTAGCGGTCTGTTTCTGAGTCCTTGGCCCGCGAACCACCACAGACGCCCTATCTCAAGCTGGTGTGCTCCCTGACGTCGTGGCGTTGTGGGCATACCAAATCAACCACGCCTGGGCGGTGACCTCCAATACCGCTGAAGCTGCGATGAATTTGGCTGCTATGAAGGAGTTACTAGTGAAAGGCGCCGGTGCCTAGTTTTCGAACCTGAGGACCAGCAGGTGAACCTCCACCTGCACTGGATGCTACACATTGTCCAAGATGAAGACATCCGGACGGCTTTCGCAGCCTTCGGCAAAGTGACCGAGGTCACTCGTGAACGTTGGCGCGTCTGAGGTATGCGGGAGAAGGGCTCAACCACGCGAACCGTGCAGCTCAACATGAAGCCCGGATTGAAGGTGGACGACCCCCATCAAGTACGAGTGGCTGGTGAGCTGGCACTCGTGGTAGTGCCTGGGCGGGTGATGCAATGTCTCCGTTGCCACGGCACGGGACACGTTCGCAGGGATTGCAAGGTGCCCACATGGTCTAAGTGTAGGCGTTACGGACACGCAGATGCTCACTGCGTTCGGACCTTTGCGTCAGCTACTGGACTGGCTAAAGCAGGTGAGTGCGACGAACTCATGGATGTTGCTGAAACAAAGGACGCGGCGAGGGGTACCGAAGAGATGGCGAAGCGGACGGAGATGCTGGAGTCTTCGACGGCTTCAACAGGCGTCGCCCCGAAAGGCAATGAGCTGATGGACCAACAAACGGCGGGAAACACGTCTGGTTCTTCTGAGAATCAGGCCAATGCACCAGACTTCCCAGCTTCTGTCGGCGGTGCTACCCTCCGGCGTGACCCACCGGTGAGCCCAGCAGTGGAGTGTGACCCGATCGGTCCGACGGCAACAGCGCCGGGGAGCTCTTCAGCGTCCAAGATGGACGATCCTAAGGGATCGTACGCGCTCAACCAGGAGATGGGTGGCGTACGGACGCAGACCGGCGTCTCCGCAACTAGGAAACGCCCCCTCCGCAAGACCAGCACTGACAGTGAGTCAGCTTCGGTTCCTGGAGTCGAAGAACCCCCTGCAAAGGTACCTCATGGCCGGTGGTCCTCTCTTCGCCCGCACCCGAAGATCTCGGCCGACAAGCGTGCCGGAGTCGTCGCGCCGGATGGCTCTGGCGGCGAGGGTGGCGTCTAGCCACGCGCTAGTTGCGAAAGGTAAGCACCATGTTGCCGGTCTCTTCACTTGAGGTAAAATGGCTCCTGCTTGCTCGCTGAAACTCGCAGCCCTAAATGTTAGGGGACTAGCCCGAAAACGAAAATAAGTCGAGCTGTACTGGCTTTTAACGGAGCGGGACATAGATGTGTTGGCGGTGCAAGAAACGAAGGTCGATGGCGAAGAAGACACCTGCAGCATGGTGCGGCGTTTCGAGCCTAGGTTCTTTGTTGTAGTCAGACATGCGGTGGGCACGTCTGCTGGCTGCCTGTTATTTGTAAAGTTGCCGGGGCTTGAACTACGAGGTCATTATTCATGTACTTCGGGTCGGTGTCCAGCACTCGACTTTTCGTTTAACAACACACAGTGGCGTATCATGTGCCTGTATGCGCCCAACAAGGTTGATGAAAGGGCACAGTTTTTCACGGCATCGAAGAACGCCTATGCGCAGATAGACAGCTTTTAATTATGGGCGGTTTTAACGGCGTCCTCAGTGCCCGTGATAAAACAAGCACCCGTGGGTTTAGAGACCAGAGTACGGAAGTTCTCTGGCGAATTGTTGAAAAGTGGGATCTAGAGGATGTGGCAGAATGTTTGGATGGAGCACGTGCACACGCGATTTGAAGGCTCGAGTCATGCCCTGCTTGACCGTATTTACGCGTCAGTTGATAGGCCACAGTGTTCCGCTTATGATGTATTGCCCGTGTAGTTCTCAGACCATTATTTAGTACAGTGTAGCATAGGAAATGTAACGCGCTGCACTTCTTTCTCCTGGGACACATGGAATTTTAATATTAGACTTGTTGAGGACGAATACTATAACAAATTTGTAAGGGAGGAAATCAGCAAACTGGAACCCTGCAACGCCCTTCACTTATGGCAACAGTGGGAATTATGTAAGGAGACATTAAAATTAAAAGCAATTGACAGGGCCACACACATTCGCTATGATGAAAAGGAGGAGGCGGATTTAAACGCATTGCTAAATAAATTGCTCCTGCACGAATTTAGCACACCCGGGAAATGGATAGCCGACATAAGAAAATTCAAACAAAAATTAGATCAATAGCAAGTACAAGGCTATCATGGTGCGCTCGTGAGTGTAAGAGGGCAAGATACAGCCGCAGGCGAAGCGCCGACGAAGCGGGCGCTGTGGTTTGAAAAATCACAAGCAGAAAGGAACCACATGAACGAAATAAAATGGGGCGGACACTTATCGACGGACACAGACGATATCAAAACAGCTTTCACGGAGCATTATCAGGCGCTATTCTCGTTGCATGACGTTGAGGTTAACAAATTTAAGAATGTTTTCTTGCGCCCTATCCCTCTACTCGATGATGAAAGGAGAGATAGATTGGAACAAGAAATTACTGTAACCGAAGTAGAAAAGGCCATTCATAACTTAAAGCCAGGGAAATCGCCCGGACCAGATGGATTGACAGCCGCATTTTATAAAGAATTCAAGCATAAAATAAGCCCTGTTTTTATAGTTAGTTTTAATGAAGCGTACAAGTTAAACACATTGCCACCGTCCTACAAGTCCTCTTACACAGTTCTTGTCCCTAAAACTGATGATATCTGTAAATTAAGATGTGTTTCTGCGCACCGTCCGATAGCACTCACCAACGTTGAATATAAAATTTTTATGAAGGTGTTGGCGCGAAGGCTGCAGACAGTTATACATGACATCGTTGGGCCCCACAGACATGTGGGATAAAAGGACGTTCTATTTTCACAAACATTCACAAGGCGCGTAGTGTACTGGAATGTTCTGATTGCTCAAATGCTCGAGTTGACATGCTATAAATAGACCTAGAAAAGGTTTTTGAATGTGTTGACCATGGGATTTTATTGGCCGTTTTAGGCCATGTTAAGGTTGGTTCAGTTATTAGAGAGGGAGTGGCCCTGGCGTACCAGCACTGTACGACGAGATTGATTGTAAACAAGAGTCTGGGGACCCCCGTTAACGTGCTACGTTCGGTGCGTCAGGGCTGCCCTCTAAGCCCTCTTTTATTTTGCCTTTATATTGGAACTTTTTGCATGAAATTAATTAATCACAATAGTAACTATGGTTTTCGGTTTCAGGCAGTTGAAGTGAGGCTGCTAGCATCTGCGGACGGTATCGCTATTTTTGCAAGTGATCAAGCTAGCATATCTAACCCCCGTATTCATAAACGCTCCTCGACTCGACCCTTCACTCGAAACGCTCCTTGAGGGCGGTTTTCCAATTCACAGATCGCCCTCCACTCGAAGCGTTCCTCGACTGGAGGAAATCTCGAGTGTTTTACTCGAGATAGTCAAGGTAGGGCCAGAGCTACCTTGAACCTTTCCTTGAGTGAAGTATCATGGCGGATTACGCTTCGTTTGTCGACTATGTGCTCCGCGTCGGCGAGCTGTTTGACGACGTAGAAAACTGCGTAGGCATACCACGACGACGGTTGAGGGATCGGATAAATCTAATGGATCACTACGCCGACAGCGAATTTCTGGCGCGCTATCGCTTCACGAAGTGCAGCGTGAAGAAGCTGCTTGACTGCTTGCCCCTTGAGGAGAGCTGCAGCAACCGTGGCCACCCTCGTCCGCCAATGACGCAGCTTCTGATTGCGCTGCGCTTTTATGGAGCAGGCACGTTTCAAGTAGTGGCGGGCGACCTGGTGAATGTGTCTCAGCCGACAGTGAGCCGCATCATCGAACGTGTGTCGCGGGTGATCGTGAAGCATTTGTTCCCAGCCGTCGTGAAGTTCCCCGACACCGTGACGGGTTCCGTGAGACGATGGTCAATTCCACCGAATTTCCAAGTTCCCCGGGGTGACAGGGTGCATAGACTGCACCCACATCCGTATAAAAGCACCACATCCGTATAAAAGTTTCTCCCAGGCACTGTCCTCAGTGCGCTTGGACACGCTGTCGGTGTTTGTTTTCAATTAGCGATCTGTGGCGCGTCACCAAATTACACAGTAATTCGCACTCTTCGCGTGTGTAAACGAACCTCCGTGCGGTCGTCTTACCGCCGTCGCGCGTGACGCTGTCGTTCCTGCTCATGTCGCCGTCTGTCAGGGCAAGCAGGACGCCACGAGAGAAAGAGAGAGAGAGAGAGAGAGAGAGCTCTTTATCGAAAGGCAGAGAATTTAGCCGGCGTTGAAATATCGCTGACATGCTGCTCTGCGTGGCGAGGGAGTTTGGGGAGCGAAAGAAGTGCAAGAGACAGTGAAAAAGAAAAGAGAAAAAAATTTGCGCTTTGTGTTTCTGACTATGATGCCTAATTGCGTCCAAAGATAGCTAACGTTTTCACCAACCCGCAGTGATGTGATAGGATGTGTTGCATGATGGGTGAGTGATGGTGACGACGGAGATAAAGTTAAAGTCTATCGAGTTGACCTGTATTTTTTAAATATGTAAACAAAAAGTCCATCGCACGTCTCTGTTGTGTGGGGCAATCTAGAGGGCCTAAAACACACTGAGGTGATAAAGGGAGTTGTGTAAGTGACTGCATGCATTGTTCATAGAGCGCACGCTCATCACTGTTCGCTCTGCATTCGAATAAAATATGTTCTACGGTTTCAGTAGAGCCACAGTTGCTGCAGTGTGGACTTGTCTCCTGATGGAAGCGGTACCGTAAGTCGATTGAATATGCAATGTTCAGCCGTAGTCAATGATACAAAGTTTCCAAAATGTCGAGGAATGTTGCATTGTAGTTTTGATTTGGGATATGGGTCGACTGAGTATGAGAAAGTGTGGTGATGTGTCGGTAACTTCCATAGCCGGCTCCTTTATTCGTATGCGAATCGTTTAGCCATATGAGAAGCATCAGAGTTGGTGAAACAGATTCGCTTATAGTTTTGATATCGAAGACCGTTACGTGCTGCTTCGTCGGCTTTTTCGTTGGGCAGAATGCCGCAGTGAGCTGGTATCCATTGAAATGTAATGCAGTGTCCTGCGCTAAAGCCAGGTGGTGTAAATAGGCAATGTCGGCAGAAACGGGTTGATGATTAGTTTTCTTCACGTAGTTGTACAATGTTTCCAGCGCTCCTTTGGAGTCGGTACGCCACGATGCAACAAGCAGCTTGCAACAGCGCACCACAGAACATCAAGATAAAATCTGGCGCGCTCACACAATACGCGAACAACAGTCGCACATCCGGACCTGTCCGGTCATGCTATCCCAGCGGATTCGGCCCCGGCGTGGCTTGGATGAACGTAGCATCGCCTGCTGTCGAAACTAGCTGATAATGTTTCAAATTTCACTTATAACTTCCAATGCAACTTGTATTTAATAATAGGTGATAATTTTTAAATCGTTGGCTAGCATTTCAACCGAAAATTCTCGTATTTATTGTAGTATTGGGCTGTACACCCTCGCTACCAGACGCGTCTTTCGTAACTCAAGTGAAGGAATGTTTCTCGAGCAGCCTCTTGGCGGAGTAGCGCTCGAGTGGCGTTCTTGAAACCCAGCGGCTCCTTGAGAGGAGGAAGGCGCTGCGCCTCGACTCGGTGAAGTCGAGGAGGAGCGTTGAGTGGAGGTGCGTTTGTGAATACGGGGGTAAGTCTGTCGAAACTGCGAAAATTCGGACAAGTCACTGGTAGCGGGGTTAACTGGTCCAAGTGTATTGGTATCTGGCATTGATCGTTGCTAGAGCTGCCTGCTCTTTTTGCTAATGTGCCTTGGACGCCTACTCCATGCAAGTACTTAGGCGTCCCCCTGAATGCTTATCGCGACAGCGATCAGTATTGGAAGGGGCAAGTGAAAGAAACACGGGAGAAAGCCGAGAAATGGAAAGGGACCACCTTGTTGAATTTTGCCAGAGCTACTGCTTCCAATCTCTTTTTTGAGAGTAAGCTCTGGTACGTTATGCAGGTTCTGCACTATTCGCGTATAAATGTACAGAAGATTCACAGAATATTCGCCACATTTGTCTGGGCGTCTCGGTGGGAGCGCTGCAGCCGTAACAACTTGTTCATACGGGTAAAATATGGGGGTTTGGTATTGGTCACCTTTTTCTGCGACAGCTCGTTAACCGGATTTTGTATTTTCGTGATGCAACAGATCCTTTTCTGCGAACCGTGTGGCAATTGAGGCTGGGCAGACTAATGCCCGAATATATTGTGTCAAACGAAGAGTGTGAGGAGTGGTTGAGTGGTTTCTACAGAGAAGTAGTCTTCAGTGTAAGATTTCTTACTGTACCTTTCACAAGAGAGTACCTCTATTCTGTGAAGCATAAAGAATTATATTTTGCCCTGTGTGACGTTGTTTTCCCAGTGCCGTGGTTGAGGTCACTGTACAGAGGAGGCCCAGGCAGAAACGTCTTGAAGAGAGTCAAGAAAATGCAGGTGCCGCCGGCAGCAAAGAGCTTTTTCTTTAAACTACACACTCGCACATTGCCAGTTTAGACGTTTTTGGAGCAAAAGGGATTCTTTTACCGTGGGGATCGCATTGCTTAATTTGCAAGGTTCCAGAAACTGTAGACCATGTTTTTTTACATTGCTGGGAGGGCGTTTATTTTTAGGATGTGTTACAGAGAACTATGAAGAAAGATCTCCCACTGGACCCACATAGAATCAGGTTTTTAAATGTTGACAGGGATCAGGGTGTGCCGTTTGATTTAATCATGCTCTTGGGCCTCCACTCTATTTGGCGATCTAGGATGGCAGGGTATCATGTGGATAAAGATGCTCTGCCGGCGCGAATTTATTTCCGTGAAAGCGTAAATTGGTTCATAGTGATCCAAAAAGCCTCCGCTGAACCTCCCGAGTGGCTCTCTAGATTAGAGCCACTCACAGCATTGCGCGAACTTTAATCTCATGAAACCAGCACTTGCTAGTGGATAACAGGTGACCTCATGTACAATGAGTATTTTGTAATTGCATTGACAAATTGGTTTGGGTTATTGCGTCATTTGTTGTGTGTCATGTACAATGAGCATTCTGTAGTATTGACAATTTGGTTTGCGCTATTGTGTCATTTGTTATGTACAAAAGACAGGTAATAAAGAAAAGAAAAAAAAGTGGCATAGTTCAGCCAGTAAAAGCGTCAGGTACTTTCCGTATGAACGCTGTCGTTGAGAGTTGGAATCATGCTAAGCGATGTGCCTTTCTTTTTTTTTTCGTACAATTCTGCGTGCGATCCGGCATGTGACATACGACTGGTCAAGATCACGTAGTCAAGATATATGGACGACGAGCGATCAGCGCGTCAGCATAGACAACCGTACCACATCGTATCCTCGTTTATTAAGTACAAAATAAACCATTTTGAACAGCCTTGCTTCGTTTTGTAACAGAATTGAAGAACATTGTCGATAACACTATGCCTTCGCGAGTAACAGAGTAACAGACGCATCACAGCAGCCCGACACCCGGACGACACGGAGGGTACCTGACAAGGCCAACGTCGTAGCTGTCGTCGTTCGCTGTCAACCGCCAACCCATGACAACGCACTCATTTTTGCCAACAAGCGATCAGCGCGTCAGCATAGACGACCGTAGCACATCGTATCATTTATTAAGTACAAAATAAACCATTTTGAACAGCCTTGCTTCGTTTTCTCACAGAATTGAAGATCATTGTCGATAACACTAGGCCTTCGCGAGTAACAGAGTAACAGACGCATCACAGCAGCCCGACACGCGGGCGACACCGAGGGTACCTGAAAAGGCCAACGTCGCAGCTGTCGTCGTTCGCTGTCAGCCGCCAGCCCATGACCAAGCACTCATTTTTCCCAACACGATTAAGATTTGTAGTGATATGTCGTGCGTTAGCGCGGGCTTAGCTTACTCGAAACTCCGATGTGAATGAAGCGCCTCGGCGTAAACGAAGCAAGCCACTTTGTCGATCTGAACGGCTTTTTGGCGATGTTTGTTTACTTTCGCACAGCGGCTGCTTACGACCCCTCGAGTGCTTTTGAAATGGGCACTGCATTTCAGAATGGCTCCCTTTTACAATTACAGTACTCAATGAGGATTTATTTCGTGCCAGGCCCGCAGGGGCGTCTGCGTGAGCAGGCGTGTGGTGTGTGGCGACATCACGGACGGGGTGCCAACGGGGGGGGGGCCTCGACCCCTCCCACGCGTCGCCGTGCGTGGCTTAGCCGTGTCCGGGGAAAAATGGATCCTTGTGGGTGAGCCAACACCAGGTGTTTGGACCTTTAGGGCCCCCCGGAGGAGGCAACACACCACATCGGCCCCGGCTTCACGGAGACGGCACCGCCGGGCTGACCCACTCTGGGGAAAATCGGCAGTCACCTTTTCCTATCTTGCACTCAAACCTTCGCCTTTCCTTCTCTTTTAATCTTTCCTGTCCACTTGTCTCTTCGATTCACTTCCTTTTTTTCTGGTGGCGAGGGTTAGCCATGCGTGCGCAGTCTCCCTTGGCTGGGCACGTATGGTTATAGTAGTTGTATGGCTAGTGCTTAAAATACACTCAGACGTTGGGCCCCGAGGTGGGCGGCCAGCAAGACTACCGAAGACCACACTTTATTTTGCATTAGTTCTGCATTAGTTCTGCATTAGCTCTGCATTAGTTCTGTATATATTTCACCTCATGAACACGTAACCCTTAAAGACCTCGAGTAATTGATTTAGCTTTTTGCTAACCTTTTGTTTTTAGTGATTTTACATGGGCTTTCGTGGACTCCTCATACGCAAATGACCACCTGCCTGCCATCATCAAACTGTCATCCACATTTCTTACTCTAAAGAGCACACCACGCCGCTGGAAATTACAACATGCTGACTGGCCTCTATTTACAGAGAATGAAAAACTTCAGCACATGCTTACTCCGGAAATGGGCGTAGACGAAATGAATGAAAAAGTCACAGAAGCCCTTTAGCAGCGGCAGAAAATTAAATTCCTCAATCGTCTTGCATCGTGCGGAAAAAGCTAAACCCCTGGTGGACTCCAGAATGTACGCAGGCAAAGAAACACCAAAATAAGGCGTGGGCTGTCCTGAGAAGGTAGCCCACGTACAGTAATCTCATAAAATTAAAAAAGGTCAAAGCGAGAGCAAGGCGCATCCGGCGGCAGGAGGAAAAGTCCTCATGGAAAGACTATGTGTCCTCAGTCAATAGTTCAGTCACATGCAAGAAGTTGAGGAATCGCCTTAGGAAGTCCGGGGGAGATATTCGTCATATGCTCTACCCTTACTCACACCTCCAGGCATACAGACAACACTACAGGAACAAGCTGATATACTAGGTGAACACTTTCATAATATTTGCAGCTAAGGTGGCGAAAGAGCCGTACACTCGTACTAACGCCAATTTCGTCTATCCTAAGAAGTGATAAGTGGTAATAGCCTAGATTCGCACGACCATATGGGTACCGTCAATGCCAGACCTTTAACACAATACAATGCTATGAAGCTAGCGTGGGATGGCACATACCACCTATGGTACGGCACATACCACTTACAGAAGACAAAGAAGACGGGGTCCCGCCACGGTAGTATATTGTTATCGCACTCGGCTGCTGATCCGAAGGTCGCGGGAACGAATCCCGGCTGCGGCGGCTGCATTTCGATGGAGGCGAAATGTTCAGGACCGTGTTCTGTGGGATGTGAATGCATGATGAAAAGCCTCAGGTGGTCTAAATTTCCGGAGACCTCCACTACGCCGTCTCTCATATTCATAGGTGGTTTCGGGATGTTATACCCCACAAATCAGTCATCAATGAGGACGGGACTATCTGGTGCGGGGCCGCCCACCGTATTGGTTGATGCTGCGTGCCCTACTCTAATTATACCTGTAAGTAGTCGTCCCTTGTGTTATTTACGTAATATCTTTGTGGTGGAGGTGTGGGGTGCACTGTATCCATCACAGAGCTCCGGAACGGCCACCTACCTCATCGGCGTTCCGGCCATATCAGACGACGAACGCACATCGCCTTTACCCACCTCCGCCTTCCGCGGTCCCTATGACGTCCACCAACGTGTCCTTCCTCCTGCTCGTAATCCTGGGTTTTTTTTCCTGTCTAGGATGCCATTAACGTCGAGAAACTGATCAACCTTTATCAACGAGTCAGTGTCAGCTAAAGGTGGGACCCGACCCTTATGTTTGAAAACGTTCTGTTCTACCTCGTTGGCGCTCCACGGGTGAGGTTCGAGATGCAAAACACTGCCATTACCAGCTGGGACTCGTTTAAAGAACAACTTGGCGATATTTTCGGTGACAGCACAGGTCCTCGGCCTGCGGCACGGAACCAACTTGCTGCTCGAGCGCAAACATTACCGAGTTGTAGGTGGCATATATACAGGACGCTCTCGCCCTTTGTCTCCTTGTTGACGAACACATGCCCGAGACCTAGGTTCCACGTATTGAAAGGTATCCTGCACGGTGCCTTTAATATGCTCGTTTAAGCAGACGTTGACACCGTCGACGCGATCATCTAGGACTGCCGGCGATTTGAACACGCCAAGAGTCGCCATATAACCTCCCGTGGCTTTCCAACACGGCTGCAACTTCATGCAGTGCAATGCGCCAGCTGCTCGCTCTGAAAATCTTACACGTATCGTTCGTCGCGAGCTTGAAACAGCCTCTCCGGCACCTGTTTCCCCTCTTTCACCACCTGCTTTCACGACACAATCCAGTGACCCGTCGTAGCTGTCGATGTCCCTCATTCAGGCTGTGGTCAGGCAGGAGTTCGCTGGCATGCCCAGTGGCTCATCTTCCTACTCGCCCTTAGTCAGCAGGACCTGCTCGGCACTCCTTTATTTCTACTTGGCCATCCCGTAACCCCACGGAATAGAGAACGCCCGACGACTTCCCATCTTCTCCTGTCTTCAGGCCAGATACATCGCTCGTTATCTCCATCGCTGTTGGACCTACCCACCTCACCACACCTTTGCTCCCTATATGCGCTCTACCGGCTCCAGGCCTTCGGCTGCGAGTTCTACTTACTCATCCTTCACCCCCCCGAAGCATTTTCCTACTGACGCCACTTTTGTTGGCCGCTACTCCCGCTCCCCGTCGCCACCACGTCACCAATCCCGGTCCTCGCAACCTCGCCACTCTTCTTCTCGGACCTACTCTGGACGGCCGCAGCCGGAAAACAAGATCGTGCCGCCTCTGGAAGTGAAGATGCAGTGCCCTCGTCGCCAGGAAATCCTCTATCGATGCTCCCGAAGTACATAGCCTTTTTAAAGTAAAAGTGGACAGTATTCCTGTAACGGCCCTTATAAATACACACATACCCATTATGAGTGCCTCTTGAACCCGCTGTCTGCACAAGATTGACACTGTCTACGACCAGACAATACGTGTTGCCGATGGCGGTGCTGTTGTAGTGGTAGAAATGTGCACTGTGCATGTGAGCATTGCCGGTCGTCACACTGTCGTCCTTTTTGCCGTTCTTGCTCGCTGTCCACATGACCTCACATTGGGCCAGGACTGACTGTCTGCACACTCAGGCTTAACTTACTGTTCGTCAGGTACCCTTCACCTCGACCTCCCTTTTCTACCAGCTGCCCCAAAAGTGCTCGTCATGAGCTTAAGCCCGACAACATTTGTTCGTCTACCGCAGCGAGCCGTCACATACGCGTGTTTGTTACCGACGCCATCCGTTCTTGACGGCGACTACATCGTCACTCCTACACCCGACGTACGAGTGACGCGAAGTGTTCCTGCGCCACATTTTGTCGCCACAATCGCCTACAACTGCCTGCCCCTTCCACTCCTAAATGCTGACGTGGTTCGCCCAGTGTTGCCCCAAAGGATTTCCCTTCCCCTACTTGCTCCTGTAACCGACCATGGCGTCGAAGTTGTCACCGTAACTAAGCCTGCTCCAGTTGAAGATCCATGGCAGCCAGGTTCTGACAACAAAATCTTTAGAAAAATGATCGGATCAGATATACCCGACTAGGCTGATGCTCTCTGTCGAGTTTTGGCAACCTTTGGCGACATTTTCGACATTATTGATCGACCCTTGGGCCAGACTAAGATCGTCACCGATCGAATAACACAGGTGACCCTTCGCCCATCCACTGTCGGCCTTACCGTGTATACGCATCTGAGTGAGAAGTGATTCAGTAAGAAGTGGCGAAAATGCTTGCGAAGGACATTGGAACAAGCAGAGATATAAGGCTAAATGGGAAGGCTGCCTTATCAACAGAAACGATATCGCCGGCACAGCCCCAATCGCAGACCGTGAGGCTACCCTACTACATCGTCTCCTTCGTCTTCCTTGCGATCGTTGTCTTCATTAGTCTCAGCACCACATTACCCCTGGCGGCAAAAGCGCCGACCCGGCACCTGCTAGATAGGGATCGCATGGTATGGCTTCAGACGACCCGCGTGGACGACATCACGAGGTTGATGATGCAGAAGCATCGGCTGGAGCAATTACATGAGTCAAGTCATTGACTTCTCGGAGGTAGGGGTTGGTGTAGCGGGAGAGCAGCTTCTCCGACAGGCCGACACGCTGTGAAGGAATCCAAAGAAGGACGAGGTCACCCACAGAGAACTGGAGCTCACAATGACGGTTGTCGTACAGATACTTCTTTCTGGCCTCCGACTCAGCCGGTGATGGGCGATTTCGCATGCCTAGGCAGCTGTAATGACAGTGTCGCGAGCATATTCAGAGGAGGACTCGATATCCGTTGCAGGAACATGTCAAAAGGCAATGTCGGTTCACGTACATGCAGGAGATAGAACGGGGAGTATAGAGCAGTGTCGTGGCGTGACGAGTTATAGGCGAACGTTACAAGTGGAAGGGCGCCGTCGCATTCTCAATGATCTGAACAAACATACACCGACAGCTTATACGTAAGTGTTCGGTTCAGGCGTTCAGTGAGGCCGTTCGTGTGAGGGTGATACGCTGCCGTAAATTTTTTTTCTCGGCACAAGAGCGAAGAAGATCTCCGACAACCTTAGATAAAAAATAACGGCGTCTCTCTGTAAGAAGCTGCCGAGAAGCTCGATGGTGCAAGATGACATCTTGTTGAGGAAGTCCGCGACGTCGTTAGCGCAACTGCTCTGAAAGGCCCGAGTGATGGTGTAGCGGGCTGAATAATCGGTCGTAACGGCAATGCACTTATTCCCTGATCGTGAAGTAGGAGGAGGGCCCGACAGATCCAGGCCAACACGATAAAACGGTTCGGGTGGTATATCAATGGGCTGGAGAAGTCCGGCCGGAAGGAGAGCTTGCCTTTTACGACGTTTATTATTTATTTATTTATTTATTTATTTATTTATTTATTTATTTATTATTTATTGTACCCTGAGGGCCAGAAGGCATTACAGAGGGGAGTGGGGATACATAAAGAATACAATAAATAGCAAATCATAAAGGAACAAAAAAGTACAAAGTGGCTGGCGAAAACTCACAAGACAAAAAGGAAAAAAGCAGTGGGAATACACGAGAACAATTTTGGTAAGAGAAAAAGAAATTATACAAAGAGTAACAAGTATAAATATATTCACAGGATAGCAATTGTTTTACGAAACATATTAATATCGACTATGTCAGCAACGTCATGGGAAAGGGCATTCCAACTGACACAAGTTCTGGGTACGAATGAGTCATGAAAACATTTAGTGTGACAAGATGGAATCCCAACTTTATTGCGGTGATCAATGCGGGCTGATATGTACGAGGGCCTTGTGAGTAATTTGTTTTTCAGATAGCTGTTGTAGTAAATTTTATGAAAAAGACATAATGAAGCTACAGACCTGCGATGAGAGAGGGAAGGGAGGGACAAACTTAATTTCATGGCGGTTACGCTACTTGTTCGGTGATAGAGAGTATGAAACGACAGGCACGGTTTTGAACAGCTTCCAAGTCTGAAATGAGTGAATCAATGCCAGGGCTCCAGACTGATGCAGAGTACTCTAATTTCGAGCGAACCAGTGTTTTGTAAAGCAGTAATTTAATAGAACTGGATGATTGAGAAAAGTTCCTGCGAAGATACCCAAGCATGCGATTGGCGTTATTTATGATATGATCGATGTGAGTTTTCCAGGACAGGTTACAAGAAATGTGAACACCGAGGTACTTATAAGAGAGCACAGTTTCAAGAGTAACATTGTTAATGTGGTAAGTAGGAGGTTCAATGGAATTACGAGAAATGGGCATGTGCTTGCACTTATTAATGTTTAGTTTCATACTCCAAGTGTTGCACCAATCGAGAACCTTGTTAATGTCGGACTGAAGACAAGAGACATCGTTATTGTCGTTAATTTCGCGGTAAATAACACAATCATCAGCAAAAAGATTTATTGAAGATGAAATGTTAGTCGGTAAGTCATTTATATAGATGAGAAAGAGGAGGGGCCCGAGAACAGACCCCTGGGGCACGCCAGAACGGACAGGTAAGGGATGTGAATCAATGTTATTGGCTGTTACGAATTGAGAACGGTTTGAAAGAAAGCAGATCAGCCATGCAAGTACATTAGGGTCGATGTTAAGATTACGTAATTTAAGAAATAGCAGCCCATGTGAGACTTTGTCGAACGCTTTTGAAAAGTCTAAATATATGCAGTCTACCTGAGATCCGTGATCGAGGATGCAGTGAAGGTCATGTGTGAAACAAATTAGCTGGGTTTCGCATGGAAATGACTTACGGAATCCGTGCTGGGCTGTGCTGAAGGAGTTATTAGATTCTAAAAAAGAGACGAGATGAGAGTATATGACGTGCTCCATGATTTTACACGGTATACTGGTGAGGGAAATGGGTCGAAAGTTGTCAGGGCAATGTTTATTTCCAGACTTGTGCAGAGGAATGACCCTCCCAACTTTCCAATCCCTGGGAATACAACCTCTTTCAAGCGATTGTTCAAACAATTTAGTAAGTATTATGGAACAGTACGACTTGGCATTAATCAAAAATTTGGAGTTAATGTTGTCAACGCCACAGGAGGAGGAAAGTTTAAGATTTTCTATAATGCTCTGAATGCCCGGTGTGTCAAAAACAATTGGGTCCATGCGAGGAGCGTCGAAAGCAGGGTAGTCGCTGTTATCACAAGAAACATCGTTAGAAAAAGCCGCCGCAAAGACATTGTTGAGAACAGAAGCACATTCGTTTGATGGGAGTGAAACTCCATCAGGGGTTGTAAGTAGCAATGAGGTGGTGTCCTTCTTATTTATGACGTTCCAGAATTGTGTAGGATGGCATGGTTTTCAGGCGTCGACATAACGTCGTATGAACAGTAAAGCCGAGGCCACAAAAATCTTCACCGGACACGGTCGCTCGTCCGGGAAATACCAAGGTGACCCGCAATAGGTACATCATGGAGCTCCTCGAGTACAGTCACCTGCAGATGAGAGGGAATAATCATTAGTGGTTCTGGCCCGTCAGGGCGCATATTTCGGCGGTATCAGATGTCATCCATGATGAGAAACATCCGAAGGGAAGGATAAGAGGGTCAGAGCCTTGGCGGCGGATGACGTCACGCAATGATGCATCACGTTCTTGCTCTTGACCGAGGCTCAAAAAAGCAACGAGCGCGTAGTTCCCAGAAGCTGCATTATGGGAGTCAGAAGTGTCGACGGGGTGGCGAGGCAAGCAGTCGGCGTCCTGATGCAGCCTTTCGGACTTGTGCCCCACTATGTAGTCGAATTATTGCAGGCGTAATGCCCAACGACTTAGACGATCCATTGGATTTTTAAGCATCAAAAGCCAGCAGAGAGCATGGTGGTCTGTGATAACAGTGAAATGCCCGCCAAAGATGTATGGCCGGAATTTGGTCACCGCCCACACAAGAGTGACGCACTCACGCTCTGTAATGGTGTAATTGCGTTCCGCGTGTGAAAGGAAGCGGCTGGCGTACGCAATAACTGTCGTGTCCGCGTTGACGCGGGGCTAGAAGAGCGCCAATCCTATGCCCACTACCGTCTGTTCGGACCTCTGTTGGTCCAGATGGGTCTTAATGGGCAAGAATTGCAGGGCTAGTGAGCACGGTGACAAGGCGTGCGAAGGCGTCGGCTTGCACAGGGCCCCAAGAAAAGGGTACGCCTTTCTTCAGAAGATCGGCCAGAGGCTGAGCAATGTATGCAAAATAACTGACAAAGCCATGGAAGTAAGAGCACATGCCCACAAAACTTCGGACATCTTTGACACAGGTCGCCATAGGGAAATCGAGGACAGCATGACATTTAGTAGGGTTAGAGCGCATCCCAGACACGTCGACGAGGTGACGAAAACAGTAATTCGGTGGCGAACAAAGTGGCACTTGGACGAATTCAGTTGTAGTCCAGCAGCATGAAACAGCGAAAGCACAGACGAAAGGCGCTTAAGGTGCGTGTCGAAAGTCGGAGAGAACACGATGCCGTCGTCGAGATAACGAACAATAATGGACCACCAAAAGCTGTGGAGCAGCGTGTCCATCACGCGCTAGAAGGTGGCTGGGGCATTGCACAGGCCGAACAGCATGACTAAATTGAGAAAGACCATCTGGTGTTACAAGCGCGGTCTTGTCGAGGTTTATGTCATCGACGGCAATCTGCCAGTAAATAGAGCGAAGGTCTGAAAACACGTTGCACCGTGTAGGTAATCGAACGCGTCATCTATGCTTGGCACTGGATAAATGTCTTTCATGGTTATTTTGTATAGATGCCGACAGTCCACGCAGAACCGCCAGGTGTTGTCCTTCTTTTTAACCAGAACAGTAGGAGCCCATGGGCTCGATGACGGTTCTATGATGCCCTTGGTAAGTGTCTTGTCGACCTCCTGCTGCATCACTCGGCGGCGTTCCGTATATGAGACGCGATAAGGCCGTCTATGAATAGGCGCTGCATTGCCAGTATGTATGCCATGCTGCACAAAGGATATTTGTCCAAGAGGTCGACCTTCAAAGTAAAAAAATGTAGGCATAGCAGGTGAGCTGATCACGGAGGTCGTCGGCATTGGAGGGCGACAGTTCGTGGGCTATCATCTTGGTGATGTCGCCGCGTGCTGCATGAGATGGTGCAGGAACAACATTGGAGTCCGCCGAAGAGCTGGTGCAAGACTGGTAAGGCGAAAGCGGTGCAAGTTGGTACTCGTGCGATGGCGTGAGCGTGGCGAGGAATATACCTTGTGGTTGTACCTAAGGCAGAATCCAAACTTCAGGAGCGGACGGTAAGTTCTGTTTGCCGAGATGTACGCAACGGTGTGAGAAAATGAGATGCCGTGCGAGAGTAAAGCACTGACAGAAGAAGTCACCACATAGTCACCGTACTGTAGACAGAGGTTAGGCCGAACAGTAATATAGGTAACTGTTTGCGGCAGCAGGCGAACAAAGCCAGCAGAACAGAGCTGGGCCTCTACTGTGTCGGGGACGTTTGCAATATCCGTCAAATCGAGTTGGACCACGGCAGCCGAGTAGTTAATTATAGCCGAGTGAGCAGACAAAAAAAAATTGGCAGATCCCACGTACAGTGGGAATCAAGGGAATGCGAAGCACGCAGAAGGAACGTAAAATGTTTTTTCATTGTTGTCTCGCTATACCGAGTTTGGTACATATGAAGTTAACGAAACGGCCGCAGGTGCACCAAGACTGTAGCATGTAAACCATGCCGCTAATACACGCATGTCATGATTCTAACGTTATGACTTGTCATTTACGTTCGTCATGCAGTCGCGTTGTGCCACAGCAATTTTCGTATACATCCCTTTAAGGAAACGAGTGGCATGTAGATCATCCCGCTATTGACATGCATGTCACGATTTTCATGTTATGACCTGTCATTTATGATCGTCATGCAGTCATGCTGTGCCAAACCTTTTTTAGTATAGGCTCCGTGCAGTCGACTTTTCCATGTGCGACATCAGCGCCAGAATGCACTGCCTGGAGGAGAGACGAAGCAAAATTTGGCAGACTGTGACAGGAAAATAGGCGAACGCGATGCGCGTCTCCAACTCTATAGCAGCACCGACCTCCCGTCCCACCTTCTTTAGTTTTATTTCCTTTGAGACGCGCGCTCCAAACCTGCGGCGAAGTGTTCCAAAGGGCGACGCCGCGAGCGTTCGTGTGGTTCGCAGCCCGCCCGGAAAGCAGCGAAGAAACGCGCGCGTCGCTGTCGCCTGGGTGTCCACCGTGCGCGCGCGTCTCATACGTGCGACCGAAGCGGTAAAAGTCAGCGATACTGAGCCGTCCGACGAGAGCTACGTAGCGCCCTCTGGTCAGTAGACGGAGCCCATTCATCCCATTAACGAAACGGCAGTATAACACCAGGACCATGGCATGTATATCATGCCGGTCATGGCACGCGTGTCATGATTCTAATGTTATGACCTCTCATTTACGTTCGTCATGCTGTCGTGTTCTGCCATAGCAATTTTGGCATACATCCAATTAAAGAAACCCCTGGCATGTAAATCATGCCGCCCATGACATGCGTGTTATGCTTTTCATGTTATGACCTGTCATTTATGTCCGTCATGCAGTCATATTTTGCACACCAATTTTCCTACACATCCCACTAACGAAACGGCCAAGACAGCACCAAGACCGTGGCATGTAAATCATGTCGTTCATGACATGCATGTCATGATTTTCATGTTATGACCTGTCATTTACGTTCATGGTGCAGTCATCTTGTGTCATGCCAATTTTCGTAAATATCCCGTTAGCGAAACGCGTGGCATGTAAATCATGTCGCCCATGACATGCATATCATGATTTTCATGTTGTGACCTGTCAGTCATGTTCGTCATGAAGTCATGTTGTGCCATACCAATTTTCGCATACATCCCATTAGCGAAACGGCCAGGAGAGCACCAAGACCGTGGCATGTAAATCATGCCGCTCATGACATGCATGTCATGATTTTCATGTTATGACCTGTCATTTATGTTCACCAGGCAGTCATGTTGTGCCATACCAATTTTCGTATACATCCATTAATAATGCGAAAACGGCCAGGAGAGCACTAAGAACGTGGCAGGTAAATCATGCCACTCATGACATGCATATCATGATCTTCATGTTATGACCTGTCATTTATGTTCGTCATGTAGTCATGATGTGGCATACCAATTTTCGTAAACATCCGATTAGCGAAACGGCCAGGAGAGCACAAAATCGTAGGCGGCTAGATAGATAGATAGATAGATAGATAGATAGATAGATAGATAGATAGATAGATACGCTCAAACTCGCCGAAGTTCGCTAAGAAATGCTTCGCCTTTAACAAGGCCAAGGATTACGTCACGAGGGCAGTGTTGAAGTACATAAAACAATATGGACGCGTGGCGACCACCAAAGCTCACACGTGCAATACACATACCCAGCACTGAGGGCATTGTTCCATCTGCGACTTGCACTATGCGGGATTCGGCAGGTGTAAGAACTGTCTTGAGCCGCTGTCGGGGGGCAGAAACTGAGATGTGGGCGCCGGTGTCGATTGGGTCGGTTACTAGTAGGGCGTCAACTTTACGGTGATTAGGTTCTGGGCTGTCGGCAGTGTAAGTAGAGCATGTCCAGGTCGGGGTTCCAATGCAGCGTCACCGCCGGGAGCTTCATTTGTCAGTTTTACTGAGGTGAGCGTACAGAGGGGTGCGGCGATGGACGGCGGGCAGAGGAGAGCGGGAGCGACGATCGTTCGGTGACGGGGAGCGGCTTCATGGCCTGGCATACATCGGAGGGTCTCGGTACGTTCGGCCCCGATAGGTATGCTCACGATACTGGGTTCACGGTAGGTCGGTTCATTAGCAGCGCTAAACGGCGAACGTCGTGTGTAATACGTGGGACGGGAATACGAAGGTTCACGATAAGGGCACTGGCGGGAAATGTGCCATACGCCGCTACAGGTGAAGCATATAGGCTTGTTGTCAGGTGTGCGGCATTGGCCCGGATCTCGGTAGCGACAAAACGTCGGTGGTGGTCGATGAAACACAGCAGTAGGTCGAGTCGGAGGGCGAGTCACGGAGCACACAGTTTGAATGCCAGCGCTTGCAAGCTCATTGGGCACGACTGCCTGTATGAGAGAAATCGTCGGCTGAGCATCCTCCGAAGGGCAAACGAAAGAAGACGGCGATGCAGCCTCGATTTCACGCCGCAAAATGCGTAGAACCCTCTCTGAGGTGGTCGCCTGAAGGGAGGTAAGCGTCTGGTGTTAGGAAACCGCATGATCTGCTTCCTGATGCGACGGGTCTTCGCGCCCTCGAAACGTCTGCACTCCCTGATGATTTTGTCGACAGTAGAGCAGTATTTAACTACCAGCAAGTTAAACGCATGATCGGCGATGCCTTTCAGGATATGGCCCACTTTGTCAGCTTCGGACATGCTGGAATCGACGCGGTGGCACAGAGCTAGCACGTGAAGTATATACGCGATGTAAGAGTGTGTAGTCGTCTGAGCCTGAAAAGATAAATCGTTCGTAGCAGCGCACTTGCCGTCAGCGAGTGGGCCAAATAAATCGCGCAACTTTTGCTTGCACAAATCCCAGCTCGTCTGTTCTTCTTGTACCATACCAGAGGCGTGCCGGGCCCTTGAGCTAGAACACAAGATTAGCTAGCATGAGTGTCGGGTCCCACCGGTTGCACACTGCGACACGTTCGTACAGGATCAACCATTCCTCGACGTTCTGAGTATCTTTACCGGAGAAATTGCCTCGGTCGCGCGGATCGGTGAGGACGACTGCAGGTGACGGCGTTGCAGGTGCTTGCGTTGCGCGGGCTCACTGCGCGGGTGCTGACGCCGTGGCTGACCCGTTGGCCTGGTCGTCTGTCGGCATGCGAGGACGGCCGAGAACAAGACCGCTGCGGAGTTCCGTTTTCTGCACGAACCAGCACCTCCACCACAATGCAACGAGCAGAGATATAAGGCTAAATCGGAAGGCCGTTTTAATGACAGAAACGAAATCGCCGGCACCGCCCCAGTCACAGAGCGTGAGGCTTCCGCACTACGTCGTCTCATTTGTCTTCCTAGCCATCGTTGTCTTTCTCAATCTCACAACCGTCAAAATATCATCGAACCATGATCTAGTCCACCGACATCTTCTGTCGTATTAGTCAAGAAGAAAAACTGCTCCTGGCGTCTCTGCATTGAACATTGTCACTTCTACAATATCACCAGTAAGGATGTGTACATCCTCCTTCGGACTGACGATGCTCTTGAGAGCCTGCATGGTGCCACGTTCTTTTAATCTCTGGACCTCCGATCTGGCGACTGGCAAATTGTAGTAGACAACATGGACTGCGAAAAAAACCGGGTTCATTATCCCTGATGGCCTTTACCAATTCAAGACGATGCCTTTCAGCCTCTTCAACGCACCAGGAACATTTTACTGAATGACGGACACACTCCTTCAAGGATTTAACAGGTCAGCGTGTTTATGATATCTCAACGGCATGATCATTTTCTCGCCGACTTGCTCCAGACTTCTCGAGCGGCTCTCAACTATATTGGAAATATTTCAGCGGGCCGACTTCCAGTTGAACTCCTCCAAGTGTCACTACGCCCTTTGTCAAATTTCTGTGCTTGGCCACCTTGTTGACACTTCCAGACCTCGACCAGACCCAGCAAAAGTCAGCACTGTCACGAACTTCCCTGTCCCTCGCTCAGCCGCTGACGTTCGAAGTTACGTGCTCATACTTCCGCAGTTTCGTCAAAAGCTGCGCAATATTCTCACGCTCCCTCACTGACTTTGCCAAGCAAGGCGTTCCTTTTTCTTAGGGTCAACTACAAGCGGGCACGCTCTGCCAGCTAATCGCCGCTCTGACGAATCCTCCTATCCTTGCTCATTCAGACCCAGCTGCCTACAAGGAAGGCAGCACGGATGCTAGTGGGCACGGCACGTGCGCAGTTTTGGCGCAACACCAAGGAGGTGTTGAAAGTGTCATTGCATACGTAAGTCGTCTCCAGTCAAAATGTGAAAGCAAATACACGATTACGGAACGCGAAATCCTGGTCCTTTATTGGGCCGTTTCGAAAGACATCCGTGTGGATTTCCTTGTAGCATTGTGCTACAGAACGGGTGGATGCTAATTTTCCCTTTCCTTATTCGTAAGGTCACGTAGATTTCCGGGCGTGATAAAGGATTTAGTGGGCCCTAGTAAGACATACGCAATAAGGGGTAAGAACATCTTTACCAACGTTGATAAAGCGAGGGGTGTATTACAATGCTGTGATGTCACGGAGGCTGAGGTTGCAAGGCCTCAGGTTGAATTAAAAAAAGAGACTTTGTCCAGGTGCCACATGACTTGCTCGGAGCTGTCCTGAAGCATGTGAATGTACATACAGTTATAACAGATTCTGTTAGATGGCATTTATTGGATGTTCTGCTAGACCTGTTTTAAGCAAAAAAAAAATGGGCAGTCCCACGTGCAGTGGGAATCAAGGAAATGCGAAGCACGCATAAGGAACGTACAATGGATTTGCATTGTCTCGCTATACCGAGTTTGGTACATATGAATTTAATAAAACGGCCGCAAGAGCACCAAGACTGTGGCATGTAAACCATGCCGCTCATACACGCATGCCATGGTCCTAACGTTATGACTTGTCATTTACGTTCGTCATGCAGTCGTGTTGTGCCATAGCAATTTTGGTATACATCCCTTTAAGGAAACGAGTGTCATGTAGATCATGCCGTTAATGACATGAATGTCACGATTTTCATGTTATGAGCTGTCATTTATGGTCGCCATGCAGTCATGTTGCGCCAAACCAATTTTCGTATAGGATCCGTGCAGTCGAGTTTTTCATGTGCGACATCAGTGCCAGAATGCACTGCCTGGCGGAGAGAAGAAGCAAAACTGGGCAGACTGTGACAGGAAAATACGCGAACACGATGCGCGTCTCGAACTCTATAGCAGCACCGACCGCCCGTCCCACCTTGTTTCGTTTTAGTTACTTTGACACGCGCGCTCTAAACCTGCGGCAAACTGTTCCAAAGGGCCACGCCGCGAGCGTTCGTGTGGTTCGCAGCACGCCCGGAAAGCAGCGAAGAAACGCGCGCGTCGCTGTCGCCTCGGTTTTCACCGTGCACGCGCGTCTCATACGTGCGACCCAAGTGGCCAATGTCAGCGATACTGAGCCGTCCGACGAGAGCTACGTAGCGCCCTCTGGTCAGTAGACGGAGCCCATACACCCATTAACGAAACGGCAGTATAGAGCCAGGACCATGACATGTAAATCATGCCGGTCATGACACGCGTGTCATGATTGTAATGTTACGACCTGTCATTTACGTTCGTCATGCTGTCGTGTTGTGCCATAGCAATTTTGGTATACGTCCCATTAACGAAACGCCGGGCATATAAATCATGCCGCCCATGACATGCATATTATGCTTTTCATGTTATGACCTGTCACTTATGTTCGTCATGCATTCATATTGTTGCATACCAACTTTCCTACACATTCCACTAGCGAAACGGCCAAGAGAGCACCAAGACCGTGGCATGTAGATCATGTTGCTCATGACATGCGTGTCATGATTTTCATGTTATGACCTGCCATTTATGTTCGTCAGGCAGTCATGTTGTCCCTTACCAATTTTCACATACATCCCATTAGCGATACGGCCAGGAGAGAACTAAGACCGTGGCATGTAAATCATGCCACTCATGACATGCATATCATGATTTTCATGTTATGACCTGCCATTTTTGTTCGCTAGGCAGTCATGTTGTGCCATACCAATTTTCGCATACATCCCATTAGCGAAACAGCCAGGAGAGCACCAAGACTGTGGCATGTAAATCATGCCGCTCATGACATGCATATCATGATTTTCAATGACTTGTCATTTATGTTCGTCATGTAGTCCTGATGTGACATACCAATTTTCGTAAACATCCGATTAGCGAAACGGACATGGGAGCACAAAATCGTAGGCGGCTAGCTAACTAGCTAGATAGATAGATAGATAGATAGATAGATAGATAGATAGATAGATAGATAGATAGATAGATAGATAGATAGATAGATAGATAGATAGATAGATAGATACGCTCAAACTCGCCGAAGTTCGCTAAGAAATGCTTCGCATTTAAAAGTGTGTAAGCCCATTGAATTGCAAGCATTGTTCGAGAAAGATGATCGATATGTCCACTCCTGTGTTTATGTAATATGTGTAACATGTCTTGATTTGCTGCAAGTGTAAACTGCCGCAAAGGCTCAGCTTGCTCTGCTCTGTAATCGAGCTTGCAAAGATTGACATGGTTAGCTAATATTATGTCAGAGTATTTTTGTTGGGGCAACGTAGATCGTTTCGTAAGCCGTCTCGAGGTGTTGCGGCTACGCGCTCTTTCAGCAATAACACCGCTTATAGTAGCGCGCAAACACGCACGAGTTAGATATTTTGATCGTCAGTGCGAAGATGACCCCTCCAATTGTTTTCTAGCACGTAGCATGCCTTAAGATCGGTCTGAGTCATACTTCGAAGACATGCAGTACGTGAATTGTTGTTACTGGGAGTGTTCCACAGGTAGTGGGTTTTAAGTTAGAGTGCAGGACCATGTCAGCGTTTTCATTAAAAATGAATGCGTAAAAGTGAATATGCCTGCAAACTATTTCGGTGCCCCAGTAAGTAAGGGTAAATTGACAGAAATGTTCGGTAATGAGTGTGAAAACAAACATCGCACTTGATTTAATAAATAAAATGCAGTACAATAGAGGCTTGTGAAAGTTAACTAATGCACATTCTCTTGTTACATGGAAGGCATTACAGGTACTGCGTCGCATTTTGATGTCAATAATTTCCCATCCAAAGTATGCTCGCTGCGGCGATACTGTCTTATGTTGCCGCATATATATTGAAGTTATTCGTATTGCATAACGTTAGCACCTGAGAAATGGACGACGCGTTCCTCGGCACTTTAATTAAGCTTAATAGCATATAAATGACCGTTTATTCTTTAACTTATATTTGCAGGCACTTGGAGAAACTCGCGCATATGCAGAGCTACTTCACTCACCCGAACAAATCATCATCCAGCGTCTTTGTTTTTTCAGTGCTTGGAGCTCACTACGGTGAATATCGTTGTCAGGATCGCTCTGCTTTTAGCGGTGTTCTGAGCATTTAATGTCAAGTACACTCCAAATTTGAAGCGAACCCGTCGGCTGCTCAAAACACTGATGGAATCTGACTCCAGCGAGGAACCTGCCACGTGTTCCTCCTGCAGCCACAGCAACCACCTGTGAGAAGTGAAAAATAACATTTACCTGTGTGTGGATTTCTGACAGTTTGCTAAAGCATCTTATGTCCCAACGCATGCTTAGCGCCAAGCTAATGTGCAAGCTTTGCTGTGATGATAAACAATGTAAAACCTTTGTTGGGCTCAAAGATCATAAACTTCCGTAAAGCAAAATTTTTAGTATGTTGTGAAAGCACACCACACGATTTTCCAGTATACTCTCTTCTCCTACTGAAGGGGTAAGGCGCTGTTTACTATCAAGACAGAGTAATGAACGCCCCCTCATGGAGTACTGTATTCCTTGAGGGGGCGTTCATTATGCTGTCTTCAGATAATTCGTTCACTCGGGAAGAAGAAGTGCGATATGGGACAAGCGAAAACTTTCATAAGGTGCGTTCTGAGCACTCCTTTCGTTCTAAGAGTGTTAGTCGATACCGGAGCTGACTACTCTGTCATCAGTGGTGTTTTCGCTGCAGAGTTAATGAAGTTAAATCCTGTCTGGGAATGACCAGATATCAGAGTAGCAGGGGGCCACCTTCTAACTTCGACTGGAACCTGCACCGAAAGAGTCACAATTGACAGCCAGACCTATCCGACCTATCCGGTGAGTTTCGTGGTCCTGCAGTAATGGTCGAGAGACGTCACCTTAGGCATGGATTTTCTGGACCAACACGGCGCAGTCATTGACCTAAGAACAAAGCCAATCACACTGCACAGCAAGAACAGCATGAACAGTCGTCTGTTGAAAGAAAGACTGACAAGCGGCGAAATGCTCAGACATTTATACACGCGTTATAACGCGTTCTCACACTATCTAAAGTTCTAGAAGACACTCAAATGCAAGATGAACACGACATGCAAGATAAACGCGGCCTACGCTGCGCGTAACAGGAAGTGATAACAGCACTCCACACAAATAACCGAAACAAGCGCGCGTGTCGCAGGAAAATGATAACGGCATTCCACTTAAACCATAAGAAGAGTACGTGCAATATTGTGAAGGTGAGAAAATACAGCTGCTTTCACCATGGACAACGGAGCTACGGCGCGCGGGCATCGGGGACAGAGAAGCAGACGGAGACGACGTTCATAATAGAACAGGCGGTCTGCGGCAAAGGCACTCTATCTGCCTCTGTCCGTGCTTTCATTACTACGGCGCAGTCTACAAACGACGAGCCTTAAGTGCGCGTTCTCGGATCTGCGGTCCTGCGGACACTCATCGTGGGAACGCCGTTCACACTTTCACGATCATGGAGCCGTGACTACCACTGCCGGAAGCACCTGTGCCGCCATTGGAGGCTGGCTCCACGTGCGGTTCCCCCGACTCCGCAGCAAAGCTGTTGGGTACCATTGTCCAACATCGCTCCAAGGTAAACAGGTTGAATACGTTGCGGTGCACCCTTCCACCCGCCGCCTTGCCTGTATTGAGAGATAGATGGCTTTCGTGGTGTAGTCGCTATACAAGTGGGCGGCTCTCTCGACAGCCCATCCGAGTGACGCATGCAGCACTGGTATGCCGTGAAAGAAATGGCGGACTATCTGCACACTATTGCATTGGTGAACTCCGGCTGCTCGCCTGTCGCCATATCACCTGCCGCGTGTGACATACCCGACAACCATGGCTTCGATGAAGACGACGATGTTTGGGTGGCGACGGCCAATGCCGTCGGAGGTCGATATGCCTGGCGGGTTAAATACGAATGGGTCGTGGTCATAAACAACCTTTCTAGTGAGGCGGCAGCCAGCACCGGTACGAGAGTGTCAGCCAACACTCCTGGCAGGAATGGAGCTCCAGAGTGATCGCTCTATTCACAAGGATTCGTCACAATGAACCGGTCACCTCGGATTCCAACTGTTCTAGTATCGATGACAAAGCTCAAGAGGGACACCACCTCGACTGTGTCACTTCAAACTGCAGATCATCGGAAAAGAGCCTCACACTGCCCAGACAAATTCACCGTACGCTAGCTGCATTCCTCGACACAGACAGCAACAGTCGCATTGCAAGAGACGACATGCACACATGGTCCTTCGGACTACCGTAACATCAGTCATCTGGGCCAGCTGGTATGCAAGTGAGCTGATGACGTGCAGCAATGTATTGTCACTCCCATGGCACCCCCTGAACGCCATGAAGATCACCACCCAAGCACTGTCAGCCAGGGGACCTGCTGCTGATCTGCGTAATCGTCACGTTATGAAACAGACGTGCCAATAAAACTCAAGCCACTTCCACGACCGTGAAGGCAGTCATTGGGCGAATGTGCTGATGATCTCGACTGGCTCTGCAATGTCCCTCGAGCAAGTGGAAATATGTCGACCCAGTATCAGGCCAGCTTTATCGAAAACGCGTCACTGCAGTGGAAGTGTGGCCATGGCTTGAATGTCGAACCCGCTACCCGCGGCTTGGACGCCAATCCTCCAAAAAGCTTATCATTAAGGCCCAACGGTTCAAGCTTCTCCTTTACTTTGCAAGACGCAACTCTGCTCAAGTTCAAATCACGCCGCCAGCCAGCAGGTTTCGTCGAACGCACGTCGCAGATTTCTAAAAAAGCATCCCGACGCACTGCTACTCTTTCGTACCAGTGCTGTCAATCCAATTTTGCGCGAAAGATAGTGGTGCAACACTCAAGACTTCTTCTCTCTTTCCTTCTGCGAGAATTATCTCGCCAGCGGATTAGGCGAACTCGCCGAGATTCCAAGGGTCGTCTATCAGAAGCGGCTTTCACAGCTCATCGAGACAGCTCAAGGCGCAACAGAAGGCCAGCACGGCACAGTCAGTGCCGCCCACCTGAGGCGACACCGGCCACATCTTGCGTAAGGTCACAGCTTCCCCGAATCCTCCAGCCACCACCATCGCTTTGATTCCGTTTGACGGGTTTTCACTCGGCGTGGGACATTCAAGGCCGCCCTCCAGATATTTTCAGCATTGCTCCATGTTTGCGGCAGGGCCAAGGACGACCTCCTCACCATAGCCAGTTCCAGCCAGCATAAGTACTTTTGGCACACGCTCCCCGTCATGGCCTCGAGTGTGTGCCACTGATTTTTGCTAGTATTGCTGTGCCCCGCTACTTGTGTGTCTTGTATAATTGATTGTTGGTCTATGATCCTGATGTCAGGTTATATCGAGAAAATTGCCGGACCAACCAGAGCACAGATGTCAGAGAAAATCTCAGAAAATAGGCGAGAGTAGATGCTCAGGAATATCCTATGAGGCGGGATATCTCTGACTTGACCTGCAAAGACAACAAACTTGCGTGCTCCTTAGAGGTCATTGAAGAAATGAGCAAACGTATCAGTAGTGTGGAATCTCTTGTTCGCCGCAAGCTGCCCGATTGACTGAATCCGAGAACACGAGTTGGTTTCCGTTCGTTTTAGGGATTCTTTGGTTTTCGGCATTCCTGAAGCGCCTAGTGAATCTGTATCGGGCTTGGCAAAAGCTGTTCTTGATAACCTGTTTCACGAGACTATGGGCATTGACGTAAAATCGGTTGATGGAATACACCACTTGGATGCGGTGTATTCCAGCACGAGGCCTTTAATCATGATCTTTTTGTTATCGCTAAAAGGAAAGTATACCAAGGAACGCTAGTAAGTTAAAGGGTGGCCCTATTAGAATCGGTGATTATTACCTTAAAGAAGGAGTTAAGTGTAGAAAGATGTTGTGCCCAAATAGTCAAGGAGAAAGAGCTAACGGAGCGAAAGTAAAGCTTACAGAGTATACGTTCAATGTAAATTACGATTTATATGAGTGGGATGAATGGAACGTCTGCTGCCCATGTGAGCGAAAACAAGATAAAGTGCCGTGCAAAGATAAACCGGATGACTGCCGTATGCAATTCAGCGCCAGCAGCATCATCAGTCAGAATATTTGGGAATTAAGTTGCACTGTAGCGGTCGTAGCTCAGGTTGCTTCTTCTAAACGCAAGGAGAATGGTTAAAAAAGTAGCGCCGCTCAAACATTTCTTACTTTTATAGTATTATTTATAGTATTATTATTATAGTATTATTATATATATAGTATTATTTATAGTATTATTATAGTATTATTTATAGTATTATAGCATTATTTATAGTATTTATAGTATTATTTACCCATGTCTCAGTTATTATTACAAGTCTTGTAATAATAACTGAGACATGGTTAAATAATACTATCGAAGACAGTTGCAGTTTTCGTATGGGTTATAAGATCTTCAGGTGGGATAGAGATTGTCGATGTGGTGGTGTTGTACTGGTGATAAAAAGCGGAATAGTCGCAACAAAAATAAATCATACCTTATCAGAAATGGCCTGGTGAATTACGCTAATGCAGTGTATGCTAGTGGGGCCGTGTACAGGCCGCATTACACTTACACTACACGTGAGTTCTTCGAAGACTTGAACGCGTTTTTGTGTTCCAGTTTGCATGAAAATACAAGGCTAATTATTGCTGGCGACATCAACTTGCCTCACATTAATTGCGAAAACATTACATGGGGATTGTAAAGACTGCTAGTGCTCATTTCTTACTTGAAGTCATGCTCTCCCGTAACCTGCTCCAAATAGTAAATGATTTCACGAGAGTTACTCTTACGACGCAGTGATTGTTGGGCTTGGTTGTCATATCTAATAATGTCTATGACTATGATATGACAATAGAAGATGGCATATCTGAACACAGGCAGAGTTCTGTGCATTTGAATTGTGGCCCCAGTGACCGAACAAGACCCTATGTGCGTGTTTCAGTTAAAGATTATTTCCATGCCAATTTATACATATATTCTTGGTTATGCAGAGTTGGAATGAGTTGAAAATTGATGGATTCATTTTAAACAAATACTACAAAACTCTAGAGACAACTTGACACAAACGCGGTGAATAAGAACCAAACAACGCAACGCGTGGGTCAATAGAGGCTTCATCCATATGAAATGCAAGATAAAAAGATGGAGCAAAAGGAAGGCGTCAGCAGCTCAAATTTATATCAATAGAGGAAACTAAAACTGAACTGAGGCAAGCTAAGGAAGCATTTTTAATAAAACGGTCACCAGCTTTCTGCAGGAATCTCCATGAAAATTTTGTCTTTTCTTCCGGGGTAAGGCTGAGGGAATGGAGCAGGTATAATATGGAAGGAAAATCAGAGAGGAGGAGGGTGAAATTTGCGACAGGTTCAATCGTTATTCACAATCAGTGTTCATCAAACCCCAAACGGTACCGAAGACTATCAGCTACGTTCTCCACTGCCATGCATAACGGAAGAAATTTGGATGACTCATGAAGGAATATATTATCAGTTAACTTCATATACAAAGAAAACTGCTGGACCTGATGGTAGACCGACTGTTTTTTTTGCGATGATATGGAGATTGTTTGTCTCATAGCCTTTCTTTACTCTTTCAAAAATTATTGAACTCTTGCTCATTACCCGAAGACTGGCGCAGTGGGATAGTTTAAAAGTGCTAGCCAACTGTTAGTAAGCATTTATAGACATATATATCAGACGTCTGTGTGCTGCAAAATGATTGAACATACCATAATAAAACACATGAGAGAATTTCTACAAAAAGAAATACTATATTATGCTCTTTCCAGCATGGCTACAGATCTGGTCTTTCTACTGTTACTCGACTTATTGAAACAAGTCATGATTTTTGTATTCCTAGGAAATTTATCTTATATGTATTGATTTCGCCAAAGAGTATTCGATATGGTACCTCACCGAAAACTTGTTCATAAGCTTCGCAGTGGAGGAATCGGTGTGCAGTTGCTTTACAAAATTAGTGCATGCTTATAACATATTCAACAAGCTGTTAGAGTTAGTAACGATGTATCGAACAATTTAGAGGTTTATTCACAGGGTTCTGTGCTAGGATGGAAATCAACTACAAAAAGTCAATTTACACCCACATAACGAGAAAGAAAACTCTGCTTTTGTTTGAATATAAGATTGACAACAGAAGTTTAGCTAACATGAGTAGCTTTAAACACTTGGGTGCAACAATTACAGATAAATTAAATTGGACTCATTATGTGGACGACATCTGTTTGTCAGAATATCAAAGATTATGCTTTTTAGGAAAACAATGCCGAAAGCGACGGGAAGGGTGAAATTATGGGCATCTAAAACTTATATATGTCCTATTCTAGCACATGCTAAACTAGTTTGGAGCCCGCATCAGGGAAGAAAATAAAATTGGAGCCTATTCAAAGAATCTCTGTGCCCTTTATTTCTTCGAAGAACAGACAAACAGACTAGGTAACAGCCATGTTAACAGCATGCGATTTGGAACCGTTAAAAGTAAGAAGACAGAAGTGTCGATTGAAATTATTTTTTCAAGTATTTCATGGTAAATTCAAGATAAACAGATGCATATATAAAACAACAGCTTGAAAAACGGCCCCTCCGAAGAACTCATCCCCTCATTGTGCAACCAATACGAACGCGTGCTCATTTCGTTCGTTTCTCTTTTTTTTCCTGGTACCATTAAATTTTGGAACAGTTTACCGGAGGAAGCTGTAAAAACAAATGTTGTATGTGATTTCCAAGTATTCTTACACAGATGGTTGTGATAACTATGATGTTTCCTGTTGACTGGCCGTTGTTAAATGTATGTGTGCGAAGTGTTATTCATTGTTCCCTTCCTGTAAAAATCCCCAACAGAGGGCCAACAGTATGACTGAATAGACTCCACCGACGAATATTGCACCGACATACTGGTCCTCTGTGTTCGGGGAGGGACAGAGAAATGCCGCAGCCAGGTATCTATCTTATCAGTGGTGATGTAGGCAGGCATTTAAATTAAACTGACATCTTCGCTATAATATGAAAATAAAGTTTAGGACATGATAGTGCTCGAAAAACTGAACCACATGTTCAACCGAGATATCGCAGTACTTCGGAAGCTGGGCCCATTTTCGCGGACAAGTTCTTTTTTTTTTCTCCGCATGTTGAGCACTGGAAGAGGAAGTGGCCCGCATAAAGAAAATCGACGCGTTCGCGTTTACTTCCCTGAAATGTTGGTTTCAAACAATGAGAGCCGCGAGGTACTTGGCTATGATTCAATTTATTTATTTACATTTACACATACACACTTATCGAGGAGTGGTAAATGGAGGCGGATGAGGAAAAAAGCCGCACTGACGCGGTTGGAGGGAACCTCACCCCCTAGGTAAAATATGGCTACATGGGGTAGCACATCGAGCACCATATATATAGTATTTATGTAGTGGTCATAGAGCAATGCAGTTATGCAATATGTGAAAATTAAATATTTCCACACATAATAACAACGTAAACACATTGCGGCATTGAAATGATTAAAAGATGCGCATTTGATAACATAGGGCAAAAAAGAACACAACAAACATAAGCATTCACAAGCGCGCTGTAAAGGTGAAATCAAGAGAGTTTTAAGTTCTGACACCGATAAATCCTGTAAATTGTAGTCTGCCTTACCATATATTTTTCACTAATCTTGGAAAGTTGTTACAGCAGTTGACAACCTTATTTAGTTCGAAAGGGCGGACCTTCCATATTTGTTGTGTACAAGTTGAATAAAGGAATGAACTGTCGGATAGTTTTGCTAGTTCTAAAAGTAAGGCATCAATACGTTTGGACCGAAGTAATATTCGCGTAACAATCTGCAGTTATAGATGTGGGCAGTAGAAATGTTTTATATCTCAACAGGCTTTCAGGGGGGCGGGCATATGGTACATTAGCAATTACACGAATTATTTTCTTCTGCATACGAAATAGTTTACTGAATGTAAACTTTGGTGGCCTGAAAGAGTGGATTGTCGTGCATAAGAGTTGGTTTTAACGGAGTCGATTATCCTGAGTGTCCGTTGATATATCTTTGGGTGTGCTAGAAAGGAAACAATCTTGAACGAGTAATCGTAAGACACCGATTGTTTTCTCAATACATGCTACCCATTTCTCGGAATGTTGAATCACTCGAAATTCAAGTATGTAGTATAACTTGAACATCAAGCTTGACAACTCAATGCACGCTTAGGCATACCAACAAGAAACATGGTAGGGGGGGGGGGGGGGTCTGATGCTTCAGGTATCGCCTGATAGACCAAGAAATTGGTGAAAGATGGTGAAAGATGTTAAGAGCACACTATATTGTGTTACATATCCGGTGTTAACGATGGGTATATGGTCGTACGAATCTATATCATTACCGCTTACCAATGCTTCAGCAAGACATATATTGGAGGCAGCATGAGCGAACGGCTGCTTACCCTGCTGGAATCACGACCCGAATGATGCGGACAATGTTGCCGTCGATGTTGCTGTTTAACGCCGGCCAACACCAATAGTATCTAGCATTGTGCGATGTCACTCGCGTTAACGAAAGGTGTGCGTCGTAATCCGATCATCCTTTTGGCAGTTAATACCCTGGTGGCAAAATTTTCTGTTAGCGACTTCAGACAAGCTGAAGCGACTTTAAAACCGTTAATATTTAAATACACAACAACAAAAACAAGCAGAACGGAGGAATCTGTATCTGCTAGCCTTGCATTGTGTTCTTGTGTGACCACAGTTTCCTCGCGAGTTACTCGCTCCACTGAATGATCGCTGAAATAGCACTGTGTACACAGCTCTTACACATCTTCAGGTTTTCCCAGGTCCGTGCGCAGATAGACGGTCGCAAATCAAGCTCGGTTGAAAGGAATACTTAACAAATATGTTCTCACCACTTGTTCCTTCGCGCAGTGTTCCTAATGTTCGCCAGTGTCGTATAGCTGGCGAAGACGTGTTCAGTTTGAATGAAAGACGAGGCTTCTTTTGTAACAAATTCACGACTGCGTGCTCCGATGGACTCTACTCTAGCGGGATGAGCTCAGATGTGTAACTTCTAACGAAGTAATACAAGATGCACTCCCGTACGTTAATTATACAGCAAGATGAAGTCACGGAAACGAAGAAACAAATCAGAATACCGCCTCTGTGGAGGCGTGTGGTACTTGCAAAAGGGTGTCATAACTTACTCATACTGCTTGCATCACGTAGCTAAAACGCTAATTAATTAAACTAAAAGACAGAGTCGCTGAGAGATATTTGTATTACGGCAGCAAAGAACTGACCACTTTCGCCATTTGGCGTCAATTGCGATTTCGCGACGAAAAAAGCGTTCTTTTAGCAATGAGGTGTGGTAGTACGTCAGGAGGGCTTCAGTAAAGTTTTTTACATTTGACAGCAGCCATTTATTGAACCATTAATTGGCCATTATAGGTGTAATGCTAAGGGATGAAAAACGAGCGGGGTGGATCAGAGACCAGGGAAGAGTAGCTGGTATTCTTATATCAATTAAAAGAAAAACGTGGACCTGGGCAGGTCGTATCCTGCGGAGGACAGATAACAGGTGGACAGTAAGAGCGACGGCATGCATAGCGAGGGAAGAAAAAAGCAACAGAAGCAGACGAAAGCTTAGAGGGAGCAATGAAATTAAGAACCGGAACCAACGGTCATGGTACTTTACACCGTAAATATCGCGATCACACCATGCTTGTATTCTTATAGCGTGCCTTATATTTGTTTTATCCACTAAAGTTCTCGTCGAAACCATTACCGTGCATTCAATAGGGAAGCGATAATCGGAGAATTGGAGGAGACAATTTTCTAATGCAGTGTTTTGGCCCTCAATGATGATGAGGTTAGCTCCTTCCCGTGAAAGACGCCTCATACTAAACCTCTTTTCTAATTGCTGCTGGCTCAACTTAGGAACCCGGGTCACATCGTGCATGCCGACACATAAAACATAATAGTTGATGCAGCCACATATATTTACTTCAGATTATGACAATTCACATGCGAGACATTTACCTACATGAACAGTTTTGGGTATATTTGAAGCGATGTTTTAATATAAAAAATTATACACAGAGAACTAGCACGAGCAATGCATGTGAGATCGGAAGCAGACAGTGCATTGGTGGCGTGAAGCATCATTTCACAGCGAGTGTAAGCGTTCTAAAAGTGGCAACTATGTAACGTTCTTGTCGATCGATTGCTATTGCTGGGGCGTGGTCATATCGTGCCACTCGTGTGTTCATGGATCTGCACTCAGACAAGTCCTCGTATATCCTATACAGGTGGCTGTAATAAACAGTGAGAGCATTAGCTAATGCTAAGACGCTGAATGACCCAGAGATGCAAGAAGATCGTCGGGCGCATTACAAGCCCCATGTCCCATAAAAAATCAATCACTTAAGCGCCACGAAACAAGCATGTGTGCCCAAACCTCTAGGGTCTCTTGTTCGCTCCACACTTCGACATATGCTTAATGAGGTGATCTTTGCGCGAAAAAGATTCACAGCAGTGCACGCATGAAAAAGGGCGCTCTCCTGTGTGGATACGTATATGCCTGACGAGGCTGCTGCTCCTGGTAAAAGATGCATAGCAGTGGACACAACGAAAAGGGCGCTCTTCTCTGTGCATTCGCATGTGCACAATGAGCTCTTGTTGGCGCGGGAAAGGTTCACAGCAGTGGACACATAAGAAACGGCGCTCTCGTCTGTGCATATTGCGTATGTGTCTATTTAAGGTGCTCTTGTTGGTAAATGAACCTCGACACTCGCAGCACTGGAAGGGCTGCTCGCCCGTGTGGGTGCGAACGTGCTCAGTCATGTGTCCCCTGTGCTTTGTCACATAAGTGCACAGTCGACAGGAATGCTGGCCACCTTCTGTGGACACCAGAGAATGGAACGGTAGTTTCGCGGCTGCCAACGTCAAGGGATCTGCAAAGACGCACAGAGCATCTGAAGACAAATGCAAGGTTGTGTGGCACAGTGTATGAAGCAGCAACGCAGTACCAGGCAATGAAGAAGCTTTATAGCATTCTGAAGCGCACGGCAATCTTGCATTTCTATGTTACGTGCTTACCGAAGTTATGATCAAACGGTACAGAAATACTACTGCGATACATAAGAACACCCCTTGTCCAAAATAGAGGGGACCGTACTGGGTCCAGCTCTGAATTTCCTCATTTTCCTTTTTTTCGAGCTAAATTTCTATGGCATTTACTTAGTGAAGCAGTTTTGCAATTTTTATGCAAGAGAATTATCCCTACCCGGAAATGAAAAAGAATGCAACGCTTGATATTCTACAGGTGAAGCTTATTCAGTACCTTGCTTTTTCTCATTTTTGTTGGCGCCATTATCTCACCAACCTTGCACGTATTCTTGCGGTGCAGACCGCGCCTTTCACACACGCGCAGCTCCTCCAATATCGCCAAGGACTGTACGCTGGCCGTATGCATTTCATTAAATTTCTGTCCTTATGCGATCACCGCCGGTAACCCTCACATACACTAAAATGCACGGATATCAAGTATGCGCATTTTGTCGTAGGGCCGATTTCACGAGGTTGCTCGCCACTGGCACGGTGCTAATAGGCGTAGTTCCTCAAGTTCTGAGTGGCTTTGGTCGGCACAGGTTCTCGCTGAAAATGGCTCTTTAAGGGAGTCGGTGTTGCTCTGTCACCGTGTGAGACAGTAAGCATTTGTTTAAAACAGAATGAGGGATCTTCCTCGTAGGGTGGAGCCCTTAGCTCAGGGCCCCACTGGCTCGCGCCACTCCACGTGCTCGCTGGATCAGCTGACGCCGCTCCAGCGGCGCTGAGCTGGTCAGCGCACTCTCCTAGGAGCAAATGTGATGGTGAACGGATAGGGGAACAGCCCGGCGGACCTGGACATTCTCATGTGCAGTGATATACTGTGGGTTGGGCTCCACGGTAGGGACAGTATGAGGGATATTGTGTGGGATGGAAGAGGTGTAGGGTGAAAAGACATGGGAAGGAATAAGTACGTAGCTGCCACCACGCGACAGGTTCCTCCCTGGTAGGTGAATGGTGTGGTGTGGGGATGTCACTCGGCTTTGTCATTAATGTTCTAGAGTGTCGGCGTAGTTCAATGGCTCTGTTGGTGCGTCGTCTGGATTGGACAGCTCTTCCGATGGCGCCTGGTTTGTGAGCTCTCGGGCTACCGCATTAGCGCGTTCATTGCCATGGAGAGAGGTGTGTGCAGCTCTCGGAACGATACGCACCCTGTGTATTAATGAGGGGTGTAAAGATGTCAGAATACGGTGTGTGTTCGGTGTCACCATTCCTTGTGCTATGTTCCTGCAGGCAGTTTGCGAGTCAGTGACCGCTGTCATAGGTTCGTCACACGCTGGTAGGAGAGAAGCATGTACAATAGCCAGAGCGACAGCTGCCTCTTCCGCCATGGCTCTAGGCATTTCGGCCACGCTTATCACCGTGAGAAGCACGTTACAATATGCAAGATAAAAGGATAAAAGCTAATGCGAAAAATTGTTTGATTTATGAAAGGGTGTTTGATTTTTGAATAGAAGAAAAAAACTTAGAAGCGCTATAACAACGCCACAGTTTCTGCTCGCGATGAAGAATTACAATTTTGTTGATCGGGAAGTTTCTCAGTTTTTGCTACGCCCTATGTTGTGTTACATATCCTTGAATGCTCATATGCTGCTCGCATGAAAGCATAAGGATACCAGCGACTAAAAAAAGACACATTCGCCCTAGTCACCCAAGCAATCGCGTCAATTACCGCACAAGTGAGCAGGTACAAATTCGACAGTCTCTCCAAATCACATTATTTTGAATAGTTGGCTGTAGTGGGGAGCTTCATATTCAGGGCTGTGCTGACATGCGAAAGTGAACGTGCCACAGTGATTGTCACACCCTAGGAAACCTTCATCGCGTGGAAGTACCACTTAATTTCGGGGATGAGGCGTCAATATTCTGAGGGCATTGATTGATTTCTGGGGTTTAAAGTCCGAAAACCAGTTATGATTATGAGAGACGCCGTAGTGGAGGTGTCCGGAAATTTAGACCACCTGGGGTTCTTTAAAGTGCACTGACATCGCACAGCACACGGGCCTCTAGATTTCGCGTCCATCGAAATGCAGCCACCGCGGCAGGGATTCGATCCCGCGACCTTCGGATCAGCAGCCTGGTGCCATAACCACTAGACCACCGCGGCGGGGCTATATTCCGAGGGCAGCAAGAGAACTACCAGACACGTGAACGTAAGATAGATGACGGATATAATGAATATGATTTAAGATGACAGCTATATTTCTTGAAAAATGCCGGACGTGCACTGCTACTGTATCTTGTGAGCACCGACAGACATATTCTTACGCAACTAGGAAAACGCAGGTGGGCTACTAGCGACATTATTAAAATGAAGAGGCTTGATGAAGGTCATTTTAAGTAATTCATCTGAAAGCACTACGGAACACAAAACGTACAGGGCAGAATGCGTGGTCAATATGAAAAGTTTAGCTCACCGAAATTACTTCGCGACATCATTGAACCGCGACATCATTGAACGCATCACGCGACATCATTGAACCATAGAAAGGACCGCGAGTGTATCTCAGTTGCAATTATGAAAATGCACACCGTTACACAGACATGCAATGAAAACGCGTGGAATACCACACAGACCAAACCATCGTGTTAGAAAGATTGACGGAAATACTGTATATTCTAACATCCTAGAGGAGATGAGATGAAAAGGAGGATGAAGCTGGCCGTGGCACGAGCTTCCGGCTCCTGTTTTTGAGCGGGCTGTGCGAGTGGATCCGTATTCCCATCTTGTAAATAAACGCGATCTATGCTCACAACAATGTTATTAGACTAAAAACACTGCTTTAGCTCCATATACCTTTTTTTAGGCTGGCTGCCTAAACCAATATACTACACTGCATTATTTAAAAATGACCAATAAGAGGCAGCTCCAAGCAGAGATGCATAAACAAACACCACATTGACAAGTCATTACAAGCGTAATCAGCATAAAAGCAGGCGAAAAAAAGTGAATCATTTTTACAAAGGGGATGCTGCCATGCTTTTCTGGGAATTACAGAAGCGCGACACCTCTTGGATTCCCTGCAGGTGAAATGGACACATCTGGAACAGAGCGACGATCATTACAGCAGCAAATGCATTTTCTGTTGGTCCAACCTTTTTTTTTTTTCAGATAACAAATTGCTCGTAATAAATTATATCTCTTTTTAGTCAATCGTTACTGTTTTACAAGCGAGTTGCATGTATTTACTTATACTAGGGAACATAAAGGGACTTGATAATAGAAACATCAGTTCTTCAGTTGTGCGCGCATCATGCAGTAGACGGTTCGCGGCATAGCTGCGCTAGCAGAACCAAGCTTGCGTGATGTGTGACTTGCACGCGCGGGTGCTTATATTTAGTTTTGATGATGTTCGTCGGCGAAGTATTTGAACCGTCAAGTTTATGGCTTCCTAACATTTCGGCTACATCGAAATGCAGCCGCCGCGGCCGGGATGCGATCCCACGACCCTCGGATCAGCAGCCGTGTACCAGAGACACTAGACCACCGTAGCGGGGCAGTAAATAGGTTGCATCAAGGCAAAACAACATACTACTAAGCCCTATTCATACATTTGTTCTATTAGTTCAATACTATGCAACCATGTGATTGGATGTGCGTACTACTCATTTATCGTGCGTGGGAAAAATGTAAATTTAAGAGCATTGGTCCTTATGCTGAAGGGAGTAAAGCAATCATTGTGATGGTGCCTCGTTTCTCGGGTTGTAATCATATGGATTTGTAATGATATGGATAAGTAATCATATGGATTTAAAGCTAGTTTTCGGTGTTTTAGCTGAAAAAGGAGCTGCAGCATCTGTATCTTACTTTGAAGCTGCAATGCTTGAATGCCATGTTCACATACTAAAAGTGTAGGAGAGTCAGTCTGCCGATACTTTGGATAAATAAACCGTATTGCTTTCCGCTGAATTGATGTTCTGTTTCGTGTGTGGGTCCCAAACAATAGCGGCATATTCAAGCGTCAGTCACTGGTGGAATACAAATGAGGCACATGGCTGACTGATGTTTACCACACTAACATGACAACTTCTTTATTTACGTCACGAACAATAATGTTGCAATCATATGTGGCTTATATCCGTAGTGCTCGGCCTGTCGTATACAGTTATGCACCACTGGTGTTTGCGTTTAATGCAGCCTACGTCAATCAAAGCTAAACTGAAATAGGCATCCAACGCATATCAGTAGAACACACCTAAAACAAGTACACTGCTTCTGCTAGGTCGCGTAAGGCCAGGTGACAGCGAAGCTGGCCGATAGTTTACTAAAGCAGTTCGCCCTATAGTCATGTCATCTGTTGCGTGAAACATGTCACGTGTAATTTTATTATGCAATTTTCGCGGGGACGTGTCATGTGATCACGCAAAATTAGCAACGCAATGCCACGCTACATATTCCCACCAAAATCTCGTAGCGCAATGTCACG